>OY759169.1:80448009-81690214 GCA_963662145.1 Sturmia bella
AAAACATAATTACAAGTCTCTGATTTATTTGCTAAACGGCCTAGATGAAAGAACAAGCTCAAATTTTATTTTTAAATAGTTTCTAAACTGTGTGATTCTTTTCCCCCTTTTAAATGTGTACATACACAAATGATTTTATTTACGAAAATTATTTTAGTCTTCTGAAGCTCTTGTTGTACAACTATTCTGTACAATATTTGTACAATAAACGTTTAATATGCATGGAAAGATTGCTTTTGAATTAGCCAGAAAGTCACTAAAGATACTTTTAGAACAGTCAAACCATTTTATGGTATATGATAGTAAACATCAAAGATTTGAACATCCTCTGCATAAAAAAAATGTTGTATTGTTTCTAAATACGAAAAAGTCAACAACTTCTTATCCCAGGGATGGAAAAATCTGTACTTTCTTGTTCTGCAGGATTAATTGATTGTTTCTATTTTGAAAACTAATATAGACCAAGGTTTTTATAATACTGAAAACTAAGAAAATTGCTTTAATGTTACAATGTTCAAATCCAGCATTATATAAATAGCTCAACCATAAAAACATTAAAATAAAATTTTTATTTCCAATTACAGATTACTTCAAGAACATGGGATGTTCGTATGACACAGCCAAGCAACCGAATTACACAAATGATACACCTTCAGTCAGCGTACCAGTCAACCATTTGAACGCCCGTATAAAAAATTGCAACAAAATCTCGAAAAAGCAATTTCCACTTAACAAAAGTAAACTAAATCAACATCTTACAAATACCTACAGCAACAAGGACTGCCAACTTCTACCAGTACAACAACAGCAACAAGAGCTTGCAAATGCAGATGCAACTTCAACTGCGAAATTAAAGCAGTTTCAAAGCTCAAATAATATCAACAAAACTTTAAACAACAGCACCACTGAAGACGTGGACAAAAGAGAACACAATAGAATAAAACACACAAGCCGGAGCAATCACACAATTTTACAAGAAACTATAAATTTCGGGAAATCGGAAGGAAACAACGTTACAGCTTTGCAAAAATCTTGCATAAATTGTTATCCACTTGCCTGCCACAATAGGTTTTGTTGTGAACAGCAACACAAACAACAGCCGCATCTTGCTCGCTACGAAATTGCGAATCATACAGGACAATTCCTAAGACCTTCAACTTGCATTAGGGCCAACAATAGTAAAAGCTACAGCAGCTGTAGCTGCAATAATTACTGCCGCTGTCACTTATCCTTTCTCTATCCAAAACACACAAAAAACACGTTACGCAATGAACAACAATACGAACCGCAGTCGTGTCATTGCAACTGTGTTGCCACTCAAACCAGCGACTTTACCACTCTTACTAATTCCCACAGTGCAAACGAGCTCTGTTTGCAAAAGACATTTTCTCATGCCAGAGCCTCCTTAACAGCAAATGTTTTGGATTTCAAAAACAATCTAAAGGAGGTGATGGCCAATTGTGCAACTGTGGTAAAGTCTTTGGCCGGCATTGATGCACAGTTTATGAAAAACTGTGTCGGCGGCAGCATCAGTAATAGTAGCAGCAAAATAAATACTAATAGCAAAAACAACTATAATAAGTCTGAACCATATATGGGCTATTGTCAGCGAAAAAATTACTCATCTAACAAAACCAATTACACATCCTACACCGACAGCTCTGCAATTTCTAATTCTTCTAGTTCTGTTTCCAACACCTGCTTTCTCAACGATATCATCAGCTCAAGCCGTCGATGTAATAACAACAATCATGACATGAATAACACTAGCAATACTATTAGCTATAACGATTGCAAGAACAACAAAAATGAGGAGAAACATTTCAGCAAAAGCTGCAACAACAGCCACTACTGTAGGGCAACGTCTGCTCACGCAGCGGCTTTCAATTTTATCGGACAAAATTATTACAGTTTTCTACGCAACACAATCAACTTCTACACTGCCTCTAGTGTAATACTGGTTCTGTGCTATTTGACCTCGACCACATCAGCCGCTACAACCAAGTCGGACACCACATCCATAGACAAACATCCCATGTAAGTTTGACTTAGTTTGAGCAGAAACTATGAAACAGTTTAGTAGTTGTTTTTTCTACCATATCGGCAAATCTCCTGTGTATTGAATTCGATAGCGGGTGCTCAGTTCCCAGTTAATACTATTGGCAATCGAAGCCAAATTTTGCCACTTTTTCAGCCCGAAAACATTTTTTTTTTTTCGCTAAACTGACATATTTTGAGTTTTGCCTCCCGTGCTGAAGTGAATGCCTGATGTGATCTTTTGATTGATATCTTGAATTATGTTTCTAAAACTTATTACATTATTAAAGAATTGAACAAATACTCATGGAGCGTTTTTGTGATAAAACGAATGAGGTGAAAATATCATTAACATTTTTTTGTTTTTTTTTTTTTTTTTTTTGATTTTTCAGTTTGAGATAACTTACGAGATTTTATTTTAGCTTTGATTATTTTTATAATTTTTATTTTCATTTTTCCACTCGACGTGTTCATATTAAACCTTTTATTTATTTGAATTAATTTCAGCTTGGGCATCGATTGGTCGAAGTAAGTCTCAAAATTATTTTTATGCAAAATATTTTGTTTGAAATTTTTATTGGCCTTGACAGGTTTGTCTGCATGAAATTTGAGTTATTCATTTTCATTCTATTACTATGGAACTTAAGATGGTTAAGCTCTTCAAAAATTTAATGGTTTATAATTATAGATCGATATTTAGATCAGCTTCATTTGAACTGTTCTTCTGAGAAATACGAGCCTCTGACAGAATTTGTGGCTTTGATTACGAATTTTCATTTCAATCGATTTTGTTTCAACTTTATCAGAATTGGATCGATTTACTTTTATCGCGAACAAACTCAAATATTGGTACTCTTAAGTTAAATGGGGCTATATTGCGCAATTTAAAACAAAACCTAATGTGACCTGGCTTAAAAGGTTAAAAGGGGCCTCATCTCAAACTAAACTAATGACTCTTTGTTTCTTAATGATTCTTATAAAAGAATTAATGTGCTTATAATTTTGATTGACAAATTCGATGCGAAATACGTAATCGGCTATGAGGTCACTGTAATAATTCTCAAGCTATTTCTTATTCCTGGTTATTTCTAATTTTGAAGGCACAGATTTGCAGCTGAGATGGAATAAAACAGGTTTCTAAAAGTATTATTCTTATTTGCGGTAACCAAACCTGCGAATTTTCAACTTGCCACATCCACATTTTGTAATGCCAATTAACATGCTCAATAGAAATTTCATATTTACAGTTACTGGTTTGGCAAGAGAATCAGCCCACTGTGCGTTGCAGTATCAATTGCATCTGGTATTCATAAAAATACTTCATTGTGTTACGTTCTGCTGTTACTTTTCATCCAACTAACACTTTAATTGTTCGATTGTTAAGCTTTTATTTTTGTTCTTGACTAACAATTGAATGTTTTTGTTTCATTATTCTTTGACATGGCTTTTTAAACCATTCATTTTCAGATTTGACGAGTCAAGTTCTGACAAAGAAATATTGGATTTGTTGTTGGAGAAAAAGCGGTATGATAAAAGATTGCTGCCACCAGTAAATGGTAAGAAAAATGTTTAATTGACGGCTTATATAAATAAAATGACTGATGAGACGAGATTATGGCTCGTAAAACGGATACAATGAACGGACTATATCTATTTTAAATAGGTTTTCTTCTGAATACAGAAGGTAGAAAGAAGTTTAGCTAAACGCTGCTCTCATGTATTCACAGATATTGATGAGTTTTGAAATCATATTAATTTAACGTGAAATGCTAATGATGCATAATCAATAACAGCAAGTTGAAGACTTTTTAGCTAATAAGTGTTTATCAAAAAGGTTCTTATATTTCAATATTTTTGTAGTCTCATAAAACTTTTTCTCACAAATTTGCATTACGTCCAAGAATATACTCATAAAAAATTATTTTTTAAACGTGTTTTTCAACTATTTTTTTTTTAAGGCAGTGGAAATTTTTTGAAAGAACCACATATTTACGTACAAACCTAATTACGTACTAAACCCGAAATTATATGGAAGCCAGTATTTTGCTTTACCGCAAACAAAATTTTGCACCGACATATGTATGTATATGTATGTATATATGCATTCCGCTCAAAAAACATCTTGACAATTTTGATCGATTTTTGTTCCTGAGATCAATATGAATTAAAATGTTAAAAATTCGGCTTTTTGAGCAGCCGAACTATAATTTGTGATGCCTATTTTTCCACCCTACTGTTTCTTTTTTCCATAAAAGTTGAAAATTAACACTTGTTGCATTTTACAGATGAAGACTTTTGCTGTGGATTGTCATCGCCGGATATGGCTTCAGAAATAAATTTAAGGAGACCTCATAAACGCGGTTGGTTAAAGCAAACGAAATTATTTCACAAAATAATCCCAAGTTTGACTTTTTCACTGTCTCAGTACTTTACTTTGTTGAAAAACCCAATAATTTTTGATTTTCCATTTTCTGTTCAACTTTGTTTGTATGTAATTGGAGGCAAACACAATTCCTTTTGGTTGTCTATTTTAATTATTTGCTTATAGTTTCAATTATAATTTTTTCAATAGTATCTTGAACAACAAAATATATAGCCAGGTCAAAGTCATATTGATAACCCAAATCGTTTTGTCGGTTTCAATTTTCCTACGATTGAAAAAAAAATAGTTTTTACTTTAACGCATTGTGTGGTTCTCTACTACAAATGGATAAGCCATAGATAATAGAATCAACAATATCACTGATCTTCCTTGAACAGAACTTGTTGCAGAAACTAAAGGAGTGTACCACACTTCATACTGCTACGAGGCTCCAGTGAGTCAATAGAGTTGGGTAGCCTGTTGTCACCGACAAAATTCATTCCTTCCTACTGCGCACGTTAGAGTAATCGCAGTGGTAATATCAAAGAGAAGGATATATGTATATCATACTCTGTTTAAAAAAAAAAAAAAAAAAAAAAAAAAAAAAAAAAAAAAAAAAAACATCATGAGATTTAAGTAAAAGCTTTTGCGATTTTAAAAGTTTGTTCACTCCAGCGACAACACACTGAGTTATTAATTCAAGTACAGCTAAATATTTATTCCATTTATATGTAGAACAAAGCACCATCAACAGATGTGCATTGCTCCTGCGTAACATTGGGTTTTATGACTGCTTATACAACCCCATTCAGGGATTATGCGAAAACGTCCATGTTCTGTCTCTGGCAACAATCTTCTGAAGTAAAAACAACTAAAGAAAATGGAAATTACATTAAAAAAAACTATATGAATCACGGTCTAAAATGGAAGTAAATCTATTTAAAGTTCGCAGGATATGGGGAATCCCTCCAGACTGTCTTATGGTCTTATTCATAACGATGAACATTCGTCGTTCGCCCCCCATTGTGTTTGTTGCTTGAAGATGGTTCAAACTTGCAAATTTTAACACCAGACAAGACGAACTCCACCCTTACGAGTGTAAAGGTGGAGTTGCAAAGTTTCGATTTTGTAAGTGTAACTGTAAGAGCTTGTGAGCTCTACAAGAAAGACTTTGCAAGGCAAACTCTCCTGGAGTAGAATCATTATTACTTTGTGTCTTGTCAGCACTACCAATCAAAGAAAAATCTAAAAGAGAATACAATGCTGGTAGAATCACTAAGAGAACCTTTTTCTAAAGCATTCTCAGATTATATTAAACTTTTATTATTATTTTTAATGTAGTGTAATGTCTATAAAATTTATAAAATTATTTTATTAAAATAAGTTACTGTTTTACATTTTTATATGTCAATCTGGAGCAACAACAAAATTAATTATACGTTTTTCTTAATTAATTTTATATTTTAATTTCTCCACCATACCGTAATGGGTGAAATTTGTTTGCGTTTGTGTCGTCCTTTAACGTATTTTCTTATTTTTTCCTACACTCTTGCAATTTGATTCCATGAAAATTTGTTTTATATAAACTACACTTTAAAATGATTCCTTAAAATATGGAGATAAAATATTTAAATAAATTCACTTTTTCTTTTCATTTTTTTTTTCATTCCTAAACTATGAATTCAAATACCAACAACAAACACAGGTACTCTTACGGTGAATGTGAACGTTTTACTGCTTAGTTTAGCATCGCCCGATGAGAGTAGTCTGGTAACTATAATTTATTCACAAAAGATTTGCGTTTTTATTTTAAGTACATATGCATGTATGCATATTTAAATGAATTTAATGTATTTTTGTATTCTTTTTGTGCCATAAATTTAATGCTTTAAGAAATACGAAGTGGAATTTCTGTTGAATCAACAGTGGAATGATCCTCGTTTACAATATGGCAACAAGTCGCATTATGATTTTCTAAATGCATTGCATCATCATGACAGCATTTGGACTCCGGACACCTATTTCATTATGCACGGCGACTTTAAGGATCCCATTATACCCATGCATTTCGCTTTAAGAATTTACCGGAACGGGACCATTACGTACGCAATGAGGTGTGTATATAATTTTTTATTGAAAGGCATCTAGACCAGATAAAAGTACTTAACAAGCAGAATGTTTATGAAATGAGTGAAAATTTGTGACAGCGCCCAATAGTTTCAAAGTCAGATATCCCAGTTGGCAAAGTGGTCGTACAAGACGTAGTCGTTGGCGATGCTTACAGGACTTGTCGTTTGTCGATTTTGCAAAGAAGAGGAGAATTTGAAACAACAGGACTTAAAAAAAAGAAGCGAACCAACACTTTTACCTATGTGCTTGGGACGTAGCAGCCCAGCACATAGCTATGTGTTTCCGCGTCTTCTCCTCATTACAGTACATATCTGCAAGAATCCCTACTTTCCAGTCTCAATTATTTGAGAAAGTAATTTAGCTTAAAGAGTCCCGGCAATAGCCCTGTATATAGTTCAATAGCCTTTCTGCTGACTTTTACAATACGGTTTTACAATACGGTTTTCAGGGCTCTCCAGTAGTTGGCAAGGCTTTGCTGCTCCCTTTGCCATAGAATGTTGTCTTTAGAATATAAAACTCTTGAAATAAAAAAAAGGTCGACCAGCTGGAAAACCTTGTCCCGTATATGGCCTTGCATGATATTGGCGACTGTTTGTTCGAAGGCCTCGTCAACGATTTCTTTGAGAGGTCTTAAATAGATCTTCGGCAATTTGACATGGCCAACTGGGATAGATCAAAAATAACATTTTTGTAGTTATATCCAAAAACAATTTTCTTTAATTGCAGGCGACATTTAATCTTATCCTGTCAAGGGAGCTTACACATATTTCCCTTCGACGATCCGAAATGCTCTTTTTCAATGGAAAGCAGTAAGTATTATATAAATACTTTGTAACCATACTTTTCTAAAAATAAATCGAAAACACATCAATGAAATATTATAAAACCAGCATACTGGCCCGCATCTTTTTCGGCAAGGAGATAAAATGTTTTAGGCGGTCACAACGGTCGCATAACTGTGATTGATGGACGCCACCACTTATTGCTTATACTGACTAAAAACACAGCCCTGTCATCTTTGGGAATAACAGCCATCCCGAACGCGGTATGCACTATTTCAAATTGGTTTCCCTTGTGGCCTTATCTACTCGCATCAAAAGTCTGGCTGATCAAGTCAGTCTGCTGGCCCATCAACGCCGACATTTTTGATTTTTTTTTTTACTTTTATAAAAAAATATTGAATACTATATTCCAAATAATTTTTCCAGCGCACAATAAAGTATTGAAAACTTTTTTTCTTTTTTTAATCAAGTTTCGTACGAGGAGGCCCAAATAAAATACATTTGGAAAAACGATGAGGACACGTTGCGCAAGAGTCCCTCATTGACCACATTAAATGCATATTTGATTAAAAATCAAACAACCGCCTGTGATCAAAACAGCTGGAGAGGTGAGTCTACACGAGTCTTCTCGTACATTTATTTTGCAAAGAGTATCTCTAATAGTTTTATTTTAATTTCATTTAATATAGCTTTTAAGTTATTGAGTCATATTTGTTTGTAGTATTGAAGCATTTGGAAATTTGTTTAATAAACTATCTCTACTGTGTTAATTTTAATGTTTCTTATTTCTTCATATAAATTATAATTTGATAATCTTCACATATCAATCAGCCTTTATCTTTTCTCTCAGTTCTTTTATTATTAATATGAAGCCAAGCAGTTTTGATTTCTGCTACAATAAAATAAAATATTAGCTATTATTATTTTCATTATGTGACTGTTTTGTTATTTCAATACTGAAAAAATATATGAAATATATTTAATTTTATTACACACAAAATATATGTATGTATGAGCAATTAGATAATTTTTATTAGAACATTTTAGAACGATACTCAGTTGCTTAATTTGAAAATGGATTTAACATTTTTAATTAGCTTGTTGCCAATTTTCATATGCAACGGCTGTATTCAACTCAAAAATTCAAGATTTTCTTCCTCTGTTCGTATTTCGCAATTTGTATGGCTTTGAAAAATATAAATATTGTTTTTTTCTTTTTTTCTTTTTAAACAACAGAAACCTTTTTTAATAATTTGCATTTGCTAGCATCTTTTAACTAATTGTGTGACAAGTAAATCATATAAATATGCTAATTAATATTGCTACCGATATATGATATTGCTAATTTTGATTTTTAGACATGTACATATGTTATTTGCGTAGTTTGGTTTTTGGTCCCCTAATTATGGAACAAAGTCGTAATTAATTTAAATGAAAGTGAACAAATAATACATTACAAACAAAACAGTTTAATTCATAAGATTAAACATTTGTTTTTATTTATGCGTAACTCTTACTCTCTACTATTATTTCAATTTCAATTACGAAGGGAACTACAGCTGTCTTAGAGTCGATTTAATATTTACCAGAGATCGAGCATTCTATTTCACCACCGTTTTTATACCCGGCATTATATTGGTGACGTCATCATTTATAACATTCTGGTTAGAATGGAATGCTGTACCAGCCAGATCCATGATAGGTAAACCAATTCACCAACATCATCTAATCCAACCATATACCAAAACAAAAACTAAATAATAGTAATAATAATAACAATAATAATCAAAGTCCAACATATACAAAATATTACAAAAACATACTAAAACTATATATTATAGTTAAACACAGTTCCAACAAACTGTCAAATCTATACCAAATCAGTGAGTTTCATTTCGATACATCAGCGAACCCACTCAACCAACACCATTTCCTCTTTCTCACCTTAACAAATCAACTTTTCAACTTTTTGTTTCTTCTTTTTTTTTCAATATTGTTTTGCTGACGCTGCCTCACAATATCTTGAGTATTTCTTTTTTTTTTTTTTCTTATGATTTCGCCATTTCAAATTGGCTATTTGAGTTTCTTTTCAAACTTTCTTCTCTCAATTAATTTGATTTTGTAGCGAAATCGAAGTGAAGTACTTTCCCTACTAAACCTATGCCTGGTAGTGCGTCCCCCTGTAACTTTTTTTTATAACCTTAAAACTCAAAAAAACAAATAGATTTTTCATTTGAAATGTTTGCTTTCCCTTTAACTTACGAAACATACATACATATTCATAAAGCGACTACTTGGTTTCCTATAATATGATGGTATATTTTTTCGCAGTTCTCCCCTAAATATTCTACAGTTGTGCTTGAATTTTTTTTACACAAACCATTATGTTATGAAATCAATTACAAAACAGCAATCACTTTCAAAATCCATGGCAAAGTTTTGAAATTCTTTTTATATGTTCTACTTTTTTTCTTTTTGCATGAGTCTTTCCCCATGTAAAAGTATTCTTTCTTTCTTTTCTTTTAATAAAAACCAAATTTCAAACTGAGAGCAAAATAGAAAGCGATAATTTAGGTCAAGGAATACGAAAGATAGCTAGAATAATGATATGCATACATATGTATACATATGTATATAGAATGGCAAGATCAAGCAGGCATTAAGGCCCAGAAATACATAGTGTTTATGACATCGTACTGCGTCTTCAGCTACAATTTTAAGATAATCGAAAAAAAAATATTTCTAAGAATAAATCTGATATACTCTCCCATGATATATGTGCTAGATCAAACAGGTCGTTCAATGAAATACTATTCGAACCAGGGGTCTAATCACCGTTTCGCATATCGTATGAAAATAAAAGGTCATGCCTTCCAATAGTTGCGAGCACCTTTTATAAATTTAATAAAATCTTTCATAATTGACATGAGAACTCGCTACGATAGCAAGATGTAGTAATACTACTTGACAGGTACTGAATATTGTTTCTGTTCGACAGTTTCTTCGAAGTCGAAAGATGTAATTATACGTCAAATACCAACGCATTCATATATTTTGAACGGAACTAATCTCCCGTCTGCCCCGTTCATCAAAATAAAAAGTCTCGAAAATCCATCCATTCATGCATCGCAAAATGTTAAAATTTTGAAATTTTAAGGTATATTTATACAAATTGGTCTAGTTATTTTGAAACTAATTTCGGCCAGTCGCACCCAACTGCAAGAAGTATATTTTAAAAAAAATTAGTTTTTGAAAGTAGTTCAGAAAACAGAAACAGGTAAAAAGTACAAAATACACACAATTCGTGATCACTAAAAAAAAACGGGAAAATAATTATAAAAACTACTTAAACATATTTGTAAATTTATTAGTCAATGCAGTCTTGGGAAAAATATTTAAAAGAAAATTAGCGGCACTATTCAAAACAGAAATCTTTTGGCTAACCAACTTGCTGCAATCTCTCCTTCATGAATATTCACGCACCATAAACATAGCAGATAATTAGCAAACGTTTTTTTTTTTTTTTTTTGTTATGAATAAGTTTTCGAACTTACATGCATTTAGATTTTTCAAGAAAAGTTCATCCTGAAAAGAAAATTCTATGCAGCCCCACTCAAATCAGAGTCAGAAGTACGGTAAGAAGGGATTTTGCTCAATAGTACGTTGTGCCTTTTTTACGTATGATTTCGGATTGAAATAATTTTGCCTCTATGCGGATTTTAAGCTGGAACGTAATTACTGTTCGTCAAGCCACTCTACCAATACAGCCAAAAAGTTAAGAAAAATGTAATGCATATGAAAACACACACAAAGTGTACGATGATCACAGTTGAGGTGCCTGCCTTGTCTGAAGCGTACTGGCTGTGGTTGCTATAAAAAATCGCATGGGAGGGAAGGTTGTTTGTCGCTGATCGTATGGCTCTCGGGCATATGTTAGGGGATCCAAAAGGGCCCGTGGTGCTGGTGCCATGCAATAGACGCTGCTTTGTACGGAACTGGACTGGCTTGGTTAAAGACCTAATGTTTTTAATGCTTTCGGTCTACCAACGGTAGTCGCGATCTCACTGCCACCCAGGGAATTGCACTGCAGTAGAGCTTAGATAGCTCAACCCCCTCAGCGGGGAGTTCTGTTACGGGGCAGAAACAGTAGCAAATCATTTACCACCCGACCAGTTTGACCAGCTGTGCAGGGCGGTGGTGTAACATCAGGATTACGCCACGTGATTTGATCCACCTGGTACCAACGTAAATCACTCCACATCTATACATGTTCACTTACAATAAATTTTCTTTAATCGACATAGAGATTAGTAATAGTTGGTAGCTCGAAAAGTTGCATTGGTTTAGTTGCTGTCAACCATTGTCAATATATAAAGTATGTATACTTCAAAAGCTAGATAACCCAAAAAATGGTTACGTGCAGTGCGCAGGCACTCAAACGGTAGAATTTTCTTTCTAATTTATGGCTGCAATCATCGCTGCTGAAAAGTGGGTGAAATTGCTACAGCTCCTCGATGGATGGGTTGGTAGAGTGCCCTACTAACAGGACCCAGGCCGAAGTTTCAATTCCTGCTGAAGGCTCCTAATGTTTTTCCAGACAAGCAAACAACTTCGCATTTTTCTTTTTCTTTAAAAGAAGTTGGTGAACAGAATAAATAAGTAAAAAATAAAGCAGACCCTGCTGCGACCAAATATAAAAATAACATTTCCTATCAAATAAATAAAATAACGAAACAAAAGCCTAAAAAAATACTTGTTTGATTTAGCATTTATCTTCGTGTATTGTATGATGATTGTTAATATAGTTTCTATGTTAAAATCTAAGTTAAACCTAAAACAAACAAAACAAAAAATTACGTTTAATGTACTAACTTACAACTTTTGATGATATGCCAACATGGTGTCTTCTTCTGTATTCTGTATGTATTCTTTTAAAGGTAATTACAGTTGTCTGCAAGTTGAGTTAACATTTACCCGTGATCGTGCGTATTATTTTACAACCGTTTTCATACCTGGCATTATATTGGTGACTTCATCCTTTATTACCTTCTGGCTGGAATGGAACGCAGTGCCAGCTAGAGTTATGATCGGTACGTAAAATACAACTTTCTACCTTCCTTAACGAAAACTATACATACAACATATATTTTGTTTTGTCTCTCTTTCTCTCTACTTAAATATATTGTAACAGTAGTTTATAAATAAAATTAAATGTTGACACCAAAAGTATTGTGTAAAAAAAATTATTAAACGATTTTATCAAAACTTAGTTTATAGTTGTTATATCGTTTTATTCGTTACCAATTCTATTCCCCCCTTCAAATGTACATACAAAACAAATAGATATGTGTAAAAGAATAAAAGAACACTTAACAAATTCTTAACATTAAGTACATCCGGTTCCTTGGATGCTGGCTTGAGTTTTAGGTTACTAGTTTTGTTTCCATTTCTTGTTAGTAAAAAAAAAAAAATACAATCAAAACTAATAAATCAAGTTTAGTTAAATGTTTCAACTGCTTTATTGTCTAACACTCCAAAAGCAACAAAAAATAAATCGAAAGAGCAACATCTATAGAAAAAATAAAATACATATGTCAGTGTTTTTGAGGTTTTTTGCCAATAGTGAAAGAAAAACTTTGTCTTTTCCGTTATTGTTTCTATTTCAGTGTAATTTGTTTAAAAGCGTTTCAATAACAAGTTCTTTGGAAACTCAATAGAAAGTTTTTTTTTTTTTGTTAATTTGTCTAGTTTCCACTTTTATCTCATTATTTAATTGTGTTTTCGTCCAATTACTTGATGTTTGATTTTATCTGCACATGCATGTCCCAATTTCATTGCACACACACCCACATAAAACATACACGTATGTATATACATATGTCCACACACACACACAATATATACACATAAACATATCAATCACAAACAACTTCATGGTAACACAACACAAGTGTAAAAACTTTATGTATATTTTATAATATAGCCAAATTGGCTATACTGTATTTTAACTGTATTTTAATTGTTAATAAAATTTATTACAATGATGCGATTGTGCTGGCTTTCACGAAAAAACTATTTTCATGCCCGCAGAAGTACATCATACGAAAATTATCAGTTACATGTTCTGGTTTGCGAAACTTCGAAAGTATCACACAAACAAATCTTTAGGCATATTTTGATGAGGTCGACTCCGATATTCTTTTCGGACTGCAACTGTCTTGCTAAGTGTTCTTTGCTCAGCAGAAAATTAAAAAGCGAAGAATATCAGGTGAGTTGGCTTCAGGCTTGGTGTTCTTTTGGAGTTCCGGCTACCAATTTCACGTGTTCTGACTTGCAAGCTGTCTAGAGAGTTGCTTACACGAAAGGCTAGGTAGGCCGAGCTTTTTAGCAAGCGATTTCAGCCGATCCCAGTTAAAATATGTACAAGAAATTGTCCTGTTAACAAGTTATTCACTCGATCTTTTATACCACATGATGAAGAACTTAGTTTCTAAACGAGAAGTCCATTTATAAATAAAATTTGATATCGAAGTAGTGCCTACAAGTGGCGTTGGGCTTAATTTTACTTATTAAATTGTTGAACTTAAAAATGCTGAAGGATAAAATGCAGACCATGCCCCGAAAAATAGAGATGGCTTGGGTGTCAAAAGTTCTAGCTAAAAGGAATTTTCACTGGCAGATTTTCGCAGCCAAGAACTCGATTTGTTGTTTTTAAGACATTCGACAACCAAAATTTAACTTATTTCGCCTAACTTTGCTCACTGTTTTGCTAATGGAGAAGTCGAATCTGGTCCGAATCACAAATCCTTTTTTTGTAGGCTCAGAAAAAAGACATACACTCAAAACTTCTACGTTGTTTAAAAGAAAATGGGAGTGTTCCTCCATCGTAACTATAAAAATATGCAAAAGCAAGCTTCCTGTACTTTTGCTGCTTCTAAAGGATGTAACATTGAGTATATTGCAGTAGAAAGTCAGGGGAAAAAATCATAAGTAGCCAAAACGCCGCCAAATATACTTGTTCTTACTGTAAATATTAATATTAAAGCATGTGTTCTCAACTCGCGAGGTTGTTACAAATAAATAACATGCTCTTTAAATGATGAGTGAATTTTTTATAATTAGGAAACTTTTAACGTGCTTTCTCGCAATAAGAACGGGAGCATTATAATTTTTTCGCACTTTAGAGCTTACGAGTATGTTGCATATAACTTTTCACTGTGGTATCTCTGTCAATGTGGATGGATTGATTTAATTTAATTCAAAATGACATACATAAATACGTAGACATCCCGGTTTGTTCTGCGTTGCTTTCAAAGGCGTTCCTTTTATTATACAAACCAGAGTATTTCTTTTGTAGACCCTTTTGCTTAAACTTAAAATGGAAGTAAATAAATTTTTTTTTTATAATATTTAAAGAAACCAACCAAATGGTTATACAGATTTTCTGCGGAAATTGCCATTTACATCCAACATCTTGCCTTTTCATTCGTTCGCTTATAAATAAATCTGTAGCATTTTGCTTTTGTAATTTGTTAATGCACAAACCATTTCAGAGAAAAACTAACAATTCAAAATTCATTTATACACTGAGTGCCTTAACACAGGATTTCATATTATTTTTATGTTGCTTGAGCCGAATCGAATTGCGTGCACTGGCTTTGACCGCAGCTGCACAAATACCAACACACACATAAAAGCATCCTATTTCAATCAATTCAAACTTCCATACTCCCAAAAAATGAATGAGTACTCAAAATTTCAAATACTTCTGAAAGGCATCAGCAGCATTTTGCTAATAAAACATAAAAAAGATATACATAGATTAAATCACATACCACATACATATGTACATCAACAAAACACAATTGTGCTGTACACTTTTATTGCCCTTTTATTTATTTGCAACTAATTGTAATCGATTTTTAATATCTCTTTCCTATTGCGTTTGAAAACTAATTTCAAAAAACGACTGCAACTGCCAACTGCCTCTACAAAAACTACAACTACAACAACAACAACAACGCCAATACCAATGCCAATACCAATGCCAACCAAATTGACGTTTTCAGGTGTAACAACAATGTTGAATTTTTTCACAACATCCAACGGTTTCCGCAGCACACTACCAGTCGTATCGAATCTAACAGCGATGAATGTATGGGATGGCGTTTGCATGTGTTTCATCTACGCGTCCCTACTGGAATTCGTTTGCGTCAATTATATGGGACGTAAACGCCCGCAACACAATGTTGTTTATCGGCCCGGAGAGAATCCTGTAACACAGGTAAAGTATGAAATCAATTTTCAAATTCTATTTAAAATGGAATAATAAACCAATCAAGTACAGTTAGTTAGTCTATCTACATATATCTACTATATACAGTATGTATACATTTTCTATACGTGTGTGTGTGTGTGTACGAGTCATTAAAAAAGCAACAATCACTTTGTGAACACTCACATGAATTGTTAATGAGACTTGTACGCTGCTCCAAAAGGTATAGGACCCAACATTATGTATATTTTAAAGAACATTTACTATCAAGTTGCTTTAACTTAAATCAGAGTCTGCATTAAAAAATCAAGCAAAAAAAATAATAATTTCAAACGGATCAAAATCGAACAATTCATGAAACAACAAATTCAATCAGTCAATCTTGCTATCTTTCTTTCTCTCTCTCTTTATGTCAATTTCAAATTTGTTATGTTTTCGTACTTTTCAACTTTGTTTTGTTAAAGCCGTCAGTCAATCAACCAACCAATCAAGCAGTCAATCGTTTGATTTGATTTCAATTCCCCAATTTCTTTCATTTGAATGTGTTTCCTTTTCATTTGATTTCATTTTGTGTTTTGTTTGTTTTTTTTCCAACGCTCGTTTTGTAAGTGATCCCTAACACTTACAATCAATTTAGATCACACATTCTCTCTCTATCTCTATCTCTCTCTCTCTCTCTCTTTTATATATTTAATATATCGTATGCTCTATATTACTATCTACCCTTAACTCTTTTTTAACCTCTCTCTTTAATGTATTTTCAATTATTTTGTTTTTTTAATTAAACATTTTCCGTAATAACTTTGAATCTTTTCATATCATTAATTAAATTTCCTTTTTGTTAATTTTTTTGTTCCAATAAAAAAATATATACATATATACATGTATATTTTCCTAACAATTTTCTGTTTACTTTGCGATAAATTCTTAAAAACAAATTTATTTTAAATACCAGTAGCATTTTGTAACTGCCAAAAAATATAATAAGAATTAAGCAAAATATTATACAACCAACAAATATTTGTGTGTTTCTACTCCACATAATTTTTATTATAAACTTTATTTAGTTATATAATTATTCTCTTTTGAAAACATTGGGGGTTTTCATTTAAACCACTAACTTTAGCAACCCCTGAATGTCTGTCTAATATGAGTACTGTCGCGCAAGTTTAGCAGACACTATTTAAGAATCTTCTATAAGAGGTTTCTACATACTTTTGAAACTTTTTTTCAAAGGCTTTAAGAGACATTTAGCAGTTTAAATGAATACCCCGATTATTGTTTAAACACTTAAATAAAAGAATTGTCTTACAAATTGTATCATTTGTTTGAGTTGTTAGACTGTTTGTTTTTGGTATGTGTGACACGTTTTGTTTTCTTGTTTTTTTTCTAATTAATTTATCCTGCAACAATAAAAACTACTCAATAGTAATAAGTAAATTATTTTTGCATCAATTACAAGATTAAAATGAATCAATAATAATAATAGTTGTAACAGAAGAAGTGATTAAAATTATTGTTAATGTATTTCCAAACGTATGTGGATCTGTGTGTTTGAGTGCGTGTGTGTGTGCGTCTATTAACTCTCATTTAACTCATTTGTTTACTGTTTTGTTGTTCAATTGTAAATGTTTTTTTTTCCAATTATTTGTTTTAAAAAATTAATCTAGGATAATGTGCAAATTGACATTTAAACATTCCAAATTGCCAGGCCCCAGTAATATGTAGTTTAAAGGGCTTGTTGTTGAAGGAATTTGTTTTTTTTAACAAGTATTTAGCAAAACAATCCAGGAACGATGAACAAATAGTATGCGAAATGTATGTTAACATTTACTCATGGGTAATACTTTTTACAAACTTAATTTTTACACAACTGCTGAAGCAGTTGTATAGAATTTGCATAATGAGTTTTGAATCGACACAAAGTATAAATAAATATAAGTGCGTTGTGCATTTATTAAAGTGCATCCATCCTATGGTTCAAAGTGATCGGATTGACGTAAATATTTCTTGTAAATTTCTCTTCACTTTTGCATGAGATCAAGTACATACAAATAATTGTAAGAAATTCTTGGTGGTGGACCTTGTAGTTGGTATTTGTACTTGATTATTCTGATGAGCAGTCGCTGCGCTGCGTTTTACCATTTAACACTTTTTATTAAAGGTTAGCGGAACATTTTCTATTTGCGAAAACAATTGATTGTTATACATTATTAATATAATTTTAGACAGGTTCCCAATATAAATGTTAGCATACATTCTCGTGTTTCTGGAGAGGAAGTAGCTTAAACTTTGCCACTACCTTTAGTCAAGCAGCCTACTTAGAATAACACCCCTCAAAAAGTAACTAACTCATTTACTTATGTACATGTAGAATGCTAAATTAGTTGTTGTTAAAATGAAATTTTCGATTTAATCGCGCTGGCATTAACTACTACTATTCTAACAAAAAACAAAAAACAACTGAAAATATTTATTAACATTGTTCCCAATTTCAGTGATTTTCTTCAAACTAATTGTTATTATAACCATTCGTCTAACTAACAAAAAGAAAAACGATAATACATTCAAGTTTCAAAGAATGTGAAAATTTAACGAAGACACTCACTACATTTTCATTAAAAAATGTGCAACAAACAAAAAAAACAAAAAATTAATTTTAAGTTTTTTTAATTAATTAATTTTTATTATTCAAACTTTTTCTTCTATATTTATTTAGTATTGTGTTTATTGGTCTTTATTTCATTCCATATTTTTGTTGTGATTTGTATCAACTAGACAAGGCAAAGAAAACATCAAGACACAGAGTCCCATGTTTGTAAACCGACACTCAGCCCCTCCTGTTGGGGGAGCTAAGCCTTGGCTTAAGCGCAACCACTCAAATTGTGTGGCTGAATTCAAGGACGGGTGCTGATAAGAAGTGTGGCGGCTTTGAAACAACTAATTGTCTCCCAGCTGAAGGTTTATGATGCTTTCTTGGTTTTCTTTAGTTAGTATCAATCATAACAATAACGTATAATGAACTTAGGCCCGACAAACTCAGTGCAAAATAATTAGTTCCTTTAATTTGGAAAAATAGATAACTCATTTTATTTTATTTGATCCTACCAAATGTCCAAACAATTAAAACTCTAAATGAATCTAACATTTAACCCCAAAAGCATACATATATAACATACTTGATTTAACATCAATCTTAAAGTGTGTTTTAGTATCAACAATATTTTATGTAAATTTTCCAGCGTCTTCCAGCGGTTCTAAGCAGGATTGGAGTCATTCTTGCAAGTCCTTTGGTAAGCTATCAAATCATCCACATCCTCTTTTTCTATTCAAAACGTTACAGTCATTGCAATTGAAATTTCAAAAACAGTAAAACCAAAATCTGTTTTACACAAAAAGCATCAACTTCAATGAGATGAAAACTGAAAAAGCCAATGCAAATGATTTCAAGCTAAATTCTAATTTTAAAACTTCAGCAACTTCATTATCAGCCATTCAATATCATTCATTAACTCACTCACCCATCACACATCACTTTAAATCACTTAAATTAATTAACAAGAGCCAAACGCTGCTAAAATTCTTGAATTCGATTTGTGAAATTTAAAACTGAATTCGTTTGTGGGCAACCATTTGAAGCAAAAAGCAGTTGAATATAAATTTGAGATTTGATTTTTAGCATTCCTAAAAGCAAAACATAAAAATGGCATGTGAATTTCGCTTAAATTGCAAAATATTTTTTACATGACTTTTGAGTTTTTGTATTAAGTTGGTTTCTTTGTAGACGCACGCTTAAATTGTTTTTAATACCAAGTTATTGTTTAAATGCCATTTATAGTTATTTATTTATTTTCCATTTAAACAAATAATCTTTGTTAGTTTTCCTTTACAATTTCAACTCAATTCAGATTAAGGACTATTTTTATGTATTAAAATATACTACTTTTGTTAATGTCTTCTTTTCTGAAACATATTGACCATCAAATCCTTTCATAAAAATTTTAAACAAAAGACAAGCAAAAAATTTAAATTAATAATAAATAACAAAAAAAAAAAAAAAACACACTTTAAGGTCACTTATAATTGGGAAAAATGTTACGTGTGTAATCGTTTCAAGCGTATTTATTGTATTCCGTAGTTGTTATTTAATGTATGTAAATAAACATTAAAAAAAAAAAACAATAATAAATCTAGAGTATAAACTTCTCTTTAGTTCATATTTTAATTAGATTTGTTTAGAATGCTTACAGTTGAAAGAAAAAACAATAATTTAGATCCCAACTTACATGTAGAGAAATCACACCTACACATACATATAAATCAATACATTGGAACAACCTGGCGTACTCAATGTGGGCAACAGACGAAGCTTGTCCAAACGCACACACTCATACACACACACAATATATATATATATATATATATATATATATATATATATATATATATATATATATATATATATATATATATATATATATATATATATATATATATATACACACACACACACACGCTCACACCCGCAGGCAAACTGAAATGCATGCCCCTGGCATTCTTCAATTTTGTATGTGTGTTTGCGTAACCAAGTGCCGTTACAGACAAACTTCTCCCTAAACAAACCTCTTAATTTCAAACGAATTTCTTCAATTGATAGCAAAGAACTTTACACAAAAATGCTGAACAATCTAGACCAATCCGAATAAAATGTAGTTTTAATGGGTCAAAGCTGTTTTTAGTTTACAATTTTTTTATTTAAGCTACATATGTATGTATGTATATTTAGATTGAATTTATGATCTTATTTTTTTTTGCGCATTTCTACATTTTGGTTTCCTTAGTTTGTAAAGTTAAAAAAAGCAGTTATTATTAATAGAAATGATAACGGGACCGCGAAACATTCTACCGCTTTTCTACCAATGCCACCCACCTACATATCTGTATTACTCGCATCGTGTAATTGACAGAAAATGGAGTCTCTCACACAACTGTTTCTGTACATCTGGGATGCGAGAAATATCCTAAAAATAACAACGAAATTGGTTGATCAGCCTAAAAATTTATACGTGACATTGTGTAACGGAGAGTCATGTGAAAAGTCTGGTAGATAATATTTGTACAAAAGTGGATGCGAGTGCAAATGTGATGTAGGTATGGCTTTACTCTCACTAACTCACTCAACTCGTTAAAGCAATAACATCACATAAGAAAACATCCACGTGCTATATATATTTGTAGTCTTTCTAGATAATGATGTCTTATGGATATCGAAATACTGGAAAAAAAATTAATAAAATAATAAAAACTGGCATAGAGCCTGAATCTTGAACTTGGGTGCCCGTAAAGGAGTCGAATTAATAATTTTTTATCTTCACAATATTTTTTTCGAACACACCGACCCGGTACTACGCCTCACACCCGTACAAAATATAAGAAATTTAAATTCGTATGCATCGAAAATGATTTTGTTGATAGGTCGTAGTGAAACGTTTCTTCCTTACACCAAAACCATATGCACTTAGTTGAGTAGATTTTTTGAAATCGCGCATACATATGTGTGTCAAATGAAAAACAAACATCCCCAGTCTGACTTCATTTGCGTGCTGGCCGGCCTGTAGGTCGTTCATATTATTTGCAAGGCAAAAACAGATTATCACAAGTAACTGGACTTTTTAGGAAAATAAATACATATATTTTAATACACATACATATGTACTGTATAATTTGAGTTAAAGTTGTATGATACCCAATTTGAGAAAGTTTCACCTTTGCAAGAGCAGCAAATTAATACTTGGCCCTTAAGCTTTTTAGTTCATTATATGTTTGCAATGAAATTTAATGTTAAAAAGTACGAAATAAAAACCAAATCTGCCAATAAGTATCTATGGAGCAAAATATTGACCTTGGAATAATACTTGGCGAAAAACTCGCTTAACCTCTGCCACAGCCTCTCATTTCCATGTCTAATTATAACTTCAACAATTATAAATATTTTCCAAAACCTCATATTTTCATGATGGTGCATACATTTTCTAACATTCTTCCCAAAAACATACTTCATAGACAAGAACTCAAAAACAATACCAAAAAATATCATCCTGTCAAAATTATATTTGGTGTACCAAGTAACTGTACAAAAATGTAGGAAATAATCGAACGAGAATTTCATGCTGCTTTATCGTCTGAAAAGGCTGCAGCAAGCGTTTCCAGTCCCGGAACTAGTCTGGGTGTTACACCAACACCAGCAACTCCGCGCTCAGAACCCATGACAAGAGTACACTTTTACCAAGAGCCATCAGGAGGAATAATCGCTACGGCCGTCCAAAACTTAAGATCCAGATCACTTAAACGGAGATCAAATGTAAGCAAGCCCGAAGGCTTGGCCGTCAAAGAGACCTCTGGTCATGTGTATGAACACGTTTACACTGAGCCGGGTGGCGTAACAACTTTTGCCGCTGTACCGGCAATCACAACAACCACTGTAACGATTGAAGGCGATGCCACCGTCAACATCGAGGAGCCACCTAAATTGCGCCGCACTCAGTCCATGTCCACTAACACACCGCCACTAATCAGCAAAAGTGAAATTCAAACTGACATAAACGGCGACACAAAGCCAGATGCACAACTCAAGCCCAACGACAACGACGAACAAATTCCCGTCAAGCCACCGCGCAAGAAATCTTCACGCTCAACTTCTCCCAGCACACAATATGACACTTTGCAAAGGGAAATGACCGAAATGATAGAGATGACCACCATCGACAGCATTATTGTAAGTGATTTGAATGTTATACCAAATAACTCTTCGGAAATGAAAAAGTTATGCTTGTTTCTCATCATAATAACGCCCGAATGCGATTTTTATCTTGAACTTCAGCTGTGAAAACTTTACTTGTAATGCACTTATATTACTTTTAATTGTTCTTTTCTTACAATTGCTAAACTACCAAGTGCTCGTATCTGCAACTAACACCCGCAGCGTTTTGGCTTTCCGCCGTATTTGGCAATGGAAGTCTTTTAATTTTCTGTTTAGAACTTTAACTAACAAAATTGCTAACAAAAAAAAAAGAAAAAAAAAACAAATTAAACAAAATAACATGGAAAACAAACTTTCAAGAAAAGTGAAAAACCAAGATGAATTATTAAATTGTTACGGGTTTGTATTGTGCAGAACTACAATTAGTTTCGCTTTCCTGTTTCTCAATTATTGTGTTATGAAACTTTAACAAAATTGAAACAAAGTTATAAATAATAAATAAGGTTTAAGTAAAATATGTCAACTATTGGATTGGACAAGCGTTTGACAAAAAAGTAAGTATGAAATGAAATGCCACGGCGTTTAAGACAATGAATGCCATTTTTATTGAGAGCTCAATACAAAAAAAAAGTTAATGCTATAAACTATCCGTAAGGATTAGCAATTGCATACAATTGTGTAAGCTCTCCCAACAATCATGCGAAAATGGTATTTTACCATGGCATTTGCAAAAATGTTGAGTACCTCTTTCACTTCACACCAACAAAATACACTGCAATCCACATGCCGTGTATTTTCATTTATAAGGCAGTTCATCCCGCCAGAAAGTTGACTACCTTATAAGCCTTATAAGCTCCTTTCGAACATTGTTCAAGTGAAGCTATATTTTACAAATATTCAGTCAAAATAAATTTTTTGTTTCGCGATTGAACCTTTTCAAATTTCACCAAACTTATGTGGAAGACATTTAAAGAGCTAAAAGCCGGTTTCAGTACAAAATCGTGCACGCTGAATCAATTTATTATTGCTGATAATCGATTTTCGTTTAGAATCTAAATCGTTTCACCAGTCATTAATTATGTCGACTATTTATATTATTATATACTGCGTCAATTTGTATGGACATGAACACTTTTGCAGCTACACAGCACCTGATGTGTCAACTTAGGTATGAATGCTAGTGTCCGTTTAGACTGGATTTGACTTTAGCTGAAACAAAACCATGAATGTACATAATTATACTTCCTTCTGTCAACAACATTTAAAATTTTTCTTTGTTCTCAATTTTCACACAAAAGTGTGTTCTCATTATTCGATAGAATTTTCAAAAATGTTTTATGCAGAGCAGACCTGGAAAAGTTCTTTTTGAAAATTCTCTTTACTAAGTGCCAACTATAAGTAGAAATTTTATTCTTCCTAATGTTTACCACATCATTATTCAGTTTTACGTAATAGTCCAGTTGAGGCTCTGCTGCCTATTTGTTCCCTAGAGAAACTACAGAAACATACATATGTGAAATTCCGCAAATCACGCTAATTTTCGTAATTGATTATATTTCGAAATTGCTCACCTGCTACTAGTTTTAAGGTCCGCTTCAAAATTAAAAAAAAAAGTGGAATTTATTAAATGTTTTAGAATTAAGCGAAATGACTCAAAGAGTCAGCAAGCTGGCATCACTGTGGCAATGTTGCCACATGTGTTCGGAATCTACAGTTTTATTTATCAATGTAGTGGTAGAAATTTATTTTTACATACGTGTGATATTAGTTTTAAAGATTCGTTATATTGCATTATTTTAAAAAGCACGATTTTGTTGATTTATTACCTTTTTTTAACAAGCTTGAAAACAAAGGAGTATAATTTGCTATTGGCCGCGTTTGAAAAAAATTAATGAATGATTCACGTTGTACAAAAAACAAAATAATATGTGTATATTTGCCTTATATTTTACAAAAACTTTAACTGCTACTAAGAGGTTATCGAATTTGTTTCAAATTTGAATAAATATATATGTAACTGTAAATGTGTTTACTGGTACCGTAGAGCCTGAGCACGAGCAGGATACCACAGCTATTTAAGAATAATACTAATCTGCTTTTAAAATAGTTAATGTTTTGTATTTGTAGTCCGTAATGTTGTGCACATCTGAAGGCGTCTTGTGCAGGGCTCTAGTTTGCAAATATTAATCATCTTATTATCAAGTCAGTAATATATAATATGTATGACGATTTTGTTTTTATCAATTTTTTTAAAGTCTTGTAAAATATGTGTGTATGGCAAATACTACTTTCTTTGTTTGTTTTGTCATACGGAATTGGCATGAATTTTGATGTTATTTTGTTGTGTTTTTGTAATTTTAATTTAATCTCGCTTGCCCAAAACCATATTTTCTGCTTTGCAAGTCCTTATGGGCATACTTCTAACCACACGTACATATACACAATGATAAGTAATAAATCTATAATTAAATGCTCCCTGCAATTCCATGAGTCATCCCATCTAGTCAATACCCAAAATGTTCACTTTTACATTCGCGTGTGACAAAACGAAAGAGTGTCCATGACTGTTAATAACATTCTCGTCAAGTAAATGTGATCATGATGAAGACAATTGCACCCAGGGAATAAATATTGTTGAGTTAATTGCAGTATTATTCATTGACGAAAAATTTTCTCAAAAATGCGAAAAGTGTTTTTGATTAAAATGATACAAAACTCACTTTTTATTTAAAAAATAAGTATTTATTTGTGGTGCTTCCTAAAAATCTTTTGTATGCTTCAAATTACCCCAATGAAGGTACCACCACCCAAATAAATATTATAATATGGGTTTACAGTCCCAACTCTGGCCGCTTGGCTTTTTCATACCACTTTATATGCTGGCTGAATTCTACAAGAGTTAACGCAGTTAGCTAAAAGCTATTTCGGTTGATTAGCCTCATGTATGTATGTTGTATTTGCAAGAATAGTTGCGCTTTAATTGTTGTCTCGTTGAGTTACAAATTTAAATATGACACTTAAAATAATTTATTTATTTCAGAATTTATTATTTTTAATATATGATTATCATTTAAGTTATTGCTTAACACCCCTGCAAAAAATCCTGGCAAAATTTATTTCTTGATTAACCCCGTTCACGTAGTCGTGTAACTGGGTCTTTTTATCATCTGTAGTTGCTAAATGCTCCTGTCATTATTTTTACATTAGTTTTTCAAACTATGTGAAATTTTGTTCAAAGTTCTTTTTCTTACATTTTTCTTTTATAATTTTCTTCTTCTGTTTTATCGGCAACATTCATCTTTTGAAAAAAAAAATAATAGTAATAATAATAATAAAATTCATAGTGCATGAACGTACGTTACTGTTACCATAAAGTTGAGGGAAATTGTGATTTAGCATACAAATGTGAAATATACTAAATTTGCTTTAGGCAGGTAGGAGGGCAGGAAGAGTGCAATGCAGATATTTTTGCAACCAAAAAGTTGTAACATGTATTCTCATACCCTGTATGTGGTTTCCTTATTTCGTATTATGTCTCCTCTCAAACAGGATACGCAACTGGTGTTTACATTTTATACGAGAACAATTCTGAAAAGTTCTTATTTAAATTTTTATGATAGTATTAAACTAGTTTTTCAAGATTTTTTTTATTTAACTTGCTTTCATAACTTTTAAGTTTTAGCAATCCAAGATAAAATGAATGAATAAATAATATAAAAGTTTTTGGTAATTAAGAAATAAAGAATAGTAAGGCTAAAAATCAACAATGAAAAGCATTTATTTTCTGTTAAGAAGCAACAGGTGTTTAAGGACTGTTTCCTTAAAATACTTTCTACAGTTTTAGTTACAGAAATGCAGACTTTAATTACATCCGGATAAAAGAAATGCAAACATTGCATAAGCAACTTTTTAGTGTTTTTTAGCAGATACCATGCCTATAATTGGCCTTTAAGGAATTTTCATGTTAATTTAATATAATAAAATTATACATTCTTATAGTTAACCACATTTTACATTAAAATACATCCAAGCTACTTTTATTTTTTCTCGCGGCTGCTCTCACTTTTACTCGCTGATTATGTAGAAAGAAACCCACACAGACCTGATAAAAAAGGACACGCGAATCAAAAATAGTTTATACCGGCAGAAAAATGTGTTCAATATCAAATATAAAAGCCAGCTGCGAAACTAATAAAAAATAAACTTAGCTTTTCATTGGTGATAGGAATTTAAAAATCGGTTTAGTAACTCGGAAGTGAAAGCATATATAAAGCCTACTGCCAAGGATGTGTTTTGGTTCTGTTTGGTAAGAGCTTTTTATTTGATAAATACATGCATTCAATAAAATTCCAATTTGAGGTCCTTATATACTTATATAAAAGAAAAGGCAAAAAGAGATCTTTGCCTCGATTTTCTTAGCCGCAAAAGAAAGCAAAATTTATACAACTACAAATAGATTATACAACAAAATTCAGTCGCGGCCAATACCAATTGTGGCTTACTTAGCTCTTCTCCGCTGAAACGTGTTTTTGCAGCTATTAACTTTTTTAAGTGGTCTGCCAACCACATGGATATATGATAAACGAGGGCTTCTAGATAGGATATTCCTAAGTTTTTCCACTACGAAAAACAAACTTACATAGATCCAATTGTTTAGCACTGGTTGGTAGGTTTGAAAGTCGTGCCCCAAAACTTTAAATAAAAGTTTTTACATATGAGAGGTGAGAGATGAAACGCCATGATCCAGCAACAACACATGTAAAAGTTTAGAAGCACTAAGACAAGTGGATGCAATATTATGCTTACTCTCTTATATACGGCTACTTAAAAGCTGGCGACATTACGGGGAAGAGTTTGCCTTACTTTAGTGCATTCGATAAGCATTCAAATAAGGTGAAGTAAAAAAATACCATGAGAGTCTATTACTTCTAAGTGGCCCACTTCAAACAAAAACCTTGCCTTATAAAGGCTGAATCGAAACGTTTCCAGTCGCAGCTTCCTTAACAAAATTGCTTTTGACCTGTCTGTTGAACAGTAATAAAACGCCAATTCTTTGTAGAAGTTGATTTTTTTTTTGTTCTTGCTTTTTTAATATTGAATCTTTAAATCCTTTCTTTCATTTATGTCATTATGTGCATTCAAGTGACATCGTTTTTATGGTAACTTTTATTACGTTTATGCACGTTAAATCATACTATACTATATACCATTCATGAAATTAAATTAAATGCTTTTTTCCTCTATACATACACACATATGTGATATTTAGAAGCCCTAATACAACTGGAACATTGTTTTAAGAAGTCATACACAAACATCGCATAAGCCTTGTAAACATTTCTTAGCAAAATTCTCATGCCAAACTCAAAATTACGATTTAAAAAATAAATTCATTTACATCTAAAATACATGCATACATACACACAAAATTTATACAATAGATAATGTAGTGAAATTTATGTGCCTTTCAGTAGAAATACACTGAGAATATTTGTTTTTAAATTACTTTTTTTTTTTTTTTTTTTTTTTTTTTTGTAAAAATAACTATTATCAAAGCTAACTCCTTTCCTAGCTTACAAAACAATTTACATTAATCTAGTATAAATAATTAGTCTAGGTTGTAAATGCAGGGGAAAAGCTAGCGTATAAAGAATACGTGTGTACAAAAATGTTGCTTAAATCTTGTAAAAATCAAATTGTATTTGATATTTTAAGTGGAAAACTGATTGCAGCATAAGCAGTAGAACAAATACGCAAGCGGTCCACACACTCATACCTTGTTGCGGCAATAGAATTTTACAGTTGCCACGTCTATAAATATTCAACTTTTTGCTCATGTGGTGGGATGAGTATTTGTGTTGTGGCAAATGACAAAGAGGATAAAATTATTCTACATATTTCGCAATGAGAAGTTTCAATGGTAATATCACTGTTTTCGAATCGGAAATTTTCTTTTTGTAGTAAATAGCGAACTAGAGTATTACAAATATTAACTGTTTTTTTTATAAGAAATTGTTTCCAAGTTCTGGTTTCGACCTGCTTAAAAATAGTAGGTAATTGTTATGTATACGCCAGGCTACAATATTTTTGAATGTGTTAAAATTATACAGCCGAATTTGTTTAAAAGAGAATGGAAATTTGTAAGGAAATCTATTTCGCTCGCGCAAGATTTTCCTTCAAAAGAAGCCCGGCCAAGCAAAAATCGTTTGGGTCAAACGAACTCATCACTTTTTAAAAGCGAAGGTTGAAGCTCTAAACACATAGACGACAGCAGACTGCAAATGCTGCCTACTTCAAGTGCAGCCAACTTCAAATGTTGCTCTGAAGTCGGCTTCATAATTATTTTGAAGACAGCAACAACATAATAATCAGCTGGTGAAAAATCAAGGAAAAAGATGAAGAACACTTTTTCAAAGCAACCAGGATGAAAATTAAATAAAATATTACAAAAAATTAGCTCAAACGAAAAAAATTGTTTTGATATTGAAAATGAATAGCTGTGTATTTTAGCAATGCTAATTTCAGGGATGCCGTATTTCTTATTTCATAATGAATAAAATTGAAAATATTGATGAAAAATGTAATAATATCACGAAAGAACTATAAAAACACATACATTTATTTATTTATTGTATTTTTCCAATGTTCTTTTGTGTTTAATATTAAAAAAAAAATTTTTGTTCTAATTTGTCCAATTTATATATATAATGGCAACACTATATTTGCTTATTTGCTGCCCGTCAAAATAGAAAATAGCATAAGTTGGCAGCAGCAGCAAATGCTGTTGTGCAGTCGTGCTGCCCTGCTGCCGTCAAAATAATCGTTTTCATTTAAACACATGCATTTTATTTTTGACATATTGCTGCTTGCTGTCTGCTGTCGTCTATGTGTTTACAGCTTGAAACAAAATATCAATAAATTTAATTTATTTCAGTTTTAATTAACAAACTAAGAACGATTTGTAAACGTTCGAGTTTGTTGAAAAAAATTTTCAGAACAAAAACCTTTTGCATCTGAGAAAACTATCAAAATCAGATAACTCTGATAATAGGAAAACACTGTCACTGACACTATCTGATCAATTGAAGCTTCTGCTCAGTATTCCATTTAATTCGTTTGGTTTAAGACAAAATGTTTTGTGTAGAAAATGTCTGTTTGCATTTGCCATTCATTTTACTGGTGGGCGTCAAATAAGTTTATCGTTTGCTTTGTCATGTAGTTAGTGAAAAAATATGCTCACCAGCTTTACCGGGTTTTTGTAACACGAAGTATAAAAAATTAAACAAAGATATTGGTGGTCCCAAATAATATTGCTATTGGTACTTAACAGCTTTTACATAAGTTCTTTTTTCATTTATCATTGTAGGTCTTTAAAATGATTTTTTTCTTTACATTACAAAGTTTTTACTAATTACAGAATATGGGTACTGCTTAAAATAAAATAAATTTTCTGTAATATAAGCAAGCTAAACAACATCTTAAATTTTATTAGATAGACAACTAACCGTGAGAACTAGCTTTCTTGCATTTGCTGTATATTGCAAGCAACAGCTATAGAAAAGTAGAAATGCTCCTTAATAACACGTTATATAATATATCCTTCACACATCATATTCTCCATTTCTAATTTCCACAATTATTAATTTTTCGGATCTGTTGTGATCCGAAGGAAACTACTTGGCTTGGAAATATTTTTGTCGACTTAATCTACTATAAAACCGATTCATGTGTTCAACCAGATCGTTTTGCAAATAATCCGGTTTTTCAACGGTACTGCACTCATTTTTGTTTTTGAAGTAGCCTTTATATTTTAAACGAAAATTCAACAACTTGAATCTTTACGACTGTCAAGGCTATTAATAGTGGAACATTCGGCCTAGCCGAGTATGCAGCACTCATCCTTCTTACTTTTGAACAAAAATTTTGGTTTCTTGCGATGACAAATAATTCTCAGTGTATATAAATAATACCATTATCATTCCAGCAGTGTACTTTAATATATTTTTCTGCATTAAGACCTTAAATATAAAAATTTTTTAACAATGTTTGTGTGTTTTGTTTTCTGCTCTTCTAATATTTAAATGCTACCCTGAATTGACTGGAACTAATCCAGCCCGTAAGTATCAAATGGCATTAAATAAATATTAAATATATGTAAATGCTCTACATGTATGTATGCAATTTTTAGCAAAAATACTTAACAGAAAAATCTTGTTTTATTTTGCCAATTCAAATATTAGAACGTTTATTTCTTCAAAGACGAAGAAATTTTGTATTTTGTTGTTGACTTATGTATGTATATTGTTTTCGTTCTTTATCTCTCTATTTTTTATTGCTTTTTTGCTTAAATTTTGTTGTTTATTCTGCTATTTAATGTCGCTTGTGGCGTATTTTTAAATAAATGTATATTGTTTACAAATGTTAATAAAACTAACTAATTTAAATGCAATACGTATGTATATACGTGTGTTTATAAATTTGTATTAACCATAAATTTCCCCATTGCCAATTTTAATCTTCTATCTGTAATTTTACTTTATTGACTTTTTTTCTCCATACAAATGTATTTTATTACATGCAATTTATTTCCTTTTGTGTAATTGTGTATACATATATGAAAAATTTTTAAAATGTATATTCTTGTTTTGAAAAATATTGCAAAATTTAATAAAAATAAATTTCTATAAATAATGTTAACAATAATTTTAACACTTGATGTTTGTACGTGCTTATGTTTTCCTTAACATTGTGAAATAATTAAAGTTTTTCAAATTTACTGCTGTCTATCAGGGTGAAAAGAAACGTGATGTCGGTGGACCCAATGAAATTGTTGCATGCACCACGTGTGGCGGAAGCAGTGGCAGTCCTTGCACACATTCAGCCAATAATGGTTGCGCAACAGAAGTAAGTTCTTAAAAGTAAAAAATTTTATTCAACATATTGTATGAACAAATTGTACATGTATAGCAATTTAAAAAAAAAAAAAAAAAAAATGCGGTCGGAGGACCCCCGTTAGGAACGAAGTTCCTTACGTTTTTTTTTTCATCTTTGAATGTAATACAAGGTGAAATCTGTATGTGTTATTTTGTGTTGTTTTTGAAATTTTAGGATTCTTTAAATTTTTGGAACGTTTTCCAAATAATTATTATTTATTGGTAGGTGTCTTCGCTGCTGTCAGCGGAGACACCGCCCATCATACACAATTGCTTGTCGACAGTACTCCAATACATATAAACAGCTCACACGCTTTCGTGACGATTTCTACTAATTTCCACTACCAGCAAGCCGCGTTAAGGAACTTCGTTCCAAAAAAAAAAAGTTAGTCAGAACAAAGTCAGACAGAGCACAAAAAGAGGGAACATTGCAGTAAAAGTGTTAAACCGTTGGCTTAGTGCTCGTCAATACTATGAAATATTTGCTGCAAAAAAATTTTCAACTTTTCTTTTGAAACTGCATTCGTGTCCATACAGTGAAACTTTGTTTTACCATTTTAGCATGTGAATGAGTGAGATAATCAATGAGAGATGAGGTGAGAGCGACGACACCTTCAACAAAAAATTCATGTACATAAAACACAGTACACTTTTCTACATCTCTCACCTGCAACACCAAGAAACTCATCGTCTTTGCAGCAAATGTTTCACAGGCACCAAAGTTTGGTATGAAATCGGCCTATTTAGTATACATATATAGACTTGGGCATTACTCCCAGTCACACTCATTACTTATTCTCCAGCTCGTTGGTTTTATTCCTAAACCACGTAATTTTTTGAAATCGATTTTACTGGTTCTTATGATAAATAATGCACGTGACTGCATCGCTATCTTGATAACTTTGTGTGCAAACAAAATAAGTAAACAAAACCCCTTCAATAAACTCTTAAATGTTTTTTTTTTTTGTTTTCTGAAAAATTAGTAGTTAGCGCTTACATGGTTTAAGACTAAAGGCTACGATTTTTGTGTTAAAAATAATTGTTGTGTTCCATTTAAATTCCAAACGAAAATTATTTGTTTTTTTATAAGTGAGCTGGAAATAGTATATCCATATACACATGTATCTCTATTTTTTAAATACATTTGTCCATTGACTAATATTGCTTGGTTTATTTATTGGTTTTTTACAGACTTGCTTCGTACAGATGCGCAAGAAGGAACCTCCACATCCAATACGTATCGCAAAAACCATAGATGTAATTGCTAGAATAACTTTTCCAACAGCGTATGCCATTTTCTTAATATTTTTCTTTGTACACTATAAAGCATTTTCATAAAATTACAATGAAAGAAAAAGCATCTAAAACCAACAAATTATTAAACAAAGCAAATACAAAATATTAAAATACTAGGAGCCGTTAAACTTACCGTAATTCACTGCAAATAAATTAAAAAAAAAAAACAAAAAAACAAACAAAAGCGAGGTTAAAAATAGATATCCAAACGCAAACAAATTAACTTATATTAAAAAAAATCAAACATACTTATGTATGTATGGCAAAACAAAAACAAACAAAAAACGAAAATTCCTAAAATAATTGAAATTTATTTAAAATTTGTCCTTAAACAGTTGTATATTTTTTTTTTTTTTTTTGATACAAAGTTAGAAAATTTGTATGAACGCAGTATCCAAAAATAAAATGTTTCCAAAACAAAATTTTGTATTTTAAGCAAAATTTGAAAGAAAGACACTCAAACTCAAGTTAGGGTAAACAGCTCAGGAATAATTTAAACTGTTCGAGCAGAAAGCATAAGGTTGAAACAATGTTCAAAGAGCAACCGCAGTAGATATCGAGAGGCCTGGTGTGTTTGAACTATGTAATAACAAAACTGGTGGTACACAACAGTACCTCTTAGCCACATTTGTTGCTGGAAGGCAAAGAATTTTTTTTTTTTTTTTTTTTTTGATTGGAAGCTTAGAAATTAGACATAGAATTTCCAAAAATGTAAACAGATGCCCAAATCTCAGGCTCATGTGTGAGAATAATATCAATAAAATATCTACAAAAAACAAAATTGAGAAAATGTTTCGAAATGAAAATGTCAAATTTAATGAATTTAATGAAGCTAAATTTTTTTATTAATAAGGCCGTTACAGTTTAATTCCAACTAATGATATGACAATGAGAAGCATCGTAATGCTTAAATAGTGTCATTTTTGTTGCTATTCTAAAAGGTTTTCAAAAACTAGACTCCATCCAGTAGTGTCAGAGAGTTTTCTGATTAATGCCCAAAAAATCAGTGCAAGTTCATCTCTGAGTTTCGTTTAGTTTACGTTTTAATTGGCAAATCATTAAAACAGTGAATACTTCAACCACAAATGAGGAAAATTTTACGTTTAAGCTTCAGTCATCAAGCAGTGCAAGACATCAGCTGTTCGACATTTGTTGCAGCGCTACCAAATTTATTTTCTTAAAACAATCAATAATAAACGGTTCAATGATTTACTACAGCCAAGTTTATGCTGCAATTAAATTACAGAATTTTAACTTTATGTGATTTTTTGGGAATACGAATAATGATTACAGCCCAAAAATGCTGGCTAATCTTCACATTCGCTAACGTGAATGAAGAACTGTCAAAAAATATAATTTATTGTGGTTTCATTGGTTAAAAGAAACGACTCAATCTTATTTTCTTCTTAATTAAAAATAGAAAAAAAACAGTAAATTTGAAGAATTGGACATAAAACTGTTGAGCAGAAAATCTGGCAGCTTAATATTTATCAATTCTATGAACGTGACCACTACTGCTGGCAAGGTATTAATTAATGAGTACTCAATACCGAGAATATGGCCTTTCAGAATTGCACTTTTTAACACAGCTTAAGCAAAATAAATACAACAATGTATGTACATATGTATAAAATGCATCAGAATAGAAATATATAAAAATATTATATGAACTTAAATCCTGCACTTGTTGCTGGACAGTACAATACTTTTCTTAAATTTAATTATGTTGCGGTTATTTTTCTTCGGGCACGCCGTTCACGCGTGCTGCCGTGACCAACATTTACTTTCCTTAATATTTAGTTGGCTAAGGGTCCTTAGGGCAAAGAAAAGTCAAGGTATACACAAAATTTTTTCATTGTGAAAAATCCTGAAAGTTACTCTTTTCTATTCCCAAACTCCAATGTTAAGTAATAAATTTTATTTTTTTTTTTATTTAAGTCTATATTTAATCTGCAATCTGTCTACTTTAAGACAATAAGCAGTTCAAGTAATAAATTTAACAGCAATTTTTTTTTTATAATTTTCAGTTAAAATTTTAACCCTTCTTCTCCCATTGGAAAAGTAATGACAACTTTCGTTGATTGGCCTTTATTTACATTGTTTTAGAAGCAATTTCAATCGCTAAACTGACATATGAAGTTATAGTTTATTAGGCAAATATTAAAATCAAGACAGCGTTTATACAAATTTTCTTCAAATTGGTAGCAAGAAGAAACTAAAATAAATAACCAAAAATGCATATAAGAAATACAAACAATCCATGAAAGCTCAAAATACGCAAACTATGCATACATACATATATAAAACATTTATGCACCATTCTAGTAAACTTATCATCAAACTATTTAAAATTGAAATTGAATTCGTAACAAAATCAAATACCTATTTAAAATATTAATTAATCTACATTCTAAGCATTATTTGTAAAAGAAACAAAGGGAAACACAAACAACGTGATAAAATCATCTAAGAAAATTAATAATTTAAAAAATAAATAACAATATAATTAAATTTAAACTTATGTAAAACCCCCCAATAATTTAAATTATTTAAAAAATTTTAAAAATTATTTTATTTTACTAAAGTTTATGATGTTTATAATACAAAAATACAACAAATTTAAAATAACTTAAATTATTTATTACACAAACATATACTTAAATATAATTTAGAAGAAACCAAAAGAAAAAACTAAAGCCATTTAATGGAAAGATTATGATAAACAAAACTTTAACTTTAAATTAAAGAAAATATTTTCGACTGCCTTTTTTTTTAATATAAAAACAACACCAAAATAAAAACAAACGAAAAAATATGAATAACATATGTAAGAGTTAAATATTTTTTTTAAGTTTTTAGGTCTCACTTCATTGCACAAAATAACAAAAAGGTTGAGGAAAAAAGAAAGAATTTCTTACAAAAGTTTTTATCAAAATAGTTCTCCTTTTAATTCAGAAACTATTAATTTAAACAATAGATCCATGGCGGATCTATTGTTTAAATTGCCATTTTTAAAAATCAATGCTGGGCGTATTTGGTGCCAGAAAGCGTGGGGCCGAATTGCGGTATTCGTATTCGAATACTGCGTGTTTGTTGCTGACTTCGGTTTTATCTTACATTATTTTTACTCGGCAGTTCGTTTCATCGCGAATGCCGTAAGTCGGACCCAGGTCCAAAACCAAAATTAGCGCGTCAAGCGTATTCGTGTTCATACATGTTGGGGTGCTTAGACAGCAAAATAACGCTTGCCGCGCTAATTTAGGTTGGACTCTAAGACGCTCTTTTTCGTTTCTGAAAAGCAAATGTTGCCTAATATCTAGTGCCTGCATGCTGGCGTAATGATGTCTGTATTATGACTAGAATCCGATATAAATAATTTTTGATCCTGCAGATTTTAGTGCACATACATAGTTGTTTTGTACGCAAACATTAAAAAAAAGATTTTGCTCGCATAAGGAAAGTACTTAGCATAGATGCAGAGAAGGGTATCCTGAACTAAAATTGAGAGCCTGCTTTTCCTGCAATATATATAGATTTCGTATTTTGCATAAATTTTGCACCTGACGAGTTTTTCGATTGCCTAAAGCTGCCTGAAAGAATTTTGAGAGATTGCAAGAATCACATAAAAATTTATGTGATAATCTGGCAAGTCTATTTATTCTTTGTAACAAATTATTTTTGGAATAAGTTTGGCAACTCCAAGAATAACAACGAATTACATTTTTAAGGTGTGTTTTTATTAAGAATGTTGGGAAAAATCTATTATTTTATAGAGCCGCCCTAAGGAGGAGGGTCCCTCTAAAAGGGTCTCCGTCGCAGCATTTTCTGTTTTTTTTTTGTCGCGCTTTTAACCCCGCTGCCAGGAAACAAATTCTTGAACTTTTGGCAGATGTATAGTTTCAACTTTTTGCATTGGTAATGGTAGATATTTTGAACTTTACTCGAACCAAAATATGGAAAGCTTTCCCTACTCATTTTTTCTTGAGTTATTACGAAAAATATAAAGACAAAAGAAAATCAATACTTATGATAGTAAAATGAATACAGAATATAAATTATACGCCTCACTCTATTTTGAGCAGTTTCGGGGCGTAAGCTAGAAAGCTTAATAAGCCAAAGACAAACAAAGAAAATCCCTACGCTTTATTAGTTAAAATAAAACTTAATTAAGATTTAAATGTAAATAAAAGAATAAGAAAAATATTAAATTACTTAGATAAAGTCAATGAAATTGTGTTAAAACTTAACAGAGAGTGTAGCGCATGTGAAAAGCTGCCCAACTAATTAACCCAATGTCTACATTAGACAGTGCTGTTAAGACAATAACTAATCCATACAAACTTCTTCACTAATCCATAACATATTTCAATTGCCGGAATCAGGCAATAATTTGACGTATGCTGACAACAATTTGGAGTTTTACATATAATGATTGTACGAAAAAGATGATATTAAGAAAACAAAAGTTTAAAGTCGCAAAATTGAAAAAGAAAGAATTCTTTTCTCTATTTCTTTTATTTTTAGCGTATATAGTTCACGTATAGTTCACCCATATTTCGGCAACTTGCAATTCCAATGTTCATGTAGCAGATAATTCTTATCGATTTTGACAACTAATACATATTATTTAGGGTCTTGACAGCACAGTCTAATGTAGACGCAGCGTAAACTGGAAAAAAAGCGAGAAAGTATACGAACTTGTTTTTGTGTTCCAAATACATATTATACACATATACATACATGCATAAAATTAATGCAAAGGGTACTGGTGTGCAAAAACTAAGAACAACAGAAACCATTTTTTTTTTTTGCTTTTCCTGTGTCACAATTTGTTTTTTATGTAAATGAACCAAATTTACCAGCCTTATTGTACCGATTAAAGTTTTAATTGGAAGCAAAGGGACAACTTCAAATGTAATCAATAAATTAATAAACAGATTGCTATGAGAGATTGTGTTGAAATTGCCTGCTAAATTACAACTTTAAACGTTACACAATAGGAATCATATTGACTCAAATGCCACGTGCATGTTGAAAATGTGTTTATTTGAAGTACATACGTATTGTGAAATTCGCTTCACTATAATTTAGACCCTATCAAATAGACTATGTAATATAGCCCTGCGGTCTTTCGCTCCTTGTAGTGGTAAGAGAAAAAAAAAACATAAAAAACATTTACCAGTTGGTTTGGAACTTCAAACTTATGTTTGTGTTTTAAGCAGTAAAAGTCTCTCCGGTTTCTGACTTCATTAAAAACTTTAATTGATGCATTTCGCCATGTTTATTTCTAGAGGAATTTGTGATTTTTTTAATATAAATGTAAGTGAAAAAGGTTTTTCACGTGCTGAATATTAAATTGATTTTAGTTTATGAAATAAATTTTTGTACTGTGAAACATCTACCTTCATTTTCCCAGCAAACATTATTTCTATAGAATCGAAATCACTGTTATCGTGATAAAAATTTTATATGAAATTCGTTCTGCACAAAACCGATATTATTTCAGGTTGCCCTGAAAGTATTCAGGTTCAAAAAGTGTGGCTCGAATCTTAAAAGATTTTTTGGCTAAAATTTGTCTGCCATTTTACCAAACTCATTCATTCACTTTCCTTGTAGCGATAAGCTGTTCAAAGTGGTGTAAGTGATGTTGGAATTTTGCTTTGTTTTGGCTAATTTTTATAAGCACTTCAACAAATTTAAAATAAAATGAGAATAATAAGACAAAAATATGAGAAAATCCCTTCATAACTGGAGGTTATAAAGAAAATTGTGAGCAGTTAGAAACAAATGCTTGTTGGAAACACAACAATGAGTGTAAAATAATTTATAACAGTTACACAACCTGTGCAAGAGTGAAAATTCTCTAAAACTTGGCAAGAGACAAAACCAGATTTAAAATAGCTAAGAATAATATTAAAGCGAAAATGCCGAAATTCGCTTAAATTCTGGTGATCCAAAAGATAAAAATGGACTTTTAAGCAGTGCGGAGCAAAACTTGGCACACATATTTCAATGTGCGAATGAAAAACGAAACACTGAATCTCACGGGCTCTTTCGATAATTGCTACGGATCCCCATTTAGGAACTATTGAGTACACTTTTCTAAATATCGGCTAAAACTTAAAACTCGTTGAATAAAAGTATTATTTTGGAAAAAACGCTGTGTTTTTTTTTCAACTAAGTTTGCCAATAATTTTATCTTTAAATGAAATGTAAATAAATTATAAATTTTTTACGTAAGAAAATCTTAAAAAAAAACTCTCAATACTTGACGCCTGCATATGTATGTACTTACATTGAAAATAATATAAATATGTACTAAAATTTCACAACGAAAATAAAAATAATTATTCCCACTATAATTTGTGTAAATTTGTGCCTTTTCTATAGAAATAAACTTACAAAAAGAGTATAATGAAATTAAACCAGTCACTGTATTATTATATTTATAAATGTTAGATAATTTAAATAATTTGCATACGTCTGCTTTTATTATTTATTTCTTGTAAGCCCAGACTATAAAAAATCCTTAAATCAGCCTTTTTAATAAAAAAAAAAATAGGGTTCATTTAACCCCATTTGGGCGCAACAAATTTTCACAGCATTCATTTCTTGACACTATTTATTCTATTAATAACTTGCAATACTCACACAATCATAAACAAATACATATTCAACATCAGATGAACACATAATCCTGTTATGGGAATGATATTAAGACATTCATGCAAACACAAACATACAGCTATACAAATTAAAATTTTGCAAATGTGAGTAATAATACATACTCATAATACTAACAATAACGACTTTAATAATAACAGCAAATGCATAGTACTTAGCACAGTACACAAAGCTTAGGAGACATTCACTTTAGGCAAATACGTGACGAGAAAACGTGACCACTACATTCTGAGTGGCTTATATTTTGGACAAATAGTTGCACCCAAACAAAGAAACGTTTTCGAAACGAATTTGTGGGTTAAGCTCTAAACACATAGACGACAGCAGACAGCAAGCAGCAATATGTCAAAAATAAAATGCATGTGTTTAAATGAAATCGATTATTTTGACGGCAGCAGGGCAACACGACTGCACAACAGCATTTGCTGCTGCTGCCAACTTAAGCTATTTTCTATTTTGACGGGCAGCAAATAAGCAAATATAGTGTTGCCATTATATATATAAATTGGACAAATTAGACCAAAAACTTTTTTTTGATATGAAACACAAAAGAACATTGCAAAAATACAATAAATAAATAAATGTATGTGTTTTTATAGTTTTTTCGTGATATTATTACATTTTTCATCAATATTTTCAATTTTATTCATTATGAAATAAGAAATACGGCATCCCTGAAATTAGCATTGCTAAAATACACAGCTGTTCATTTTCAATATCAAAATAATTTTTTTCGTTTGAGCTAATTTTTTGTGATACTTTATTTAATTTTCATCCTGGTTGCTTTGAAAAAGTGTTCTTCATCTTTTTCCTTGATTTTTCACCAGCTGATTATTATGTTGTTGCTGTCTTCAAAATAATTATGAAGCCGACTTCAGAGCAACATTTGAAGTTGGCTGCACTTAAAGTAGGCAGCATTTGCAGTCTGCTGTCGTCTATGTGTTTAGAGCTTTAGTCCTGCTGCTGGTTTGTAAAATCAAGCAATGTTTTGGACATTTGAAAAAATGTTGTTTGTTCTATTGAAATAGCCTTTTCCGAAATAATAATTGCTTAATATTTCAGAAAAATACTTCAAAATATTGTATTTGATGGTGAAACAAATAAGATTTCAAAATTGAACGCACCTTCATTTCCACGAATTTCCGCTCGTACTTTCTTTGGCATTGGCAGGTCAGTAGTGCGAATACAAAATCTTTTTACTATTCGGCAATACGAATAACGGCCTTCTTTTTACAGAATATTTAAAAGAATGATCTACATTGTTTTTTTTTTTTTTTTTTTTTTGTTGCTATGAACTTTAATACGAGTGGCAACAGTGTTTCTGATGCTGATGATGAAAAGGAATTATTTCTGCCTGAAGAGATGGTAGGTAGAGAACTGCTCACAATCCACAATTGCTTAAATTTGTTTAATGAAAATTTTGCAAATTCTACCTCCAGTTACGATGATCTGCAAGATTATTCCAATTGCAAAGTAAAGAAATTTGAGCATACAATAATAATGTTGGTCCTTCGAAACCACTACAATTCATGTATTCAATCGGTGTTGAAAACCATTTCGCTTTCATTATGACATATTTAATAAAAATAGCAGAATGGGTAACACACAACAAAACACGCCAATGCTTAAAGATTGTCTTTTTTAATTAAAATATTTTATATTTTATTTATTAATACTTATGGGTTTGACCTGAGTTTGCACATTTTTAAGTGTGTTTGATTTATAATAAAATGTGAAAAAACATTGGTCCAGTTGTACGAATTCTCCAACATTACAAAAAGAACTGACATTATATAATTCCTACTATACTCGTGTTTGTATATTTGGGCCCTTTTGTTTATTTGCATACCAGTACTTAAAATAAAAGCTAACAGGAAAATAATGGCCGCGGATTTTTCAGCCAATATATATTTACGTTACCTAAAGGTGTCTTTATTTTTAATATTTACAGCAATAGCAACAACAAGAGCAAATTTATAATTGCTCAGTTTATTAACGTAGAAAAATGTTCATTCAAAAATTCGTTGAAAACATGCACGCACACACGATCATCTTATCAGACTCATTCATTTAATAAATTATTACAGAAACGAGACGGAGATTAAGAAAAGCAAAAGAAAAGACTTAATAAATAGTAAAAGCCTTCGTTCAATACTCAACTATAACATACAATTATGCACATTAACCAGCGTTGCCGTTGTTAGTATTTTCCGAACAAATGTTGTCGGTCTCGAATCAGGTCAAATAGACGTCTACTAATCAATTTTTTATACATTTCGAAGCTACAAAAGAGTTGAACGAAAATCGATTTTGGCTTCTTCATACCATTCAGTAGAATGGTATTTCTACAAATTCTCCAATTTCAATTCTCTCTGCATTAGAGAAATTGGTCGGTTTCAAGCGCCTATCAGCACGTTTTATACACATACAACTTTGGTGGCAGAGAAAATGTTTCAGTGGCAACGCTGACATTGGTATACATTTACATATATGTTCCACCACAATTCAAGCATACAAAGCCACCCTGCCGGCAACTCAGTTAACTAATAATGAATTACAAGCTAACTTTTTTACAACTGGTGGTGGTTGACACTTAGATTATTTTCAATGGAGATGACTGACTATTTTAACATTACGATGTCCTAGGAGGTAGTCAATTGTCCGACGCTGCATTACTTTTCAACTAATTTCAAGTTAACTACTTCAAAGTCAGTACATACAGAAAAAAATGTACAAATCAAGGCTGATTTTACATTTTTCGGTGGTAATAGTTATTATATTTTATTAAATTAAATTTCATCACACTTTTTTTTTTTTTGTTAGCCTCTGGTGGGATTCGAACCACTAAGCCTCAAGACTGGTGAGCAGCCACCTTAACCCATTCAGCCATCGCTACATTTAAAACGAATGCGACAATAGGCAATTTAATTCAAGAGTTATTTACCGTGTATGTGTGTATGTTAGTATTTGAATTTTGAGTGAACTCTGCACTACGTTTCGATTGTATTGTAGCTAATTTGAAGCTAGTCCATAAAAGTTAACGTGAAGTTAATTATTTTAGTAGTCGACTACCAATTTGCTGGCAGGGCATCTAAACATTACTTATTTATTGACACATACACGTAAAAATTTAAATTATACACATGACTTCAAGTGTGCTGTAAATACTTTTCTAATATACACACATGTAAACATCTTGCCCCGGAAGATCGACACTTGTACAACATGCTGTCGAATTGATTAGTTCTGTTAACACACATGCACACATACATATGTATATTATTTACGAAGAAAACGTTAAACAAAAACATGTATTATTAATTTTTATACAAATGGAAGCGAAACAAAGGTTATATAAAAAACATTATTTCAATCGCAAAATTTTTTTTTTTGTCCTGACGTTTTTATAATAACAAATGTTCACACTATATACAATTTTCCCCTCTTTAAGTGTTAAGTTTTGAATTCTTTTGAAATTGTATTTTATTGTTATTTAAAAAACCATACAAAATTACAAGCTACATATATTTTAAAAGTGTTAATTGTTTTATGTTCAAGATATTAAATGAGTCTATTATCAATTGTTAAAAAATCAAAACCACAAAAAATAACGACATTAGCTAATTTTTTTTATTTTATTCATAAGTAAAAGCAAAATATGATCGCAAGGAAAAAATGTAGGAATACATAAACATCTTATAATATAAATACTTATATTTATTTTATAAAATTATTTATTTACTAGTAAATTTCAAACTTCAAATTATTGTAAATACACCAGAAAAAGCTTGGCATTAATAAAAGTCTTAAATAAAATTAAATGGAAAGGAAGTTTTTTAATATACCAGCTCGAGCATAAGCAACAACGTTCTATTAACAAGTTGCTTGCCTTCTACGGTCCATTTGCACAACTTAGATAAAAGTAGAATTGCATCCGCTGTATTTATCTTAAACGGCACTTAAGCAATTTTTCATATAAAAATTATTTACTAATTATTAAACCAATGGATGAAACAATAAAGTTTTGAGAAGTGCGTTCTACATTAGAGATACATAAATTGTGGAAGAGCTTTGTAGTTTTTATCAAAAATTTTAAATTAAACAGTGTCATCTTAAGAGCATAATTGAGGTCACGAATCCATGATATACACCCATATTTTCTTGATGTACTAGTATCATTCTCAATTAAGCAACGAAATGTTGGCTGTAGTGGAAAAATATATTTTTATTGCCATAAAAAAAGTCAATATAATATTTATACTTTCAAAGTTGGCAAATAATATAAATAATAATATATGTGCATATGTATATAATAATATACTGTTAATAATATAATAATATATTGCAATATAATGCAATGTAATGTGGGATATGGTCCAACTCAGCCATTTTCATTGCAAGCAGTGGTTGATCTGTAGCGCATCCCTTATTCCTTACAGAATTAGTATACCTTCAGTGGTAGCCTTTGCAAATCTTGTTCGCCCAGCATATATGTAGGTATTGAGTAGCCAATTTTTTCTATGTCCAAGTGTCGTGCAGTCAGCGATCAGTTGTTCCATTAACTCCTCTTCCATATCACAGGATCTGCCAGTGTCTGTATTTTGGAGGACCATTTTGGGTTGGTGTTTCTCGTAAGTACCCCAGCTAGCAGTCTTAGGTCCTTTCAGTCCAATTTTGGATAAATTTCGCCCTACTAGTATCAAAGCTTAGAAATTTTGTTGAACGTTCCAGACCGCCAAAGTCGTTCCATTGGATGGATGTTGTCCATTTTTCCATCTCTGCTTCCATAAGATTTTTTGGAGCCATTTGTTTTCAAAATTTGGTACTGATTCTCTAGAATTATCCACAACTGTATATGAACTATTTTACATTTTGTTTCAATGGAGACTGTCATTCAGTCATTGCTTCTTTTTATATTGCTGATAGGCAAACTGCATTAACATGAAATATTCGTTAAGCTGGTTGCTTTAATTGTTCGATGACATTTCAAGTAAAGACACTTTCCTGGTTTAAAGATTTGATATTTTGTCAGGGTACTGCCAGATGTTGAATTGTATTTTCGAGTTTCGTTTTGAATGGAATTTCTTGTGTAAGCAGCACTGCCAAGTGCTTCCAGTTTTTACTCTAAAAACCAGTTGTTCGTTTAATGAACGCAGCTCTTTTTAATTTAATTCGAATAAAACAAACACGCGTTCAATCAAATTTTTAATATACACAAACCGCTTTGTTTCTCTGTATTTCTCGCAATAAAAACATAAATATATGTACTTTGTTTATATACACATAAATATAAGCGTTGCTACTTCGTGTAGCAACGCTTATATATATAAGGCAGCAGCGCTTAGCCATCATCCGACCTTAATCCTATTCATCAAATTTTAATTTTATCAGGGTGTTTTTCTGGTGATTGAAATATGTATATATTTATGTACATACATATATTCTCTCACCAGCATCCAATTGATTTTGGTGTTTTTGTTACTAATGTGTCAGTGATAACAACGCTTTCAAACTTTGCGCCTGAGCCAGGGATTTTTAAGCATTAATTTAATTTTACAGTCGAGCTATGTATATGGTTTACAGTTATTAATTATTTTTTAGGGCTTGGGGAAATAAAAGATATTACCTCAAAATTGGGAAAAATTAACAATTGTAAATCATAAAGTTCTCTAATAAAGTTATATTAATGCAAAAACTTTTCAAGCTCAAGAACATGTTTTATCTGTTGCTGGCCAAGAATTTTTATTTATATCTTTTTATTTTTTTGCTCACAAACTTTTTGCTTTAATAAACAAAATTTTAATAACATGAAAAAATTTTCCGTAACGTTTCTTGCTTAAAATTCCTCTGTTTCTTTTTTAACAAACGGAATAATCATATTATAATCAATTTGCATTGTGTCTTTCGTATGCAATAACAGGTTGCTTGCTTTCCCTCCGTCTTTTCTGAACTAAATATATGCATGCATGTATGTGTATATCCATATGTACATGTGTATATACATATGTATGTATATAAAAAATATCAGTCTGCCTGCCTTTCTGCTAAGAAAACACAGAGGAACAGATCGCGACAAGTGCTCATTTGAACAAATTCTTAATTTATTGTTGAAAGAAGCATGTGTGCTGTTAAATAGAATCAACTTTTTACATAAAATTCTTTCCATTCACTGCTCATGCACCTGCGAAGAAAAGAGCACAGGGGTTAAATGCTGTTACAAAGTTTCGTTAAACAAAGAGACAACAGAACAGGAACATGATGGCGCGATTTCACTTTTAAGCATTTGTAAAGTACGTTACTTTTTAGTCAATTCCTTTTGCTCATTAATTTAATGATTTTTCTTTAACTGTATTTAGTTTTCTTGTTAATTATTTATTTTAAAGCCAACAATCCGGGGTTTCTCGCCCCAGGACTAAGGAATTTATTAGTTCCTGTTTATGTAGTTATTTCGTAGGGTATGTGTTTTTAGCTTGGACATTTGATTATTATACTGTTGTGAAGGCAAACAGAATAATATTTCTTTCAATTAAGCATAAACCGAGTGTTGGACCAAAATTTTTGAGTTTTAAGTATCGGGAGGTGCTAACCGACACCGCTAGTTCGCAAAACTTCCAACTCGATTCCAATAAAGGCAAACTAGCAAATCTATGAAAATGTGTATAGAGAGCGAGGGATAGAATTATATAAGCTTTATTCATATTCATTGCGCTTTTAAGGTTTAAAATTCCAAATATTATTACCAATTGTGAACGACCAGATCTCTCTCTTTAGTTTGTACTACTTGTTACCAGAATTACCGTAATTTTGTACCCAAATCAATTGTAGTGTTATTTCATTAAAATGTCTGCGTTTTGTCCAAAAGATGTTGTTTAAGTAATGACATGCTCAAACTTTCATGAACACACAATTTTCGACACTTCACTTTCGGCGAAAATTATTGGCAAACATTTTTCAAAATAAAAACTTGTGCTGATGAATTTGTTTTCAAATTTAAAAATTATGAGAATTTTTCTTGGTATCTCTTTCCAAATTATAAATAGATTCCCATCTCGTATTATTTCTTTATAATTTTTCGTTAAAGTACGCATTGGAGTGACCACTTTGAGCCAACCAAGGAAATGATTAAACAAAAACATTAGAAATTAATCAATGAGAAATTAATTAGCACCAGATTTGGTGCATTTTTGTTTAACAATAATTTTCAAAAGTGGCATTCGCATCACTGAGGAGTGGATATTTGACTGCATGTACAGAAGTACATATTCATTATTCCTTACAGTAGAAACAAGAAACAAATTCTCTTGTTATGTTCATACAAACGTAAATGTTTTTATTATTTGCCTTAAATATTGCGCAGCACAACTAAAATTGTAAAATAAATTCCAATTGAACACTTATAGATGACAAAATAAAACATTATATTAAAAAAGTTTGTTTTGTAAATAAACTCAATAATTTTGTACCAGCTTTAAGAAAAGTCAAACAGACATTCTAACTAAATCCAGCAAGTACAAGTTTGCCCTTTCAAACCGCCTCTATAATTATGGTAAAATTTCTATTTTGTATTTATACTTTTTGCAGCTATTTGCTTAATAACTGCAGTGCATTTATAAGCAGTGTGGTGCTCAAAAAAAAAAAAAACTTTATTTCTCATCCCCGTGGATTAACTAACTCTTATTACAATCCTACGAGAGGTGTGAGGATGGCGACAGGCGTTGCTAATAACACGAATACATCACACTTTTTAAGCTTGAAAGTCATTAAAGTTGCAGGATTGCAAAAGAGTTAAAAGCGCATTTCGAAAGCAGTAAATTACTGGTTTTTTGATTATGAAATTAAAGCAGCCCACTTGGGGAAAAAAATAGAAAATAAAAATTTTACAACAGCCAAAAGTGAAAGATAAATAAAGTGGCACATTTTCTGTCCTCTTTTTTTTTAATACGGTACATCTACTTCAAAGTGACACCACTCAATATTTTTGACTTTCGTTCTAGTGTTCGAATACTATTGTCAACAATGATCATTCCTATCAATAAAAAAATGTCAATGGTATAAAATTGCTAATTACTTTATCGGGGGAAATTGTTAATTGTAAATCATATAGTTCGACTACAGAGTTAAATTAATGATTTTAATATTATTTTGATATTTATCATCAAAATGTGTGCGAAAACTACATGTACATGTATTTATTTGTTAAAAATATTTACATAACAGCTGATCAAAGTAAACACTTTGACTGATAAAAAGCGTTGAGTGTAGTTTCAATTTAGAAAGCGGGTCAACTAATGCAACGCGAGGACAACCTCAGATGTAATAAATAAAGTTGCGGACTTCTTGAAATTATCTGTCTATGCACGTAAGTAAAATTTAATATTTTAGTTGATAATAAAAAAAAAAATACCTTACATTTTCTGACTTATAAGTTTTATTTTAGTTTGTAATTGTTAGCAGAAATATTTTCGTGTACGAATAGAAGTAATTGTTTACATGCACACTTCCTTAATTATTCACCGACTCAGTAAGTGGTCATGGGCGCCAACAACTACAAACAAATCAAAAATTCATGTTCATTTTCTAAATAGCTTTACAAAGAGAAAAAAAAGAAAAAAAATTATATATAAAAAAAAGAAGAGAAAATCGATATTTTTTATATCTTAAGACTGGTACTCTGTATATTTTAAAGTTTTCAACTAGCAATAATCGCACCTCGCTTGAACCTCATTGGTTACGATATCGCCTCTGCACAAAGCTTTGTGAGTTGTGTGAGGTGCTTCGAGCACTGGGGTTTTGGAAGTATACATACAAAAAATCTGTAGTTAAATCAAATCAATTTTGTTGGTATGAATTGCATCAACCCAAGCGAAAAGTAAATCTTACCAATAAAAAGTTGTAAAAAGAAATTAAGCAAACAAATTTTTTAATTGCTTTATCGGGCCTTAGTTTGACTTTACTTCCTCAGAATCGATCCTTCTCGATTCTGAGGATTTCAAAGAAGACAAGAGAAGTTAAATTGAAGACTTCATGGCTGTTTCATGGCCACCACGGCGCTCATCAGCACCCAAATTGCTTCGAAGCCAGGTCATAACTAATTGCATATTGCTTTTAAACACTAGTGCTCATGTTTCAAAAACTATTTAAAGTTTTTTTTTTCGATTTCCTGATTTTCTGCAAATTTTGGCACTCTTTTATTTTATTTGTTTTAGTAAATTGCTGATATTTAATTTTTTCATCTGTGCTGTGCTCGTTCAACTTTTAAAACGTGTTTTTTATAAAACTGTACAATTCTTTTTTTTTGCTTTTGCGCGAAAATCTGTTAAAGACAAGATTAGATATTTTTCCAAGTTTTGGAAAATTTTCGTTCTTTTGCTCTCTGTTGTGTTGTGATGCTCTTGAAAGCTATTTCGAAACAATATTAATGCTACATTTCACATATTTACAAAAATAGTTCAACAAATTTCTTCACGAAAATATTTTGGAATTTATGATCTTAAGAGTACGAAGCCAAATAAGACTGAGTTTTTATTTCTACATTTTTGAATAAAAAATTTTGTGCATTCACCAAACAGTGAACAATTTCATTTAAAAATAAAAAATAGTTCATACGGTGCAAAATGAAGAAACTAACAAATTTCGCAAACCAAGTTTTGGATTCACAAGACGGGGTATTTAAGTTAATTTTCTTACAAATGGTCGCTGGGCCAAAAGATTTTTTCTGAATAAACTACTTTCAAATAAATGTTATGAAAAATAAATTAAATACTAGGAAATGGCATAAATTCTGGAAGAATAAAATGCAAGAAATAATAAAATTTAAAACACATCACAACATTTGATTAAAACACATCAGTCTGAGTCCCTTTGACAGTAATGTATTTCATTTTAAATTTTGAAAACAATGTTTCACGCTTAAGGCAAAAAAAGACGAATTATTTTTAAAACGATTCTGTTTCTTTAATTCGTCTAGTGAAATGAACTGAGTACTGGGCTTGATAAGCAAATTTGTTTAGCCAATACGAACTGTGTAAATAAACAGTACATATATTTATATGCATATGTATGTATTTGCTTGGATACACATATTAACGCTTGTTACAATTGAAAAAGTTTACTGATTCTGATTATGGATTTAATTTAGTAAATTTATGTGTTAAAAATAACTCAAAGTCAAACAAATGACGAGGTTACGTATGCATATGTGTGTATATAAATATATCGTTCCCAAGTTCGCATTTGCGTTGAATGTGTGAGATGCATTGATACGGTGTTAATTCAAAGGTGATAAATTTTTCGGTAGCATGTCACCACGTCCATGATGATAATGTCCATGGAAAATATGTCGCTTCGAAAAACATCATGATTTTAAATCTGTTGCTTTATGATAAGCCTGTGTACTTACAGATTATATTTGTCTGTCTCTCACTGATCGAGCAGCTAACTACTACTGCTCTTTGAGATAATGATATTCTTTTTATTGGAAATTCTTGGCAAGGTATTTCTCATTAATTACTGTACGTACCACCTTTCTTTTTATCACACAGCCATATTTACATACGTATGCCTGTTTGCTAAAGGAGGTATACTTCACATGTTTCATATGAATAATAATTACACCGTCAAAATAAAGTTTTAAAGCAAGAAACCTTTAGATACTGCCAGCAAATTACTTTTTCTTGTCACTTTTTTCTTTCAACAAAATCGCTTTTCGCTTTTATTGTGGCAAGTGAGTGAGTGTAATTATTGTAGCAAAGTAGCAACACGTCACCTGCATAAATTTGTATATTGCGTGTAATATTTTTGTTAAAATATATTAAATTGCTTATTATTCTTTTTATGGAAACTTTTTAGACAAATTTACATACTACATATGAATGTACTAACATGTGCAGTGCCAGTTAGTGATTTAGAAATAAAAATATTTTTTTCAATTTGCATACATACATAGATATGCAAAAATGTATTACTATATCCATACATGTCTGTAGCTCAAAGTCTAAGATATGAAAAGGCCATAAAATAAATGAGTTGCATGTGTTCCACGTTAATTAAGAGGAATGGAAAAGTAAAAGAACTCAGCGGCTGAGTGGTTTAAGCGCCACCGTTAAAACCTGCATATAAAAGTACGTTCTATAGTTCAAAACCGAATGAATGAACTGATGAGAAACGTTGTTGCTTCGAAGCACCGTTTTTTAAATAATACTTTTAGCTTGAAAAAACCTTAAAGCTGAAAGTAAAATAAATTTCTGACAGCTGCCCAAATCGTCATCGCTTGTTACTGGCAGTACTAATTTGAATGCATTCATAAATATGTTCAGCACATATTTTACAACCATTTGCACATTAACATTCTTTTGTATCTGAAGCATTTAAGCACACAGTTGGCGATAGTCATGTCCTTGCGAGAAACTAAGACATCAACGAAGACGGAGAGCAGGCCATCGCACAAAATATGTGTTGGCTCCAAAGTGTCAGGTGCTTGTGTATTCCAGTTAAACCAGGTAGCATTCTCATATTTACAATCACTCTTAAAACGTATTTATTGAATTTACTAGATGGATGTTTTTCATCAATGTGTCGTCTGCATACTGTCAGCATTGTATTTTGTCCTGTTGCAACACGTGTTTCTTTTTTTGGGTCATTAATGGTCTTGCCGCTCGTTATTTGCCGCACCTTGCAGTACTGGTCAAAGCAGACGTACACACAAGCAAGTACATTTGTTTCAAACTGTTTATTTGTTGTTGAATCATAGTTAACCAATAACATCTTAATTGAGCGCAAGCAAAAAAAATTAATATGTTTATACAACACATTCCTTCATTGGCGAGCAAGAATCACATCCGAATTAAATTTCATGACATGACAAAGAGTCTCCCAGTTCGAGCTACGCATCGGTGTATGAAACTGTATGCTCAGCAACATCGTAGAAATTGCTAAATCAATTTCAAATTCAATCTAAACCTCGCGTTAGATCACAAAAGGAATCTAAATAAATAAAAAAAGCTGCTTCTGTAAAATTTGCTTCATAGGAATAGGACTCTATATGTTAAATTTGATAGCTGACAACTGGGCGAACATTGGGGGAAAACTCGAAACCCACCGTTCTTTCTTAATTATGGAATTTCTTTTGCAAAGATTTTCAGCTTTGAAATTTTCTTAAAGAGCCAAATAATGTGTGATGACACCAGAGAGCCCGTTCTCGGAAGCACAACTATTTTTCGGAACCCACTGAGCCAACAAAAGTTCATTACGAAAGCAAAACTACACAGTAATAAATTCCAGACAAGCAAACATTACTGTCAGATTGAAGCTTTTAGCAATAAAAAAACTAAAATTAAAAAGTTAAAACAGCTTTAAAAGTACATTAACAATAAAATATAAGCGACAGTATAGATTTTCAATTTTTTTTTTTTTTGCTTCTATTTGTGTCCCTGTGTGTTTTAACTTTAGTTTAGTTTTTATCAACAGCAATCACATTTAACTAAATAAAACAAGTTAAAAGCAAATGCGCGGGGAAATTGTTACCGAAATTGGTAATAACCAAGTCATTAGTAGGAGAAGTTGCAGCAGTGGAGGTTTCACAGTCTGCGCTATGTAAATAAGAGCGCTATAAAATGTTGTTAGGAAAAACTGTATAACAAATGTCGGGGACATTTGTATGCATTTTATTAATTATTTTTATTATTTAATAATTTATATTTTTATGTATTTATATTTTTTATTTTATTTTTTTAGTTTTGTTCTGGCAATGTCCATATATTTTGCTGTTTGTTATGAAAAAAGAATGAATAGGAAATTCATTGGTGTAGTCATGAACATGAAAATATTGTTCTCTTACCTTTCAAGCAAAGGGAAACAGAAAGGACATTTTTTCAAGGTTTTTTTCAGTAAAATAAAAATATAAATATAATTTAAACATATTGCTTCTTCAAACGAAAGAGACTAGATTACTTAATTAATAATCAGGTTACACAGTGCAACAGGTAAATAAAAAAGCAGCAGGCTTCTGACAATAGCCTCTAATGCAGGATGTGGAAAAAAATATTTATGTATTCCTGACTGCAATTTGAAAAATCACGTCATATCAAAATATCATTATAAGCGGACGTACAGTTTCCCTCTTTTCGTTTGAAAAACTATTAGAGCTATAAAAATATTGGATCCTCTCACGCATCTTACACATTTAAGGACCCTCTGGTACTTGATAGGATGGTGGGGAAAAGTTCTTAGTTTCTCATGGAAGCCTAATAAAGAGGGGTAATATGAATTTCAGAATAAGGTTGAAAGGCCAATATTTTACCCCTCTAGTCTTGAAGTCTTTTTTTTTTGCCATTGCTCATATGTATTTTAGCCAGAGTTTATTAATTTTGCTATTCATGTAGAAGTGCGGCAATGATGTTTGGAATTCTTTACCAACACTTCAGCACCGCAACCGACAGCAAATGTTTCTGAGGACTTGATGTAACGACAGAACACATACCATGTCACAGCAAGTATGTATCGCGTTTGTGTGTTCATTTGTTCGTGTAAAAAAGTATAAAATTCAAATTTGGTAGAACAAGTTGGTTATGAATTTGGCAGGCAGTTGGTAGCAGAAATTAAAACACGAAAAAAAACGCAACTGACAAACCATGTTGATAGTAAAACAAAGTTAAAGGCAACAACCAACGAAATGAAGCAGCCGCATGCCACAGTCCAATTCAGCTGACTTCAGCTGGCGTAAATTTGTTTTTGTTCTACCTGTCGTTTTATTGTTTCTACACTATTTTAGCTCGAGTCATCGGTGTTACCGCTGCTGCTTTGCGAACATGTTATTTGTTGGTAAGTGGTTCCTTGTTCTTACATCGCATTCTGGTGCTTGGCTCTATTGCATGTCAGTGCAGATACACACCTTCATACACAAATACATAATAAAACACATACTACCAAACACCACTTGCCACTTGCTACACGCTCTCGCTAACCAACACCAGTAGACAGACGGGCAAACGGACACAAATACAATCAATTGTCATACCAACCAGGTTAATAGGAAATACAGCAAAACCTACCCCTATCTGAGAAACAATGCCGCACCGAATATCGTGTTAAGACGTAAGGTGCCGGCGACAGGTTCTCCATTAGGGAGTTTTTGTTTAATTTTTATAATTTTTTATTATTCTATCATATCGTTTCAATATTTGTTAGTAGCTTAAGTTTTGTGGTAACAAATAAAATACAAGTTAGTCACTCGTCGTCAAGGATACTGTGCGTTACAATTTGACAGAGCTCGCGATTCCTTTTTTCAAGTTGCCGTAGTTACCAAAGCCAAACGAAAAACCATAACTTTAATTTTACCAAAAATTTCAAAAGAACCAACCGAACCGAACTATTAGGCAAGAATTTGGAAAGCACTCTATACTCGAGTAGCTTCAAAGCCAACTGCTATAGAGCTATAGAGTATAATTGTATAGCACATGTACAAATCAACCTAAAATATAGTATTCGATTCCAACAAATATGTCCAAATGAACGTTCCTATTTCTGTTGAAAAAGCAAGGACTTTGCTAAGTGAAATCAGACAATAAACCTACAATCACAACACACCGGCAAACGTATGAAATTAAAAACGAATTAAGTATGGCCGGCTGTGCACTTTGCGTTAAACAGAGATAGACTCTGCATAATAAGCGCCTGAAAAGTACTTTAAAAAAAAAATTGCTAAGCGGAAACAAGTGACGCCTAGCATCAAAGCTACTGTTTTTTAATGCCTGGTGCCGAAGTCGTAACAGAAATTCAAATTTGAAAAGTAGTCAAGGGTGAAAGCTCAAAGGATTAACATGCTTTCTAGCCACACTTCTGCCTGGAACTTAAATGAAGACAGTATTGAGCTTAAGAAAGAAAAAGTGATTATAGTACATAAATGACATTAAATGACATTCATAAATTCAAATGTAAATGAACAAGTGTCAAAAATTATTTCTTTTATTTATTTTTTCATTTAATTTTAATTTGTTTGAACGTGTATATAGTTTCAAATTAATATCATTCAAGTGCCAGTTTCAAATAATTCATATTGCTGCCAAGAAATTATTCTGAATTTAGTATACTCTAGCAGAAATAGGTGAGTTAAACTTTCATATTTCGATAGCAAATCAAAAATTCTGCATATTAATATTAATATTGTACTCAAATGCCGGTGTTGAAACTTGGCACTGGGAGAATTCACAGTTGCTTTAAATATTATTTCTGTGGTTCTTTGGGTGCCAAATTTTGATGCCGGAACCACTTCAACCACCAAAAGCTTATCCTTGTATGGACTTGAGTTAAATTATGTAATACTGCAAAGCCAGATATTTCTGTATGCTTTCTGAATAGCAAGGTTCTGCAAAAGTAAGAAAATATGTCATGTATCAGTTCCTATTTTAGGGCAGTAGAGGCTGTGGAGAACTCAACCATAATGTAGTTTAGTTATTTTACTTCCAGTTCGTTTTGACAACAGACAGAAATTGCCGTAAATCGAAGAATAAATCGACTAACGTGTTTTAAGCAGCTCGATTTGTATCAACACAGTTTGCATGTATTTATTTTAGAAATGCCAAGAAAATCGCACAGTAATAATAAGTTTGTGCAAAAGTTTTCTTAAGCAAAAATTTCTCATAATCTTTTTCTTTATTTCTTTTTTATCATAAATCACCTTACAGATTACATTCCTAGAGACCAGAAAAAATCGTTCACAGTCTTCTTTAACTGGAAAAGTGTATACCGTTCTGTCCAGAACTCAATTTAATTATCACCAGACCATCCCTTCAAAATCACTTTTGCGTTTTTAGATTTAAAGTTTGGACTGTCAAGGGTTTAGTGAGCGTTACGTTACAATGCAAGTTACAATGCCAGTGGAAGTTCGCCTAAGCTGTTACATACTGATATTACCGACTTTGCATATTCTCTAGCTGGTTATATGTCGGCATTTCCAAAAATGTTTCTAAAAATATTTTTCATTGTGCTTATAGAACTAAATAACTCCAGTATTTTCGAGTCTACAAACGACTGCGACGAGTGTGATTGCGGCATAAAAACTGCTAGAAAGCAGAAAACGCCGATATTTATTTGATTTTATAAACTTTCACCTACAACTTACACATGCAACTTAAAGTTCTCAAAACTAAATACTCGGAATTTTTCTACTAATTACCCACATTTTTCAGAATTTGCAGCAAATTTGAATGCGAGCAAAAATTAGGTATTTGCATTCCATTAAATGTCCGCAAGCTGAGCAATATTACCCTGATACAAATTCAATCTAAGTTTGCTGGATCACAGTAAAATTGCAATTACATTTTTATAATAAGTTATATAAAAAACATAAGCTTGCTAATCATATAGTATAGTATTGTTGCAAATTATATTAAATTAAGATTAGTGGTAACAAATGTTGGCTGTTCCGCCAAGTATGCTCCTGTGTAATGAACTGGGTAACCTAAATCTATAAATTTTTTTTTCTTGAAGGCAAATTGCAAGAAATTCGACTATTTGAAAGAAAAAGAAATACAATATTTGCTTGCACAGTACTATCGGAAGTAAGATTTGATGCAGCAACTAGTTTTTGCAGCGAACTAGAAATCAGTTATGGCTTAAGACAACGTATAAAATGAATGCGCTAGCAGTTCAAAGCCATGCAAATGCACTTTAAATTGATGGCAGAAAAGAAGTGAAAATATAATAAATTTTAGTTTTGTCTAGCTTTTTATGTGAACCTTGTTTAATACGAAATAAACTAACTTTCTACTTTTCAAATTCTGTTGAAACTAATCAAGTAACAAATTTTTACCTAAAGTTTAATAATGCTCTTATGTAAAAAAAGTAATAATACAAGATCTAAATACCTACGTAATGGAAAGCAGCAACAAATTTTAAATTTGTTTCTAAAAATTATTGTTGCTTCCTAGAAAAATTTTAAAATTTTAAATGCCACAAAAAATGTTGCGTTCAGGGTCCTGTTTTTCAAAACTGACAAATCTATGTACATTACAAGTACAATACCCATTCACAAAAATTCATTATATTGCCTCTTATTTTTCTAATCGAAAAAACAAAAATGATAAATGTGTATGAAAACCCGGTTTTAACGCTTACTTCATTCAGGTAGACATTATTCTGTTGCATGAGAGCATAATTTTTTTATTTTCAAATATATTTTACAATGGCAACCTCTCGAGACGGAGAGGCAAAATATTCCGAAAAAAAAACTGCTGGGGAAAATACGCGGCATCTGCGGGCTAGTTAATAGGATGACAAAAATATATTAAAATTTTCTGGAATCGAGCGCTTCTAAATGCAAGAATAACAAAATGTTGATTAGAAAAAATAAATGCAGATTATTTTTGTATGGGAGCCTGCTTAAAGAGAGAAAATAGGGAGTTCAAGAAAGATTTTGTCGAGAACGTCGATGGGAGTATATTTGCCCTCACTTCATTCATAAAATTTATTGGCACATAAACTTCATCTGAGGCTGCTAATCTTGTTACTAAATATCTCCATACAACCCTATTTGGCCCACATTCTCAGAAAAAATTTTTCTTGCACAACTTCAACTATTTCGAGTCGAAACAAGCGCTTTATTTATGTATATTATAAAACGTACTTTAAAATAGAAATAAGAAAAAACAATCTGAGCAATTTTAATATGTGTTTTCTTTTTTTTCGGACGTATTATTTAAAATATAAGCGGGCTTACTACTGGTTTTTCTAAAACGAACATAAATTTTGTTTCGTGTATATGTTGACATTTTGTTATTGTTTTGAATATAAATTCAGTAATGAAAAATTGTATGTGTTTTACAAAAACAGCCAGTTAAAATGATGCGAACACTCTAAGGAAGAATTTCTCGTTTTTACAACGCTATTTGCAGTTTCAAGATTTTTATTAGAAAAGTCCAAAAGAATTATATTTCACCGACAGTTTTCAACGTTGGTGTTATAATTAAAGTTCTAAAATTGACAAAACGATGTATTCAAGTCGCTCTAGAAGGCACACTGTGTAAATTATTACAATTTAAGAGCTAAATTACTAATTTGTACTTTTTTGTTTTTTTTTTTTTAATTCGTCATTCGTACGGTTTCTTGCAGAAAAATCGAAAGCCAGTTTTCATAAAGCATCTGCTTTTTTGAGTTACTCCATATATTTTATAGTATATAGCGCTCTGTTTAGATGCAGAATATATGTACCTTTTTGCAGTTCAAAAATCTGCACGAGATCATTGTACTTAATGTTCTTAGGACGAGGGTGTGTCCTTCGTCACTGCAGGCACTTTCCATGCCATCAGAAAACAATTCCAAATGGATGTTACGTAACGTCGACATAATATACCGCAATCGGACAAAAGTAGCAGTGAAAATGTTAAATCTATTGACAGTAGACCCCAATTCTTAGCATTTATAAAAATAAATAAACTCAATTGGCTGCTTTACTGCTCGTGTAAATTTTGCTGCATAAAATTGTTTAAAAGTTGTTTCCTTTTAAGGTGAAATAAACTTTTTAGGTTACTCTATTAAACTATTAAAATATCTACGTGCATACGTAAGTATGTATGTGTGAGAATTATAGTATATAAAGTAAACGAAAATTATAGGAAATTTACTATCAGTTTCCGGCAGAGTAAAAGTTCTATTTCTAATTATGCATATGAAAACCGGCAACATACGAAAAAATCCATTCTTTCACTTGTACATTAAAGCCATCAAACATTGAAGTTTTGTCCAATTAACAAACAGGTTAACATCAATTGCAAGTAGCCACCCCATTCGCGCCTCAAGGGATTTTCAGGTATTTTAGCAACAACGATACACATACATATGTATGTACGAGTACATATATGAAAATTCATGTGTACAGGGTAATTTATTTTATCGTTCGTTGAAATCTAAATTGATCGTTAGTTAAAACAAACAAAAAATATATACTGCGACTTGATGGCGGCTTCTATCGCAGGTCACATAAAGCAAAAAGGCTGTATGCATATGTATGTATGTACGCTTCTTTTCTGTTTGTGGTGGTGGGCTGCAAATAATATTTTTTGTTTTACCGAAACTTACAAAATTTTAAAATTTTTACAACTTTTCTAAATAGCTTCGAAACATGGAAAAGTGCAAATGTTTATGTACGGCATCAGTTAGTTGTTGTTTAATAGAAAAAATTCAATTCAATTTAAAGCATATATGTACATTCATTTAAACATTAACATGTACAATGTATTTTAATAATACTCACTAAGGACACCCAAAAGTTGCAGTCATTACATTGTTTTATCATGCATAAGAACATGAGCTTTTATAGTAACAAAATTTGATTTGATTTCATCTTTTCAAAGTTTTTCATTTTTTATTTCAGATTTATATCTAAGAATATCCGGAATATGGCACCTCAACAAAATTCTACTCTTATCGATGAAAATCTTCAAGATTGCCGTCCATCATTGTTGAGCATACCAGAAGAATTAAGTCGCTGCAGTCCGATACTACCTCTTAAAAATAGGGAAAATCTTTACAAAAACAACAATGCTGACAATCACAACAAAAGAAATACTTGCAAGCACAATCAAGATGCGAATTTTATTCTCAAATGGGAACTAACGGAAAGGGAAGAGCTCCATTACTACAAAAACAAACATCGCAGTGAAAGTCACAGAAGTAGTCACAGTCGTCGAACTCGTTCCATTTCTTTACACGCCCTCAATAGTACTGTGGTAGGTTAACTGCTAAACGGTTGCATAACTAAATTTTACTACATACACCATTATGAGAAAATTTGAAATGACATGATAACATTTTGATTTCACAACAATATTTTTGAAGATTTGCTCAATTTACAAGCTCATATTTAATTATTTAGTATAGCATTTTTGTTATTGGTACCTTTCAATCACAACTCTGTGTTTATTTAATTCAAATACAGTGCCAGGCCCGCGATGTCACTCAATATCGTTCGCTCACACAAAAACAGCGAAAACAGCAGCAAAGTTATAAATATTGTTATTGTTTTGCATGTAACTAAGCGAACGAGCTACGTCGAGTGAGATCGTGGGCCTGGCAGATAATTTACAGAGCAAATTTTTCATTCGACTCTTCGAAGTCTTCCGGGTCGATTTGTATGGAGAAAAATTTGTTGATATTGTGCCATCGACTTTTCGATAACTTTTGACATGAGTACAATAAAAGTTCCCCTACGACATTTCAAAATTATCATTTTCCAGACGTCCGATTTAAAAAAAAAAAAAAAATTTTTTTTTGTTTGTATTTTTGTATTGGAGTGCACCAAAGGAGGTGTGATACGAGGTCGTTGTGTGTTTCAAAAAATATTGGGCAGAAATTAGAATCTAGTATTAAAATCACTTAAATGTCCAACTTTTGTCAGCCTTCTGATACCAGAACAAACAACAAATTTTCTACGCATTTACATTGTTTTATTTAATACAATAAATCTAATTAAAGTTTTTGTTTGCATTACAGGAGAAGGGTCACCACGAAATTACAGTGTTTCTTGACGGTGAACCCCGTTATATTTCTGGTGTCACCAACAAAACAACATGCAACGACATAATTAGAGCTTTGATTGATGATGAAATCAACAATGGCATCTATAAATACTGTCAGCAACATAAAGGTAAACGGAGTATGATAGCGTTTAACCAATTTCATCTCAAATGATTTTAAGAACATACATATGAATATGTGAGTATAAATAAATAAAAGTACATGCACTTGAATTTCTTGCCAATAAAAATATCGAATGCTGAATTGATACACCCTAATTAATATACATGCATACATACTTTGCTAAAAATTTAGTGCTTTAATCCAAGGAAAACGTGCAAAAAATAGCAGTGAATATCCTAAAATGGCAACACTGGTTCTCACACATACATAAATATTTACATATTCATCTGTGGAAAGTAATGTTACTAATTTTCTTATAAAAAAGCAATTATTACAAAACATTTAAAGGAGTTTTCTATAAGATTGCATTAACATTATAGGGGGCTTAACCGGCGAAAATATGACTTGAATGTGAAGTTATTTATGCATGCATGTGTGCGTTTGCACAAAGCTTTAAACAGTTTGCAATTAACAACAAGTTTTTATTTGAGTATAAATATGCATGTGCTGATTTTTATTTCTTTTCCTTCATTTCTTTTTATATTTATGATGACTGTACTTCCGTTTTTAACTACCACACAAAACAATGGCGCCATTTTGGTTTAATTTTTTATGTAACTTCTACCAAAAAAAAAAAAAAAAATCCGCCGAATTCAAATGGAAATCGCACACTTTCGGATACACTAATACAATTGAAGATGGGACAGCATCGCGTGACTACAGCGATTACGTTATAACGGAATGTTGGCGTGGTATTGAGCGCAGCTACGATGGTAACATGGCAATTTTGCCCGTTTGGAAAGCCTGGAGCCGCGTACAAAATGAGGTAATGCGAGTACATGTTTAAGCCAGTGCAACTTTCAAATAACACACATACAAATACAAATCTTTGTGTTACGGCAATTTAACTCGCTCACACTGTGGTACACAAAAACAATGCGATTAAAAATATGTACATAGATACATACAGTCTATGCATGTGTGAATTAAGGCAAGTGAAGGTGCTTCTGTAATTTATTGTTTTCAATCAAACAAAGCAAAGCAAACAAATTGTTTTAATGATTAGACGTGCTATTCAACTATAATAGAGTCATCTAAAATATTAATTCACTCTTTTAAGAATAACTGTTGTGTCAAACTAACGTCCCGTCCAATGTAAGAATGTGCAGCCTTTTTCTATGAATCGTTCTTTATTGTGAATGGATTGCAAATAAACTTTATATTACGAGAAATTAGCACCGTAATTACATTTCAAATTACAGGTTGACTTCAAAGACGTTAATTGCTTTGTATTCGTACAATGTACATACATACATACATACATACATACATACATACATATGTAGATGCATAGAGTGATTCTTCAATACCCGGCAAAATAAGCAGTTGTCCAAAAGTCAGTGAAACAGTAATTAGAAACAAAGTCAAGGCGTTATATGCATGTTACAGAAACTGTTGCAAGTTAGTGCGATGGAGGGAAAATTTTATTTTCGTGATGCCCTCTAAAACTAATCAGTCTCAGGATGCCCGCAGAGGAGTCACAGGCATAACCAACCTCTAATAAGTTTTTCTTCCCAATATAATTTTAGAACATACAATTCCTTAAAGCCTTATTATTTTAAATTCTCTTCTTTGATCAATGGTTTTACATGGGCTCTAGATTGGAGATTTTGTCGCCCATGTCATTCGAAAATCTAAACAAAAGAGGTCAATCGTGTAAGAAGATTTTCTCAACACATATACATACATATATAAATAAGTACACCTCTTTTTATATGATTGGTTTTGTTTTTTCAGAAATAAAAAATAATGAGTTGAGATTGGAGAGATGATTAGCGTAGTTGTGTTATTCTTTGTAGATGCATTCACTAGTGTTTCAGTGTTGCAAACAATTTTGGTAAAAAAAAATCTTTAGTCGCGAAAAAATCTTACTTTTATCTTAAACTTATTTTGTTACACTCTTATGAAATTAAAGAGCTTTGGTCAATCTTTGGCTACTGGACAAACGCTAGTTTTCATATATTAACTGTAATAAAAAAAAACTTGTAATTTTTTAGAAACAGGGCTGAGAAAGAGGAGCTCATCTGTTTAGGAGTATTTAATTAGACTTTTGATTTGTCAAATTTCATCTTGCCTCACAACCTTTTAAAACTACCATTTCTAAAATAGATCAGGACATAAATTCTGGAAAAATGTTTCTCTAGCTCAAGTTTGTATATTTGTCTTGTTTGCGGCAAAGATACCAAGTGTAAAAAAAAATTCTTATAAAAATTCTAATTTTCGAAACTCCCTTGCTTACTGATTGACCTATTCTACCGGTAAGCGCACTATATCTTCATGCATCTTATACCACGTATAAGTAATATGTATCAATCATACGACCATCAATACAATTGCGGATGCCACGATTTCGTACCTGATATTCTATTAGAATGCTACTTAAATACATATGTACATAAGAATATATAGATTTGGTACAAAAATTAAAAACAAAAAATTTGTTGTTAACTTTACAGATTCGCTTGAATTTAAAACACCACAAAGATACACAGGATCCAGTGCAGACACTAAAAACAAACACAACATTCTCATCGATTCGTGACTACATTTGCAAACTACTACGCTTTGGAAAAAGTAAGAAACGCAAATCCAGGTCAAAGCAATCAACGCAAATAAAAAGCACAGAAAAAGAAAATCAAGCACTTTCGAGTGATATTGCGATTTTACTTGATAATGAAAGGAAGTTTGTGGACAAAGATTTAAAAGAAACCTATTGGAAGAACAGGGGTTGCAGCCTGAAATCACCCAGTTATGCCGATAAACTCTCCAAAGCAACAGCAAACAGGGAAAAACTATATAAATTATCTGAAACGCGATCATCAGTTCGTAAGCGCCGCCGATCCGCCAGTAAATATAAGCCTAAAAAGTCCCCTCGTGAAAACACCGCCCTTTGCGAACCCAAAAACTTTCTACGCAAACGCAAGGATTCCCGTATACGCAGCTCAGTCCGCAACAAGTTAGCACGAAAAAATGCTGAAATGAACCAACTTTTTGATCGTGAATATGCTCTAACAAAAGAGTTGACCAACAAGTGCAAAATGTATAAGGTTCAAAACGAATTGTATACGACATGCGATAAAAACCTTGAAATGTCTGTTGGCCAAATTCAGCAAAGTATTGAGGCCTGCGCCAAGGAAATCATACAAACTGAACACGAGTTGCTAAAAGTCAAAAACGAAATAAGACAGGATATTTCGATTATAAACAACCTCAAGCGCTTAACGATAGACACAGACCTCAATGAGTGCGGTGTGCCAATGGATTCAGAAAACGCTTCAAAGCCACCTCCCGCTGTCACAACTGCTGAACAGGTTGAGCACATGCTTTTTGTTGACAACATTTATGAGTTTTGTGACAATAATGCCAGTATGTTAGTCTAAATTTATGCCTCATTTCCCATATACGCAGTGTCAACGAGCTTTAAGAAAAAACGATATGTATGTACATATGTATATGCATAAACCAGTACTGAAAGGACCATCTAAGTCCTTGAGTGAATCACCTAATGTACAAACACATACATATAAGCATAAATTAATTATTTTCACTTTTATACATATCTCACAACAAATGCATTGTGATGTATTTGTACAAAGATTATAATCGAAACTGACTTCATCAAAAGTACTTGTTATTTTAGTAATATTTTAAGTTTATTCAATATTGAAAGCAGCGATTGCATCCCAGCCCTGTCACACTAATTGTTCGGAGATTTTAATTTTGTTATTTTTAAATTCAATAAGAAAATGTTTAGCAGGCCAAATTATAATACAATCGTCATATACTATTAAATGTTATACTATTTATTTGAAACATTTTTGATATTGTTTTGTATTAAGAGAAACTATTTCTAACAATTTCATAATAGACAACAAACCATCAATTATTTTTGTTTTATTTATGGGCAAAATTTAGACTTATGCGAAATTCTATTAAATAATAATTAAAGTACAATATTTAGCTATTTATATGAAATAACTAGATTTTCTTAATTCAGGTCCAAAAATGAACCTTTTCAAAAATATTTGTTGTATTTTTCAGCTGTCTAGATGTCGACATTTCGTTGACAGCTGAAAAATACAACAAATATTTTTGAAAAGGTTCATTTTTGGACCTGAATTAATACATTTCAATTGGCTCTTAAAGCAAATAAACAATTTAGTTCATATTTAACTAGATTTTCTTTATTTCCTTAGCAGTTTTTTCGAGTGTAATGTAATGACCCAATACCGGCGTAGAGTTCGGGCATTGAAACGTAAATACATACATATGTATAGGAAAATAAAAAAAATCACAACACGCAATTGTTTTGCATGTTTTTATGTATAAAAAATTGCAAGAAATCTGTTTCGCTTGTCCAAGATTTTCTCTTAAAAGAAATCCGGATGAGCGAAACCCGAACACATCGCTTCTAGACCTTCTCTGTAAAACCAAGAGCATGAACAGAAAGTTAATTTTTATTTCAGTGTAACTGCCAATTTTGCTAAAACCGCTAAAGCTGAATTTTGGTTTGTTTCGTGCATTTCAATATAAATTCAAGAAAGAAAATTTGTGTACATTTTGGAAAACTCCAACAGTTAATAGACAAAATAACTGCCAGTTTTCCTAAAACTTACACAAATTTTCATTCTTAAATATAATTTCAGAACAATAATAAAATATCAAAATATGTTTTTGTTTCCAACACAAATAGACGAAACAAAATGTATGTATGTACGTTTTAGAAAAACCGGCAGTAAAAAAAATTTGCATACGTTGGTGTATATTTGAAAATAAAAAGCAATTCATTACAATACATGAGATATTTCGTCACCGGTGAATTGACTTGTTTCATATAAAACTGATTTTTTTTATCAAACAAAATAACTTCCACATAAACGGACTTCCGCTAAACTGGGTTTAATTTTAAATTTTCAAAGCAGTTTCGTTATTTACGATTAAATCTTTACCGTTTGTATTACAATCAGAGATCTGAAAAAGGGTGTGCAACTTTAAGCTTAAGAAGTAAATTGGCTTGAAAATACACTATTACAAAAGTGAAACATGGGAATTGAATAACGGAATATGATGCCGGAGTCCCTGCAGTGTCTCCAGAAAAAATATACCAGTGGCGTCAAATCACAAGGCATCTTGAAATAGAGAAATCAGTCGATAGCGAAATCTCTCATCCAATAACTGACTTGTGTGATTTGAGAACTTGTCTTGCGAAATCTACAGGTCGCTCAAATCAATTACGAAAATAAAAGCTCAGTTATCAGTACAATTTTTTCACATTATCTGCAAAGCTTGATACTGTAAAATTTTCACTATTTTGATAGTAAATTCTTTCAATTAATTCTCAGAATGTTTTCATATATTTCCTACTTTTAACTAACTATCAATGTTGTGTCATGTATTTGCACAATGTAGCTGAGGTATATCCTAAAACCCGAGTTTTTAAAGACGAAAATCTGTAAGATAGCAGCTAGCTAGACAACACAATAAGTAAATCTACAAATGAACAATCTAGTCTCCCTAGATTAATTATTTCATTCATTACAAAATTAGTGGCTGCAACAACACAGTTTGATAGAATTCATTTAAATTTTTTTGTGATATTTTCAAATGAGGTTTTAAAAGAATAACTAATGTAAATTTTCGCACTTACCTTTCTGAAACTGGCGATGTTTAATGGAACATATTTTCGCAGCTGTCGCACATATTATAAATTTAGATAGATATTTTTTTCAATCGCTCACTATTCGGAAACTTTTTTTTAACTACTTTAGCTTTTTACTTTTTTACATGACGAATGAAATGTATTAAACTGATCACAAAAATATGATCTAAATCGAACTTTAACTTATAATTATTTAGACTTGTATCAAGTAAACGATTTAAAAGTGCGCGCATTACATTGATGATGACATTTCACGAGGTACCGATCGCATGTTGTTTCTTTATTTGTTTGACCCTACTTCACATCTCTTTTGAGCAGAGTATATTATTTATTTACTACAGGCTAGTAGACGCTCAAAGCTCAAAATTTAATAACGGGAATTTCCTTTTTCGTACAAAACATCTCCCGAACTCTGCAATCCTAATAGGAAAAACTCCTAATTCCTTTTATATACATATGTATGTATGCCTACACAGTGGAATAATATATTTTAGGGGTTTTTAGTAGCATGAGCCCTAGAACATTATTTTGTTTATTAACTTTTATTTTTAGTTATGCATAAATGCTAGTTTAAATTGAGGGGATTTCTTTTTTCTTTTATCTTTTTTTTTTTTTTTTGATGTTTGGAAGAAACGAAGCAACTGTCTCTGCTTCGAGGCAAAAGTTGGGTATAAACAAAGAAAATTTTATAATAACTAAAACTTTTGCATTGTATCCCCCTAAAGAGGGAGGGAGTTGAGTGTGTATAGAACAAATGTCAAAAATGAACAATAAGTGGGAAAAAGTCTTATCTTAGCTGATCCAGAGACACTCTGGCACTACTTTTGTTGGTTTGTAAACAGTTTATAAAGACATATTTAATGGAAACCCACCATAAGGAGGAGAGATAGTACCATGATGCTGAGTTTCGAAAATATGACGAGGCGAAAAAAATAATCTGGAGACAACCTGACACTAGTTACGACAATGGGATGAAAATTGTTTTTTATGTGGAAGCCCTCAAAGGAGTTTGTATGTATACTCAAAAAAAAAAAAAAAAAATTGACGGACAAAAGTTAGTGGCTCTCGGTTTTACACATTTACCCTCCTATGGGCGCGTCAAGGGATGCTACGAAACTTTTCATGAGCTTTTAGCTCTTTAGTCTCAACTCTGGATTCAAAGTGGGGCCACTCGGCCTTCACAAAATTAAAGGGTATAATTTTATAAAATCGAAAATTCTATATACGTATTTGATTTAAAGGAATCACTTTGGATTTTTAATAAAAATTGCTATTTAAAAATCGTCTTTGTCTTAAGCTTAAGCTTAAGAATGTAATTTAGCTATTGTACAATTTAATGTAACCGAACGGGAGGTTTAAATATGGCTAATGCGTAAAAATTATTTCGTACGATGACGAAGGTTAGTTAATATTTGCCACAACGGAAAAATTAAAATTTTTTTTAGTATAGATCACTAAAAAATCGTGTGAGCTCTTTCCTTTTTCTATTATTATTTAGCTTTTGCGATATATTTTCTTTTTTTCACTTTTCGCGCGAATAACCAACGAGACTAGAACCGCACACAGTTTGACTACATAATTCGAAATTTATACGCAAAACCGAACACACTTTCACATTACTGAAAAGAAAGAAAAAAATAAAAAAAATGCAATTAGGAATCAAATACAAATACAGACATGTGTAATACAAATAATGAAAAATACAGTAAATACCTATTTTGAAAAGGTTCATTTTTGGACCTGAATTACTACATTTCAATTGGCTCTTAAAGCAAATAAATAATTAAGTTCATATTTGAATAATGACAAACTACCTATTTTTTTAACTTTTTCTTTTGATTCTTAATGCATATTTTATACTTTTTGCTGAATTAAATTATTTTTCTTCTTCTGCAGATGGCTTTGATAAACAAATATTGTCAGCATTACTACGCAAGTGCCTCATCACTCGAATGCCATTTTCTTCCTTTTTTTTTTTTTTTTTTTGTTTTGTCTAACAAAATCTTGTTTTATGCAATTCTTCGTTGATAATCATGTCCTTTTCTAAAAAAAAAAGAAAATATATGATACAATAAAACAACGGTGTCGTGTCCTTTTTTAAATATGCCACACTCAAAACAGGCAGATCATATAACATATCGTCGTACACTCTTCTTCAAGTGTGGTGCAGATATACATATGTATGTATGTACATACATATATAAAAAAGAAAATATCGGCAATAACTAAAGCAGAAATTTCCCAAGTTGATTTATAAGATTTCCTGCTAATTTCAATAGAACATTTTTCATTTAAATGCTTTTATGCATTTGCACTGACATATCATTTCCTTTTAAGGTATTTTTTTATTCAATTCAATTCAATTCAATGTAAGAATCATTTTTAATTAGATTTTTTTTTATATTCTTGATGCTAATTTTTTGTAGTTTTTTCTTTTTTGCATGAAGAGAAACCATGTACTTATATCTGCAACACTCAAGTTTCTGCTAAATGAAATTAAATCATTGACTGGGGAGGATTTTCTGAGTCTCAATGGGATTACATACATATGTTAATACGGAAAACGTTTAAGCATTCACAATTCAGCCCTTCCGAATATGTACATATGTATGTACTAGGGAATGGCGTCAGGAAGTAAAAATCGATTTTCGATTTTTCGACTAACCATTTTTCATTCCGATTATTTAATCGATTAATCGCAGCTCATAATCGATTTTTTTAAGTCGATTGCCAAACGTGACTGGTGGCATTTTTTTAAATATTCACTCATTTTCTATTATAAATTGCACGTTTTATTTGATTAAATTTTCACAACCAAACACTTGCTTTGTTTTCTCTTCTATAACTTTAGTGGATATAGCTTTCTATAGCAATAAGAAAAAATTCTTTTGCTTGCAGTATGTAATGCAATAGACGTTTTTGTTGTCGAACTTCTACAACAGGTAATTTTGTTATGCTTTGTGGTATGGTACAACTAATAAGGTAGCCAGCCTCATCAGCTAAACAAACCGTTAATCATCTGACTACTTTAGGTTGTCAAGAAAATGCCGAGATGAAAGGCAGCCAAAACGAGACACCAAGTCAATGTAAGCTCTGTTATCTCTCTTTTATAAATGCAGAAGCGGCGGCACTACAATAAATGCATGTTATTTTTATTGTAGTGAAAAGGCTACCTTATTAGTTGTGTCACGCTTTGTGGCTTGCCGTTTCGATTTATCGACGCCAAAAATCGATTTCAGCATAAAGTTGGCAATGCATAATCGATCAGAAAATAATCGTTTTTTAGGATTGAAAATCGATTATCGAATACAATCGAAATCGACTTACCATTCCCTAGTACATATGTATGTACATACCCACCTCCATTCAAATGTACATAAGGATGTAAGTATGTATGTATAAATAACAAATCAGAACAAAAAAACATTTGGTTTCTTTACTATCATACGGTCCCTAACCTTATAAAATGCGTGCACATTAGGCTACAAGGAAAACGGGCTTAAAAGCATGGTACTATTATGAAGTAGAAGAACGGTGATTGTTAATGAAATATGAAGTCGGACGTGATGTAGAGCGTCGCCAAATGTCCGCTTTTTTGCAAAATACATATGTAACTACATTTTGCGCCAAATCTTCGCTGGTCCACAACTACAATCTCTTATCCATATCATGGTCAATTCCAACACAATATGCTTACATACCTTGCAATTGCCTGCAACTGGCTCATTGTCACAAACTATACAGCAGTTGTTATCCGATTTTAAAAATAATTTTCCCGATTTTTAATTATTAAATTCTAAATTTACCTAAAATTTGTTTTACGTTCACTTTTTATTATATTTCTCTTGCTTATTTCTTGGTTGACAAAATTTGTCCAACAGCTATTCGATTTCTGTAATGGTTGCACTCAAGAATGATAAAACACAAGATTGCGACATGCGCATGTTTTCCCGTTAGATGACGTAGTTGGTACAACGATAGGGTCACCCAATTTCATTAAAGAAAACTTTTTAGCGATTAAAAAATTATGTGGATCTTGCATACAATTTTAATTTATTATTATTTAAGAAGCAAAGATATTTTGTACACAAATAGCCTGTTTAATTAATTTTTTAATTTATTTTTATGATTAATAGTTTAAATATTAATTTTTGCAATTTACATTACGATACATATTGAGAACATACATATGTATGTACATAGATATTTTCTGTGTGGTTTTTTAAGTTCATTGCAACCGTATTTTTGCTGTTTGGAATGATTAAGTCAGCAAAAGCGAAAGAAGTACAGTCGAAAACGCAAGTTTCCGAAAGACACAATATCAACCAGCATACAATATTATTATTATTTCTCAAAATACATATGTAATCAGCCATGTGCTGCAATACGTTTTGAGATCACGAAATCGGGGCACTGCTTTGCTATTTCAATTCGCATGAAAAACTGAAGTTGAATTAACTGAGTGTCAGCCGGTGGAAAATAGGTAAATAAATAAACGTCCTTTTCGCAGGTGTTTGTCTTCACAGGTTTTTATCTATCAACAAAATGCCTGAGTTTTTTCTTTAGTGTTATTGTACAGCCACGGGTAGATATGTCTTTTATTATTTAAAAGTTTAACAAATAGTCAAGTTTAACAGTTAACAAGCAAAATCAAAAAATTGCGGAAATTTCCATATATAATTTTTGTGTACTTAATCTTTGGCAACCATATAAAAGCCTAAAAAAACAACATAAACATGAAATGTTTTTGTTTTTTCAACGTTTATTTACAACAATTTTCTAATAGTAATACTGTGCAGTGGGCAAATGTATGCAAAGTAGCAGAAGAAATATTTATAGCAGCATTTGTCGGAAGCAAAGGACATTGAAGCAGATGAAGAAGTAAAAAAAATGTTTTTCAGATGCAGAATGTACTTTAGAATAAGGTTGCTTAATGCAGAAATTTATGAAAGTTTAAAAAAACGGAAATGGAAATTCAATAAAATAATAATAACGTAACATAAAAATTTTTTAATTTTTAGTAGCACACTCATGTTTTTCTTTTCAATTTGAGCTGAAAATAACCAGCCAATAGAAATTCATTTTGGGGGACGTCATTGGTGAACATGCGCAGAAGATTTCAATTTTGTGCGCCGATTGCGTTATCTTGTATTTTATCATTCTTGGTTGCACTTGTAAAAAATTTAGTAGTTATTTTTGAATTTTTGAAAAAAAAACGCTTAATTTCTCTATATTCTTGGTCTGGCAGTGCTTTTCAGTAATTGTACCATTTCTTAATTGCACAGTTTGAGGGCCATTGTACAGCATACTTATAAAAACTGGGCAGCACTTTATTAATTCACATTTTTTTTTATATCGTTTTATCTCACTCTGTCACCATTTACGAATTACGTGGTCACAAAAGAAATAGAAATAAAAGCAATAACTTAGCGACGCAAGCAGAGTTGTGGATTTCTTTCATTTCTTTCAAGCAAAACTATTTTGCCGTGCATTTTTTGTGAAGTGAAAAAATACCAAATACAATCTACTGCATAAATAAATATATTTAAACAAAATTCACACAAGCTTAACCACGGCACATTTACAAGAAAGAATTACTTTAGCATTCGATTTTATAATATATAAGCCAAATATTGGTTTTAATAACAAAAACTACAACAAATTAGGTAAGTAATAGTGGCGCGCTGCTGGCAGAGCACATTGAAAAATGGTCGAAGAAAATTTGCAACAATAAGTTTATTACAATATTACTTAAATTTGTATCTGAAAAGGACTAGCTCACATTACACAAAGTTCAATGTGGTCTCAAAAAGTTGTTTGAACATGGGAAATGAAGATTGTTTCATAAGGTGCATGAGGAAAAACGTCAGGCTAAATGTATTTTTATAAAAAAGGTTACAGGAAAAACCAGTCGCGAAATGTGAAAAGTAGTGACGCTTGTCATTTATTTACTGCAATTGTTTATCGTTAAATTTTTAGTTTTCATATATAAAATTATGTATGAACATGCTTAGCAGTGTGGATTTTTCAGCACGCCGCTAAATATTTTTATGATCAGCAAAATACAACACTTGGGGAAACCTAAAGGCTTATTCATATGTACATATGTATGTAGTATATATTTTACAAAGTTTTTGTACCATATTTGTTTAGTAGCCGTTTAATAAACAAAATATTTGTTATGAGTAGGCCCGTAAATGCTTAATTTATTTATTTTTTTTGTTTAATATGTATGTACCTTAAATCGATAAAAATTTAAACAAGTACACCGGTATTCATAAAAAATAAAACGTTGCTCAAATACATTTTCGAAAAAATTTTATATTAAAAATTTGTTTTAAAATGTATTTGAGCAACATTTTATTTTTTATGAATACCGGTGTTAATTTTTAATTGGGGCATTGCAGTTTTCCATTTTGCAACTTGCGAATTTTTTTGTTGGTTTATGTACTTATTTAAATAAAAAAAATATTGAGTAAGCAGTACGGAAGTTAAATTTATATAAGGTTTTTCTTAATGCTGGTTGCTGCTGCCAGAGCTTGTAATTAATATTTTTGAGCCTATTTCTCAGCTGTTTGTTTCAAATATATGTATGGGTGAATAACCTTTTTTTTCAGATATCTAAGAAAATGGCTCGTGGTCACCAAAAGTTACAATCACAAGCAAAAGCTCAAGAAAAGCAAGCAAAATTAAAAAAACAACAGGGTCACAACGCCAATGAACAGAAAAAGGCAGCGCAAAAAGCGTTAGTTCACGTTTGTGCCGTATGCAAGGTAATAAAATATTTAAACTAAAAATGTAAACTTTATTTATTTTCTATTTTTTTAAGTCTCAAATGCCTGATCCCAAAACATACAAGCAGCATTTTGAAAACAAACATCCCAAAAACGAAATGCCACCAGAGCTTAAGGACGTCTAATACTTGAATTTTTTTTTTTATTTACTACGCGCACCCGCCTTAGACTTAAGGGTTATTGCTGAGCAGCTTGCTGTATAATCTTGTAATTAAAAAAAGCTGTTTAATTTATTGACATATATGTATACATACATCTTTTATTATAAACAAAATATTATTTAGTTCTTTTTTATGAAAATTTGTGAGTTACAAACTTATACATAATTATAATATAAATAATAAAAACTTCATGACGAGAAGTAGGTAGAAGTATTACTCATTTTGCCTGAAAAGCTAGAGAGTTGAAGTTGTCTCTTAGTTCACCTGAGCACACTTACAATATGGAATACTATTCTATGCTGTTTAGACCCTGAATTGAAGGAGTTTCCGGAGGAAGTAATAATTCAATCAATTTTAATAAGGGATCGAGATGCTACTAAATTATACGACTATCAATACGATTACGGATGGCACCTTATTATTACCTGATATTCTACTAGAATGATAAATACATATGAATATAAATTTGGTACAAAAACTTAAAAAATAATAATTTTGTTAACTTTACAGATTCGCTTGAATTTAAAACACCCCAAAGATAAACAAGATCCCGTGCAGGCACTAAAAACAAGTGCAACATTGTCATCGATTCGTGACTACATTTGCAAACCACTACGCTTTGGAAAAAGTAAGAAACGCTAATCCAGGTCAAACCAACCAACGTAAACAAAAAGCACCGAAAAAAAAAATCAAGCAGTTTCGAGAGATATTGCGATTTTACTTGACAATGAAAGGAAGTTTGTAGAAAATGATTTATAAGAAACCTATTTGAAGAACAGATATGCCGAAAATCACTCCAAAGCAACAGGGAAAAACTATATAAATTATCTGAAACTCGATCATCAGTTCGTAAGCGCCGCCGATCCGCCAGTAAATATAAGCCTAAAAAGTCCCCTCGGGAAAACACCGCTCTTTGCGAACCCAAAAACTTTCTACGCAAACGCAAGGATTCCCGTATACGCAGCTCAGTCCGCAACAAGTTAGCACGAAAAAATGCTGAAATGAACCAACTTTTTGATCGTGAATATGCTCTAACAAAAGAGTTGACCAACAAGTGCAAAATGTATAAGGTTCAAAATGTATACGACATGCGATAAAAACCTTGAAATGTCTGTTGGCCAAATTCAGCAAAGTATTGAGGCCTGCGCCAAGGAAATCAATCACACAAACTGAACTGATACCTATTTCGATTATAAACAACCTCAAGCGCTTAACGATAGACACAGATCTTAATGAGTGAGGTGTGCCAATGGATTCAGAAAATGTCTCAAAACCTCAGTCCGACATGCAGCCACCTCCCGTTAGAAAAAAATGTATAAAACATATTTAAGGAGGAGAGATAGTAGATAGAGAGATGATGTGTTTCGAAAATATGACGAGGCGAAAAAAACTATGGAGACATCCTGAGACTACTTTAGACGATGGAATGAAAATTGTTTTTATGTGTAAGTCCTCAGATTGGTATACCAAAAAAAATTTTACGGACAAAAGTTGTTGGCGCTCGGTTTTACACAAAATGCGTGCTTAATAACACGCTATTGTAAAGTAGAATCACGGTGACTGTTAATGAAATATGAAGACAGACGTGATGTAGAGCGTCGCCAAATGTTCGCTTCTTTGCAAAATACATAACTACATTTTGCGCCAAATCTTCGCTGGTCCACAACTACAATCTCTTGTCCCTATCATGGTCAATTCCAACACAATATGCATACATACCTTGCAGTTGACTCGTTCATTAACACGAACTACACAGCAGTTGTTAAACCGATTATAAATAAATGTTCCCGATTTTTAACTATTAAATTCTAAATTTTACCTAAAATTTGTTTTGTGTTCACTATTAATTATACTTTTGTTTATTTCTTGGTTGACAAAATTTGTCCAACCGCTATTCGATTTCGGTAATGGTTGCAATTATTCTAAGCAATTTAGTAGTTGTTTTCGAATTTTTGAAAAAACGCTCAGTTTCTCTAAATTCTTGGTCTGGCAGTGCTTTTTTAATTGTATCAGACAGCTCGATACCAGGTAGCCTTACAAGCCCAGCTGACTCCTGCTTTTAGTTTGTAAAACTGTCACACATCATATTGTTTTATCTTACTCTGTCACCATTTGAGAATTACGTGGTCACAAAATAAATAGAAATAAAAGCAATAACTAGGCGACGCAAGCAGAGTTGTGGATGCCTTTCAACCAGAACTATTTTGCCGTGCACTTTTTTGTGTTGTGAAAGAATATCTCTGTGCCCCCTACAAAGTTACCTAGATACCAGGTAGTCGCATAACTACAACACCAACAAACACTACCTGGTATCGAAGTGCCTTGCCCCAACTTGTAATCATGATTTCAACAAGTCGAAAATTTCCATCCCTGGCGACCATATGATGACCGAGGTGTAAACTCGTTGTTTTGCTGTTCTTAGCCGTCACTTCGTTACGTTATTAGGATGTTGTGGGCAACCAATTTAGCTTTTAACGGCGTTAACACTTATTACAAGTTAATTTGCAAAAGAGTACGATTGTAATTTTTATTGTATAGTTTTTGATAATGTGCATAATTTTTCTTAATACTGGTGCGGGAATATAAGGTTTCGATATTATTGATACTTTTAACGTGACAGAAATAAATTAAAATGTAAAATTCGTATAAGTTATAAAAATAAAACATTACTAGTGCTTCGTACAAAGAAAAAATTGAAAGTGAAACAAAACAAAAAATAACAAGAAGGAAACAATTGTTCGTCGTGTGGTGCCTCTATTTTTATTATTTTTCTCTTTATGTAAATTTTATTTAAAATTATAAAAAAGCTTTCCGATAAATAAATGACAAACAGCACTGAGCCAATTTAAATATTTATACATACAAGTATTGTAATATACAACCAATTGTATATCCAAAAGGGGTCAAGCAATAACTTTAGAAAACACATACACACAAGCATAATACGTATTGTTTTTATTGAAATTTATCTTTTTCAATAACCAGTCAGCAAACGCCAAAAGTACGAGCTATTAACATTTCTTTCAATTGGTAAAAAGTTTTAGTCATCATGGATATTGTTGATGTTGATGAAGCTCTCAAAGATGATTCTTTTATGTAAGTATATTTATATTTAGAGGCAATTTCAAAAACTATAAAAATTTTAAACACAATTGTAGATTCCTTGAAGACAAAGCTCATGATGATATTTCTAATATATTACAACAATGGAAAACAAGTAATTGTATACCGCCTTCGAACAAAACAAGCCAACAACCACAACAACAACAACAACACGAACAAGGTAGCTAACACGTCCCGCAAAAAAAATATAAATCATGTAAAGCATAAGTATCTGTATTATATGCATACTTAACGACACATATTTTTTTTAATGGGTTACTGCAGCAACGGGTCTTTTTCAGACGGAAAACCAAACAGTTAGGTACTAGTTTTGCCCATAAATGTAAAAGACAGAAGTACAAGTTTCTTCGTTTACTTATTAAAACCAATTTTACGTGTAGGTTGGTACATTAGAAGTTCGTACATATGACTATTGCATTCAAGACATGTTTTGAACACATTTCTTTTCAAATTAAAATATCAGCTGTATGCAAAAACAGTACTGCACTTACATACATACATATGTAAGTGTTTTAAAATATTGTCTGAGCTTGTGTTCATGTTAGCCCAAAGCGATTAATAATTTCAGCGCTGGTTATTTTTCCTCAAGTTTAAATAGACCTCATAATTTTATTATTAAATAAATACCTTTCCTTTTGATTCTTTTTTTTCAAAATTTTAGAAAATCACTACCAAAAAAAGTAAAAAATCGAAATTTGAAAAATCGAGATACTCGTTATCTATATTAAGATTTCAATATGTGCATATGCACTTATTTGATGCAAAGTAGAAAATACGTATCAAACTATTAATTGCTTATTATTTCAAAGATACTTTCATATGTATGTATGTATATTAGGGTGGTAATTAATTTCAGTCTATATTCGCCGGACCGACAATTACAAAAAAAAAAACCCCATATAACAGAAATTTGAATCCAAATAATATATTTTTCTTACATCTATATAAGCTACACAAATCTTATATGAATTCGTTCCTTCGCGAAACTTTCACAATCAGAAAAAAGACAATCCACAGCTTTCAGATTGTATATTTGCAAAAAGTCATATCCCCTTAATGTACATACATATGTATGTATGTATAAAATATAATGATATGCCCATAAATTTCTATTGTTTTGCATAATTTTTGTTTTGGTTTTCTTTCTTTATATGTTTGAATGTCTTTTCTTTTCACATTTCCCACGCATTCATCAAAATACAATTTTATCGACTCTGCATGCAATTTTAAATGGATATAAATAACAATGCCTACAACATGGTACGGAAAATTCGTGCAGCTTATAAATATGACTCCAGAACATTCACGCGACCAAAACGGAAATCTGCCCAAAATCTTGAACTGCAATTCGTAAGTATTGATGTAAATTTAGAACTACACTGTTAATATAATTTTCATTCTTGTTGTTAGTCATTTTTTAACACACAAAGAAAAAAATTTACTGTTTATAAATATTCATGCAATCATAATCTTAAATGACGTAGATACTTGGTGAAAAAATTTTTGCTTACAAGAAATAGCTCGAATCAAATTTCCTCACAGTAAAAGTCCATTTCTTGAGTATTATCAAGATCAGGAATTAAAAAAATGTGCACCATGAATGAATAGCACCATTGAACTCAGCGTTCTTAAATTAGTTACACCGATAGAGCACCAAGCGTGCTAAAATTTGCCTTATTTCTTGATTGGGCTTAGTTTTTATTTTTGGTAAGAAGGTGTGGGGAGCAATCCCAGTTTAACAGTCTAGCCACCCAATTTCTGTATAATATGTTTTCAAGCTATTTTGAAATCCTTTTAGAAGTTTTTTACTTTTTTCTTTGTTTTAATAAAAACAACAATCGATTATCTGCAACAAATACTGAAAATTGTATCGAACATTAACTTAATTTCTATGTCTATAAAATACATATGTATATTTATTCCTTTTTTTTAGACAACTACTATACAATCTCAACCAAATAATCAATATCAACAAAATGTTATTAACACTCAAACTGATAATCCAATGCTTAATCTTGAAATCGGCGGTTTGGTCACAAATATGCAAAAGTCGTTTTTGCAAGACACATCTCCTCCACCATTTTCATCTATGGATGCCTCAGTGGAACCTATGAATAACTCGCTAATTACTTCCGCAGATTTTACAAATATAAATTTTTTACAATCCACAAACAGTCTAGATTTCGGCGGAACAAATACGGTTGGATTTTCAAATTTTAATTTAATAGATAAAGTAGCAAGTGACGGTTATAGTCTAAGCGACATGATTCGGGACCGCAAAGCATTAGAATCACTGACTATGTCTGGTGATGGGACTTTGATAAAAGACTCGCATATTGGACAAATCGATGACATCTCACTTACGCTTAGTAAAACGGCCTCTGGGTGCAGTACTATGGACAATTCGACTGACAGTGTTGAAATAAACAACCGAACAGTAGAAATTTCAAGCAACAATATTAACCAAACATTTAGCAGCGGGGTGCAGTTAGAATTAGATAGATTAAAAATAGCAGCGAATAAAGGTGTTGAAAGTAATATACCAAATGCGCTTCACGAAACCATGGTATTGTCAGAAGAAATGATAGGTGACATTACATATAATTTGGTTGAAAATAGTATGTACGCCAGCATACCTTCCGAACAAGTGCTTCAAACAACCCAGAACTTGGGTTACTTACAAAGCTCTACTAATGGAAATATCCCCAAAACTGTTCCTCTTTTGGATGAAGTGTATATGGAGAAGCATATATCAAGTAGTAGCGGAAACTACAGTTTTCAATCTAATGCTAAGGTCGGAGACACTACTTTCAACTCTCAAAACGCTGCTCCAGACATGAGATGCGAAACACCGGAGAACGCGAAAGAAAACGTCGCATATTCCACTCCACATTCGTCGAGGGTACCTCATTCGAAACCTCATTATACTGCAAGATTAAAAATGACCAACGATGAAAAAATATCACCTATTGTTGCAATAAAAAGCAATGCTACAAAAGTACTTGATGAAACTTTTGAAAGTGATCAACACAAGGTAAATGAAACTAATATTGTTGTCAATAATTATACATTTTCCGAGTTACCTGTCATGAATAATGTTGAAATGATTGACGACATTGAAAATCCGACTTTTGATAAAACGTTTAAGCGTCTAGAACAGCCGAGTCCAGCTTCGCTTGAAATGAAAAATGTCATGGATTTGGCTGAAGCAGAAGCTAATCTGCTGGCATCAAATAACAACGAGGAAGAGTTCGATCATATGTTGGACGAATTCAGCAAAGTAGAATTAAATGCCGAGCAATTGAAAATGAAAAAGTCGTTGGACTCCATTAAAAGACGTTTCAACTATGGCCCAAACAAAGATAAATCACATCCCAGGGAAATATCGCGGGAAGCCAAAGACATGCGGGATATGATGAGAGTTTCAGCAGATATACTAGGCGAAAACGATCTCTCTTCGAAAGATTACCTTAACATGACTATGGACAATTTAATACAGGGAAAAGAAGAACAGTTAGCAGAGACGCCAAACACATTAAGTGAATTATCATCCGGGGCTACAAAAAGCCCTCTTAAGGATTCCGTTACTACTAGCAGTATAACAGACTCAAAAATCTCCAATGGTCTAAGCGTATCTTCAGCAAGCACAGCTAGTAACGGCGGTGAACGTCTTTTAAGTCGAAGAAGTCGTTTATATGATGATTTTAACATGTCTACGTTTTCATCCAGCTCTACGCATGCTATTAAATCATCTTTGGGATCTTCGTTTACCATTCATAAAGAAGATGATGCTATAGGAGATATTCGTCCGAATATTACAAATGAGACTGATCACTTAGGTGAACAAAATACTCTTGGAATGGTGCAAGAAAAGACTGAAACATATTCCGAAGGACTTTCGTCTAGCCAAAATACTGACAATGCTAAAGAGTCTACATCACCTAGCCAATATAAATTAGCTGAAAAACGGGAGCGGGATCGTGATCGATTTAAAACTATTAAAATAACAAAGAACCGAAGTGAAGACGGGTCCTACGGCTGCGGGCTTTCGGGACCTGAGTTAAATGTGCCTTGTATTGATGACTATCCAATGAACAGTAATGTAGAAGCTTCAATAGACTCCGAACAGTATAAAAATAAAAGAGTGTCCAGACGAGATCAAAATGCTTCCCCTGTTTTTAAGAATATAAAAGAAGAAGTTGAAACGAATGTTTTAAATAAACCAACAACGAAAATGAATCCGAATTTTTTTACTTATAAGAAACCAAAAGAGAAACTGCAATCGAATGTACGAAACTTGCCAGAAATTGCACCCGACTCTACAATCAATAGCGTAGAACCGGAAGTTGCATTATCTAAACCACGTTCATTATCTCGCCCACGTTATTTGAGTGGATTAACAAAATTTTCTGCAGTCAGCAAAGCAATGTCAGCGGATGAACTCGAAAGAACAGTTCAACAGCAGACAAATCTTAATGCAACAACGTCAGCATTGAATATTGGTCTCGCGAAGGGATCAAGTGCTGCCAATATGTCCTTAAATCGTACTCAAGTTATTTTACCCAGTGACAAGCAATGTGGAGAGCTTAAGAGCCCCATGGGTATGAAATCAAAATCTTTTCATAACTTGTCAAGTCACCACACATATACAGCATCAGTCACGAACAGTGGCGTTGGGGGAGGTGGGCCAGCACTAAGAAGTTTTGGCTTGAGGAAACCAAGCGCCACCGGAATGTCTACGGAAAAATTGGTAACCTTTCGAAAATTTGTGTATGTGCTTAGTTTTTGGTTTTAATTCATATTGTTTTTAATTGTTAGGCAAAATCAAATATTAATCGTAGTTCTTGTTTAAGTACCACTACCAATCTACTGCAAATGACGCAACAAGTAAATATAAATGTTATAACAATATCCCAAATAGTCACCATTTACTCCAACAAAATTGAATTAACTTTTTTAGAAACCTGACGACTCAGTATTCAAAGTTCCAAAACTTGTATCTGGTATACGAGCTCCTGGAGCAACAAATCAAGGTGGCTTAGCTGCCAAACGTGGTGGCTTAATAAGACCATCTTCGGGGTACTATAGTCTTTCTGCTATAGCAAAAGGACTTCCGCCAGCAGCCACGTCAGACATTGATTGTGAAGCAGGAAGACATTCTCCAACAGATGTAAGTTGTCATATCTGTGTTATTGTGCTTTGTAGTGATTTTTGTTTTTTTTTTTCAGAGTATGTCATCAGCATCCTCTAAAGGAAGTGCTCAAAGTCTTACCAAACCGGTGTTATTAAAAACAACTGGAAACTCGAATAACAGCATAGCTGTGAAAACAAACTCTACAGCAGCTCTCCAAAAAATAACCATCAGCTCTACAGGTATTCCGAAACCGTCTGGCCTTAGGCCACCTTCAAATATAAAACGTAGTGGACTTCCCAGACCATCAAGTTTTATTAAAACAGATAAATAAAATTAATTTATTTTACAGTTTTCAGAAGAAAAATAACTTTAAATTGCTCTCTTTATATCAAACTATATTTTAGTTTACAAAAGTGTTGTTTTTAGAATGTCCTATGTGCGCTTATACAGAGCGATATTCTGTTTATACGAACTGATTTATATTTTTAACACATTATTCGCATTTATCAAAGAACAGAAAGAAAAAGTATAGAAGAAAGAATTCCTCTTACTCTACATTTCGCATCAGTTTAAAACGTGCTGGCCATCATCTAATCATAAAAATGTTACAAAAATTAATACTACATGTTATATGAGAGTTCCACACGTTTTTTATTTACCCTGAATGCAGAACAGTTAATTTGTAAATTTTTCTGCTATAACACATAAAATATTTTTTGAACTTGTTAGATATGAAAATTAATAATTAAAAATATTTGTTAAAGTTCCTGCCTTGATAAAATTCAGGAATATTACAAAATGATGATGTCCTTAAACACAATTTGTGCTGCTCAGTTTAACAAAACTAAGAGAACTTATTAAATATTGAAAATTGTATTAATTTTCGAGAGTAATTACAAAATTGAATTTATCACAAGAAAAAAATATATTTTTTCTTACTCCAATATAAAAAACTTTAGTGCCAGATATGATTTTCGTTTTCAAAAAATATCTCTACTTTTAGTTTATAAGTTTAACAAACATTTAATCCATACACAAATTGCCTTCATAAAGAATGATTTTATAGTAAAACAAAGCTTGTTACATTTCAGAAACTATTTTAGTTCTGTTTTAATTTTCACTTATCCAGTTTCACTGCATTATCTTTAATTGGCAAATTATAAGCTTGATATACACATAAATTCTTTCTCACCCTAATGAATATCAAATCCACAAATGATAATTAATATTTTCTAAATAAATCAGTTAAGTTTTGTATTCTTTTATTTACTAGAAGTCTTTATACTAAATTTTATTTTATGCATTAATGCTGGAGCGGAAGCATCCACAATAAAATATAAAACAATATAATTTCTTTGTCTCCAATTAGTGGTATTCACCCAGTGGATTAGGTTTTTCTTTGGAGAAATACAAAAAGTTTTGTGTTAATTGTATTATTTCTTTTTTATTTATTATTTAAACGATTTTCTTACAAAAATCTATACTTTTTGGTTTCAAACACGTAAGTTTGCGAGTACGACATTGTATGAAAAATTTAACAGTAAAAAATAAAATAATTTAAGGTAAACTGAGGTTTAACAGGTAAAGCATTCGGTTTTAGTCTCTAAAAACGCGTAAAATTTAAATTTTACATTACGGACGAAATGCTATATTCGCTGCTTGAGGGAGTCTATGGTCATTTCCACTGCATACCTATATAGTAATATGTAGCATAATTCAAGAGGTAACAGTGTTGCCATTTTAGTATTTACGCTGCTAACTCTAGTACCTCTATTTGGACCAACGCATTACATTTTTTTACATAAATTATGCTAAATAAAATCTTAGCATAATTTATTTCAAAACATATTTTTTATTTAATTTTTTTTTTTTTCAAGTGTTACGTCTGATGTTTCACGGGCTACCAGTCGTGAGACCGACGCACTTGGGTGCTGGATGGTTTCCAATCAATAATTTTTTTTTTAATATAAATACATATGTTCGAACATAGGAAGTAAAGGTAAGTTATTGAATGCGGTATTTAATTTTAAAAACTGCCGACCTCGAAAAATCTAGAATACAAAGGTGGTAGAACGAAGTTAAATGAAACCTTATTAATGTTCTAAAAAAATCCTTTTTTCGAATACATACAGATAATTTTCATGCAGGGATATTGCAAAAAAGATCATTTCATTGAGTACGAACTGTGTCACAAATCTGGTTTAATGCTGACTGGAGGTGTTTAGTCAAACAAAAATAAAATCGTCGCCTTAAACCTAAAAGAAGAGGAAAACAACAACTAGACATGAAATATTCACCATCGCACTTGTATCATGCTTTGAAGTGCATATAAGAGATTTGTAAATTTCAAAAAGTGTGTGAGAATAAATAAAAATTCAAGTAGAGGGGATATTCAAATAATTTAATACAAGTTTAAGCGACTTTTTACTTTCTATACATGCACTAACATACAAACTAATTTTATCACTTAATATTTAAATGAAAAGTTTTAGTTCTATTTTACATATCGCTTGTGATAGATGTGGTAATCGGAGAGTCTTGTAAAAATAATATGCAGGCACTGAAAAACTACAGTATGGAAGAAACAAAAGTATCAAGCTATAATTGATTAAAACTTAAGGTTGTTAAGATTTGATAAATAAATGGAACTATTAATAAATTACATAAACTGCAATACTCGAAATTCCTAGTAACGGACCCTGATAAAAGTGTGAAAGAAAAAGAATTAAGAGTGCTACGAAAAATGAAAAATTCAAAAGAAAAAAATTATATAACACCATAAAGAAACAAAATTGAAAATAAAAGCGAAATAATAAACTTTAATAAACTAATTGAATTAAGTACCCAAAACAAGTATTATAACAATAACAAACAAAAGTTACATATACACGCGCATCAAAACAAATAAATTAATAAACATTTTAAAAAGGTGTGATAAAAAATTACTACTGATTAATAGGCCGTAAGAGATCTCAAAAACTATAAAATATTGTTTAATAAATGGCAAAACTATACAGTTTTTTGGAATATCAGAAACAATGATGCTGCATAGTATTTTTTTATACTCGTACATATCCCGTGTCTTCATTTTTACTTATGACTTTTTGGTCTAACGAACACATATACATATGTACCTTCCAGCGTTGCCGATTGCCGATTATGCAAAAAATTCAGACAAGTGTGAGACTGACTCGCATATTAAGGATTCCGTACTACGACGCAATAGGCTTACAGCTCAGAGTTGTTTTTTACACTTAAGTTATGTGCAATCTCAAAACTAAATGCGTTTACTGAAGTACCATCAGGTTTTAACTTAACTTTGTTTTTACTACATACATAAGTATATGATATTGTAGTATTACTGTACATAAATCTGTCCATATTCTGGGAACATTTCAAGCCTCTATCTCTCATGGTTCGAAAGTTAAATCTGTTTCTTGTTATTTATGTTTCTTGTGTGAGGCCTCTACCTGTTACGGCTCAAAATGTACATAATATGTTGTTCATTTCTTGTTTCTTGCAGACACCCTTTAAATGTCAACTTTTGGTTGTTTTTAGTACTTTTTATTGTGGTGTTCATACAGCTACATGTATTTAATCCGTTTAAATTTAAAACTTTGCAAAATATTTTAACTAAATTTTTTGTTGAATTAGAATTTTTCAAAAGATTGCAAGGCTTTGAATTAATATTTCTAGATGAAACTGCAACACATGTTTTAAATAGAAAAATTTTAATAAAAGTAGGATGAACAATTCGATCAATTTTGAACATTTTCCGAAAATGCATTTTAGTATAGATTTTGGACATTTCCTAAAGCTGCTAGAAACCAATTAAATTAAAAAGCTAAACACTGTAGTAAAGGAGTTACAAATTACAGAAGTTTTTTGAGTGAGTCTCTAACGCATATGCATATTTAATCAAAACACTAAAGTGCGCACCGTAGTTTCGTTTGTACATAGCTTATGTAAGTATGTACAAGTATGTATCATTGGTGTCTGATGCTTTGAATTAAATTATCGCAGCATGTAAACAAAAACAACACTCATTTATTTTTAGTGGCTTGCTTTCACTTTCAAATAAACATAAAAATTTAATATATGTATAATAGCATATCGTTACAGGAAAATAGAAATGTGTAATTAAGTGAAAAAAAATTGTTCCATGAAATTTATAATAAAAAACATTTAAGGACAAAATTCAGAATTCATAAAAATTACTTCAGGTTTGTAAAGTTCTTATTTGACAAATGAGTATGGAAAGATTGGCAAACAAGAGTTTAATAAACATAAAATATTTATTATGAATAAGACCCTTCCTTACATATATTATAATATTGTATAAGTTTACAATAGCTATAAGATAATTCAGAATTGGCGACTCGTCATTACTTCAGTTCTACTTAAGCCCACATGTGAAGAATTCTTTATTTTTTTATGTGACGATAACATGTGGATTAAGTCGGGTCGGTTTGTATGAACTAAAATTTTTCGATATTGTATCATCGATTTTTCGATAGCTTTTGGCATGAGAACGAAAGTTTCCACTACGACATATCAAAAGAATTATTTTCGAAGCGTCCGATTTTCAAATTTTGTTTTTTATTTTTGTGTGGGAGCTCCCGTAAAGAGGCGTGGGTGCATTCGAAAAAATATTGGAGTGTAAAAAAAGTAAGTTGGCGTGATGGGGAGTCCCCTCAGATTGATTTGTGCCCGTAGAGTAGTAAATTTTATGATCTCCCCCAACAAGTTTTCTCCCCAATATTTTTTCGGACACACCGCCCTCAGTGGAGCCGCCCTAAGGCCATATCTCCTCAACAAAAATATTAAAATACAATATTAAATCGGAGGGCCCGAATTTTTTTTTGGTATACCACAGTAAAACTTTTTTCCTTCTCATGCCAAAAGCTATCGAAAAATCAATAGCACAACATCTATTGACAAGTCAACCCACCCTAATGTAGGTATTATTTGTACGTACACACATACCTATATGTACATATGTATTTGTGTTCAGAAAAATGATAGCAAATTGTGGCCGAAAAACAAACAAAAAGATTTCTATTGCTTTTAAGTTTTGGTATAAAAGTGAATTAAAAAAAAAATATGATAACAATATGCTTTCTGTTAAATACTAGACTAATAATGCCCGATAGTAGCAAGGTTTACTGCATAAATGTATTACCACGACCGCTTATCGCCTTTATTATACATAGTTCCTGCAAGGCGTTTTGTTGATTTTTCAGTACAAAACATCTCGAGTGTACTCTATTGTTACTTTATTCAATATGTATTCCTAAAAGTACATCTGTACACACAATCACACATATTTAGTTCTTTAATGTGGTGGATACTGCCTGCTTGTAGACTGTTTATTGAATAGTTTAACTTCCCAGCAAACAAAGTGCATCGTTTGAAAATATAGCTTCAGTAATATAATATTCTATACATTTTTAATGGATAAACAGTGCAGTTAATATTTGTTACACCACGGTATGTAACTTTTGGATTTTCAAAAAAATTATGTCGAAAATGGTAATTGTAAAATTACTCCTGCACCTTGCGAGAGTAAGTGTACATACATAAATGGTTCACAAAAAAAATTGTTTACCATATAGATAGTATATACATATGTATGTACATAGCTCAAACATTATATACATAGGTCAAACATTTGCGAATCGATTTTGGAAATTACGTGTGGAGTTAATTACGAAATATTTTCATTGAGAAGGCCGGAAGGAAAAGAATCTTATTGTACATATTTGAAATATGCAAATATTTTAAATACGTTAATTTTTTTTATTCCCTAAAAACTCATTTTTACAGAATAAATCTTTCATTTACACAAGTAGGTGTGGTCAAATTATTTCAATAATCCATATTCTTATGTCTTAAATCTTATGCCCATGAATGGAAATGCGATCGTTCTAATTATTTCCAACTAAAAATGTTGGTGTATTTTCTACGTTAAAAATTTGGTCAAAACGTATTTATGTATATTATGAATACACAACCTATATTTATTGTATTTAATAAACACTAAGAGCAAGATTAGGGTTTAGTTTCAGATACAGAGTCGCAGCATTTTGAAGTTGCAAATTGGATATAAATTTGGAAAATATAGATAGATACATGTTTTCTGGCAGTCGACTAAGCATTTCTTTTAATACTTCTTTTTAATATATAAAGAAGTTTTGTTTAAAATAAATATAATATCAGATACGTAGGAAATATTTATTTTAACTACATTTTAAAATTCTATAAAATAAGTGTATGCCATGTAAATCGAAAAATATGGATAGTTTTTGATGCAAATATAAGAAATAGAGCAAAAACCCGCAAAGGTTTTTAACTATAGCCGCCAAGCATCTTATCAATCGTCATTTCAAGGCTATATCGCTACATCTGGTAATTTTTTGTCAAACTTTGCTGGTTCAGCTACCTACAGCTAGTTTTAAGGGTGCAGGCTAAACAAGAAGTACGCCCAAGCAAAATTGAATAGGGCATTCAGACGCATTTTAAAACCATACCCTTGTATTCGCTTGGTTACCTTTGCAAACACGCTGTGCACGTTTGCAGCTGTGGGTATGGCTCATTTTTTTTTTTTTTTTTTGTAATTATGTACGTATTTCAGTTGTTCGAAGAAGTTGTGTTCGGTCGTTTAATTTGAATTAGTATGAGAATAGCAGGCAACATGAAAGGTTGTTAGTTAGTAAGTTGTTAAGTTGAGTGAATTTACATATGTATTAAGAAAAAACGAAAGAAAACAAAAATTGTTAAATCAATGGTATCATTATAATTTTTTATTTCTTTGGGTTTTATATTTTTAAACTTTGTCTTTGGTTGAGAATCTCATATCTTTGTCAAACTTTATTCTCTATTTTAACACGTGGTTATTACCTTTTGAGTGCTAAACAATTAAGAAAACTTGAGTAAACAATTTGTTTTACTTATTTTGAAAAAAAGCAACAAATGCAAAAGTAAATAAGAACTCAAAAAACCTAAAATAAATGTAAAAACATGTGGTTTTCATAAAATAAAAACAGACAGAGCTAATTAGGTATATAGTGAATGCTCAAACTCCTTATTAATTAAAACTGTTGTAAAGTAAATGACACGTTTAAGAGAATGTAAAATACTGCATAGAAAACAACCAACAACTTAAAAAAAAACAAACGTGTATAACAAGTCGAAAATAATTTCTCTCCTTACTTATAACTCTCACTCCTAAAAGTGTATGAAATAAAAAAGCTGATGCAATATTTTAACGTACTTGCACCTCTGAAAGCAAACAAACCTCAAACGGAAGCAAAAAGGAAGCAGAAGAAGTCAAAGAGCCCGCCAAATCACAAAACTTCCTTTTTTTGTCTGCTAAAAGCACATTTTCGAACACATGGTCAGGACCACATTCTCGCACATCCAAATACAAACATACATATATACGTGCATACTCTCATACATCTCTAATTGGATTTCCAATAATGGCTCGCATTCAGGCCGGTGATAATTTAGTTCCGCGACAAGTATTTGAAATACCAACTGCCACCGTAGACAACAGCAAAGATATGCAAAATAGTGATAGTTCCAGTCAAGGATCTGGCGTAAAACTCAAGAAACGCATTGGACTTTTAGACGGCGTGGCCATTATAGTTGGTGTTATAGTTGGCGCGGGTATTTTCGTCAGCCCTAAAGGTGTTTTATTAAATTCCGGTTCAATAGGGCAATCACTAATAGTATGGGTGCTTTGTGGTATACTGAGTATGGTTGGAGCTTTATGCTATGCTGAATTGGGTATGTACATTATTATTTTATTTAAGTATTTGTATGAAAAGTTTACTGTATTCTTATTTTTTATTTCAAACTTTCAAATAAGTAATGCTATGCAGCCATTACACTGCGTATGCAAATATGTATAAACCGAACTTGCACTTTGGTGGGCAGAGCATTTTTTAGCTATAGTTGTATGGTATGGCAAGAAGCTATGAATTGTTTCGATTGTTTCAGCTGGGATACGAGCCCTAAAGGTCTCGTTTAGGGATCGATGCACTAACCATAATACTAGTAAAAAAACGTATTTCTATTTCCAAATACCTACATACATATGTATGAATTTTTCTACTTTAAGTTTGATTGATCTCTAAGCAACAAGTAAAATTAAATGAAAAAATAATAATAAGTAAGAGTGCTATGTTCGGCTGGACCGAATCTTAAATACCCTTCACAAAATCATGTTCATATGTGTAAATCTGTGATTTTCGCTACATCGGCTATATATGCACCGATATCGAAAATGTTTGTTCCTTTCCCTTAAAAGCCGGATTTCGGATATATCTCGGCTATTCGTTAGCCGATTTTTCTGAATTTCAGCAGCAAACAAATTACACGATATAGGAATATATTGATACCGAAAGAATTTTTGTTAGGGCATGTAGTTTTCTCAGAAACGGTATTTCAACAATATACAAAAGAACGGACCGTCTTTTCTGTTGATAGTTATCCAGAATATATGTATTTATATATACATATATACTTTATGCGGTCGGAAACGAATGTTGTAGAAATTACAAACGTATATGTATCCCTAACACTTGTTAGGGATAATGCATAACAATTATTATGCGTTGTAAAAAATAGAAGACAACCGACACACAACTAAACATACCGAAAATAAAAAATACAAGACCATCATAAACCCATCAACGTACTTAAAGATTACAAATTAATTATGCATACACATTTGGGTGAATCGACACAAATGTAAAAGTTTATATAGTAGGAATGGAAATTACAAGAAATTCCTAGAAAATTTTTAAATAAATTGTGCGTCTAAAATGAAACGGTGTACTGCGCATGATGACATACATATTGGTCTTATTTTTTTAAAAACAAGGACGGGTTTTAGCACAAACTATGCAAAAGGTTTTAATTTTTTTATAAAATTGTATAAAAAATTTATTAAAACAAAATTGTTAAAGCGAAAGTAACACTTTGAATAGTAAACGATTGTTAATTCTTTATAAATTTGTTGGCATTTACAAAACAAAATGCATTTATAAAAAAATAAACTCCAAACAATTTTCTTTCGATAAAAAATTTAAAAGTTTTTAAAGTTTTTTTTTCACAATTAACATATTATTGTTTCCTAATGAAGCCAAAGCAAATTTTCAAAAACTCAAAAAGATAGAAAACATCTCTAAGCTTTTTGCTTTTTTGAAAATCTACTCTGATAAAAAACACTACAAAGGGGATGAAACTCATCTAGTTAACCACCCTGCTCGTAGGAAGTAATTGGAAGAATGTGGAATTGAATACTCCTCAATGCGTCGCTGTGTAATCACGTAATGCAATAAAAGTTGGACAACACTTTTGGATTCAGACTTTGACAGTTAAAATAAGGTGCATGTGCTTATATTGTAATGCTGTGTCGATACGATTCCCTCTTTAATTTCAAATCAAAAGTGACGCGTGTGGAGCGGTTATTTTCAGATGTTAAATGTATTATGAATCCTACAATATGAAGTAAAATGTTTGAATATACATATATTCATAAATTTTCAAGTCTACTGACGATTTGGTTGGCTGAAAGCTTAAAGACGAAAAACAGCTCTAAACTCTTTTAGATTCTCTTCACAGATTTTATAATTTATACCTTCTTTTAATAATTAGTTATCGAGCTAATGGTCCAATAGGCCCAATATTTACTATCAAATGATTGATAGAACCAATCGACCCGCTCTAATACACACATTTTGTTGACCTCAAGACATGCTTTTAAAAGTTTTCAATAATAAGCACAAATTCAACTGATAGTTAAAAAATATATTTCTAAATTTGGGAGTAAAACATGAGTCATAAATCAGTTTTCCCCTGTTATTAATATCTTTTTTCATCGTACTAAATGGTCTAAAATCTGTTGAAAAACAATATATTTATAAATATGTACATATTTTGTTTCCACAATCATAAGAAATAAGCTTTTCAATTAGGTGTAATTGAGCGCAATAGTGTGCTCAAAATATTATAACAAAACTTGAAAGCCTGTTTGATATGCGGAAAATATTTTTTTAGTGAAAAGAAAACTATTTTCTTTGCGAATGTGTTGCTCGAAATTCTACAGAGAAAACAATCATAAAAAACGTGGTAAACATAAAAATAAATTACTAGCAAACCTCTACAAGTAAAAGAAAGAAACTTAAAAATAGGTCTTCGACATACGGCGTAATATGGTAAATATTTGATCCGAACGGACATTTCGGTCACCCGATATAAAAATTAATGTATTATATATTATTAAGGTGAAATAGCTACTGCGCTCTGGTTTAAAATAGGTTTTAGAGAACGCTAAAGTAATTTAAAGATTTAAATTAAAAATAACATTTATATGAGAAAAATTTTATTAATTCAGGTCCAAAAATGAACCTTTTCAAAAAATATTTGTTGTATTTTTCAGCTGTCTATATGAAAAGGTTCATTTTTGGACCTGCATTAATACATTTCAATTGGCTCTTAAAGAGAAAAATTTTAGTTGAAATTAAGAACGATTAGGTCAAAGATTGTGAAACCAATGGTTTCATTTTTACGCTCTCAACTGTGTCTCTGTTTGTTAACCATATACATTTATAAATAAACTTGCATTTTAGTTAATTATGATAGTAGTTTGAATGTCTGTAACAAATATTAATGAATTCTTTCATAAGTCATAACCGGTTTATTAAAAGAGCATTAAAAATAAATCGATTTATGTTATGAATGTATGTATGTGCATAAGTATGTGCATGAACATACATACATGTAATAACCTTTTTTCTAATATCGATTTAAAAATATTCAACATGAATATGAAATACCGTTTTGCACCTTGATGGAAACAAACATTGAAGGCCACAACGATACGAAACCTATTTATTCGTTTGACTAGTTTTGTACAATTATCCGCTTAAGAGTTTTACTCTTAAAACAAATTCACATAAAGGTAAGAACGTACTTACAGCTTCATGGTCAGGTTGTTTTCAAAAGCAAAAGTGATGTTACAGGAAAAGTTTGCAAGGTTGTATGTACTTTAAGCATTGCATTAGATTTTGTTTCTAAAAGAGATTCATTAACGCTTGAGGGTGGATTCTATTTCAGATAACAGCAATATTGGAAGAATATTTCGCAATACGTACTAATAATCAAGTTTAGCTAAGAATTTCCCAAATTTTAGAAAAATAATCATTTGTTTGAAGCAAATTTCAGATTAGAATAATTGCAGACATATTCTTTTTGTTTTCTAAGGTCTTCAAGTTGAAACGGTGTCTTAAGTCATAAGTGTTATTATTACACAAAAAACATGAATTTCAAGTTAAAATCCACTGACAGGCGGCAGACAAAGAAAGAGACCCGAAAGATTTCAATCTGGGTTAGAAATGTTATCAATTTTAAAATTTTGATATTTTCTGCATTTTGTGTTGTAATTCCTGGCCATTTCTTTTTCCGGGAGTTCATTTTCTCGATTCGATGAAACAAAACAAAACGCTTGAAATAAAACGAACTTTAAAAGTTCGAAATTTTCATTCTTTGCTAATAATGTTTCATCGGTTTCAACTGGAGATGTGCACGTGAGTGATTTTAGCTCACGTCACGTACGCTTGTGTAATAAATAATAAAAACTGTTTTGAGCATAATATAACAGAAAATTGACGGTGGCATACATTTTTGGGCAAAAATTATAAGGAGTGGCTCTGTATTGTTTGTCGTTGAACCTAAAAAAAAACTTGAACACTAATTCAGATACAATCTCTCAAAACGAAAACAACTTACAACGAAGATGCTTGGGAGTTGACATCAACGAAGCGTCGACATATAGACATGCTAGAAAGCAGAACACAGACGATAGCCTTAACTTTTTGTTCTGTGTTGAGGTAGTAAATTGTTGTTAATGGCAAACAACAAACTCATTTCTCTTACAGCAAACAATATTTTTAACACAATATCTATATTAATAATGGACATTTCTTTTAAGGTACCATGATACCCAAGTCAGGAGGAGACTATGCATATATCGGAGCAGCATTTGGACCATTGCCAGCATTTTTATACCTTTGGGTTGCTTTATTGGTTTTAGTGCCCACAGGAAACGCAATAACAGCATTGACATTTGCTCAATACCTTTTGAAACCGTTTTGGCCATATTGTGATGCACCAGCTGAAGCAATACAACTGCTAGCAGCTGTTATAACATGTACATGTCCATTTCTCATATTTGCTTACTATGTACCTGAGTGTCCAACATTTCTTTTTTTAATTTTCAGGTATATTGACCGTAATTAATTGCTATAATGTGAAATGGGTAACACGAGTCACTGATATTTTTACGGGCACTAAAATATTTGCTTTGCTGGTAATTGTAGCGGCGGGAGCTTGGTATCTACTTGCTGGCAACACAGACAACTGGGACGCTCCCATGAAGGGCACTTTTACCAAACCGGGTCTTATAGCTCTGGCATTCTATAATGGTCTATTTTCTTACTCTGGCTGGAACTATTTGAATTTCGTTACTGAAGAGCTCAAAGATCCTTACAAAAACTTGCCAAAAGCTATTTGTATTTCAATGCCCGTGGTAACCATCATTTATGTAGTGGCGAACATTGCTTATTTTTCTGTTTTAACACCTGAAGAGATGTTATCATCTGATGCTGTAGCAGTAACATTTGGCAACAGAATGTTGGGTGTTATGGCGTGGGTAATGCCTTTGTTTGTGGCCTGCTCTACTTTTGGGTCATTGAACGGTGCGATATTTGCTTCCTCTCGTTTGTTCTTCGTAGGTGCACGCAATGGTCACTTACCGGCTGCCATTTCTTTAATAAATATCAATTGTTTAACACCCGTGCCATCATTGATATTTTTAGTAAGTTTTTAATTACACTAACATACATATTTCGATAAGTAATAATTTTATCAATTGACTTTAGTGCGTCTTGACATTAATCCTATTGTTCATCAAAGATGTGTATGCTCTTATCAACTACGTCAGCTATGTAGAAGCTCTATTTACTTTAATTTCTGTTTCCGGCTTATTGTGGTTACGTTATAAGCAACCCAAAACCGAAAGACCAATACGTGTTAATCTTGCTTTACCCGCTGTATTCTTAATCACTTGCCTCTTCCTAGTGATCTCATCATTCTTCCAGTCACCACTTGAAGTTGGTGTTGGCACCGCTATAATTTTATCTGGAATTCCAGTTTATTATATGACAATACATCGGCCAGTTAAATGGCTAACAAATATGTCACAAGCCATTAATATGTGGTGTTCCAAATTCTTTATTTGCATGCCAAATCAAGAACAATTCGATTAAGCTTAAATTATTAAATGATTTTATTATAGATAATGAACACACAAAAGACTAATTTAAATTAATATAACGTTCGCATGTACATATGTATTTATAGCATCCATATACAGTGTATACAATGCATTGATTAAAATTTTCTTTAAACATAATAAATAATACTAAAAAGAAATTATTAGAAATTGCGTGCCTTCTGCTTCGCATCAACACAATATTTAAGGTATTCACTTTTAAGCTAATTGATAGTGTGAAATAAATATTAAATAATTTTTTTGAGCATATGGTAAATATATTTTACGGTGCTATAATTTTTCGGCATGAACAGCTCAATAAATACATATTAGACCACAATTACTAATGTTTCAAACAAGGAAACAAATATACCAGGTGATAGGCAATATTGAATTAGATAAATTTTCTTAATTTTATGTTAAACAAATTTATATACATGCAGAACGCTATTATATTCATTATACATTAGGGTGGGTCGATTTAGCAATCGACATTGTACTGTACCGATTTTTCGATAGCTTTTGGTATGAGGAAAAAAATTTCACTACGACATAATCATTGGAATCATGGAACCTTCCTAAGGTGTAATCGGGAGTAGAGGGTGATAATTTTTCCCCTATCACTCTAGTAGTGGAACTTTTTTTCTCATGTCAAAAGTGATCGATACTAAACGAGCTACCCCAATAAACATACATACATAGATCGAAAACAAAGTTAAGAATCAACTAACTAACACGCTTATGTATGTAATGGATGTGCTTCTAAGTTTAAGGTAAATTTCGGAGAAATGTTTTAAACTAAGAAATACAAACCATATTTTAGCTTGTTGGAACGTTTAAAAATGCAGCAATTCAACACAACTACTGCATTTACGGACGCATCGTTGCTCTCCCTAAAAGTGCTTATTTACGAGTACTGCAAAAACAAAAAATATTAATTTAAGCAAATTGAATTCATACTTTGATTTCAAAAACAAAGCAAACCATTTTTTTAGAAATCTATGAATGCCATAAAATTTTTGTTGAAACATAATTTTGCATCCAATTGTTGATATGATATACACTCGAAGTTTTGCGGTTGCCACTTGGTGGTCAGTTTTTCGTCCCAGAAACTTTTTGATCCGAACCTTGGATCTTTTTTCTTATCAGCAGATGAAAAAGCATCAAAAATTATCAAATGTCTTTCTTTTTTTCAATAATTTTAACTACGTATTGCGAAAGATAAATTTATTAGCTATTTATTCAAAACTATCGGAGACATCTCCTTTTATTATTTTTATTTTATCGAACTTTTTTTTTTAATAAAACGCTGCTATTTTGATTAATATCGAATAATAAAGGTAAAATAAATTTTAACATCGTGGACATCCAGATATTTCTGAGCCGCCAGCTCGTCGTCAGCACCGAAATAAACTAACCGAAGCTCAGTCCTTGACACCTTTGTTTCTGGGATAATAGGTTTCATTGTAGTTGAATTGCAAGGAAGAAAATTATTTTTCACTAATTGAGCGAAATACTGATCAGAACTGTGAATACCTTAAATATTTTTATTTGACATATTACCTTTAAAAAAAGCTTCATCTCAAATATAAAATAAAGTTGATCACAATGAAATAAAAATAAAAGTTAACATAGTAATTTAAAGCATACAGTACGAGTACGAAACTTAGTTAGTTTTTTTTAATAAAGAATGATTTTGAAAAATAGGTTAGAAACAAATTCAAAAATACATAAGTACATATTGTCAATTGCTGTTTAACAAACACTTTTATTAAATTAATTTTCTATACACTAATGCATACATACATATATTTAAGGATTTTTTACTCTCTATTGTATATATTTATTGAAAACCGAATTAAATAAGACACACTGTTAAATTGTTGAGCATTTGAAAAGTTAAAATTGAAGTATGAATGAAAATTAATTTTAACAAATGTATCTAACTAAACAATGGCACAGGATTCTCATTGGTTCTGTTTTTTTTTTTTATTATTATGATTACAAAAAATGTTCACATCGTTTTCTATTGTAATTAAACAATGCTTTTTATTGAGTATCATATTTTTTGTATTTACTTTATTCGAAATTACGAAGAAAAATTGGGTCAGGTTTAGTATAATGGTGCCAATCGCCGTAAAACAAAAAAAGTGTGCTGCCAGATTCTTATATATTTTGTACGCGAAGCCGATGCTGGTTATGCCATAGAGGAGAAAATTCCTAAGCCCGGTCGAAGGCCTGTTGCCATGTTTTGCATTCTGGCTACATATTATTAGCACGTGGAGACCGGCGATTCTTACAAAGAAGGAGTTGAGCTGCTTTGCCTAAATAATTCTTTTATATACTTAACTGAGGAACTACATACATGAGTCGACAGCACAATTTTTGAATATTTCAAAATGTATACGGTTTGGTTTGGTTACGGTTGCATACCCACTGCAAGTAACTTGTAAATTTCACACATCATCCATTTAATTTAAAATAGCTTCAAGTTTGAATTTTCAGCATTGAATCTTACAACTTTAACTTATTGTCTTATGTTCTGTAGATACGATACTAATTTTCGCCTTTAACATAGTATGAGTTGTACTACGGTTTTCAGATACATTGCACCACAGCTTATACTACTACTTTCACTGTACTACAGCACAATCTACTAAATAAGATATATGCAAGTCAACAGCTGATTGTTTGTCTAAATGTCCAACCCTGTTTTTTCATTGTATTTTCTTTCTGTGTTCAAGAGTTTTGAGATAGCTTTTTTAATATACTTCGTACTACAACATGATACACGACACTTTTTGATTTTCCTACCACAAAGTATACGTTACAAGTACGACAGCATGATACACGTTACTAATTTTGTACGATTTGCTGTAACGTGTCTACGCAGCATTGCAACTTCATTTTACAGTTACATTAGAAATATTATTTCCAGAATACGTTGCATTAAAATTCTATTTAAAAAATCTTTTTTGTGCATATCATTTCGTGAGCTAAGTCTTAATTATGTACATACATAGTTTTCAATATGTTTTTGGTTCAACAATATTGAAAAATAATATACATACGTATGTAAGTTTTATGAAATATTTATTGTGCTTTTGTTCTGTTATTTTATTGTTTAAGAAAAATATTTATGTATTTCATTATTTTATCTTAAAGTAAACAGGAACTAACTTGAATCAACCTTTTTTGTGAAAAAAGTAGAAGCAATATTTGTTTTAGTAGATTTCCTCAAACTAAAAAAGCTTTTAATGGTTTTAATGTAATCAAAGCTTTTACGAAATCTATTTATTTAAGCGAAAATTATTAACACGTTTTGTTTGTTTTCTAACTTGGCGTTTAGACATGAAAAAAAGTATAAACCTGAAACTTGCAATACACTTTATCACAGCTATACTGTCGATGATATCACCTTACTATATAGTAAAAATTTGTTTAGCGCTAAAATTACTCCCCAAAATATTTTCTAACAAAGCTTTTCATTCTTTAAAAAAAAAGTAGTTTAAATTCATATGTTGCTCGTCGAATATGTCCGCACTGCGAATGAGTCTCACTAACGTAGTACATTTTGAAGCTCTTTAGCATCTTTAAATCTACCTGCAAAACTTACTTTATTCGCAAAAATCCATCACAAATTGTTCACATATCCAACCCATTTATCGGTATAAAATCAAATCTCCAAACTTAAACTCAATGCCACCTGATTATGGACTGTGTGAAATTGCAGATTTTCTTCTAATTTTTCGAATCCCCCATTGTGCAAAGTAGGTTAGCTAGGCCAGCTGCTACAAAGTATCTTCAATCTACAAGGAAACAAGTTGTTCGTAACACGCTATCCGCTCTTGTCTCCGAATTTTTAATCAAATTTCGACAAAACTAAGTGAATGAACTACATCATATTTGCCTATTAGATTCCCTAATAGAAACACATTTTATTAGAGAAAGTTAAAGATCTAAATGTATTGTATTGTTAACTTCGTTGACAAAATGGAAATTAATTATAAGCATGTATAATTTTTATATGTGCCACACAATAAAGAATATAAATCCTGGTAAAAATGTCTGCATATAATTTCAAAATTATAATTTCAAAAATAGCTCCTAAAATTTTCAGTTTTCACAAGCAAATGAATTAAAGGGTTTCGTCATTTCTAAAATTCTCAAAATATTTTGGAATGTTAATATATAAAACTTAAACTTTTTTACGAATTTATGCCATTTACAGAAAAATCTGACGAATTTTAAAATTGTCTAAATTTTGTCTAAAAGTGAATTCCTGTCAATTATCGCTACGCCTCAAAAATTTCCAAAAAGAGTTCTTGCAAAATGAATAGCTTTCCGACACTTGAAATTGCTGGTTTTAGTCGCTGTGTATAAGGTTCGTGAAAAAAAAAAACAGAACTCTGTGACCCGAAAAAAGTAAATATGTTGTGTTATGATACAAAAAAGGTTTAATATAAATAGTCTGCCGTTTTCCAATCTAATACAGAACCTGTTATTCCTTTAGTAACTGTAAAATGAAGAAAAGCAAAAAGCTTTGATGGAAAGCTTCACAAATAAAATGAGCAAGCGTTTGACTAAAATACATGCACAAAGGCAAGTAAATATTCGCCGTCAACGCACCCACCTACTTGTCTCTACATATAGAGAGGCACATTCAACCGAAGCGCTCAATATGCTACAGACATTTACCGCGATCAGCAAACAAGTTAAATAGTAATAAGTCGTAAGAAATAAACCACGGGCGTGCTTGAAAAGCAGATGAGCAGCAAAAAGAAAAAAATACAATAAATAACGATTGCCGTTAAGTAAATGGAATAAAAAAATTTAATCTTCACGATCAATTCACAAAAGTGTGAAATGTTACGAAAATATGTTAGTGTGCTTATATTGATTTAAAAAAAATTAATTTTGTTTTTTATTAAAAAGTTATGCATTTGCTTAAAGATATACATACGTACCTATGCGGTCTGATTTATAAGCAGGCATAAGTTAAGCCAAATTTTAGCAAAAAGTAAAAAGTTGAAAAAATATAAAAATTTGGGAATAAAAAAGTCAGCAGTATTAAATAAAATAAAATAAAATAAAAGGAAATAAGATGGCAGAGATAAAAATTATTACTGCTTGGTTAATAGCTGTCATCAGTCTGATTGGAAATGGAACGGAGGTAAAATGCTCCACAGAATATAATCGTTACTTGGCGCATATATTCCATAAGTATGGAAACGGTGGTACCATGTCTTTTGAGGTGAGTTTTAATGGGGTTATTTTATAATATTAATATATTTAGTATGCATGTGTATTTTAGCACTTTTGTAACACTTGAATTAGTATGGTTTTTTTTTATTTATTTATTTAATTGCTATGATGACAGAGTCGAACCTTTTGTCTGGTATGTATATCGTCGCCTAAAACCCGGAAGGTCGCAAGCAACGAAAAATTCAAAATCGAGTTTCAGATCGATTATGTAACTAAAATATACTACAATCAATCAAAAATTTTGATTTATCGTTTTGCAGTTTAGGTGACGATATGCATATACATATGTATGTAGGTATATTTTTCTGTTTGTTTTTATTATTTGTTAACACGGTCCATTGCGTTGACATGTTTATTTCACCCCGTGCCGTTATCGAGTTTTCAAATAAAAAATCCAACTTGATTCGTTTAGTAATGAAGTGTTTTTTTTTTGCTTCACACAGATTAAGTCCTATCGGAGTCATAAATAAAAACACACAGCAGTCTTACAGTATGTTAAAAAAATGGTTTTGTGTATATGCCAAAAAGCCAGAATAGAGATCAGAGACAGGGGAGTTTTTGTGAATTTTTCTCAATATATAAACTATAGAGTAACCCTTTCCGCGTTGCTGGACCCTACAATAATTTTTCTAAATGTAATTATGTTTTGCGAATTTTTCTCGACTTTTTCTTCAATATCATTCTTCTCCAAGCAATAACAAATGCAAACGGCAAAAGCTATAAAGGGTAGTACTATTCAAAAATAAATTTTTAAATATTTATAATCAAAAGAGCAATTATTTGTTTTGCATTCAGCCCCAATAAACATTTTGAAGAATTAAAAGTATTTCGAAATTGAGAATTTTTTTATAACGCAATGCGAAGAAGAAATACAAAATTGAAACTGTTTTAAAGATAGGAAGCTTAACTATCATATGACAAATGTATGTATGTGTGCGCGCATGTATGTACCCTTAATCCGTAGAAGACATTACATTCACACATATATGCATGTTTGTATGTATCTACTTTATATATTTGTTTGTGTATGTGTGCATACACATACATCAGCATTTATAACATTTATAAACACTATAAAGATAATTACTTTTTGACGTCTAACGACTTATGCATGGAATTAATGCATCTACCTTTAGTCGGCACTGTTGGCCCATTTTAACACATAATATTGTTCTTATTTACGAAGAACTCCCCAACTGTCGTCATTTGGGTCCTCTGGGGTAGGTTGCAGTCTTCAGCATTTCAAGCTATAGGCTTTTTGCTTCCGAGGTGAAAAGAAGCCAACGAATATCGACTATCTGGGTAACCAAATATTCGAGATTTTATTCTGGCTACTCCATCGAATGTCAACCGGTACTACGAGGACCAAGAACTCCATAATCATTCTAACGATCTCATGGAAGATGAAATTTGTCGAGGTTACCTTATAGCAGAACTTGCTGTGTAGAAATCATCTGAGCGGGTTAAAGCCCTGATCCCTTGATAGGTTGTGGTGTGGAGCAGTTCAAGCTCTCGGAATTCTGTTTTCGGTATGCAGATACGTAAAGAAATTTGAATTATACCGGTGACAACATCTTTAGCTCCTGTCCCACTGGCGTGTGTTAATCGTTACTACGGGAATCAGTCGCTCCTGGTTGACTTGCAACAGAATACATTGCTTCTTCACGTATGAAGGCATGCATTTTTGTATTTTAAGTGATGATAATGCAGAGTATTTTTTACTTGTTTTCTTTCTCATTTTTCACAACTCTCACATGTGTCACCGTTTTTTCGCTTGTTAAATTCTTCTTGTGTTCGACATAAATACTTTCTGTGTCTGCATACATATGTATGTATGTATATACAGATATGATGTATTTATTTAAGAGACATCTTGAGATTACTTTTAATTCCACTTCAACTTATACGTTTATCTTGAAAAAATACTATCGTAAAAAAATAAGAGTAAACACCGTTTCTCAGCAAATAATCTATGCAAACAAGACACAAGTATTGTGTATATAACGGGTGTTGTTTTTGTGGAATGACAAGTCAAAATTGGCTGAATGCTAATGGTAGGATTTTACATAGAATATAAAAAACACACTAAAACTACAAAACTGGAAAAAAATATGCCTCGTAATTTTTCCTCCTTACATTTTCTTAAACAACATCGTTTAAAAGCAAGCCTCATTACGCAATTACTACTGTGATTTAAAAATTTGTTATTGTCATTTTGTTTTGTAGTACTCGTATAATGCATAATGTAATTGATTAAAAATTTTGATTCAGTATTTGATGCTATGTTTTATTAAATTATGTAAATTTCCTTGTTATCAAAATTGGAAAGATTGACACTAAAAGAAATAATAGTAAAAAATACAAAATAGTTTTTTCGGACAGCATTTATCATAGAATTCATTATAGAATTAATACATACATACATAATTGAGTTCGTCATCCTCTTTACATCTCTATTTAAAATTTCAATTTCGGTTAAAAGTTTACGTACTTAAAAATTTTCCGGACCAAAACCCGTATCTCAGGTGTAATCGAGAAATTACAGAACTGTCTGTTCAGTTCGACATACAAACGACATCATTCATTTCAAAAATATTTGTTAACTGTGACACTGTGAAAGTTCATTACACTAAAAAAACATTCTTTAGAATTTTAAATGTACTTAGTACGTAATAAAAAGACATATAAAAATTAATATCTACATACTATGTACACAGTACAGACATTTATGTATGTGCATGAATATATACACATACATACATACATATATGTGAATGAATGTGGATGCCAGTGATCAAATAAAGATCAAGTGAATAACTAGTGCTCTAGTGATTGTAAGAATCTCATTTTAGGTAGACGTTTAAGATGCAAAGATAAATTACATTAATAATTTTGGCATCCGAAGCTGTTACTGTCACTTAAGCAACCCCAATTACCAGCGAAGATAGTGTTTAAGAGGTTTATGACAACAAAATACAAAATAAAACAAAGGCTGTTCATTCTACGTAATTATCTAAAATACTATATGATAATTTTATTTGTTTTATTTAAAACCCAGTAATTTCAAAACTGTATCAATTCAAGTCTATGTTTAAACATTTCTTTGTTTGCACTTTCATTCACATATTGTAATGTCCAGTAAGTATTGTAATCCAGTTTTGCGTTTATATGTATAGAATTAGTTCCTCATGAATCTGCAATTATATATTATTTTTATGCACATTTTACAATGAAATTTAATATTATTGATATATTAAGTTTTTTATTACTTTATTATTCTGTTCGTAGCCCGTACAACTCAATTTTTAACAATTTTTTTTTGTGTTTATTAATTCAAAATTTGTATTATAATATATATAACTATAATAAACGATAGTTGACAATATACATATATCTTATAAATACAATTTGGCCCCGGTACGAGCACTCTAGTATAATTGGTATAGTATGGTTAAGGCTTGTTTTTAACAAATACGTTAGGATACATACATATATAGTATATTCTTCACAAATGAACAGATATATTTCAGAATGCAATGAAAACTAGTTGGAAAAAACATTGCTTAACTATTGTAAAGTAAAAGGATGGGTCAAGAGTTAAAAAAAAAAGAAAAAGTAACTGATGTACTCATATTAGATATTCGTAAGCCACCAACACTTACAGTTTTGATTTGTTTTTTTGTACAACCGTAAATCTTTTTGTGATATGTGTATATCGTATTTAATATTTAGATTGTCTAAATTGCAATCAATAGCTTTAGTAGAAGCTCTTCTGTGGTTATGGTAAAAAATGGGTACGCTGTATTCATTCTGGATGACCCCATTTCGATCTAGGAACAAAAACGCTTCAGGTGGTACTAAACCTTTTGCTAACCCTTCGACTATGTATGATTCATTTGTATAATAAGGAGCCATTATGAGGTTGTTTTCTTTGCATTGTGTGCATCTTAGGATATTGTTTCTTATTAGACTTATTATAAAGTTGTCAATTCTTATTACATTAGCGTTGTTATACAATACTTTATTAGATATGTACATATTTTTTAAAATTGCTTTCTGGTGATCTGTCCAATTTTTTTTTAACAATCTCTCTGAATTTTTAAACAACAATTATTTTTTCTATTTTGAGACACTTCAGTTTACTTTCTTACCACAGCAAAAAACAATTTTGTATTTTAGTTCACGATTTTTTTCAATAATCTGACTGCATTAAGGATAGTGGCAAGATGTACAGACTTGCTTCCCACGTGTCAAATTTTTCATATGCGTATTGAGGGAATTTTGGCAAATTTTAGTGTAAACGGGGAGATGAAGGAAACCGAGACAAAATACACAAATATTTTTCAATCAATTCATTCACAAATGGCACAAAACATAGATTATTTTCCTTAACGGTGTTAAATGCATCTAAAACTGGCCAAACCTAATTCGAGTATAAAAATGTTACAAACGTTACAATCAGATGGATACACATAAAATTGTTCTATATAATTCACTTATAGTTCACTCTGTGGCGTTTTGAAAAATTTTCCTATGTGTTTAAATCAACTAACTTTAGCGTTAGTCTTACAGTCATTTTTTCCACCCTATTTGTAACACATTTTTTCATAGTGGTTTCGTTACATGCGTAAGGATTGATGTAACAAAATTGATATAGACTAAATTCAAAACTGTGCACTATAATCTAAAGTTAAAGCATACTTTTTATGTATTTTTAAAAACCATTTTTTTATGGCAAGCCGGTTTCAAAATATTTTTATCTCAATGGAAATCTTTTTATCTCAATGGAAATTTTATTTCAATGGAAATGTTCTTTACATAAATTTATAAGTGCGAAATAGGTACACATGTTACCATAAAAATTAGGAGTAGAACTATACGCTTATAAAAATTAATATTTATACGGATGCTACATGCCTCGTTTGCGAAAAATAGAAAATTTTACAAAAGTTGATGAACAAATATAAAAAAGATGTCAAATATAAGCCTATGACAACATTATTCTATCAGTTACTTAGTTTTTGTTTTTTTAAATAATAACTAAATAGTTAATTTGCGAAATAGTATTCAATCATAAAAAATATTTATTTAGAACAAAACTAAACCAAATTGTTTTCCATCTAAACAAGACATGAATATTAAAAGCAAGAGTGTGTCTATAAAATATATATATTTGCAAATATTATTTAAATTTATGCGTTAGAAATCTAAATATGATATTATGCAACTTGGCAGCTTATCAAACCTTATGCTTATAATGTTAAATGTTTATTGAACACAGGTATTTAAACTTTGAACGAAATGCTTGCATAATATAAATGCATTGCAGTGCGGTGCACAAATGCAAGTATAAATTGAATAAGAAAACTGCATCTACTTATTTATCACGAGAATCATTACTTCCCTTGAATGATGGGCTTAAGTGTCAAACTGAACGAAAATTTACTTTTGAGTCCAAGGAAGAAATTGAAAAATTACTATACATCAAGTGACATATTTTTTTAAATGAAATTATTTATTCTATCTATTTATTTTGAATTTTACACAACAAATATCTTATAAAAAGTGGCAATGATGACTTCCTGTTAAGTTCATCTGGTTGCTTTCCATAGACAATTAATGAACTTTCCACATTTTTAATTAGGTGCAATGATCTTTTATATTACTGTAGAATTCTATTTCAATACATTCTTCAAAATGCAATACAATTCCTTAAGCAAAATGATACCGATACAATCACATTACAGCCACAAATACATGTAATGTCAAATATCAAACAGTATTTTTCTGCCAAAAATTTTAAAAATTTCCACTTTATTCATTTAGTGGAATATAATTTGTACTAAATAGACGTATCCCTTTTTGAAATTTTATGAAAAAACGACGAGTTTTAGGGTATTTTTTAGAAATTTTTAGGAGGATGCAGTGAAATAATCTGAGGGCAGTGGTATTGCATCACGATTTCTGTTCGTCGAGTCGCATTTATTTTAATAAAACAAACCATAAGCAATATTTTTGTGTGTCGCAATTTATATTTTGCAGCTAACTCAACTTTTTATCGTATAATTAATATCGTAAAGTTTTCTTATAACACTCATACGCTCTCTTTGCATCAGTATTAATTGATTGCATAGCACTTAAAATGCGATCAAAGCCGTTGTAATTCATGTTGAAAGCTCTTATACAGTAAAATTTTTACTATATATACATGTATGTAGTACCATACAACGCGTATAATTTGTGTTTACCTAATCGAATATCTGATTCGAATGATAATCATCTTCCCTGGCCTTAATCCAAAAGGATTTAAAGTAGTGTTGTGCTGATCATGGACGAACATCTTTTGAACAATTTACTTCACTTTTTCTTTTTATTCTTCTATTCATTTATAATTATTCCGTCTTCCGTCAACAGACTTAAAAATTAAACTTGAGATGTAGCAAAATATCAGATTTATATGAGATTACACCTAATATTAACATTTTTAAAAGTATTACATACACTTTTAGTGACTATAACTTATTGCAAATAAAATATTGGATACAAAAAAGTTATATTTTCTTATAAAATTATTTTGTTTGCGTTTACACTGAATTTTTCTAACTTATTCTGTCGTGGAGAGAGCGATACAGAAAAACGAAGCAAATGAACTGCATTATTTATAACAACAACAAAAAAGGAGCAAGTGAATAAAAGCGAACAGGTAAACGAAAAGAACAGGATTGTTTTTCTTATTCCAAGGATGAAAATTAATCAATCACTTTAATGAGCGATTAATACCTTTTCTATTTCAAATCTTGTTTTCTATTGCCAAAACATTGAAATTTTTTGTTTCACCCAGTGCTGCTTCATAATTACTTTAAAAGTTCCATAAAACCTTTGATTTTATAATTTTTATTATTCAAAATATATAATTTCTTCAGAAATTTTGGCATGATAAGCGATATATTCTAGTACAACAAAAGTAAAAGAATTGCTTATGTCGAAATATTTTTTTATACATGCATATGTATGTAATCAGGTAAGAACCCGTTATTTATTCTGAGTGAGATATATCAAACCTTTTGCAAGGGACAAGCGCCAACGAAATATAGTAAATAATACTTGACACACAACAAACAGCGGATAACATTTTTAATCATTCATACTACTTTCATGGCCAATTCCATCACAAACTAAGATTTCATTGTACGCCTGTGTGTAATAAAAATAACACATTTTTTATAATTTATATATACTTATGGAGATTCTACGAATACTGAAATAGTAGTCAATTTAATCATTTGAAAGAGAACTAAAAACGTTTACTGCTTCTGTGATCTCCATAATAAAAATTATTATGCAAGAAATTATTGTACGCAATGTTAAATAAAGCATTCTTGCTTAAGTATACGAAACGTCGAGCAAAGCCTATGAATAAACCCCAAACAAAAGACGTGCTTTGCATTAAAACAATAATTAGAGATCATAACTATGGCTTGTACTTATGTACATGAATAAGTTAGTAGCATATGTATGTTAGCATTATTAATAAATTCATATTTGAGCTGAAAACGGGCCTTAACTGCGTATCAATTTACTGTTTTAATTTTTTTAATTTTATAAGATTTTTAGTATTTTGGCTAACAACTGCGTCTTTTTTACAAATGTCAAAATTGTGCGCTGTCAAAAACGTTATCAGGCGAATTTTTCTCCATAATGCACAAAAAAAAGTTTTAAAGCGAGATAATTTCTGTTAATTTCAAACACAAGCACTAGACTAACAAGCAAATAATTTGAGATTTTGTGTTTGAAATGCTCTCTCTAAATTCAGCCATTGACAACAATCATCCATTTCTTTTACAGGGCCTCGAACACTTAATGTACAGCCTAGGTTTAGGGCAAATTGAATTTGAACCCTCTCACACTGTAGAAGAGCACCACCCGAATGGGTTTACACAAAAGGATCATAATGAAATGAAAACCTACATGGATATACAGACAATTAAGCTATTGCCAGATGAAGAAGATGTTCAAATTGCTCAAAAGGAAACACAAGGACAAATAAGTGAACACGATGGAAATAACGAAAGCATAAAAGATAAAGATTATATTTTACAGTTCAAAGAAATGCATGACCCCAAGCATAGACATCCACGAGAAAAAGGTAAGCATATACAAATTATATTTAAATTTTTTAGCTGTTTAATGACATTTTTCAATTGTACATACACGTGATCTTTACACTACTTTGACATCTGAGAAACGTCTTATTAAATTATTGTGATAATTAAGAAAATTCACAGAAAACAAACTATTCTATTTCAATAATGAATTTCAATTTGAATTTTGTATTTCACACAAACTTGCCGCTACGTAGCCAATAAATCAGCATTTGCTCAGATACATACATATATGTACATACATATGTATCAATCAACACCTTTTAAAGACGTTAATTTAATAGCACGTTTCCCAAACGGTGTCAATTTTTTTTTTTATCAACTGGACTATTCTACATTTTCTGATATGCCTGCATAAATCGACGGTGATATCTTTTCAAATTTATATATTTGCTTAATGAAAATTAGCAAGTTTTGACAAATCATTCATTTTCTTACACGTTAAAAATAATACTGGCAAGGGAAACACCAGAATTGCCAAGAAATTTCCACAAAACTCATAAAATATTGGTAATTTTCTAACAATTTGATGGTGTTTTCTTTTCCGAACAAAAAAGGTGCCCATTAACCACACATTGGTTGTATTTATGTATGTATAAACAAACATGAAAGAAGGATATAAAAATATATTAGGCTTCGAAAAGACTGTTGAACTAACAACAAACATGTGCAGCAAATTTAGAAAGGAACGTGATGCCCTTCGCAGGTCGATCATATGTTATAGAAAAGAACAGCGAACAAAGTGTAGCATAAATTATGCCATAAGAGTCTGTCACCTTCTACAAAAGATAGGTGTTCTGAGCGGGTTCGGTAACTACAACGTAACCTCTATTAACTAATAGAAATGTTGTACTGTTGCAAAAACTGGGTTATTGCGAAACCCAAGAAAAAAACCGATCTAAAACACTAAACAATGAATTTAATTATAAAAAGCAGATATTTAGTAATTGCATTTACATATATCTATAAATAGTGATGGTCAACGAGTTTATATTATTGCAAAAAAAGAAAAAACAAATAAGAAAACGCATTATCTATAATCGTCATAAATTAATACTGCCATAGCTACTATCAGATTAAAAATTCACGATTTTAGCGAAAAAAAGTGCAAAATTTTCGACTGCATGTTTTCTGATGACAAATTTATTTAGCTGAAATCTAATTTCTTTTAAAATTGTTTCTGTACGTGAACGTAAGATTAAGTTTGCAATCGTGTGTTTTTTTTTTTTTGCAATTCATTGATGAAGAAATGAATTAAAAAACAAAACGAAACAGAAAATTATAACCAGATATACTGTGTAGACCGAACGTTTTTCAAAAACGATCTAACGCTGTTTGTCCATTACTACGATGCACTGCTAAGACCCGTCGGCAAACTCTTGGTATTTTGAAAACAGAAAAATCTGTTGAGCAGTGTCATTTTTGCACTACCCTGCTTATTGGTATTCTCATATACATATATAATTCGTCTGGATTAAAATATTGAATAATTACTGCTTTAAATTACTATTGCTAAAAAGTCTCACAAAACAAAAACAATTTGCATTGTTATTTGAAACGTTGTTTTGAACACTGCATAAATTAAGAATTTTCATTGATTTTATTAATTTGACCAACTGGTTAGAACTCAGGAAAATGCAATGCATGTCTTAGATATAATTTGATCGGTAAACTTAACTAAACTTATGTATGTAAGTACATACATACATATGCTAATATCACTAATATCTAGTATCCCAACAATTTAATTAGCAATTTGTAAGTCATCCAAACAATAATAATAATAATAAAGATCACTTTAAACACGGGCTTTTTGTCTAACTAATTAAACGTAAATTGTTTGTTGACTTAAATAAATAAATATTTCTGGAAATTTTAATTAGAAATAAATGTGTTTTCCATGAGTTACGGCTATACAAAGTAATTTTCAAATATTTGTGTCACATCAAAACAAGCTGAAACTATTTACATAAATACATATCCACATACATATGTATGTATATACATCTGTAAGTAGTGACAGTATACACACATATACTAATTCAAGTACAAGTTCAATTATAATTTAATTTCTTTTCAAGCTCATAATTATAAAGTATATTTAACAGATGATATGTACATAAACGTACATGAAAATGTTATACGATAGATTTTCTGAAATCATGTTCATTTCTTAGCGATTGTACATTGAGCTGCGGTATTTGCTGACATCTTCCATTTCAAATATTTTACCGACTCAGTCCAAATATGTTTGTAATTCCCAGCTTTTGAATTCTACTAATGTACATATATAAAGAAAATGGGAGAACTTAAGTTCCATTTAAATTCAAATCAATGCATAATTTTACAAAAGAAGGTTTTTATTGCATTTGCTATGATTCTAGTTGTTGCCTTCAAAAAAATATTGGCGAAAAAATTCTTGGGAGTTAATTTCTCAATGTCAATTTTTTAACATTTAAATAGAAATTAATCTATAAATTTAAATGAAACAAATGCTATTTCATTTATTTTAAAGAGCGGTTTCAGTTCATTTTACGGACAAAGACCAACACCGGTATTCATAAAAAATAAAACATTGTTGAAACACATTTTACAACAAATGTTTCATATAAAATTTGTTCTAAAATGTATTTGAGCAACGTTTTATTTTTTATGAATACCGGTGCAAGTGTAGATTTATATAAATAAAAATTAAAAAACGTATTTGAAAGCTGTACAAAATTCCTAAATCTTGCCTCCAATCGTAGCACCATACGTGAGAAAGTAGTACGACTTTAGTGCAAGGGGATAGAACTGGGCCAGTCCTTAGACTTAACACGTTTGACAATAAAAATGTCTAGTAGGGGTTAATAGTATTTATAGATTTACACGTAAAGGCGCTTACCCCATTCTTAGTGATTATTTTAATATGGCTTTAGTACCAAATATAAGAATTATTTGCTGTTCATAAAATTGTAATGAAATCCGGCTTATTTATCACTATTCGTTTTTAAGGCAAAAACAGGCGTTTTAATTCTTTATTTGAGCCTCGTTTTTTTTATTTTATTTTGCATATGTTATTCGCAAATACGTATTTCTAAATAAAAATTCCACTTAAATAGCTGCACGTTTTATTATCTATAGAATATGTACACACCAAAATGTATTTATGTATACATATATCTGATAATTACCTTTAAAACAATAACAACAAATAATCTTCTATTCATATATGTATATACATATGTACATGTTTTATTCACTGTACAATTCTTTTTTCCGGAATCTTACATGATACTAATTTCAATGAAGTTGACACACGCTAATTTGTTTTTTACAACCGAAAATTTATGAATGCAAATAAGTAGAGTAGACTGACTAAAATGTCTAAAGCGAAATAATGTGTATTAAATAATGTTGCATGTGACACATTACACGGAAGCAGTACTGACACTTGTCAACAACGCCAAACAAAAAGGCACCGTTAATTATATGGCGCGCGCCATTTCGTATTTAAATCGGGGCATTGCCAGACTGCAGTAGCGCTGCTTTGAAGGTTAATAGTTTGTTGAATGCAGACAAATGAATTCCTTCATACCTGCTTAAATACATATTGCTTACAAAACAACCAACCACTAGCTATTGTTCTAAATTTTACAGTGGGACAGAGAAAATCAATAAAACACGAAGTCCACGGAAAAGTTGACATTTCGCAGTGGGTGTCCGACGATACATTTTCCTATATATCAATGGAAAAAAAAACTTAATTCGATTGAGGCAGTGTACGGCAGTGCAAACGAATATTAAAACAACGGTAGCACCAGGACAATGTAAATAAAAAGAATTAAAAAGGAAGCAAATACACATTTAGAGGCATACCAGTTAAATTAATCAATTACATTATTTTTCAAAAATGATAATAGAAATTATATAATTTCCTTTTAGGTGATTTCCGATTATTAATTGGCTACATTTACGAAGTATCTAAAAATGATCGGAAGTAAGATTGATTATTGAAAATTAATCAAAAAGAACGAAAAGTATTTAAAAAATAGTCCGATTACTTTACTGCCACTTTAATGTCACTCGATATCTCTCGCTTCCTTAGATAAAAAAAAAAAATACAAAACAATAACAAATTTCAAAATTTTGTTGTTGTTTCTAGTGTTTTCGTGCAAGCGAACGATCTCGAGCGACATCGTGGGTCTGGCATTTAATCTTTTCTTCCACATGGGTTTTGTTATACAGTGATATACTCTTCATGAAATGGCTAGCAAAACAAAACTTTGGATATGGTTAAAAGCAATGCGTACATTAAAAATTTTTGCACGTACTAAAACTGTTTTCAACGTTACCAAGACACGTGAATATTTTTCGATTTGAGTTGAATAAGTACGACCAGTGTGTATTGTATTTTATTTATGAATAAAATAATCCGTTTTCAAATAAGTTCGTAGACACATTTAATTTACATACATTATTTCTTTTAAAAGATACATGTATACAAATATTTTCATTGACAAGTGTCAATAATATATTTGTGCACATATTTGTGAAACAAAAACCAGCAAAATAATTTTCGCCCATGTTTATGGGTCTTACGTTTTCTATAGTTATTGCAAATATTTAATGCAAACCACATAATCCAATTAAGAAAATACAAACACAAAGCCATTTAAACAACACCGATCACAATTGAAATAAGAATAGTGTAAAAGAGTTCAGAGTGTCCTCATGCACAGTTCTGGAAAAATTTAGTTTTCGGCCGGTAACTACAGAACTACAGAACAGAAAAGAAACAAGCTTAACTTTATGTAACCCAATAAAGTTCCTAAATATAAATAGGGTGAGTACAGCTCTTGCTGCATTTTTCCGATCAGTGAAAGAACTCTTTTGAAAGGCCAACTTAAGCTAAACGAACATCGTTTCTGTTCCAGCATTGCACCATAGTCATATTTAGCTGAAACATCTTATCAAAACTTTTAGATTAGGGGACTACAACATACGCAAAACTTTTTCCATAATTTTTGTTTTTATTCCAGTGGCGACTTTATTTAATTTTATGTACGTATACATGCATGCTTGTACTTTTCCAGAAACCACATTCGAGGAAGCTCCTTTGTCTTCGAATGTTTGTTTATCACCGAAATCTCTTTTGCGCCTAGTTGTGGACCACGATGATTTGCATAAAAAGAAATTGTACAAAACTTTTACTTCGCCTTCGGCTGCCGAATCCTCCTTAAATACAAAAAGGGAGCAAACAAATTATGATCATGATCTTGAAGAGGAATATAATCATTTTATAAATAGTGTTCGCTTGACTCCTGTTGCATTTATGAAATTGTGTCCAGCTCTATTGGCTCAAATAGATCAACAAGTGTGTATACAAACACTTCCGTTAACAAATATCAATGCAGCCAAAAGTGTTCTGTGGAATGGTAAGTTTAACTTATACACATACATATATTTATAAGTAGACTAGTTAGTAACAGTAGTCCTCCCATATTTATTTAACAATGGTATAATGCATTCTGCATCTTTACAAGATGATCACATATAATTTCCTTTAAATGCACATGTGTATTTCGAAAATCGGTAAACAATAGTTGTGATCCCGCAAACTGTTCGCGTCAAAGCACTTTAAAATCTAAATGCGTCCAGAAACATATTTCATTTTGCCCAAAATGTACGCTACCATTTTCATTACAGCATAAAAATATACCATATGTTATTTTTTGGGGGTAGAAATATGGATCTTAGTGTTCTCATACTTTTTTTGCGCTTTTTTCGACTATTGAGCTAAACTCTTGATTGTGCGGGATCGAACTTATTATGCTTATATCAGGCTGTAGCTCATATAGTTAATTATTTAGTTGTTCTATAAAGAGAATTATTTGTCTAGATTCATTCATGTCGGAACAGCTTCCGATTGAAACGCGTGTTTCGTATTCATTTCACCAGATATTAAGTGGATTACTACTTTTAATTGCTTTAGCACTGCTGAATATTTTATTTTCTTTGATCATTTTAGTTTATAGAAAATAGGAGTCATTTGCCATCAGCTGTAGAATTTTCTTTTACTATTATTTCTTTTTAAGCACTATACTTTTATTTACCAAAAATCTACAAATTCTTTTTTCAGCTTGGCTTTACGCTAGTGCTTCAATTTTTATACTCTCAGCCTGTGGACTCCTGGGAATACTTTTGGTGCCTTTGATGAAAACTGTGGCTTACCAGGAAATCCTCAACTTTCTGGTGGCCGTGGCTGTAGGAACACTGAGCGGCGATGCTTTAATGCATCTCATTCCGCACGCTTTGGCAAGCCACAACTCAGCATCAGAAGTCAAAGCAGAAACCTCCCATAGACACGACACGAGTGTAGTTTGGATTTGTGCCTGCGCATTTTTCACTGCCTTATTTATGTACATTATTGAAACAGTCTTGCCATTAGTAAAAGGTAGCAATACCGAAGGATCTCACGGACATAGCCACCATAGTCATAGTCATCATCCACCTGCACAGAAGAGTAATGAAAGAACAATACCTGCATTGGGCTCTGAAAAGTCTACCGAACCTCCATCAGGCGATATTCGCGAGCTAAACATAATGCTGAATGAAACTAAATTAGACATGAAGAAGCCGTCAAGGCCCTTAACTCCTGTAGCTTTTATGGTTGTCATTGGTGATGGTCTACATAATTTAACAGATGGTTTAGCTATAGGAGCAGCGTTCGCATCTGACCCGGTCACTGGTTTGGCGACAGCTTTTGCTGTACTTTGTCATGAGCTACCACATGAGTTAGGCGATTTTGCACTATTATTGCAAACTGGAGTCTCAATGCGTCGAGCAATTTGCCTTAATATTGTAAGCTCAGTTTTGAGCTTTGTAGGAATGGCTATTGGTCTACTGATAGCAAATTTACACACAAACATGACTCAATGGATTTATGCTGGAACAGCCGGCTCATTTCTATATATAGCTTTTGCTGATTTAGTTCCGGTTATGGCCATCGAGAGAAACGGCAACGTAAGAAGTTCGTTAGTTCAAGTTTTAGGCATTATTGTTGGAGGTCTTATAATGTTACTTATAGCGATTAACGAGGAAGCATTGGAAGAACTGTTCAACCAGTAAAAAACAAATGTAAAAAGCAATGTCTGCTTAGTGCCAAATATTACTATGTTTTACAAAGCAAATGTTTCTCATTGATTAAATAGTATGTAGTTAGCGAATAGATTTTATCTTTAGAGCATTTAAAAAAGTATCAAATTAACGAACAACTTAGAGTTAAGTAAACGAATTTGTTGCAGAACATTTTATTATGTTTAATTTAACAGCGATGGACTGACTGTTTTTATATACACAAACGATGTAACAGATTAAATGTATACATATATATAAATATACAAGTATATTTAAAGCACGAGTACAAAATGAACATAAGACGATTATTTTATAAGGATGCGAACTAGAACGGTCCGGGTCGCTGGTAAAAAATGTGATGGACGTTTGTGATTCCGTGTGCAACAAAACTCCATTTCTGACCCCAGCAAGCTACATAAATGTTTCACGGACTGTCAGTCGTGAGACCGACCCACAAAGTGTATAAATACATATGTATATTCTGGATCAGAGCTGTTAGAAAAGTTTAAGGGATACCCTGAGAAAATCACTCGACTTAGATACACTAACCTATTATAAAATCTGTTAGCGAATAGCAGTGATACATACACCAAAAAATCAGACTCATAGGTCTTTTTTATAGTTTCTTAATAGAAAAGTATTTGTGGCGGACCTGAAACAGCCATGATATGTTCCCCAGCCAAAAAGCAATCACCTTTACATTTCGCATTTTTTTTAGAAATCTCTGTCACTAGAATTTTACAACAAAAAACAAACTTTCTCAATTTTGAGGAGGTAAAACGAAGCTAAATCTCGATAATTAATTAGCACTTTGTAAATCATAAAGTTCGACTATGAAACAAAATTAACTGTTTGTTGCAAAAATATTTTTTTTATTGATATTTTTGTATGGTCATTAGAAAGCAAAAGTATAAATGTTCGATACCTGTCCATATGTAGCCGATACAGATATAACGCAAACGGGTTTTAAAAAAGAAATTTTCCCTGCCAAAATAATTTTTTATATAGTAAAATGTCATTTAAAGCAGGAAAGCAGGTTATTTGAACACTAAAAAGGTAAAATAAAATGTAATGTCCATCCATATACAGTACAAGCCGATTGTTAAGAATTGTGCATTTTAAGTCAATCAATAAACATTTTGGAGATTTTATGTGCTTCTAGTGAGAAAAAAAATTAAGTTTGTGAATCGATCCTCATATAGCCGCGATATTACAATAAAACGGGTTTTTGTAACATGTCTGATTTGTGATCTGGAGCAATTGTGCATATTAAAAGGACAACCGACAAGATATCATAACATGTATATATGTATGTATGTATACGTGACATGATTTAAGGCCTAGCCGAATATAGGGTATATCTTGTTTGCTTTTAAAATCATTGAGCTACTACTTCTTTAAGACTTTAATAGCTCAATACATTACAAAAACCCATTTGATAGCTATCTAGCTGCTAAGTTTGTTGTGGACGAATTCTTATAAAGAAAAGATGGTGCAAACTTTTTTATTACGCATAATGGCGCAAGTCTCTTTAAATTAATTATCTAATTTTGTTTTTGATTAAATATACATAATTGGTTAATTATGAAACTTTCGGTTGATAATCACCATATACATACATACATACAATTATATTTTTTTAAATATTTTTCAATGACGTCTTAAAAGAATAATTAAAATAAATTTTCGTGCTTACCTTCCTGAAACTGGCGATTATTGTCAATAGCAGTATCCAACTTAATAGAACATATTTCCGCACGTAACGCACATAGAAAAAATTTATATACATACATATGTATGTGTAATTTTTTCAATTAATCGTAATTCAGAAACTTTTCTTTTCTATGTATATTTTTTACATTTCAAACAACACTAATGGAAAACAAAAAAGCGTTACGAAATCACGATGTAAATCCAAATTTAACAGTTTATATAATATTATTGAAAGAAGTACAGTATTTTTTACACATTTGACACCACTTCATGTTCTTGATCACATCTTTCCTAAACAGAGTATATTATTTATTTGAGACTAGTAGATCGGCCGGCTTCACAAGACTACACTTTTCGCGGAAATTTATAACATTTTTTTCGTACAAGCCGTCTTTGAAATTTTCAAGCCTCAAGTATCACATCGACGCAAAGGAAGACGGAAGACAGTTATTCTTGTTTTTTTGGATTCAAAAGAAGTAAAGGAAGAGTTACTGAAGAAAAACGGGAGTGATTTTGTTACGCCAGAGACAACAAAATTTTTCACTAGGACTGTCAAAAATTTTGTTGCATTTGATCCATAAATATGGGAAGTGTATGAGGACTGTGCCAGTGTTAAAAATATCTTCGAAACATGTGTAAAACTATAAAACTATGTGTATAAATATTTGTATGCACTATGATCCGCTAGCGAAATTGCAATTAAAAAACGCTTGGTGTCAGTCATACATTCAACTTTTTCCTGATTCTGGTAATAGTTAGAAAACAAAATTTAGAAAATAATATTTGTTTGGGAGCCCCTAATGCAAAGAGTTATACGATTAGTGTGCTCCCCAAAAACGTCGGGAAGAAAAAATCAATAGTAGCCAGTCATACGTTTGACTCCTCCAGAGACATCCTGAGATCAATTAGCATGAGGAGTGGTGATAGGGGGTAAGTATGTAGCGATAAAATATTGGCAATGAAGGATAAATGGGGGTCAGTGCAATATTTCACCCCTCTGGTAGTGACAACGCGGCAGCTATTGTTCATTTTGTGGAATTTACTACTTTTCTCCATTTTTTTTTGGCGTTTTTTTTTTTATTTGATCACGCATTTTTTTCTAAACCTTGCAAAATAAGATATTATTGTGTTTCGAAATCGAAAAATCGCTCGCTGTATCACTGTATATTGACTGCATGTATGTATATTGTGTTTAACACAACGGGACGAGATGTTTGAATACTGATAGTGCGTAAAAATATGTGATTAAAAATATTTCTTACGTGTACCCGCGTGTTTTCTGCGCGAATACGGCTGAAAGCCAAACGATTTATTGCGCGAAATTCTTCGAAAAATCACATGCTTTTCTTTTTTGCTTCCTGACCGAATTCGCCACTGCCGAAAGTGTGCATATATAGATACAAGTTTGTTCATCGTTTACTTTTGTTCTTTCTATTATTATTTATTGATATACATATATTTTCTTTTCTTTCTCCACAATTAAAATAACTTCACCTTTCGCGTGATTGAGCAAAGAGACGAAGCCCGTACACAGATAACATTTTCAAATTCCTGTAAAGAAACAATAAAAGAATGGATTAATTTTAACTTTAAAGTCCAACTATATAATTTATAATTTTTAATAATTTGTTACTATTATATCAGCGATAACAACGTAAAACATACATATATAAGAGAATATATTTTTTTTTTTTAATTTGTAAATGAAATTAATTTTTCTTTGTTTCTTATTAATGTATGTATTTATGTTTTGTATGTAATATGGATATGAAAAATTCCTAACATACCCGTTACCAAAAGCCAATACCAATTTAGTACATCGTACTAAATTTTAGCCTTATTAGGTAGATGGCTTTGATAATTGCACTTTAGCAGCACTGGTGCAAAATGGTCTCGTTAATCTAAGACATAATCCTCTCAAATAATTTGCCATATGTATGCACATACGCTCAACTTGCTTTCAACATTTATAATCATGTTCCACAACATCTTTAGAAACTTTTTTTTTTCTTTAATAAATAAATTTTAATCCATCCGAATGCAGTTTATTGTAACTACATACATACATCAAAAGTTTTTCGAACTTTATCTTAAACACACACAATTATCTGAACGAAACGAAAATGCCGGCAACAGCCAAATCAGAAATTTTGCAAATAAAAATATAAAATTACCTGCTAATTTGGGTAACAATTTTTAATTTGAATACTTTTATTAACTTAAAACACTTTATTTATAAAATGTTGCTACATAATTCATTAAATTAAACACTTTCATGCCTTTAATTAATTTAACAAACAAACAACGTACACCACCAACCAATTACTACAACTTCAACATTACAACTGAACGGAATTGAAGTACAACAACTTAGTTAACGAAGGAAGCTTTTCGAAAAAGATAATAGTTGACAACTGGGACGTTGTTTATATACATATGTACATAAATACTCCCTTTTTCATGCAGTTTAAAATAAAACGCGTAACTGTTATGACCCCTGGCTTATAATCGCAAGTACCTTTATAAACTTATTCCACCAGTCCGGGTGACAGCGCTACTTGTTCTTGTTCTTTCTATTCTAATACGTATGTAGATTTTAAATAATCTATGCTTAATGTATATATGTAAGTTCCATAATTGTAATAGGTATGTGTATAAAAATGAAAATAACTTTATTTTAGAGTTAACCTTTATTTTGAATTAGAAATTATTTCCCGAAGTTTTCCAAAGGAAAACGAAATATTGAAAATAAAAATAACAAACAAGGACGTCAAGCTCGAGACCTTAAAATAAATGTATTTATTCAAAAATTAAGCCATCTGCATTTGCGATTCTTCAAAACGTTCGCTTGGCTGACGAGCAGAATTCTGAAAAATAAAAAATAAATATCGTTATTAAAACCTTTTATTCCAAAAAAAAAAGAAAAAAAACGTTTAAATAACCACGAAAGAATTATTGTGGATACTTTTGTAAATGCAGTAAGTCTATTCATCACTGTGGCAGGCACAGTAAAATATACTACTTATTCAAACATTCTCACGGGAATTTAATATGCGAACAGAAATATACTTGACCAATAAATCGAAATAAAATTGAAAAAACTAAAACAAAAATCTATTATTTCGGTTATGATCCGAATTATGAGAAAGCACCACTCCTAGCCAAAAAAATGTTTTTAACATTTAAATTATAGGTATTATAGATATATACAACATATTTTCAAAAATGTAACTTACTAGTGTGCTGGCCCGCTTTTCAAGTATACCGTAAGCAACATGATTTAAAATAAAACCGGTAGGCAAAGCAACTCCTTGTAGTCTATAAATTGCGTTGCTATCGTCCTCGTCAGTCAGTTTGTGAGCTGCAGTTATAGTACACTTGCCCAAAAAACCCGAAGACGCAACCATTGGACCTCTTGAAATGTCAATATGAGTTCCAACACGGTAAAGTATTACACGACCTTGATTTTGTTGAACAATACTTGGAATTTGTTCGCTCTTGTAGCGGGATTCTTTAAATATTTCTGATGCCAATTCATTATTAACTTCCAAACGTTCCAACTTTATGTCTTTCGATGCTAATTTAATCATCTCTGCTGATAAGGCTCGCAATTCTTCTTTAGATGCTTGCCAAGTTCTAGTGCTTAATACAATGTCATGAACAAAACTGCCGGATTTAACTTCAATAAACAAGTTATTAAAAACGTAAAATAAATAAACTTTTTAGAATATTACTTACTGTTTGGCCCGGGAAAACTATGTAACTGTAAATTAGCTTCTTCCTTGAAGGCATTTTGTACGGCGGCCCCCAACATAAAACTACACGTTCGCCAGAAAGCCCTTTATCAAAGCAAAAACAAAAGTATATTACCATACCTACTAAAATAAGTTTACCTACTTGTTGACAACATGAGGATCGGCTACAGTAAAATTTAAAAGCTGTAAAGTACAAGTGTCGGATATTGGTCGGTGCATATCCCACGGCACATTTCCGTCTATTAATGCTAGAGCAGACGTCTTGCAATGGCCCTCCGACAAGTGTTGAGCACAATTATAAGGAGTTGATATACCGCGGTTCATTATTAGAGTGACATCATCGGGAAGGCCTAAATATCTTACTTCAATTTTTTCTATACGACCCACAAGCTCCCTCTGCCTTTTTTGTTCTTTGGTAAATAACTCATTCTGTCTGTCAATCGTTGTATCAGAAAAGAATCCTGGCAAAAATATTATTAAAAAAAAATGTTTTGATTTTTATCGCATGTACTTACGAATGGTTCTGGTATTACGCAAATCTTTAATCGAATTATATATTACTGGTTTTAGTTGTCTTAAAACTGGCATGATTCAATTTTTATTCTGCAACTTTCCAAAATAAAACACTATCAAGACGAAATTATAAAACCATTTGAAAAGCACGGTGAGCAGCTTCAGCTGGTCGGTGTCGTAAGAGGACGATGTCGATTAAAAATTACGGTCGGCGATGGGCACGTCCAAATTTTCACGGCGCCAGTTAAATGAAATCTCGAAAATCGAATAATATAGAATTTTCATGATTTCCATTAGGAAAATAGGCTAAGAAGAGGTTTAGCCGACGCACTACCATACGAAATCTCCAAAATTACACGTTTGCAAGCACTTACAATATGGTGTCTATATATATAACTAAATTCTTACTATAACTAAAATTAAATTTTTTGTATCTTAGCAACCCTGTTTTCATAACTTACAGTTTTGGAATCACTACTTAAAATTTGATTAAACTGTCAAAAAATTGTGTTGTCATTGCGTTGCTTGCAAAAATCACAGAGTATAGCAAAAACATTATTCTGTCTGAAATATATTTCCACAAACGATTTCTTAAAATAAAATTGAATAAAAATGCAGTTGGAACAAAATAGAGACGTACCAAAATCTGGTTTTAGTTTTGAAAATTGTAGAAGGTATCCACATTCTATATATTCTAAAGCATTTATAATTGCTGAACGTGATTACATTAATATTAAATTTATAGAAATGCTGAACTTTTGAAGGGTGGATTCCAACCACCCAAGACAGTCAAAACCGGTACTACTATTGCTGGGATTGTTTTTAAGGACGGTGTGATTTTAGGTGCTGATACACGTGCAACTGAAGGACCCATTGTCTCGGATAAAAACTGCTCAAAAATTCATTATTTGGCTAAAAATATGTAGTAAGTATGACAATGTCATTTATGTAGGAAACTACAGGTTTTCTTCCTAAAAGCATATTTTAAAGGATTCAACATATTTTCGGCATAAATATAACCATGTAAATAATAAAGTTTTTGACATGTGTTCCGAAGATTTGTCGTAGACTATTTTAAAGAGAGCGTTGGCATTTGAATTATAAATTAGGTTAGGTTGATAGTACATATTTCAATTTATTATTTTAATAATTTACTAAAGCTGCTGTGGAGCTGGTACAGCTGCAGACACTGAAATGACGACAGACATGATTGCTTCACAACTCGAATTACATCGTCTTAACACTGGCCGTCAAGTACCTGTTGTAGCCGCAAACACACTATTGAAACAAATGTTATTCCGCTACCAAGGCCATATTAGCGCTGCTTTAGTATTGGGGGGCGTTGATAAAACTGGCTCATATATTTACTCTATACATCCCCATGGATCAACTGATAAATTACCTTATGTTACTATGGGCTCTGGCAGTTTAGCTGCTATGTCAGTTTTCGAAGCCCGCTGGAAGCCGGACATGAGTGAAGAAGAAGGAAAGAAACTAGTTCGCGATGCGATTGCCGCTGGTGTGTTCAATGATTTAGGATCTGGGTCTAATATTGATTTGTGCGTTATCCGTAAAGATTCTACTGAGTATTTACGTAATTACGAATTGGCTAACAAAAAAGGACAAAGACAGGTAAGCTTATATTTTTCTTCACAAAAATGTTTAATTTTACTTTAATTTTATTCTAGCTCAATTACGAGTTCAAACTGGGTACAACTGCTGTGCTAGAAACAAAAATTAAGCAGTTTGATATAACAGAGGAAGTTCGCTTTGTTCCAATGGAAACGGCTTAAAATTTAATACTATAACGGTTTTTATATTTTTTTCTCCAAATTAAATATATTTATATTCTTAATGGAGATTAAAAAGATCTAAGTAAGAATATGTATAATTTTTACTTAAAATTTCACTAGATTGTTCTTAATTTGAAAATTTTCTAAAAGTTATTGCTTCTGCTCAAAAGGAGTAAACATACAAAGTTATATTACTCTGTTTTACCGGTGAGACCGGCCCAATTGGGGTCCTAGAAGGTCCCATTGTGCTATTACTCTGTGAGCCACAAGTAAACAGAAATTGATTTTATGTGCTCATTATTATATTGCTATATAATATAGTTTTATGTACTAGAAAGATTTTTGCGATGCTTACAATTATGTATAAATTATACTTCCACAATCAAAAAGCCAGGGGTAAAATGTCGGTATTCGTTAGAGATTGCCGTTTGTGTCTTGCATTGATTTTACTGGATAGCTCATTAGATGTAGAATACCATTATTCGGTCCCCAGGTATTTTACTTTGTCAAACCGTTGCGAAATTTCAAAATTCTTATGAGTCATCGAATATCAATCGTAGCAAAGAAGTAATCATCTGTGCGAATATTTCGAATGTTGCAATTCAAATATTCTTTACATTTTTTGCCGAAATTATTAGTAATCAAAGAATTTTATATAAGAAAATATTTTCGAATTCTACTACGGCATTGAAAATAGTTCGCATTGGTATTCTAGTTATCGATTACAACGTGATACCAACATTAGATATCGTATTAATATTTTGTGTAAGCACGCCCGATATACTTTGTAGTCACGGACACGTCAGACTATAAAATTGGACAAAAACAAATTGCTAACTGGCTGCATAATATAGTCACATAGCACATAATAGTGTATAATATCGGCCATCACTTCAATATTTGCACAACTGCACTGCTTACAAAAGAAAAATATATACGTATTTAAAAAATATAGTATAAAACATTTCACAATTCGAGAAATAATTTTGTTGTATCATGAAATCATTTCTAGCAATATTCCTCATAGGGAGTTGCTTATCTCTGAGTTGTGCACTTCCAGTTACCAAAACGAAAAAAGACGAGGAAAAGAAAGAAACAAGTACTTCTGAGTCCGCAGATGTTGAAACTGCTTTGGAATATGAACGGTATCTTAAGGAGGTTGTCGAAGCATTGGAAAGCGATCCAGAGTTTCGTAAAAAATTGGACAAGGCCCCAGAAGCCGATATACGTGTAAGTTTAAAATTGCATCATTTGAAATAAAACACTATCTTCCATACGTTCTCAAACCGAAAATGTGTATAATTTGTAGAAAAAAATGAGTTCAAAGCAAAATGAAGTTTAGTAAAGATAATCATATTCTGACGAATAGACCAATCTAAATTATCGCATCGAGCGTCTTGCTCGCCATCTAAACTACCGATTTTGTATGTGAATGTGTGGTTTACAAAAAAATATCGACGTGTTAATTTAGGTTGGTCTATAAAGAATACTTTAATTTATCGATCAAATTGTTTCCCTGGAGATATCCTGTTAACACCACGCAAACCCTAAATAAATCCCCTGGAAGCAATATTAATTAATCAAAGATAGTTTGAAGCAGGCTTATGTCAAATTAAAAAATACCATGCGTACCCACCGCTGTAGTTAGTCTTTGAATTACTTACACATATGTATATAAAAAAAACGTAACCAATATTAGTTGTTGAGCTTTTACTAAGAGATGCTTACACTTTCTTGTAGACTGGAAAAATAGCACAGGAACTTGACTACGTGAACCACCATGTACGATCAAAATTAGATGAGATTAAACGCCGAGAATTAGAGCGCTTACGATATCTAGCAACCAAACAGTATGAGGTGAACAATTCAATTGATCGAAGTCATTTAAAAGTCAGCCAGCATTTGGATCATGGTAATGAGCACACTTTCGAGATCGAAGATCTAAAAAAACTGATAAAGAAAACAGCTGAAGATTTGGCGGAAGCCGACAGAAAAAGGCAATCTGAATTTAAAGAGTATGAAATGCAAAAAGAGTTCGAAAAGCAAATGATTAAAGGCGAACTAAGCGAAGAGGAACAAAAAAAATTTGAAGAGGAACAAAAGCAGTTGAAAGAAAGTCATAAAAAACACGAAAAGGTTCATCACCCAGGTAACAAAGCCCAACTGGAAGACGTTTGGGAAAAACAGGACCATATGGATAAACGAGACTTCGATCCTCGAACATTTTTCATGTTACACGGTAAGAAAGTAAAATATTATTTCAGAGTTAACGAATTCATTACTTTTATATGGGAGAAGTGGTATGGTGTCGGTGTGTTCGAAAAACATATTGGAGAATAAATTATTCGGCGTTCTCTTCTCTGCGGATACCCTGGTTCATATTCGAGGCGCCCAAATACGGACCCCTTAGAGAAGCCAAATGTATGACCAACCCCCAAATAATTTTTTCCCAACATTTTACTTCGGACACTCCAACCTGCCTCCTTTCGGGCTATTATTCAAAAAAATTAAAAATCGACCAACTCAGGCCAAAAACTCGAAAAACCGATTGCTAAATCGAGCCACTCTAACACGATTTCTATACTTTGCTTTGTTGATAAAAACTAGAAAATCGTTATTTTACATTTAATTAGGGAAGTACATGTATTTTATTTTATATCGAATGGTTTGTTTAAGATGTGGACGGAAACGGTTTTTGGGATGAAACGGAAGTGAAAGCTTTATTCATTAAGGAATTGGATAAAGTTTATAAATCAGGAGCACCAGAAGCCGATATGCGTGAACGCGCTGAGGAAATGGAGCGAATGCGTGAGCATGTTTTTAAAGAAACTGACACGAATAAAGATGATTTGATCAGTTTTGAAGAGTTCATGGATCAAACAAAGCGGGACGAGTATAACAGAGATCCAGAATGGCAGACCATTGATGAACAACCACAATATACCCACGAAGAATATCTTGAATTCGAAAGGAAAAGGAGGGAGGAAGTTGAACGCATGATTGCACAGGGATTGGTGAGTACTAATATAAAAATATTGATAGATTTTATATTGTATTCGAAATTATTATTATAGCTACAACCTCATCCAAATATGCCTCAAGGCTATTATGCTCATGATGCAAATGCTGCGTACCAAACAGGCCACCAGCAGCCACCAAGTTATCAACAGCAGCCCCAAATGCATTACCAAAACCCTCAACAACAACATATGCAACAACAGCAACAGTATCACCAGCAACAGCAGCAATACTATCAGCAACAATATCATCCACAACAACAACAACAATATCAAAATCCACAGCAACAAAAACAATATCAAGAACAGCAAGTGCATTTAAATTCAAACCAAATATATCAGCAAATACCTAGTCAACAGCAGCAAGCCCAGCAACAATATAATCAGCCACAACAACAACCTCAACAGCAGCATAATCAGCAATCGCAACAGCCCCAAGCGGCTATAAACTCTTTGCCACCCCAACAACATCAGCCAACAGTTAATAATGCGAAACCTGTTGCAAGTAACACCGCTTCCCAGCAACAACAAGTTTCAAACAGTATACCATCGCATCAACAACCATCAATCTTAATCAACGCACCTCAGCAACAGCAGCCAATTAGTAACGTGGTGCCACAGCAACCAGTTCAAAATGTGCAACCGCCACAAAACATTCCACAACATTAAATATTGACATTAACTAACTTGACTTTTTTACTCAGATTATTTGTATTCAATATCAGCTTAAAAATTTGGATTATTTTTTTCCGGATCCTAAACTGCGTTTCAACATTCAAAACACTAATTATGCAAAATAATTGACATTCTTTTGTATGCATGTTATGTATAACATTTTCGATGTTTATATTTACAAATTGTTTTTACTTTTGTTAAAAATAAAGTTAACTAACAGCACTATCAAATTTGTCATTATACTTTCAAAACTTATTTTTTCAAGTTCTTATTATATTCTATATTCCTCAACTACATGTTTCATACGTCCTCAAAAGCGCGTACCTTCTATGTCACATACGATATACTCTTCTTTTACTTCATATTTTGAATAACAATATATAGAATTTACGGTTTTATTTAACATAAAACACTTTGTATAAATAACAAGATCAATTTATTTCTACAATTACAAACGACATTCTTGTCCACAAAATTGCAAAAGCCCTCTAGTTACGGGTTTTGTACCAAATTTGAATTTAAGTTATTGTACCGTGAATTGATGCGTTTCCGTGAGCGAAACACACATTTTTAGAATTTTTTTTTGGTTACAATGAACACAAAACTCTTTGTCTCTCTCTGGTAACCTTGTAATGGAATGCTGAAGTTTTTTCCGCACTATTACTCTATTAAAATATATAAATTTTAAAGTAGTAAATATTTCTTTTGATACTCTTTGAAGCAAAATATAATTATTAACTGTGCGACTTAATTTAATGTTAGAGGATTGAAGAAATAAAATTATTCAGCCCTTGAACTTCTTGGTCGGCTTGTCGACGCCATCAGGATTTTTGGAATTACGCTGGATAAAAATTTGCTTTTTGATAATCATATAAATCTTCTCAACTCCAAAATAAATTCTGTTTTGAATTGATTATACAACTATTTTGCACCTTTATCAATACGTCGTCTTTTAACTCGAGTCACTTCTCATGCCACATATTCGTTACTGCCTTCCTGTGTACAGTGAGGGTACATCAAAAACAAATCGGAACCGTATTAAACTTTTAGTAAACCGAATTGTCAAATATGCCTTCGAATGTCGATGCATACATCAGGCTATGTTAAACTATTTCTTAAGTGTGCATTTAACGATTTTTTTAAAAATTGGTTCATTATTGACTTTGCTTCAAATTATTGCATTACAATCTCCTCTTCTGTCTGAATTTTTTATAATTTCCTAAGCCTAAATGTTGTTGAGAACTTTTGCTGAAGTATGTAAAAATATTTTAATAACTTTGTAAATTTCTTCTTATTTTTATCAATTTCATGTTTAATCATATATGGCCCAATGGGTTCGATTAAAAAATAATAAATCAAAAAAGAAATACGTAAAAACAAAAGGGAACAATTTTAGGTTAACGGAAGCAATTTAACTATTTACACATGCACATATGTATGTGAATGAAATATAAAATGGATATACAAAGACGTAATCAAAATTAAATGATACAACAATGACTAACTCATTTTAAGACATGGGTTTCCTGTTCTCTCATTTTAATCGCCCAATTCGGGAACTTTAAATATTTTGGACAGTTTATCCTCGGATACAGTTAAAATTAGATTTTCCTTGGGATCGTAGCAAAAAGAATATATGTCTGCCGTATGACCGGATAAAACAAATTTCTTTTGACCAGTGCGGGCATCGTACGCTATGATATTTCCCTTGAGTGTTGATACCACAATAGTAAAATCACTAACCCATTGAATTCTAAAATTATAATACATATTTCGCAAATAAAATTATAGCTATGGTTATTGAAAATCTCTTACTTGGTAACTCCATTATCCGCGCTTTCACATTCAGTTCGTAATGATAATTTAGCAATATCCCAGATTGTAACTTGTCCATCTAAAGTTCCACATGCTACCATTCTAAAATCACTTGAGGGCGAAAATGCTAAACATTCAATGGCACCGTTCGTTTGCACCGTGCCAATGGGACCATAAGTTGTGCAAAACAATAATTTGCCTAAAATATCAAATAAATACATAGAGGTCTGCCACATTTAAAAGCACGTACATATATTAATAAGTTACGAATGTAAAAATTTTATGCAAAACGATTTCATGTTTTTTTTATGCAAAAACACGCATGTACTAAATATACATACATATGTACGTATGTAGAAAATTCAGTAAAAGGACCTATGAAATCTTTGGCAATTCGATGAACACGTTTAGAATAAGAACGTTTATGTTACATACCGAATTCATCACCCGACAGATACATTGGTGATTCCTTGTCACATGCCACCGTACATGACCCTTCTTGGTGTACCATCGGATGTCGTTCATCTACTTCCATTACCACTGTTGCTGATTTTATATCCCACAACTTAACAATACCGCTGCTATATGCGGCGTAAAGTTTTTTGCCATCACCTGTTATTTCTCCTGATTCAGACCGCACACCTTGACCAGGTAGAATTTTACAAGCACCCAAAGGGAGGCGAAATATGTAAATTTCACCATCCTCAGTCCCAGCTATTAAAACATTAGCGGCTTTGTGCCAACGCATCCAAGACATATCGCCCATTGAATACTCCCAAACTTTAGCTAACGTAAAGCTATCAGCGGATGTTTCTCTTAGCTTGTATAAAAAAATATCACCAGCCATATCTCCAGTGGCCAAATATGTCCCATCATGATTGAAGTGTACATCTGTGACAGTGTCTTTATGATCACTTATTTCTTTTATAACCTGTCCATTGTCGCGGTTCCATACGAATACTTTATCATCTTCACCACCCGTTGCACACAAATTGTTATGTGGATGCATTGCGCAAGCAAAGACTGGAGCAGAATGTTGACGAAAGGTGAAAATAGCATCATCCTGTACTGGAAGGGGTAGTGTGTGTTCACCGATATCATTTTCGGAATCTGCGTATGGTTCTTCAGATTGTAAACGGGATTCTAATTCTTCTAAAGTTATTTCCTCTAATTCTGAATCATCACCGTCATCGTTCAGAATCCACTCATCTTCATCGACTTCAGCCTGAACCCAGTTATCTTCATCATCAGGCTGAAGCCCATCATCATCCATATCATCTAAACCATCTTCAATGTCTGCAGGGCGTGGTGGAGTATTATATCTCATTATAACTAAGTTTCAATAATGAAATTGAAATAATATTGTATAATTCTATAAACAATTCTAATATGACAAAATTTGTTTATTTTTCGCGGGATTCGGGTAAAAACAGCTGTTAACACGTGTTATTACTCTTAATTTTACACAGAGCCATTCACATTTTGAACGGCGTTGAAAACAACTTGACAAGTGCTATAGTAGTGTAGATAAGGCAGTTTCACATAAATTAATTGCCAACCAACTCACAAGTTACAGGATGTTTGGAAAAATGTTGTTTATTATTTGTAATAAAAATCACTCACATATTTTTAGATACATAAGTAAATAAATATGTGATGTAAAAATGTTATTAGTCCTCGTATGATAGAATTTTTTGATAACAATGGTTAATAAAAATTAGCGTGCCTGGTTTAAGCAATATATTGTTATCGGTAGCACTAGATGTGGTAGCACAGTTCGATATTAAACGATAAGTAGCCGTCACTGTCATTTGGCACAAAACAAAAGGTTCATAATTGCAAATATATGGTGGGTGTTTTCTTGAAATTTTTTTTTTTCATTAAGTTAGGAATTTATATCTGTATATTAGAAAAAAGTGATTCTTTAAATTAAATATAATTTTGCAATAAAATATCAAATAATTTAAGAAGCATTTTGAACGGTTTGGAAAATCAAGTGTAGAAAACTCAGTAGACAGAAATGCCATCACAAAAAAAATCAAATTGGCAAGTGAATTTTTTTTTGGTTGTGTATACACATGCAAAGTGAATTTTCAATAATTGCTTATGGGTGTGTGTACCTTCTTTGTTGGTGTTTTCCAAGTAGAATTTATAAATATTAGTGGTTGTAAATTTAATATTGACAGCAGCTGACTGCATTTTTCCTATTGTATGCATTTTGTTTATAACAGCTGCTTAAGTGGAGCTGCATCTTTAAACATTTGTAGAAATAAAATATTACACTGTTGTCGTATACATATGTATGTATGCATTTATTATCACATACATATATGCGATTTGTGAATATTTTGCAACAACTGCAAAAACTAAAACAGAAATTGATTTAATGTGTTGAGGTCAATATAATTTTCTCTTATTCGTATTGGATTTTTGTGGACAAAGTATATGTATATCTATGTATGTATGTATATTTATGTGCACATACATGCATACATATATAAATATGTAAAATATGTAGATAAGCAAGTGAAGATATACCAAAAGGTAAAAGTGTTGCCTAATATAAAATAATGAAACAAGTTTCAACTTGAATATTCTGCACAATATAGGTAGATACATATGTATGTATGTGTAGGTAGGTATTTGGTTGAAATTCAATGAATGATGAATAACGATCGTTCGAATTCGAATTTTCGAATTCGAATTTTTTAGCTAAATTTGATTTTATTTGTTCAACTTATGATATACTAAACAATATACATAGGTAGGTATGCAGCTATATATTTTTATTGTGATGAATTTTTACGGAGTCCTTTGAATAATGTAAATAATACTGATCAACTAAGATCAGATATATGTATGATACCAGTAATAATGTGTGAGAAAAACCTGTAGGTAACCGTTATAAATAAGTTACTGAATTTTGAAGGTGAAATCCAGAGTTGCACTACATTTGCCATTATATGAAGCAACTTAGAAAAACTATGGCCAGTTGCTTACCTTGCGGACTTCAGAGCAATAGCATTGATACATGATAACCCCTGAATCCATGTATTCTGAGGTTTTTATAATTTTTTGGTTTTATGTTCCGAGGTTGCAGTTTTTCAAACTTCTTAAAAAATTAGTATGTACCATCTTTTCAATCCAACATCGTTCATAATATATATATCCTTAACATTCCTTCCGCTGTGTTGTATGTACATATGTACATACATATTTACAAATGTACAAAATTATAAAAAAAATTTAAAGTTTCCCATCTTTTCCTATCAATTGGTAAGAATTGCTAAATAAAGAAATAAATTAAGAAATTAAATTTGGGGTGATGTTTAGTACCATTGGGGTGATGTTTAGTACCATTACCATCTTAAAAAATTTCATATTAAAAAAAAATTGAATTTTTTTTATAAAAGAATAAATTAGTTTCACATTCGTGCAACCAAGAATAGGAAACAATTTGAATTAGGCAAGATAACTAAAACTGCACTTTGTTACACAGCATTCCAATTACCCGGGCAGGTCCACGAGGTGGAAGGATATTTTACTTCATGGAATGTCCATGAATTCGTTCATGACATTGTTCTGAATAACTGGCGTTTGGCCGAGCAGAAGGATTTTGTGCTTTACATAATAATTTAGAAAAGGCTAATTATAATCAGCCATTTGTCGAACAGAAAAGCTTGTTACTCTAGAATGTTGAAATTTGTCCTTTCCGAATAGCCGTCATTCGGCCGTGAGGAAGAACTATTTTTTTCTACACTATGTCGAATTTCGGTTTCGCTCATGATAACTGATATGATGGCAACATTTTGTCCCACATGCCATTAAATGTGTGTCAGTATTTTAAAATATACATACATATGTACATTTCTGTGCTGTCTTACAAATTTTATTTTTATTAGCAATCTGAAAATAAAGGGCTAAATAGAGATTTTTAACTCCACAAATAAATATAAATGAATGTATTTATAAGAATCAATTGAAATTAACTCTTGCTCTTCAATTAAGTGCTTTTTTTTAAATTAAGTTGATAGCGCTGTTCTCTCTTTATTTGTTTGGTTTTTATTCTCATTTGTGCTCTTGTTAACGTTTATAATGACAACAGCTTGGCCAAAACAGACTAGTGGCCATGCAACTACCAAACAAGCGACCACTTATTATATTTCCAGTTTGGCTCAGCTAACACTCAAGTGCCTTTTACCAATAGCAAGTGACGCATAAATACAAATAAAGTAAGGTGCGGAAAAAGTAGAAACAAATAAAACAAAAGAACCCAGCGAAAGATATAAATACATAAATAAAGCAAAAAGCGCTCTGAGTTCATTATCATTCAAATTCATTTTAAGAAAATAAAATTAAAAAAAAAAAAACAATAAAAAAAACAGAAAGAAAATTCCAAATACACGAAAAATTGTGTTCTCCGTTGTTTTTTGTTCTGTTAAACAAATTCGAAAATAATGTGTTAGTGTTCAGCGTACGTTGTTGCCCTTGGTCGTGATATACATAAATATGTAAAAAGTATTGATGATTGTTTAAAAATAGTACATACATCGAATTGAGAATGTAATTCCATAAGAATAAAAATAAAGAAATGAAATATTTTGTATACATATACATATGTATCTACATAAAGAAAATAGAAACAATCGAGCCCGACACATTGGCATAGGCTATTCCGCTGCTAACTTATTTTTTGTATGAGCTTCTGCAAAATAACACACTAAACAAAACTGCAAAATAACACACTAAACAAATTCGTCGCCAAAAACCTTGAAAAAAAATATTTTTTAATTGTCATGCTGCAAGCAGTCCGAATCATGCTGAAATTTTTACTGAAATAAATTGCAATACAGATGTGAATTTTTTTTGTAAATATTTATTGCCTCCGTTTAGTTAAAGGCGTCAGTTTTAACGAGCATGTATGCATATTTTGTTTTTATTCTTGGCATTCCAGGTTTTCCTGTGAAAAGGCTAGTTGTTAGTCCATAATGTAAAAACTGTTAAAAGTGAGCAATGAAATTAGCAACCAATTGCGATGTTGCATAAATATTCAATATGTTATAAAACTACAAAAATAATGAAATACCTTAAGCCATAAGACTTCCAAAAAAAAAAAAAAAAAAAAAAAACACAAACAAAAAACGATAATATTCTGTTACCCACATACATACTACGTTCTTACGATTTTGAAGGAAACCTCTCATATTCTTAAAACCACATACCTGAACTTAAACATTAAACCAGGAAAACAAGCAAAAATGCACACAAGGAACATGAATGAAAAGTAACCTGAGGAAACGAAACCGTAGAAAACCGAAAAGAGTGATAGGCAGTAGACACAAATAAAACTAAACGCACAAAAGGAATTTGTTACTCAGCCAAAAAAAAAAAAAAAAAAAAGAAGAAATAAATAAACTTCCTGTTAATTTTTAAATAATTTTGTGGCACCTTAAAACGCTGCAGAAGTTATTGTAGTAGAAGAAAGCAAATATTTTAATGATGACTTCATATGCAACCATAAGAGACAATGTCAACTCAATTGAAGATGGTTTAACACCAACGCCAACACCACTGTCAGCTCAAAATCCCGACTCGGTAGCTTCCGTTCACAATTTTGATAATAATAGTTGTGTAAAGAAAATGGATACGCCTGCAACGCCGTGTTATGATCCTGATTCGTTGTCTGAAAGCGAACGTGAAAAAATGGATTCTACTCCAGAAAATATAAAAAAAATTGATGACGTCATTGATGAAGGGGGCCAACCACCACGTCGGCAAAGCAAAAAAATGAAAGCCGTCCAACAAACACATCAGTTTAATAATAATTATACTTTGCCCACTTTGTCACCTCTTTCAGAGCAGGCTGCAGGCTTTGGACTATCTGCTGCTGCTGCTGCTGATGATGATGACTCAAATACAAAGTATTGCCTTGCCAAACAACTTTGCAATATTCCAAAAGGTAAAAAAATATACATACATACATACATAATATATTGTATGCAAAGTTTTTATTTTGACACAAATCACAAAGCATTTTAATATTGCGATCTTGTAAATTTTTTGTTTTGTCTTTCCAATCGTTTATTTAAAATGTTAATTGTTTATGCATGCCACATAGTCATACTCCGTTTTGTACATATAAAAATATTTTTGCGCTTTTGTTTTATTTTTATTCATCAAAAGCTGAGTGTATTCTCACAGTAGAATAATTGCAAACCGGTTTTAGCTAACGATTAATCATATGTTATGTGTATTCGCTTATGTATTTTAAAATTGATAAGTTGATATAATTATTTTTGTATTTAGTGTTGCAATCATGTACACATGCTTTTGTACACATGCATCAATATGAATATTAAGCCGGGTCGACTGTGTGTACAAAAATTTTCCGATGTTGTGCCATTGATTTTTCGACATACAAAAAAAAAAAAAAAATAGTTTTTGAGGCTAATCTTTAATCTAATTTTTTATTTTTTTATTTTTGTATAAGAGGCCCCTAAGTTGGTGTATTATGTGCGAAAGAAGTATTGGGGAGAAAAAATTATATGGGGGGTTAGTGATACATTTGCCTCTTCTAGAGGCACCCTGTAACTGATTGGTCCCATCCCAAGGGTACTTATTTGGGCCCCCTAAAAATTAAATTTTCCCCCCATCACACTAATTTGCTGCAGGGTGCTCGTAAATCAGTCAAGTGTATGAACAATCCCTAATAATTTTTTTTTGCTATACTTGTGCCAAAAGCTGTCGAAAAATCCATGGAGCAATATCGGAAAATTTTTGTCCATACAAATCGACTTCGCCTAATACATGTACTACGTGCGATGTATTTGAGTTTTATCTTATACCATTTATTAAAGAAAACAAATAATTACTCAGCTGTAGATAGAGACGATTATAAAGATATCAAGTAAGAAAAAACTGGAAGAATAATGCGACAGCATAATATTAGTTAACACGGGTTTTGGCAGCCTTTAGGTCTCTCTAAGCGAAAATAGAAAGGAAAAACGTGCAAAATAAAGGCGTAATTTTGTGTAGACGCGAAAACGGCACATATACTAAGTAAAACTATTTTTATGAAACCAGTTGATTGCGTTTTTTCAAAAAAGGTCACGATTTAATGTTGTGCCATCGATTTTTCGATAGTTTATGGCATGAGAAAAAAAGTTGCATTATGACATTGCAAAAAACATTTTCTAGACGTTCGATTTTCGATTTTAATTTTTTCTCCAAATTTTTTTTCAAAGGCACCCACCTACTCAAAGGTACCACGTCTTACGTGGTCTCCCATACAACAATACAAAAAATTGATAATCTGACGACTCGAAAATTATGTTTTTGATATGTCGTAGCTGAAGTTTTTTTCCCTCAGCCAAAAGCTATCGAAAAATCGATGGTGCAAAACCGATAAATTTATGTCCATACAAATAGGCCCGGCCAAACATACGTACTTGTAATTTTTGCTTTATACATTTTTGTTGTTTGAGTGAGCAAAATCATCTGAGTAGTGAGCATTCACCACTCACGTGCACATCTCTAATATTCATACGTATGACGGGTTGCTAATAAAAGGTTTTGAGATCACTTTCCAATTGATTGATTTCATGAAGTATGTACTTCCGTAGGTTTTTGTCTACTTACTTTCTTCTTTCGTATGTACTAGTAATCGCCATATCTGTGTATAAATATCTACTTACATTGTTGGTGCCGTCAAAAACAGAAAATTATTATTTTTTGTTTATTTCTATCTACCATAACTTGAGCACATATGTATTATAATTGCAGAATAATCTGCACGGGTTAATAATTGTTAACAATTGTTAATTTAATTAGTTCCGACTACGTATTTTTTTCCTTTATTCATGCACCACAGGTCGGGCCAATTTCTATGGACAAAAATTTGTCAATATTGGCACATCAGTTTTTCGTTAGCTTTTAGCATGAGGAAAAAAAGTTCCAATACGACACTCAAAATAATCATTTTCCAGGCACCTAATTTTTAATTTTGTTTTTGTTTTGTATTTTTGTATGTTTCCCTAATCAGTAACAGGTTGCCCGTAAAAGAGTCAAATGTGGGAACACTCTCACACAAACATACAAAACAAACAAGAAAAAAGTCGGATGTATCGAAAATATATTTTTCCGATATGACGTGTAGTTATTTTCCTCATGCCTCAAGCTATCGAAAAGTCGAAAGTGCAATACCGATTGCTGAATCGATCGTCCTAATGTATGTACATACATACATACATACATACATACATACTTATTTACATAGTTTGAAAATTTAGTAAATTTATTGTATAATTTTAATTTTTTGTTTTGACCAACTGTGACCCAAATTGTTTGGCAAATAAAAGGTAAAGTATTTTGTTTACAATTTGAAACCGGCAGGAAGTTGAAATAATGTACTTGGGCATACTTTCGTGCAAACGCACATGCATATATGTATGTACATATATGTATGTGCATTGTGACGTGTATATGTATGTACATATTAATACATTTTACTTTTGAAAGTGTATGTATGTACATATGTATATGGGAATATCCAATCTGGCGTTACATTACATTTGGGCGACAAAATGTTGAAACAAATTAAAGTTTGCTTCTTTAAATATTTTTTCTTCTTCTATTTGTGAAGCAATAGGGCTGTGTCAGTGAAAAAACTACTGACAATCGAGCCTAAACGTAATTAATATTCTATATTTTTGATTAAAAACTCACTAAAAACCTAAAATGGCGTAAAACTTAAATTTTGTTCCTAATTATGACAGCTACATGCGTTGCAAATAAGGCGCTACATATTTGGCATCAAACCGTTCATATTTATCATACTCATATTTTACAAAAAAAAAAAAAAAAAAAAAATTCTTGTTCAAACTTTTCCATGTTTTAAATTTATAAACCTGTTGAATGATATTTTCTGTGATACTTTTGCTCAGGATTGTCTCATTTTAAGTTCGAGCCGTAGTCCGCCATCATTTACGGCCCCATCGACCTTGGATCAAGACCATGGAGGAAAGATACTCCATGGTCTTGATGGCTTGGTGCAAATGTTTTTTTATTTTTTTTTTCTCTGTTATTTCCCAAAATTTTTAACAGCTAACACAAAACTTGTCTTATAAAACTTGTGTCTATAAATTTATAACATGAAAAATTTAAAGCAATATTTTTATGTAAAATAGGTGCTACTGCTTAGTTTTGTATCTCGAGTTATAGCAAATGGTGTCGATCAACCACCACTTTTTCTTTTCTAATACGCTCTACTCATCAAACCAATTATATTTTGGATTTCGATAAAGGACTGTTTGTAACAAAATAACAATTTGAATCGGACATATTCAAACTCGATTTTAAAACCACTTACTTTCGAAAACGATTGTTTTTTTTTTGACAAAATGGCTACGTATTCGAAATTGTGAAGCAATCGAAAATTAAATTGAAAACTAAGCAATTATATGTTATTGGAAAAAGTAAAATGCGGACTACAGTTTCTATGATATTTTTATTAAATTAAAATCTTGCAAATGCTACAAATGGTGCATAATATGACTAAGTAGGTACATACATATGTATGTATGTATGTGGTTAACGTGCATGACTGTAAACGTATTTGCTCAATTTAAATGTGCGTTACTTGACTTTTCTTTCATATTAGATATTTCTCATGTATTCATTTCGACATAGCAAAAGTAAGTGTGCTCCTTATGTTGTATTTTCTTTTCATTTTCACCCAATAACCGTTAATTTTAATTATTAGTTATTGTTAAATCTTAATTGTACGCTTTGTTTTTCTGTTGTTTTTGTTGCTACATAAGATTGTTGTTTTCACATCAAACTTTATTAATAAAATTTTGTTGGCTCTTTTTACTCACATTTCGTGGCTTTTTACTTATTTTGCAGAAATGATTGTTGGCAATAAGAGCGTTCACAAAGAAATAAAATCAAGTAGAGAAAATAAAAATAATGATGAAGATGTGAGTAGTGGATCAGCACGGCAAGTTTATACAACAAGTAGAAAAAGTAAAACGGCAGCCACAAGAGCAGACACCACTAACAAAGAAGATGGCGTCTCAGATGATAATGCTGATGAAGATGAGTCAACATCTTCAAATGGTAATACAACGATGACCAACTCTATGAAACAGTCTTGCGCCTTCACCATTGACAATTTTAATGATAAGGAAAGTGACGCGACTGCTCAAGCCGCTAAATACAAAAGTATGATGGAACGTTTTCAAAATCGTCATCGACGCGGCGCTTCAATGTCTAAATTAGAAAATGGAAATGAGTCATCATCAACAACAACAAAAGTGCAAACACCTACACGTTTAACAAGTTCACAATCTTCAACACCATTAACATCCAGATCATCAGATCGCCACTCATTAACCAGAAGTGATAATGCAAATTCATTGGAGTCTGATAGTTCTGCAACACAAAAGGTAATTTAGTATATGTATGTTTATTATTGGTTAATGCCGTTAACAATAAATATTAGGTTTTCAACACCAACAATAATAGAAGCGTTGTCCAAGTAGAAATGATAGATAAGTTAGCTAACCTACAACTAACTTCACTTGCATGTGATTTCGATCCCATTGTGGTGTTTGAGGCAAGTGCTCGGAGGGATCCTTAAAAGTATCAGTACTAAGCTAAAGTGATGGTCGCAGCACAATCCTTCTTTTTATGTAAAGCTTTGTAGAGATGGTAGCAAGATCTTCCCAATATTGTCAGAAAATGTATAGAATATAATTGACCAATCGTTAGAGTTTACAATTTTTTCCTTACAATTGTCTAATAAATAATTGTCTTTGAACGTTGCGTTGTAATTGTCAGTATATTGTTAGGCATTGTCTTATTGTAAGACGCATGAATTCTCAATACCTTACAATGGCGTCAAGAGAATTATAAAAAAAAGTGAGTACGAGAGATGAAAAGTTGCAAAAGAGAGAACAGAAATAAATTGAAAAATAGTTTTTGAGCAGGACAAATAAAGAATGAAGAGCAACAAAAAAGTTTGACGAAGAAAACAGCATTAACGAATTATGTGTTTGTATTTTGGTAATGACAATTGGCTAACAATTTTTAATACGTAAAAAACCTGACCTACGTATAAACTGACAAATTTCGTTGGTAGATAAATTTATTGCCAGACAATTGTCTGGTAATGAAGTTGCAAGATTTTCTTACAATTGTCTAAACTGACTATTTTTTTTATTACTGAAACTTTTCAATTTCCATTAGATTGCCAGCTCTTTGTTAGGTCTTACAATATTGTAAGATCTGACAACGTAGCCTAACTAAATTGTTACGTGAATATTCAGAATACTCTACACAATGAGCATTAAAAATTGCCAGGTTATCGCTATATTAAAATTCTCTTTCAATTATGTAACGAAAGAATATTTGTGTGGGCAGATTATGAGCGGTTTTTATGGTCCTTAAACTGAAGTTGAAATATTATTTTAGGTGAAGTTGCGTGTACGAGATCGTAGCACCTCACGTGTGCGTGATTCTTCGAAACGTCACAGTTGGTCGCCACGTTCTAGTACGCATGAGGGCAACCTGCATAGTCCACAATCGACAACTGCATCTAATGCGAGTGGAACAACTACTAATTCAACCACATCTGCTGCACGTAGAACAACAAAAACCGCTTACAAACCACCACCCATTCAATTGCCAAAGGGAGCATCAAATCTTGTGGCAAACCGTACACAATTTACCCCTCGTTCTACAGCCATGCAATTGGCCTTAAAACAAGTGGACTTTATGTGTCCCCAACCACCATTGGCCGACTTCAAACACCTCAATGCAGACGCTGATGATGTGAGTGAAGCCGGCACATATACTTTAGATGGTGATAACTACACAGAAGAACAAAAGGATCTCATGAATATTGACAAAAATGGACAGCCAATTTTGGGAAATACACGAAGAACAAAAAGCCGTCCAAAACAACTGGGTGCCTTGGCAGTGACTCCCAGAACTCAGGCATCGGTGGAATCAAAACGTTCCAATAATGTGCTGGAAATAAATTACTATCACGACTCTGAAGGCTTGGAGTCGCGTCCAAGGACAACTTCCGATTTGATAATGGGATCTCATCAATCGGCTGGGGCTTATTTGGAAAAGATTAAATCTCGGGTTTTGCGCAACATGAATGCAACCAAACAAATGGATATGAAGCAAGACGTTTTAAAGGGCGTACAAGTGCCGGCTGATGATGAGGAGGAAGACCCTGATACAGGTTGTTTTACTAGTGTTACAACAAGTGGCGTACTGGCTAAGCAAAGAACACTTGATGCGCGTCCAAAACTATCACGACATAGTGGTCTTTCAGCCTCTCAAATTGATAGTTCGGAGTACGTTAGTAATGAAACCAAGTTGAAGAGCTCTGGTACGCCAGCATCATTAGCCGGTGGTTTTACCGATCACCAAAAAGCTGAGTATCGGCTGAACGTATTTACAAATCAAAAAGATGCATCACAAAAATTTGCGGCCACTAGAAATCTAATTGAAACACCGCCTGAAACTCCAACTGGTCCACAGCCAAAATCAAAGCTAAGCGAGGTTGCTGTTTTACAAACGGCACAAACTAAACATGATTGGATCCAGGAATGGGCTCGAAATGCCCGTGCTCGTAGCTTAGCAAATGATCGTAACTTCAGTGTTGGTATACGTCAAGCTAATCAAGATATGCTTATGACGCGTTCTTACACCTGTGCCGATACTGGAAACGACTCTTTAACAGATGACAGTCTTTACAGCGCCCAAAGTAAACAGTTTAACGCAAAGTTAAACCGTTCTCTTGCTGAACGTTTTCGATTGCCTGGTAACGGTGCTGAATGCGATTATGCCAGTGATCCATCTCTTGCAACCTCCACTTCGTATTCAAAACCGCCTAAAAGTCCTACAAAAATCCCATCGCCACTGCACTCCTTGGGAAGGGCACGCAGTGCTAGTCGCACAAGAGCATCCTTACAGAATATATTACCTAACGAAGAGGAAGACTACTTGCAACAAACTGCAGCCGCTATAAACAATCTGCAGCAAAGCCTTTCTCGTAAGAATTCTCTTAAATCGCCATCACATTCAGGGTCACCCCGCGCTCATTCAGCACGTTCACATATCATGTACTCCCCCGAAGGAACTGGTGTTGAGTGCAGCCCTCAGCACAGTTTAAATGCTCAGCGTCAAAGACAAGCTGCACAAAACTTAATGACCAGTAGTATTAACGAGCAGCAGTTACAAATGCTTACAAGTGGTGAGTATTTACTACGCCAAATGCGTATGCGCAAAAACTCGTTTGATGGGAACATCACCGGCAATAGCTCACCTCGTAGAAGAGTTCTTCAAAGCGGTGTACCTCCTCAAGTTCAATCACCTACTACGCCCACAGCTTCTGATGACCAATCTTCCCCCTTGAGGAGATCGAGCTCATTTTCAGCACGCGTTGCTGCTACTCAAAGAGCAGCTAGACCCAATTTTCAAAATATTTATACACCTCCTGCCGCACGCCACAGTTATGGACTAAGTGTAGCCCCCCAACATCAACAGCAAATGCAACCAGATGCAAATGCAATTAAGAAATCTGCAAGTAGTAATAATTTTGGTCAAATATACAGCGATTATGATGAAAACCTACAGTATTACATCAACGACGAAGATGACCAGGAGAATATTGGCGAAGAATACTATTCCAGTGGCGCAGAAGACAATACTGAGCCAGAATATTACAACGACCAGCGGGAACAGGCTGAAATTGAGAACAGTGTACCTTTATCGAATACTAGATACAATAAAGCTCTTTTAATGCGCATTGAACGAAGCAAGCAAAAGGTAGCTGCTAAGCCTCAATCAGCTCCGCCTATGAAGCCAATTTCGGCTTTGTCTGCAGCAGCTGGTGGAGCAATAGCATGTCCTAACACTCCTGAGCTACCGAGAAGAAATGTAAAGAGTGCGGGAACTCGTTCGAGTGCTAACTCACAACGGCAGTCAATGCCTCGAGATACTAGTCTTAGTCGCTTGGCTCAACAAGTGCCAAGCTCACTGGCTTCAGCTAAAAAGCAACTTTTACAAACTGCTGCCAACGTACCATCCACTTCGACAACACAACGTTCCGCTTCTAGTCAACGAGCACAGCCTCGTTATCTGGATATATCGAAATACAAGCCCGCCCAAAGTAATCAATTTTTACGTAAAAACGATGCCAAAAGTACTCTTAAGCAATTATCAAATGATATTATGAAACGCAGTCCAAGTAGCTCTTCGATGGGATTATCTCGTGCAGATCCTTCACGTACAAGCAATCGTTCTGTACGGTCGGCCACATCTGTTATGACCGCAAGTGGTACTTCATTAGGCGGCGGTGGTAGCGGCAGAACTTCTTCGGCCGTTAGAAGAGATGCTTCCAGTAAGTGAAAATATTGCGTCCAATTTTATTCTTTAGGCCATGTTAATAATTCTGTTTATTTTCACGCTATAGTAAGCAAGCAAAAAGAAGCTGAAATGGCCATGTGGAAAAGAAGATCCAAATACGATCCAATGAAAGCGGCAGCTGAAGACAAACGCAAAAAAGAAGAAGCCAAACGTTTAGCACAGGCTCAACAACTAGGAGTTGTTGGCATGCCTACCGAGAGGTATGTCTTTCATTTTGTTATTCAACAGAATTTCGTTTATTTGTCCAAATATTCTTAAAATATAAGGTTTAGGTTCTTCACAAAATTTATTACTAGGCTTTGGGAATTACTAATGTAATTGGCAAATAATATAAATTTTACAATCGATCTAGCAAACAACATATGCATCATGTAACAACATATGCATCTTTAATTGGAAAGCATTTTTAGGCAGAAACAACCACAACTCTATTCTCAGCATTAATAAAAATTTAATGACAGCAGCCATTTATAAAACATCATAGATAGATGTGTGATTAAACAGATTCAAATAAGCCTAAGTTCGAAAACTAATTTACATTAGATCTGTTCATTTACTGAATATAGCGAAAAATCTAAAAACATTTGCAGGGATTACAGGAGTAGTTTTTGGTAAAATTGGAATACGGCTGGCTGCCGATGTTAGAAGGTATCCAGTACTATTTTATGATTGCAACTTTTTAGTTTTCAAATTTAACGTGCTCGAAAAACCAACAGGATTTGTCTATCCATTCGGTTTGTCAGGAATATAAAATGGGAATGGAACTGTTAGGCATTAAAATCTTATTATTCTATCTTTAAACTAGGATTAAATGAATTTAATAAAAATGCCGAATCAAACGCGTGTTTAATTCTAACGGGACACAACATAGAAATATAATGTAAAAGAAAGAATATAAAAAAGAAAACAAATGTATGTAACTGCGCAAGAGTAAATCATTTTTATAGTGGCATATACATATGTAGATTGCCTTAGGTAGTGAGCTATAAAGTATTCATGTATGTCTGTTTTTTTTTTTTTTTGGTTTTAGTGCAATTTTACTCCTTTTTACTCTCTCATTCCTAGTTTCCGCTAACAAAAGAAATGAACAAACAGAGCTAGTAGTTAATTATAAAATATTATTTAATTGATCGACTAAATGGAAATAAAAAGCAACATATCCAATATCTAGGCTCTGATGCTTTTACTCATGTCACCTGCCTTTACGATGGCAGCCGAAATATGATATATTCTCGTAGCCGCCTAAGTAACAAACATAATCTGTAAAAACTGCAATAGTTCTGGCAATAATCACAAAATTTAATTATAGAGAAAGAGTGTATCTCGATTTATTGTTACTTTACAGCCTGAATGAATAATGCATTTAGCCTAAAAAATTTGCGACTCCTTTTCTATTTTTTTCAAGATTGTAAAATGTAAAAATTTGCTCAAATTTCAACTCAGATACACGAAATAAAATTTGTAAGCGTTTCAGAAAAACCGTTTCGTTAGTTTGCTATAGACTGCCGTTGTGTGGAATTCCGCTAATTCTCTAGCTTTTAATATAAATTGAAAAAATTTTAATTTTGCGATTACCCTAAAGGATTGTAATCCAGTTTCTTTCTCTTTTAGACTGTTAGAAAGTAACTTCTTTAAACACATTTACATACATACATACAAAAGCTTGCCTATCTATTTTTGTAATAACTTTAATATTTATATTTTGTTAAATCTAATTTGTGATATCTAGATTGACAATTCTTAAAATTAGATTGCGAGCCAAATGATGATTATTAAGAAAACAAGTTGTTAATTTTATTTCGTGGTAAATGTTTTATATTTTATATTTTACATTTATTTTCTTTTTTTCTTTTTTTAATTAAATGCCGTACAATTAAAGCCTTCAATGAATTAGTAGCACACTTACTTCTCATAGATATTTCATTATTGTTCGCTAGATCGAAATACATGGTTTATATACATATTTTAGGCAGATTTTATTCACATTTATTTGCAATAAGTAGTTCAAATATAGTTGATAATTTCTTTTTGTGACTTATTCAATGTGTTTTTGCCTAAGTTTGTTTGTTTAATTTTTAATATTTTGTTTAAGTTTGATTCTTTATTACACCAAATTCACAATGAGTACCAGAAAACAACTACAAAAACAATTTACATTACACAATATCTATATTATATGTTCTTTTTTTTTAATATAGACAATCAAGGTCTCTATATCGTCGTGGCCAATTATGACTAGAAGGGTTACTTGTAACAGATCTTTAAATACAAAAAAAAAAAAAAAAAATAGAACGATTTAACTGTAGTATCAAACATACACATCCTTATAGTGCATACTCTCCATAGATTTAAAGCAATCTACTACATATTTACCACTCTTCTTCCTCCTAATATTAACGACAACCAATCGCAACAACGAAAAATATGATTACGTAACGAAATACATACTATGCTTTTAAACGGTGATTGTAACACTAAATGTTGTAGCAACTATTCAGTTTTAGTGTTTTTATTAATTAACCGAACTCACATAAAATAAATCTAAATGAACAATAAATAAATTAGTACGATGCCATTTAAAGGAAATGTTAAACGGTTAATGAAGTGCAATTAAATTAAATTTTATGATTTCTTATTTCGACGCCATCCTAATTATATTCCACCCACTGTTAAATCTCGTACGAATACCAAATAAAAGTAATTATTAATAGAAGTTTTCCTTGTTTTTCTTCTTATTTATTCTTATTTGTTTATGTTAATTTGAATGTGATTACTATTTCTACTTAGTTGTAATTAAACGAAATGTGTTGCATTTTCCTAAAAAAGTAGAAATCAGCAAAGTCATCTTCATATACTTAACTATTTTTAACAAACATTGTACATTCCATTCAACGACACCATTGCCACATTATGTTGGAAACTTCTCTCATATACCTAATGCTTTATTAACTTTAATATTTACCCAAAAAAGGTAAAAAGGTTTTAACCCAAAAGCAAATTGTTTGAACTTTTTATAGAAACGCATACACGCTGTTGTCTTATTATAAGCTACATACTACTTTTTTCAGCATTGCTACTGATTTGCATTTCTGGAAATAATGAGCGGTTTTCACAGTTCGCAGTGTGAAAATCTTTACATCGTACTAAATTCACAGGTGAATTTAAAATAAATAGCGAAACCAATGATTGTTGGTCAAGAACCCAATGCTGGTTTTAAAGTTATTTGGCACTAATGTGCATAATTATAATAATTTAATGCTTACTATTTGCTCAAAGCTCTGAACTATGATGGCATTACCAGCAGTCCTGTCATGTACTTTCGCATATAAATTAAAGCGCATCAATTTCTATAACAAGTCCAAACAGTGTATCAAATGTTAAAGAATTATTCTCTAAAACATGTTTATGTTATTGTTATATAAAAAAAAAATAGTAGCTTTGCAACAACCATTTAAAATTAATTAAATTTTTATTAGAGTTATTAACATTTAGCCAAGTCTTTAAAGATAACAAGTCATCATTACGTTGGTCAAAGTCGCACACACTAACAGATTGCAGCTTAAATGTATATCACAAAAAAAATATATACTACATATAAATTACACCTTTACATATATAGTCGAAAGCTACATGAAGTAAATACTAACAATTTAAAGTGCATAATGAAAATAAGTAACAAATTCACCTTCTACAGGCTTAGCAATTCATTTATTTAATCATGAATTGGAAGTTGTACACTTGCAAATAACTATTTACTTACATTATGACATCAAAAATTTTCAATTTGTAATATTTTTTAAATCCTGTTTGTGCCTTGCTTGGAATGATTAATATTCTTTTAAACTACACATAAATAATTTTTTTGTTCTATTAAAAATTAATTTTTTTCCTTGTTTCTATTTTTGCAAATCACAAAAACAGCGAACGATCTCTGGAACAGCAATGGTCGATTGAAGAAACTGGAGATAATTATGAAGGTGATTGTGTTTAAACCAAAATTCTTGAAACTAAATTAACAATTTATTAATTAAAATTATTTTTAAATGCTTTTCGTCAATTGCAAGGCGATTAAATTGCCTAGCAATGGTAATTGTTACTCATAACTTGTATAGAGTAAAACAACGTGATATAGCTTACCTTAAAAACAAAACTCTAATTTATTTAAGAATTTACCTTAATCGTTCATTCAAATGATAGAAAACAAGCAACAATTAAAGAACTACCAACAATTGTTCACATTTGTTTTATGATTAAATCACTGAAATAAAAATGAACAACTGAAGAAGATTGTACTAGCCACTTTTTCTCTAAAAACAAGCGAATATACATATGTATATGCAAAAAAAAAAAAATCGTTCGAATTTAGAGAAATAGTTAGCAAAACTATTTAATAATTATTAAAACTATTATAAAAATTATAAGTAGCTAAAATATTTTATTATTTTGTTCAAAATTTTTGTAAAGTAAACCACTCCTAACAAAAGCAATGTTTGATAAGAGAAACAAAGTGTTTGTTCTGGAATCTACTGTGCTTTTCTATCAAGAGAGATTTTCTGCTTTGTAATTGTATCAAGGCTTGTTTTTTATAAGAATGTACTATCCATAAACTAGGAATACATACATATATTTTATACAAATATATTTGATTTTCCGTTACAAGTTGTTTTATACACATACTATTTGTACTTCAATACTATTTTCTAAAATAATGCAACTCTAAACTTAGAGTTTCAAATTAAAAAGAATTATGCTTTAAATTAAAAACGTTTAGTAGTATAAAAATAAATTACAATTACCAGTAGTAGAAACAACATAGAAGTGTTAGATTTGTAAACTGCTAACCTGAAGTTAATTGTGAAAATAAGAACCATGTTGTGAAATCAAATTTAATTTAGATTTATTTAAAAACTTTCATGGAAAAATGTCTATGTTATGAAATAAATAGAAATATGTTTCAAATTATTCAATATCATGTATCTTATAAATACACACGAGTGTATCCATAAGTACTTTATGTCAATGCGGTACTAATACTCAAAAATAAAATGAAAATTAATTACAAACTAAATGCAAATAATCATTATTTAGGCAAAAAATTATAAACTCTGATAAATAATACCAAGAAAACTGTATCTAATCAAAAGACTTAAGACACAAACTCGAATTTTCAAAACCTGTAGTTTTCTTTGAAAATCGCAAAGAAAATTGCGACCATTGAAAATTCGATGTCTTTTGATTCAAAGGAGTATTTTGGAAGAATCTCTGTTTTCTGATAAATACTCTTGTCATCATAAACTGAATAATAATGTATGTATTTCTACTTTTTTGTCATTAAAATACTGTTTCTAATCATCTCCGCTTTTAGATTTTACAAGTACATTTTTTTGTTTTTAAAATCTATTTTTCCCAGTGCTTCGTTCTCAAGGATACTTTGATTCATAATATAATGAGGTAGAGAAGAAATAGTGCCGCGGAGTTGGTATTAATTTTCCAGCTAACCCTGAAAAGCAGTTTCCTTGGATATCAGATGCAAACTCTAGGCAATACAAAGTTGCACAGCAATGCCAACATTCGGAATAAAAGAAAAACTTTGATTATACTTAACATTTTTAATATTTTTAGTATGCACTTCATTTTTATTATTTAATTTTTATACAATTTTACTATTAGTTAATAATTATACTAGTTTTTATTTCCATTTGTATGCCGTATAAGTATTGTTTGTTGTTAAAATTCCAAAGTCCATCTTTCATAGGAGTTTCTGGAATAAATAGAAACATTAGAAAAAATAAATAAAAAAAACGTTATACTGATAACAAAATAATTGTTTTCATTTCAAATTTTCTTGTCAGTATTTGAATTCATTCATAATTGAGCACTATGGGGGGAAGAGTCGGCAGGCCAAAGCCGACCAGCCATTTCCGTCAAAAAGCCTATGATAAGAAATTCTCCAAGAAAAATGTGTCTCAATCAAAAGACTTGAGACACAAACTTGAATATTCTTTACGATTTTCAAATTTTCGAGTTGATATTCAGATTTGGAGTGTCCGATTATGTTCAATGGAATCGTCGAACAAATCCGGCCAGGCGTTTCCGACATAATTGCAAAAACAGTTTTTGGCAAAAATATAGCCTCTTTTTATTAATAAGAAAGTCTTTGAGCAAACTATGTCTCATTCAAAAGACTTAAGACACAAACGTGAAATTTCAGAATCCCAAATTTTTTTTTGCGATTTTCAAATTTTCCTGTTTATAAACGGATTCAGCGTGCCTGATTATGGTTAGCAGGGTCCGCCGACCAAATCCGGCTAGCCGTTTCCGAGATAATCGCAAAATATACTCTGGCAAAAAAAAAAAAAAAAAAAATCGTTGTTCGACGAGGCTATTTCCGCACTTACAACAACTATAGAAAGCAAGCATCCATCAGAGTTTCTGAAAGAAATAAATACGTGGAAAGAAAGTAATTAAATAACTTTTTAATTGAAAATTAATTAAAGGTTTTCATGTTTTGGTTGGAAAATGAAAAATTGCATCCTTATTGATGCGAACATTAGTCTTTTTTAAATGAAGTATACAAAAATTGCAAGTACAAGAATACTTATATGCTCTTATGCAAAATGAATAATAAAAAAAAAATACTAATAATAAAAAAGTTGTATGAAACAGCGGTTATACAGGCACTTGAGGTATTCATTATTGTTTTTGCATAAGAGCATTACATTTTTCAGGCTCCTAATAAAATTAATAAAAATGAATAAGTCAAATATGTTATTTGGATTGCAAATTCCAAAACTAAAATTACATTCCATTATCTGATATAACAACAACTTCTTTAACAAGATGCAATAAATTCATTGCGAGGGTAACTGTTACAATTCATTGTTAATTTTAATATGTTGTACGTAAAAGCAATTTGTAAGTAATCTAGAATTGAAAATACAAAGTGCAAATATGTAATAAAAGGTGGCTAATGCCAATTTTGTTTCTACATAAAATTACGCATTTATTTTTTCCTAAAATGCCCCTCTGAAGATTTTAGTAAAACTAATATCAAAAGAAATGGTCACCATAACCATAAATAGTTAAAAAAGAAATTTAATAAAACAATGCCCTTCAGTATTTTGCTTGCCATACAAAATTACAAACGTTACCCTTTGCTGTAGGAACGAGAACATTAATTTTCATTTTGATTCTTGAATACCAAATCAGATTGAAAGTAAAATCGACACTGAAGAATATATAATCCCCCATGTTTTCTACGTTTTTGTGTTTTTTATATTTTTTTCTGTCTATAGACTCTAGCTATCAGTTGATATAGCATATCAACTTTGTTTCAATAATAAATTATCATTCAGATAATAGACATAGTAATTCATTCGGAACCAAGCGTGCTTATTATGGTTCTCGATACATACGAGAGTTTGCAATAGGCTAATGGAAATTCGAATAATTTTTCTTTAGTCTTTTGATTGAGCATCACAATCCAGAATAATTGTCTAGAATTTCCAGTTTTTTCTGATTTACACTGATTTACCCGTAGTTTTTCTCTGTGCCATTTTGCAGTCACCGCTATGGACACGACCAGAAACATTCAAAGAGTATTAAGCACAAATCGTAAATTAGTAAAAATGTAGATTAGTATGTTATTCAAGTAAAATATTTAAATGTAGGTTACAGCAGTCACCGCTGTGGTCATGACCAGAAACATTTAAAAAGTATTAAGCATAAAGCGTAAATTAGTAAATACGTAGATTAGTATGTTATTCAAGTAAAATGTTTAAACGTAGGTTACAACGTCATCCATTATTAAAGGTAATGTGTTGTTTGTATTGCGCAAAGTGAGTCCCGATATCATCACACTCAACAAAGCGAAGAAAAAGTAAGTCCACTCCGGAATAAATTGAAGAGATTTCAACTGAAATGGTTCATGTTGTTAAACAAATTTGAAAGTTGAAGTTTGAAAAACTCACCGTGCCAAAGTATAACCTGAAAAGCATGGAGCCAGCGCGGCCAAGCACTATTACAATTGATAAAAGACTGCTTCTTACGTTTGTCGGAAACTTTTCAGTGATAAAATAATATAGTATTTGAAGGCAGCAGTTAACAACGAATTCTCCCAGTATAGCAGTTGCTATTAAAAGTAATCGGCCACCTTAAGATACAGAAATTAAATAGATATAAAAGAAAACAGGAATTTTATTGGGTTGGAGTAAATTTAATTTTTATCAAATTTGATTTCTCAGCGAAATCTTCTCAGATCTATGGATAATTAAGATAGAAAGAAATTCGTCTAAGTACCTTGATGAGCTACAATAATAGATTGATAGGTGCTTATGTGAACTTGGCAACGAGACTGGCGATTTGTGGATAATTAAAGAAAATGAGGAAAATTTGTTCTCCACCATTTCTGTTTTCCGTCAATAAGCCGAAGCGGACGTTTAATAGTGGAGTTTTGTAAGAAAAAAAAAAAATAGGGGAACAACGATGATTTCAGATCAAAGGCAACTAAACGTAAAAGGTACTTAAGCATGCGAAATTATCCATGGATTACTGTATCAGTGGAGTGTTACTGATTGGAATATTTTCCGTAGCCTATAATTTATATTTACTGGTAATGGAAACTTAATTCTATTACCATTCAAACTTTTGCTTCAACTGCAGCTTCTATACTTACTAGTTCCAACTGCTGGAACGCAGACAAGGAAAATAGAGATGAGAATAGAAATCAGCAAAGAGGTCTTCTGGCCCAATACGGTCTGCATAAAACAAGATATAACAATAGGTGGGATTTTCATGAAGCGATAATATATGAAGTTATCGAATTTGTTGCTACCGAAATTGACAATATTCACACGCAGACCCATAGTAAGCGAAAGCCACAAAAGTGAAAAATGTATAAGCTTGCCAGAAAAGGTTGCGATTGCGCTACATATTGGATAACCATCGCCCCTGGCCCGTAGAATTTTTGTTTCATTGGTGATTTCCAGTTCCGTGTATTCTCTGAGAACCAAAATTGTGGAATTTTGGCGTGCTGCTTTTTTCAATATATTAGTGCATTCTTTGTGTCTGCCTTGACTTAAAAGCCAACGTACGCTTTCATACATAAAGAAAAGCGTGTACATTTGAAAAGCTGCTGCAACATAAATCACTCTTGAAAGAGTTCTCCAATTGGAAAAAACTCTGGCGAAGACTCCTAAAAAAGTCTCCCCTAAGGAGTGCAACACCATGATTATTGTGCCAGCAGCCACCCGATGCTCCTTTCCAACCGATTCGATTGTCATTATGAATGCTGTTGGGAGAAACATGCCCCCAAAGATCATTTCAATCAGTCCAAAGTATACAAACATGGTATAGTTTGTTGAGAAAGATCGTATTATACCCATAAGAGAGCTTACGTATCCAGCAATCAGCAGCACAGTACGACGGCCATATCTAAAAAAAAAATAACAATAAGCATTTATATTTTATGTATGTATAAAAAGTTTTGAACTTTTTTTTTCGACCATTCTTGAGGTTGATCGCATTTATTGATTTTTCTATAAAAAAAAAAAAACAGATTTAAATTAAAGCCCGATAGACAAGTACATGATTAAGAGGTATGTATCCAAGCATACGCACCACTTCTTTGGTGCAGAGTATGAGGAACTTAGACTATATAATTCATAGTTATGTACCAGAAATGTACATTAGAGTGGGCCCGGCCCATTTCGTATGTATTAAAAATATCGAGCTTCTGCTTTTGATCTTGGACCCATAGTTTTTTGGGCAATCCATCTCAGAATTAGTCCTTGATTCCAATTTTGACAACCGCTTGGTGGATAAATAAATTTTTCCACTATAATGTGTGTACTTACATATCGCCAATGTAACCTCCTAATGGTAGTCCAATCAATTGCCCGACATTAATTAAAGTGTCGGCTAGATTGCGGTTCCATTCATCGGAACAAAGGAGTCCAAACTGAGAAGAAAGGAAATAAGTTTACTAACATTATTTACCATCAGAAGAAAGTTTGCTAAAACTTAAATATGCAATCAACATTGTGCCATTGAAGATGGGCAGCAAATTTTAACCTATCACTCCATTCAGACCCAGAATGCTCGTGGGAGAGTCAAATGTATCAACAACCATCAATTATTTTTTGCTCTCCACACTGACTGCGTACCACGCTTCCTTTCGGAACTCACATAAAAGTCGGTTTTTTTTAAGTATTTTATATCAATCCTTTTATAAATTACCTCGCTTGCCGCTGTGTATTTTGAATCGCGAAACGTTACACCAGCAACACATTTTTCAAGAACTTTTGAATCGACAATTCTTTTATCGCATTTATCATGTGCCGGATGATATTTGTGTTGCAACAATGGGTTAAAAATATTCCGTGTACATACTTCATAAGATTGTGTAGTACTGAAATTGAACCAGGGTTCATAAAAACCACTTGTAGTATTGTCGCACTCACTTACACTGCATCTGAAATGGCAAATAAACAAATGATCACACATCGAACTCTTGTTGTATTCTATTTACATACTTGCTAACACGGACACGCGCTGCGGTGGCTCTTAAAATAGCCCTAGATAATATTGAGTTCAACTTTATATTTAGTAATAAATGTACTTCTTGTACTGACAAACTCTTTCAAGGAGCAAAACTAAATTTGAAAATCACCCGAAGTATGCATTTTGATTTCATAAAAAAAAATGGTCTCACATTACTGGCAAACACTTTCAAAAATCAAGAGTCGCCTTGTTCAAAAAGCTATTATGTATTTTCGCTTTTAAAACATATTTAAGTAGTTATTTTACTGAAAAAAATATTTATTAAGTTTATTGTTTTTATTTTAGTAGGCTAATATTAAGACCTAAATGGTTCCAGTGTTTGTTATTGCAGGTCCTTGGAATTACTTTAAGCTTCTGAGCACAAACGATTTCACTATTAAATATAAATATATCTGCTATCAGAAGCACAAATATGTATTTTTTTCAAAGATAAATGTATGTATGTATGTATGCACTTTAGCCCTTTTTTAATATTTTAGTTCCGTGAATACCTATTATGTATTTACTTTCAAATTTGAAAAAATTATATACATAGTACTGCTAACATTTTTGCTTAATAGGATTTTTCCTTTTTTTAATATTTGGCTTTTTTGGTCTTACGAACTTTGCCAACGTTGGCTGGAAGTGAAGTGGTTTAGGCCGGTAGTGCAAAAATAATGTATTTCATCATGACCACAGTTCAAATGGAAGCGTCCTGGCTAAATTTTTACTTTTACTCTTTAAGTGATATTAATCGTAAGTGAAAATTAAGAAATTGATTTTGGGACTAAGTAAGATATAAAAAAAAACAAATCTCTTACTATAAGTAATTTTAAGATACTTATATTTTATAGATTCGATCGATCTGAGCGCTGAGACTGGGGAAAATTTAAAGTTTTAATATTAATGTACATAAATATAAATTAGAATGTACAGCATATCTTTAGCAACTCTTTTGGAATAACTGAAATTATATCTAACTCATACATACGTACATATGTATGTATGTATATGTGAAGGCTGTAAAAGAATGATTCTTTTAGTTGAATAACTGTCGTTTTTAAGTGCATATGTATACTATATTTTTATTAACATACGATATAAGTTATCTTAAGTACTAATTTAAGATAACTAACACCCCAATTAGGTACATCCAATTACTTATTGTCACTTGGCTGACAGGTGTAATGAAATTGGTTTAAAACAATCCAAACAAATCATACAGTCACAAACAGTCACTTACATATAATAATTTAAAGTGTGCATTTACCTACGCGCAAAATATTTTAATCTCTCTAACTGTGCAAGTTACAATTACACTTTTGCCTATAATATATTATATAAATATTCGGTAAAGAAAATGTACGCACCGAAACCGTTAGAAGTTTTCAAAGTTCAACCAAGTCAAATTCATCTATTGCGATCAAGATTCAAAGCCATCGAGAATTATACTTAAAGGTAAAGTACATATTCAAGAGAGCATAACACAGAGATTTGTTTTGAAATCAATATATATCTATGGAGTATATTCCACATTTAGAGGTAATTTCACCTACATACTTAATTAATCAACAATTTACATGTATTAGTAAGTTGGCTTCTTATTTTGTACAAAATCCAAAACTGTTTGGATTTTTTGTTTACCTAAAAAGCCAACACACAAGTAGTTACCGAATCAAGTGGTAGAAAGTAGAATTTGGAAGAGCTTAAATTTAAGACCTTTGACTCACTTGAAGGTAAGTGGGTTCGCAGTAAATATATGTGATGATGTGTGCATCCCATTGAACATAAGTGGTATGCATAAGAAAGCGTAGTATTTGAAAAGTTGAAAACGTCCAAATGCTCCAATAGCGTCAAACATCTCATCCAATTTCGTTCCGCTGTTTGTCTCGTCATAATCTTCAAATGTCCCCACCACCACATCATCTTCAAATGAAGAGTCTGCACGTCGAAACCTTGTGTTTCGCATCGCGCTTGTTATAAGTACGAACGCCGAAGGTTTATTGAATTGTTGCCTTAAACAAACAAGTTTAGTTTTCCATTTTTTCCCTCGTACTTCTGTTATACGGCCCAAATTCTTGTAATATAAGAGATATTTTTAGAGAAACTCACAAACATATACCATGCAACGTGAAATGTTTCTGAAATGTTTAATATAAGAAATGAGTGAAAATCGCACTGCGATTTATAAAAAATGAGGTAGCTAATTACAGCATATTTACATTTCGAATATTAATGGTTTTTTAATTTTTATCACATTGTAGCATTGGTAAATTTTTGCTATTGATTATAGATATACATACATACATATGATCACATCAGCCACATATATGTGGCTGATGTAATGCAAACGATCAATTTTTGTTGCATGGTGTTACTAGATTCGGTCTCTGAGTGTTTGGTATTGCTGCTCATTATTATTTTGGGCAAAAAATAACGGATTAACTGTATTTCGCAAGATTAAGTTTTGCAAATTATTTGATAAATAATATACATATGCGTGTTAAATGTGTGTTATATCATTGTGCTTTATAATAGGTGTGTTTCTTTACTTTAGCATCAATTTGCCACTAGAATTTATTTATTATAATTTTGGGGCCAACTGTGCACCTCGACCAAATCTGTGTTATGGGCAGCCCTTGTTCCCTATAGAACGAGACGTAGACTATAAGCAAATCGGGTTACGGTTTTACTGAGGTCCTTGGGATCAATTTGCTATATCCTGCGGACTTGTAATAGGCAAAAAACAAAAAAAAAAAAATAAATCAAATTTTCTTTTAATTAAAAGAAATTGCAAAAACCTAAGCGAGCAATATTTTGCAAGTTTTCGTGTTGTTCAACAGCTGATAAGCCATGAGAAATAAAAGAACTATGAAGAACGCTGCTTATTTCGTGATAATTTATTGAATATTTCTTACTGCCTGCTCCCCTAAATACGGGAGAAGTTTTCTTTCGTACATTTACATATATGGAAAAAAACAACAATTTATAAATTTTTATTATTGTTTTCAATATACATACATATGTAAGTATGCTAAAGAAAACTTCATTCTCATTTAGAGACACAGGCACTTAATGTTTTACGTAATTATTGCTTTTTGAACTTAATTTTTTTCTTTGTGTTTGCACAATCATTTATTTTCGCGTTTTATGGTCTTCTCTTATACTTTTCTTTCGATAATTTTTGATTTGGCCTTATTAAACTCTGTGCTTGTTTTAATTCCATATTCATTTTTATATTGCAGGAATCATTACAATATGATTTTATCCTATATCTCCAGTTACTTGAACATTATAACAGGTAAAATCACGTTTCACGGTTGTGAGCACAGAGATACAAAGCAAAAGTATTTTTTTTAATATAATTATTAGTAACAGTGTTAAATGCTCTATAAAACTTTGCTTTTTACCCAGAAATTCATAAATGTTTTTTTTTCCACTTAGTTCTTGAATTGAGATATAATTTTCCTCCTAGAATACAATATTTCGCAGCATAGTGTATTTTTTTATATGCATATTTGTTATTTTGAGTTTCTCGAAATAGATCTCTTATATTTTAAAACTTTTTGGCGGGCAGCAGTAATTTCAATTCGAAACTTAAAAAAGCAGTTGTTAGTTTAGTGCAAGATTTCAGCAAAACGTCTACGTATGTATGTACATACTCATTATTATTTGAGATGGAAATGATCCAAAGAAGATACAATTTGTATGGCATGGAGCCATTGGCATGCAATGAAGATACAGACAGCGAAACAAAATTGGATTCCATATTGGCCTACCTTGGAGAATTTGACTTTCTTCAAATTGTAAATTACATATTTTTTTCTATAACAGTTATGTTTAATGCGTCGCAGTCATTATCACATGTATTTACTGCGAGTCCCGTTGCCTATAGGTGAGTCAAAAGAACTTGTATACATGTGTACATATGTATGTAACTGGTGGCCGTCCCAAATGAGATCTTGCAGTGTTGAACACCTTTGCAAACTTTGTATGTTGTAATATAGTTTCCTTTTATTTTTGTATACTATAACTGAATTTCTGCAGCAGCGCAGAAATTTGCCACAATATCGATTGCAAAGTCGACCCGTCCCAACGCTCATAACATAACTACACAGTTTTAACATTAATTGCTCAGATAACTCTCGCTTTGCAAAGCCCCATTTGAGTTGCTTATTGTTTTTTTTTTTTTATTTATTTCCATAAAACCCTCAGAAAGACATTATGGAATGCATTGAAAATTTGAATCGTAATCGCTTCTTTATTTGCAATTTCAGATGTAACAACATGACCCGGTGCGAATATCTTACGAAAGGGTTTTTTGAGCCCAGGACTGTTTTTAATTCCTCAGCACAATTTCATGAGTGTAACAAGTATGTTTTTAATCCAACCACGGAACGCAGATTTGGAGTATCACCACCCAATTGCTATGAAGATCAAGTCGTTTGGGCATCCGTTTATAATTGTGTCGATGGTGCACCGTATCGCCAACGGGAGTACACAGCGGCAAGTGAGGTAATTTACGAGAGGGATAAACAAAAAATCTTAAAAAAATTAAAACGAAAACCGACAAACTCAGAGATTTGGCAAGGCTGCTAAATTTCATGACTATTTGTTCCAATATTAATTTTAAGTGACGAGGTTTTCAGGGTAAGAAAAAATTATACTTGCAAGCTGAGTTTAATTTTTTTCGTTCGTTATAAAATTTGTATTCTCGAACTTAAAAATAAAATTAGGAGAATATTTTTTTTTGATTCTTGATTTTTTGAGTTCTCTTCGGGAACGAAAAAGCCAACTTTTGTTATTGTTTTCTTTTGTCTGAGAACAAAAAAAAATCCTGCATTTTTTTCCTTGTATTTAGTTTTTATTTTACAATTTTCTGCCTACTTTGCTGGCGACTTTCTCCATGTGAATGTATTCAGTTGCCACTACTTCATTAAATATTTTTGGCTCTCATCAAATATGGGAAGTAGTTCAGGAAAGTGTCATTTACACGGCATTAACGGCATCTATTTAATATTCTTAACTTATTTATTTTTGAAAAAAAAAAAAAAAAATCAGATTCAAAGACCTGGAATATGCTTTGGTTCAATTCACTCATTTCAACTGAGAGGTAGTTCCTCACACTCTTACACACACACGTGACGTCCAACAACATGCTGATGTAAAAATGATGCATTTTTCAACTAAATTGAACCGAATCGCATGCACTTGAGTCCATGACGCAACTGCATTTTTCTTATGCAAATTTTTGGCGGGCTTCTATACATTTTCGCTTCGATTTTCCATTGGGTATTTTAATGGAAAAAGACGAATTTTTGAACTTTTCCCATATTTGCATATTTCGAGAATAAGACGACTATTGTTTAAGTGATTCTGGTCAATGCAACGATTTCCTCACCGTTTGCAACAGAAGGTTCTGAAATTTGCTGCAACCGGAACTCTGCAAAAACTATTATAACATATTATCCCTACCACGTCAAACTATCGAATATTCGAATTTGTACTATTCAGGAGAGCAAATATATCCACTCAGTTGTGAGCTGAAAGTCAGTCCGTTTTAAAAAAAGAAAGCTTTTAAATTTTTCTGATGCAACTTAGAATACTCTATGGTATGGTAGTACGAGCTTTCACAATTAGATGTGCAGCCAATGTTTTTGCATATTGGATAGATTGACGTGGTGGGGACGTATTATGTATTACCACATGTCCTTTTGATTGTATTGCTCATGCAAAAAAAAAAAAAAAACTAATAATATTTTCAATTGTTTTTTTTTCTTTCTTACTCAGTTTGGACTTATTTGTTCTAGCGAGTGGAATCGTAATGCAGCCGACACTGTAAACTATGCTGGACAACTTGTTGGACTACCTATTGGTGGTTTCCTTGTCGACAAGTAAGTATTATAAGTAGTGCATATTAATAATAATTATTATTGAAAACCGATCAACGATCATTTATATACACATACACATGTATGTACATACATATGTATGTATGCTACTATTGATATTTTGTTTTTTGTTTGTAGATTTGGCCGCCGTCCTGTTTTGTTGAGTATTGGATACATACGATTCGCTTTGGGCTTATTTCGATCATTCTCACCAGATTATGAGATATTTCTATTCTTCGAGTTCGTTGAAATGGTCTTCGCGACAATATATCTTCCGACAGCATTTTTACTGGCGGTTGAATCGGTTACAAAGGATCGGCATGTGATAGCCGGTACATTTTTTACGGTATTCTATTGTTTAGGAAAAGTGCTCTTAGGAGTTATAGCTGAAAACTGTACACAGTGGAGATTGCTTTTGAGAAGTCTGTATACTATGTCAGCATTGCTGGTGCCCACTCTTCATATTGTGCCAGAAAGTTTACGTTGGCTCTTAAGCCAAGGCAGAGAAGAGGATTGTGTTGAAATACTTCAAATGACAGCAACTGGCAAAGGCAAGATAGTGCCATGGAGATACTTAAATAATTTAATACACACCAATCGCAATAAAATAATGAGAGCTGATGAGGGCAGATACCCAATCAAAATGTCAATTAAAAGGTTATACATGCGAGTTTTTGTTTATTCGTATCTATGGTTTGTACTTTCTCAGGGTCTGACTTTAAATTTTGTCAATTTTGGTGGCAACAAATATAAAAACTTTATGCTCGACGGCTTGGTAAAAGTTCCCGGCTTATTAATATCCATCCACATACTGAACAGGTGCGAGCGGCGATCTACTCTGTGCATCTCCTTGGCTCTATATGCTCTACTAATGGGTGCTATATCGGTATTAAAAAGTGAGTATTGATTTCCTTTGCGGTACAAGTAAAATCGTATGCACACAAATACAGTTTCAATGCTAACAAATCGGCAAATTCAATGTTACTATAATCAGTAAGCCTTTATTGATAGCGACATTGAGTTTGTACCCATCTGATTACAACAGTATTAAATAGTTCTATTTGAATCTAAATACTTTAGGTTCCCGGAGCATTGAAACACTGCTGCGTCTTGTTGCTGAGTCCATAATTGTTTTCAGCTATCACGTTTTATTTTTTCTCACCGTTGAAACATTTCCGACAAATGTGAGAGGTAGTCTTTTTGGACTTGTCGTAATGATCGGCCGTGTTGGGACTATGTTGGCATGGCCAAATATAGTAAGGTTTTTGTTATCATAAACTTAAACATTTGTTAAAGCATATAAAACATTTTAGCGCGAGTTCAAGGAGCTTTCACCGGTGTTTATTTTTGCTTTTCTAACAGCGTTGAGTGTGGGTCTGACACTGCTTACCTTAACTACTAGGCATAAAACTTTACCTCTAATACTGGCTGATATTAAGCAGGCAACTGAGCACGAAGTGGAACTCGAAGAGGAGCATGATGAGGAGTTGCAAGAGGAGGCAGAGGATTCTTTGTAGAACAGATTTTGTGAATTATTTGTTTATATTTTTAAGATAAAAAAAAAAAATTATTTTAATAAAGGCAACCATAAATGCATAACATTCTGGGCTAAATTTATTTTGCGATTAACTTTCTGTTTTGAATTGATGTAATAGTCAGCAGCAGGCCTGCCTTCGGGAAACGTGAAAAAATAGCACATAAAATTAGTTTGAGAAAATAAAAGTCGAGCAGTTTTTTTTTTAAAGATTTTTATTTATAAAAACAACACAACGAACACAAAACATTTAAACAAACTGTTTTTTGTTTGTTACTGAAAATATGAAGTAATTTTAATGTACTAGATCGTATTGAATGTGAGTAAATAGGGCAGACGTACGCAATGTGTCTCACTCACTGACTTTGTGAGGCATAGAAATAATTATTGGAGTATCCAAATTGTGGCCACGCTGTTCGTAAAATATTAAAAACTGATAAGACACATTACTTAAAACTCTGAGAGACAAACAAACTAGCGGCACTGTGCAACAAAAAGTTAAAGTTTCGACTGCCAAGGCATGCAACATGAATTTCTGTAAACATTTATCTGGCTGCGTCAGCAAATTATAGTTACACGGAGAAGTTATATGCGAGTAAGAGGGAAAATGTTGATGTGGAAAACATTGTTAGTTACTAACTTTTCAAATTAATTACTGAGTAATAATGTAACGATTATAATTGTTATTTTCAAGTTCGGTAACATAAATGTTAAAACGAGCGAAAAAATGAAACTGAGTTCCCAAGCGTACATATTTCCCACCCTGAAAAAACAGCGTTTGACATTTTGAGTGAAAACTGGAACAGAAAAAATAAAATTTTATAAAAAATTAATACACATTAACTAAAAAAAAACAAAAAAAAATTGAAAAACGCTTGTCAACTACACACAATTATACATGTGCATATGTATGTATGTATGTGCACATCCGCATATAATTTTCAAATGTTAATGCAAGTATTTTTCATACGAATTAAATTTTATTGTTGCATGGTGTATCTCTTTCGCACTTCTCGAAAAATAACTCTTATTCTCTTATATTTAAAGCGTGTTAACTGGACAATTGCGATTTCGAAACAAAACCTCTAAAAAAATTAGTTTAGTGGCAGAATTTAATAAATCTACACACATATATAACAAGCATGACGGACGGCGTTAATGATATCGAGCAACAAGAGCGCGTAGATTCCAGAGAACCGTTTGACGAATATTGCAACGCAGACGACAATAATGCGTTGGATGCGATACTAATCCGCATTGGAGAATTTGGACGTTTTCAAATGTTTAATTATGTTTTGCTTTGCATGCCAATGATATTTAATGCATTTCAATCAATATCATATGTATTTACTGCCAGTCCCGTTGTCTACAGGTCAGTCAAACATTTCAAATGTAAAAATTAAAAAGAAGTACTTAAAAGAGTACCTGGACTTCAATGAAAACACTATTTTAGTTTCGAATTCAGAGTAAAAATTGTCTGTTTTTTGTTGTCAAAAATAAGTACCGACACTTTCTTGTTATGGCAGTTTGTTTATTTAACTTACATACATACATACATACATACATGTGAACGTATATGGAAAAGTATACATTTAGCAAAACCGGAAAATCTCTTTTAGTGACCACTTTTTCTTCACCGAATTCGGGTCGTATGCAAAACACCCCTAAGAAAGGTTGTTGAGCAATTGTTTAGCGAAGTATATGAAAGTTGCTAAAAGAATGAGCGGTTTACATTGGCCTGATGAGTCAAGCTTAAATTTTAAAGGAAAACATGTTCGCGCGGTACATTTCAGTGGCATTTGCTTGTTTTCGGTCTCAGTCTCTTTCGATGAGAACATAAAATAGCATATAGTGTTGAAAGAAATGTGAATGTAGTATCGCCAGAAGAATTGGTAGAATTAATTTATATTATGGACAAATTTTCGGCAATTTCGGCACTGCTAATACATAAATACCGCCATGCCTGGCGCCCATTCCAAAAATGACGATACTCACATATTTTTAATATACTCAGCGCACAAAAAAAACAAAAACAGATTTCGTAAAACGAGAAACTTGGTATTAGAGCTGTTTAAATTTATCAGCAGTGATCTAGCTAAAATTCATTTTAAAATGTCTTCATTAATCAGTGTTGCTATGTTACCCTCTTTATGGCTAAACTTTTGTTAAGGCATCTCTAGTTGAATTAAGGCTTTTCATTTTTTGCTGTTTTACCAGAAACTCTTTTAATGCAATTTTTTCAATAGTCAGTAGACCAATAACGGCATCAAAAACGACATACATATGTGGTTGTCCTGTATATAATCGGTGAAAACGAAGAGTGATCCTTTTTCCATACCTTAACAAATGCTATTAAGATTTAATTTATTTTTTATTTAATACTATTATTTTCTCAACCTGAAGGTCTTTTAATTATATAAATTTTTTGTTCAAATATTCAAATATTTTTGGATAGCTTCTTCAGGCCAATAGAAAATAAAAAAAATATTTTTTTTTCACTATTATTGTCCTTAAAAAGTTATCAGAAAAAGAGCGAAATATCGACAACTCAAGATAATAATATTAAATTGCTGTTTAGAATATAGGAAAGGATATTTATAACGTAAATGTTTTCGTTAATACTTTATCATATTTTGTAATAACTAGTTACTTGTACTATAATTCCATAAAACTACTTGCAAGTCGATAAAAGGCATTACAACTTTGAGACATACTAGAGTTTTTGCCTTGTGTTTTACTAATTATCATTACAGATGCAATATAACTCACTGCGACAGTCTTACAAGTGAATTTTGGGAGCCCTGGGTCAATTTCAGTATTCCAAGAAAGAACTCACAATATGATCAATGCAGTCGATATGTTTTTAATCCGGCAGTGGAAGACAGATTTAATTTATCACCAGTGACGACTGAATGTATTGAAGAGAATTTCAATGAAATAATGGTAGAGAAATGCACTGATGGCTTCAAGTTTCGTGATGCCGAGCATACAGTGGCAAATGAGGTAATATTGTATAATATTAAAAACATATTTTTTGAGTGTGAATACTGGACAACCGGCTGTTTCTGGTTTGCAACACCCTTCATCAGCATTCACTTAGCACTGCCGCTTAAAACTAGTAATTAATTTTCATTCACTACACTTTAAATCAACGATTTTATGAAAAACAGAAACAAATTCTTTGATAAGTTTTTTTTTTTTATCTTGATAATGTAGGAAGCTAGAGTTTTGTTTCTTATTCAAAAAAGCTGTTGATGTCTGGGCTTGTTGGTTTTGCAAGAAACTTTCTGCAATTTACATATATTTTCGAGAATATGGGGAGTTTGGAAGTTTTGCAGCACATTCCCCAATTTCAAGGGGAATGTGCTTTTGATTTTGTTTTAAAGATATATGTTACCGATTTTTTCTAAACTTCAAACATCAAAATTGGTTTTTAAAAATTTCAAAATCGGCTTTTAAAAATGTTGAATAATCGATCCTCTTGCTTAATTTATTTATTGCTTAATGGTGTGCAAACATTTACTACTCTTCTATTTAGTTTGGACTTTTTTGTTCTGATGAATGGAAACTCAATATGGCCGGCACCATAAACAATGTTGGACAATTTATTGGTATCCCTTTAGGTGGTTTATTTGCAGACAAGTAAGTATGTATGTATATAAATATAGGAATCTGTGAGAAAATGGAATAAATTATTGAGAAGACTTAACACAATTTTCATTTCAAAAATGGTGCAAAATTTTAGTTATTTTGCAGGATTTTAATTATTTTGAATTTAATTGTGTTTGCTCTATGTGAATGAATGAACAATTTAGATGTCGATGAATTAGGCATCAATTTCCTGTTTTTTTTTTTTACAAATTTGGTAATAATAACTAAACCTGAGCGCTTAATGCTTTTTTCAGATTTGGCCGACGCACCATGTTGGCATTTGCTGGATTCTTGAGCTCCATTATGGGTATAATACGATCGTTTTCAACAAATTACATTATGTTTCTTTCCTTTGAACTGCTGGACATGGTAGTCGGAAGCACACTTTTTCCCACAGCATTCCTGCTGGCAATTGAATTGGTTGGACCGAAACGACGTGTGATTGCCGCCACAATAATCACAATATTCTATTCGTTGGGAGAAGCGCTTCTGGGAGTTTTAGCAGAACAATTTCAAAACTGGAGAGTTCTGTTAAGAGTGCTCTACATTCCGGCAGCACTACACATATTCTTTCTTATCTTACTGCCCGAGAGTGTACGCTGGCTTCTAAGTCAAGGCAGAGAAAAGCAAGCCGTTGCTATACTTAAGCGAGCAGCGCGGGTAAATCGCAAGAACTTGCCAGATAACAGTTTGGAGAACTTAATAAATTTGAACAAAATAAAATTGGAAAGGGCCAATGAAAGCAACTACCCCATATGGCTGGCAATTAAAACATTCTTCTGGCGAATTTTGAATTGTTCGTTGTGTTGGTTTACACACACCCTGGTGGCCCTGGGCTTAAGTCTGAATTCTGTCAATTTGGGTGGCAACAAATACAACAACTTTATGTATAATGGATTGGTGCAGGTGCCAGGTCTAATATTGCCCCTTTTTATAATGAACACAGCCGGTCGGCGATTTTCATTGTGTGGTTCCATGTTGGTCTGTGCCATGTGTATGAGCGCTACAATACTCTTTGGAAAAAGTAAGTTTGGCACTGGTATTAATAATATTTCTTTTTTGTTTTGTTTTAATTTAATTTGTCAATAGGTGGACAAACTGTTGAATTAATATTATTCTTAATTGGAAAATTCGCCATAACTTGCAGTTTTCAGGTTTTGTATTTTTTTACTTCCGAAATATTTCCGACAAACGTAAGAAACAGTCTTTTATCGCTTTGCTCTATGATTGGTCGTATTGGATCTATGTTGGCACCGCAAACGCCACTGCTGGTAAGTCGTATCAGTATAATTCAAGATCCCACAGTATTTACACATATTTAATTTAAAAAATATTATAGATAAAATATTATGAATATGCGCCGCAGATTCTATTTGCGGTTTTTGCACTAGTAAGTGGATGTCTGACATTATTTTTCCCTGAAACTGCCAACAAAACGTTACCTTCAACAATGGACGATGCTTGCAACTTAGACACTGATCAGGGAAGAGGCTCAGATGAGGATGAAAATGTTTAAAGCTGGTTTTGGGGATTTTAGGATTAAACAAATCGCAATTCAAGTTGCATTACATGCGAATGCTCAGACTCAGCACCACTCTTAAAGTGGTTCCCGCTGTTTATATTGATGAAAATTAGAAACTTACACAGCAAGAAATCTTACGCAAATCTTAGAGACTCAAGTGCGCAGTTAACGGCTCAGATTGGGTCTTTGAAAACTCGTAGCATAAAAAGTATAAAAAAAAAAAATATTTATGTATAATGGTTTGCAAATTTGCAATTTTTCTAATATTTATAGCCCACAATATTTTTTGTTTCTCTCACATTCAGTAAAATAAAGCAGAAAGTAAAAAACATGCGATTTCCCTAATCATTTTGCTTGATCAGTCCGCCAGCTCTTATATAAAGAGCTTGCGGACCGACATTTGCTCTTTTCTGTTAGTCCAATACTTTTCCCAGCTGCATCGCATGAAAGTGTAAAGAGGAGGCCATAGATATCCCTTTAGCTCAGTTTTCAGTTCAGGGTCTTGCCCTACAACTTCTGGGGTCAGTAGAGCTTGACAGAGGAGCGGTTACAAAAGCTGTATTAGAAGTTGCCACTGGAGTGGTAATTGAAAACAGAATTTTTAATCAGGTTTTAATGATTACAGATTTAATTCCCTTGAGAATATTGTGAAGCCCTTATCCTAATGTGTCTTGGAATCATTAGAGTAGGACGAAAGCTTGCGCTAATACACTGTCTCCCAGATTGAAGAGTGTAGCCGAGCTGTATGAGTCCGTATTCTAAGCATTTCGGAAAAGTAAAATATATAAATGATTTTACACTGTTTTTTTGCGCCCACCTTTGTCAATTAACAATAAAATATATTCTTATTAGAGTGGTTGCATGCAGTGCATCGGCGTAAACGCAGAGTAACAAACTCGGAAATCTGTTAGCGTACGTTGACTACTTTGGCAGCTTTGTTTAGGTTAAGCTATTTTTAAATAAAATGCAAAAATAAAATCTAATATTAAAAAATTAATTAAAAAAAAAATAATATAAATAATATTGGAGCTATTCACATACGAGTACATACAGCAAACAAAACACTCATTGTGTACAGCTGCGTCGTTACGTTACCATCGATTGAAAGAAGCGACGGATGACATACATATGTACATATATGCGACTATTCGACTTAGGTTACAATCACTGCGGCCGCTGAAATAAATATAAAAAGCAACAACTGTCGCTGTCGGACTCCATTGGAAGAATGCTGCTTGATGCCAGTGGCACCAAATATTCGAGACATTTAACATAAAAAACTATATTAATTTATGGAACTCTAAAAAAGTGAACGAGTGCTGAAATTTATTCACATATTTGTATCGTCGAATGCTGAATTATTATGACCTTGCAACGGGTTACTATTAAAGTTAGTATTACGTGATGTTTGCTTTGTAAGGCGACGCTTTTTGACAAAACGCGTTTCATTCAACATCATGATGGACTTTCGGCTCATAGAAATATGCTTGACGTTAATATCATCTACATTAAAAATATATTATAGCAAACTTTCCCATTAAGCTCTTCATTTAATTGACATACCATCACCCAAAAATCTCCTTTCAAAATTGCGCGGCAAGTCACTGTAGTCATAGTGACTCTTATTACGATTCTCATGCAGTTTAAATATTGTCTGACGTCGCACCATGTGCTGCTCCATTTCGTCGTTTAGCTCATTTTGGTTGGCGTCGTTAATATTGTCGTCTTCATCATCGTCATCGAAACGTTTTGGCCTTTGCAACTGCCGCGCAATGTGTACGGCATTACCACGTATTTCTTGAGCAGCATCCTCTTCCGTTATCTTTAATGAAAATTAAACAGAGTGCAACAGAGTTAATTTAAAAATGTTCTTTTCATTTTCATTTTCATTTTATTGCCAGTACGTTGTTCATGTGTGCATCGTATTCACTGTAACAAATTAAACCTTGAATAGAGTACATTTTTATGTTACACCAGGTGATGATAGAAGCAAACTTTCTTAAAGAAATTGAAACAAAAAACTTTAATTCAATTTGAAATGTTGCCCAAAACTCTTACGACTCGTACTCGTTACTTGAACGTGCAAACGTTTCAGCACTGCGACACAATGGAGATGTCGTTGTGTTTCTCAGAATACTGAAAGTTCTGGCAAACACTACATTTTAGCTTGAGGCGGGCCAATTGCTCAATAAGTTGATTTTTATTTTAGTAAGTACTTTATTATTTGAAATGTTTGCAACAAGTCTGTGTGTGTGCTAAACACACACACCCACACGGAAAAAATCTACAAGTTAAAAGAACGTAGACAGCAAGATTTACTTTATGTTTTTCGGTAATGATTTTGCATCGTAGGACTTTCATTACAATTCAACCTCTATAAATTGATACATCTTGGTCCAATTTTTTGGGAACTGATCTGTTACAGAAGATTGGGCCAGGCGAATACTGCTCGCCTACTTTTTACTACAACTTTAGTAGTAAAAGCTAGAAATCTTGTTCGTACTTTTATGTCATTGCTTTGAGGAAAACTTGATGAGTATTAATGCCGTTTCAGTTTCATAAATTAATTACACATTTGTGCATACACCTAAGGAATGTAACAAGGTTGGTCACAACAGTTACCCAGTCAAATCCACTTTGTATGAGTAGTAGAAGAAAATGGTCGGTTGAGCAATTTTCCTTACCGTACTTGATGCTCTAAACCAATCCAATTTAGTTGCAGCCAGCAACTGTGAAATTGTTGCAAAGCGATGAAAGAACATGGCAATAAACTGTATTATAAGAATGAGGCCAAAGAATATCACAAAACAAAGACCGATGGGGTCAAGTTCTTTATAACGACGGTAAATATAGATTTGTGAGTTTGTATCGTCGTATGTTATAACGTCCACCGGGTCAATGGGCCACTCCAAGTGTAAATAATCCTTCTTTAGTTGCAGCAGAAAGACAATGAGAACGAAAATTGAATTTATCATGACAAAGGCAAAAGCAAACATGTTGCGCAATTCCCGAAGGCTATCGGCAATTTCAGCCTTTTTCTCTTTTGTATGGAACATTGGCTTCAGATACAATTTAATTAAGTCCTTCCAGAAACGCTTTTCTCGCAAAGATATTTCTCCCAGTTCAGAGTCGACGAGCAGGGGATCGTTTATCCATCCTGGTATGAACTGCTTTTCTTTACTGTCATAATCGTCGCCTGCCGTCCCATCTTCGTCCTGCAAAGAAATACATTTTCATATGTGTGCAATTGTGTATTTAAGAGTCTTGAAACTGTTTTATTTTTATATTTCTGAACGAATTTCATATCTTATGTGTGTAAGTTCGCATTCATACTTGTGCGTATAAGGATATCGCATCACAATGTCTGTGGCAACAAACTCACAATGGAATTGATTATATCATAATAAGCTGGATATTTTGTGTGCACCAAATTAAACTCTTTTCAATTACCTTCTTTGCTGCAACCTCACGGGTTCCCCAGGACACATCGTTCATATTGAAAACAGAATATATTAGTAACAACATATACATTGAGGGTATAGTGATGTAATAAATGAAGCCGCACACAAGAGCTCCAACTTCTTGTGGATGAACAATTCCTGTGTAATACACATGTAAATAATTGCATATTTTTATGCGAGTTTAACAAGAATAGTTCTTTAAGTGTTCTTTTTTCGATCAAAAATCAGATTCAATGTGCTTACCCGCAATAAAGATTTGTAGAAACACCAAAAGGAAAAACAGCGAAGCTGGAGCCAGGGGACCATCGTCAATTATCTGAATGATTATTCCGATAAGAACTGCCATCATAACCAGGCAGTATATTGAACTGATAACAAAAGCCAGCAACAACTAAAAGTATGTAATTTTCAATGAATCCATTACACATACATAGATTGATTAGTCTCATAAAAAATTAAATTATTGCTGATTTACACCTAATTTTTCATGAATACAGGTATACATGTGTGTAATTAGTGCTTTTTTAACATTTTCCCTCAATAGGAAAGTATTACGACTAGAAAAACTTACTTGAAATTTTTGTTTCAAATAAATACAGGACAATATGAACGCCAGCAAAGGGATAAAATTCCACAAAAATGCAGTCCATATGCCGATGCTAAAAACGGTAACCAGCGAGCCCACCATCATCAGAAAAATAGTGCCGGGACCGAGTATAGTGCCGACCATTATCATTGCTTGATAAATTATGTAGGGCATGGATATGGAGCTGTTTGTTTTCACCACCACATCGGCGTCTGAAAGCAAATCAAATATATTGGCGATTGTGGAAGGAACCCAACGACGCCGTTGATTGTAAAATTCGTTGAACATTTCCGGTGAATGTGTATATGCATCCGAGGCAGCAGAATATTCTACACGCAAGCCCTGCTTCAGTATCAGAGTGCATAGCCAACGATCTTCGCCCTGATCATACTGGACATAGTGCATGGGCTCCTGTGACACGGTGGTGTATTTTTTCATTACACTGTTCTCCATTAAGGCACTGCCGCGAAACAAACTAAAACAGCCTGGGCTACACAGTACACAACCGATCACATGCTCAGTGGCCTTTTGTAGCCAATGACCAATGGCATACTCAAAAATCTGGTACCAAACCATGGGCCCTCTTCCCACTGGATGAATGCGCCCACAGGCCGCTCCCAATTCATCTATGGCCTTCATTCGATCTATCAACAGTTGCACCGCCTGCGGCTGAAAATCTATATCGCCATCAAGAGCCAGCAGAAATGTGTTCTCTGCTATGACGGCTTTACGCTTGGCCGACACCGACTCCAATTCCATTATGCGAAAACCCAACAAATAATACATGTACATGACCTGCGACCAACGTTTTTTGTGTCGTATTTTATCCTTGTTCTTTAAATGGGCAATCATTTTGGAGCGACCTGGTAGAGTCCAAACCAAACGTCCGCCATAAGGCGTTTCAATTTTAACAGGTGGTTTTATTTTTATACTGACACCATACACCTCAAAAGCTGCTTTTTCAATGCTGTTAATCAGTATCTTAACGTATTCATTGAGCGGTGGGTTCTTTGGATTTTCAACGAACTTCTCGTCCAATATGAAAGCATCATCAAAGAAAATATTGGCTGAAATGAAAAATGAAAAATGTCGTACTACATTTAGTTCATCTAGAAGCCAATGTGAAAGGTATGAGCCGCGAATACTTATAGCCATGTGCGATGTAGGGTAAAAGCATCGCCTTGCATCGTGAGTGGCAGGGAGTCGTATGTTTTGATTTAGGTCAATGGATGAGCACCAATTCTTTATTTCATATCAAAAATAAATTCACTCAAGGAGATAATAATATTTTTAAAAAGTGCAATTTGGAAAAAAGAGTGAGACCCATTTATTTTTGCATTGACTCGTGCAATTGATAAATAACAAGAAATTTATAAATAAAACACTAAAATTTTACGAGATCATCTGTCGTTGTTTGTCGAGGAACATCCATTAATATAAAATTTAAACAAATCAAGTCCTTCTTAGGAAATTTTACTCTTGAAACATATGTATATGTGTGTATGTGTGTATACATTATTGTTCCTTGCAGCAAACATGTAACCACTCACCACTGGTGTTCCTGATTATACTTTCGCTGATGTACGAAATGTGTGGATGCATGTGTTTGTGTGAGCAGCAATATTTCATTGCAATTGGATTAACGACTTACATAAAATTTATTGAGAAAAATAAAAACTTAAGTATTTGCTAATGAATTATATGACATTCCAAATAACCAAAGTGAACACCAATGTTTGCAAGAATAGCAACAACCACAATAACCACAAAACAATAGAAATTGTTTAGGTCCTTTAGCTTTAAAAAATATTTCATAGAACTTCTAGAAATAATTTTAGAAAAAAAAAAATTTATTAATTCAGGTCCAAAAATGGACCTGAATTAATACATTTCAATTGGCTCTTAAAGCAAATAAACAATTTAGTTCATATTTGAAAAAAAAAATTTTTTTTTTTTTTTTGGTAAGAATTTCTTGAATTTTGGTTTAGCGAATATATCAAAATTCGAAAAGATCAGAAGGTTCTATAATACTTATATAATACTATAATTCTTCCGTTGGTCGTACTGATTATCGAATATCGAACTGCAACACAAGTCCCTTAATAAAATCATGAAGCTATTTATATAGCTCTTATTTGACAGATTTTCCATACAAATATATCAAACAACAGTCTTATAAGCCTGTTATAATTTTTATGAATTAGGGGGTTAGAGTTTACTCACGCTTCTGCTGCAAGTGCCATTTTAATTTACCTATTGTTTTCGTGGTTACTTCTATTTTTATGCACTACGGTGTATGAATACATAAATGGAAATTCTTCACATTTATTTGGAAACTTATTCATGTGTCCATAAAACACCATCCCGTTTCTCCAAATTTCGTAGTCTGGTGCTCACGACATAAATCAAAGCAAATGAATGCATGACATTCCTCTTAATGGAATCCAAGTTAAGCTGCTTCAGACTTTCAACAATCATTGAAAAATTGTTAAAACAGCACACTATTCTTGAAAGGAACAAAAGAAAGAAATTGAAACAAAGAAACAGAACGTAAATTCACAAGAATTTTAATTATTTGCAAGGACGAAAAATCTGTAACAATCTGGCCATGCGAAGTGGAAAATGTGATAAAATATAACTGCTAATGAATGTATCGTCAACAAAACTGCAAACATTAAATATGATATGTTCCCTTTATTTGTTTCATCATGCTCAGCATCAAGCATGTACATTCAAGTAAGTCATATATGACGCCACAAAGTAAATACATTCTGCATCAGTTCGTTTTTCAAGTGAAATAAAAGTAAAGCAGTTTCTGGTGTCAAAAAAGAGGAGTTTCAAACATCGGTCCACATATGTATGTATATGACATAGTCCAAGGCGATTCGTGAAGAAATGGTACAAGTGTTAGACGGAGTTGCAAGTATCTGCCTGTTCCTCGAACCTGCGAACGAAGTTTTCTTTGAAAACAACAAGAATTTTATTTCAAATGTTTTTCTTGTTTTCAATGCAAATGTGCGAAAGAAAACTTCGATTGCACTTAGGTGAACAGTCAGACAATTGCTGTTCCCGTTGAAAGTTATACTACAGCCGGTCTTTGTACTTTTTTCTTCGTCACTTCAGCTTTTAAAGTAATGACGAAGAACTCAAACGACACAGTTTTCCTGCAACGTTTAAAGCAACGTTCTGCTGCGAAGAGTACGTTTGAGGTCTACTGCATGGTGCCGCCGCACCATGTTGTAGAGTTCTCAGATGCCTTATTTTTAAAACTAAAGTTCCGTAGACCAACTAAAACAACATCATTTTTGATGCAAATTGTTAGAACTCAAAAGTAAAACGTAAAAGGAGCGGCTTTTCCGTACAAAAAATGTTTTTCTTTCGTTAGTTTTTTTTTCAGGAGCAAAAGTGATATGAAAATTTGCCATTAGCCCACCAGCAAAAAAAATGCTTTTTGCTACTCTTGGTTTAATATTTAAATTTTGTTTTGTAAAAAATAAACGGCCTTAAATAATATCCTTTTGTACAGTAGACAGTGTTAAAGTTTGTGCACCATTATTTTAAACGCAGCACAAAGAAAAACGGTAATCCCTATTAATTCCGTTCAAGCAATGGATGACACATGGTGAGAAGTAATATTTATGTGCCTACAGTCATTGGCTTAAGTGCATATGCACTATTTCATTTTACATTTATTTTCAGTGGAGGTATTTTTAAATGAATATTAAAATGTGGAAAATGAAAATGTGCAACACAATAACATTCAGCAAGTCTTCTCGACTTTCACTGTTTGCATGCAGTGAGGTATTACTTTAGCCAAATAGCCACAACATTAATTGAAGTTATGACAATAATATCGTTGGTTGATCAATAGGCTACAGATTTATGTGGGAACAGTATGTTGGAGTGCAAAAAATTCAAGGGTTGACTTAGGAAGTGGACAAAGTAGGAATACAACTCTATGACTTTTAGTCGACTCGGTTACACCGATCCGACTTCAATATTCCAAATGTGCATTCAAGTTGCAATGAACAAAACACAAATAGTTTGTGTTTTGTGTGGCGTAGTTTAAAAACGCCAGTTTTCGTTGTTGCTGTCAATTTGAAAATTGCGCTTTGCTGGCCCTTTTGACCGTCAAATACGCCAACTACGATTGAGATTTATTGGTATTCTAGTGGTAGATTTTGAAAAATGTCATATTTTTGCAAATCAGTGAATGATTTTTCGAAAATACCTGCCTTTCACCGCAAGAATGGCAACCACAGTAAGGATGAATATCTCCATTTAAAATACCTTTGAGTTAAACTGTATGTGAATTAAATCCTTTAAATACATTTACATGATTTTCCATACATGAGCACTTTATGAAGAATTTTTTTTCTTTGCAAGAAACTTACTTTCCAGTTCGTAGTATTCGTCGTCCGGCTTTCCATCATTGATATGTATTCTTGCCATACGTCTTGCACATTGATCCTCATCGAGACGCACAATCGATTTTAAGAATTCCATCATTTCCTCCTCTGTTTCGTGCCACATCGTTGCGCAAATAATAAGCTGTGGGATTTTATCTGTTTCCAAAATATCTGTAGTTACCGCATCCCCATTGGCCACAATACTGGCGTCTTTCTGCTTTGTGAAGTAGTTTTATATTTTAATACGAAAAGGTGTGATGGTGAAGGAGAAAGTAAATTTGCTCCCTTACATACTTGTCATGCCCTAAAACGGATTGCAGGCGGGCAAAGAAATATTGGGTGATAAAAACTCAAAGGCCCAAACAAAAGACTAGTTCCAGTCTTATCGTTAATCGTTGTATTTACAGAGAGAGAATTTCTAATCCGACACCTCAAAGCAAAAATAATTTTTAAATTATTTATTTCCAAGTTTAATGCTTGCATTTGAAACTGTCTCTCTAAATACAACAAAAAATTATACTAAATGCCTTGTGAATTCAGTCAATATTTTTTTGATGTCTATGCGAACAGAAAACCACAAAATTTTTCGCATTTCACCGGTCAAGCTGGTAGGACACAAAAAAGAACGAATTACATAATTACAGCAGCCTACATCATGATTAACTCATATTGTTTTCTTTCCTACACAATATATGGCAGAGGAGACCAGGCGAAGGTAAAATTCTTCACAAAGCGGGTCGCAAACAGAATGGTTTCGGTGGACTAAAACCGCGACAAGGTTGGGAGGGCATGGCAGAGGAGACCATCCAACTCTGCTGGTTAATTTACGTGGTGTGAATCGGTAAGTGTCCGTGTTAAATGAATCATGAAAATTTTTGTGTTAAGATACGCGTCTGGTGGCAAGGGTTGGAACCGCCTGAGTAAGGAAGGAGTCCGAACGAGCTAGGCTGGGAATCCACCAGGTCAACCGGTCTGTAACATAAATGGCTTTTTTATACATTTGTACATCTACAAAAACTCTTCATTTTAAGCGCCGGTATTATATGGCAACATTTTCTAATTCATTGCGCGCTCAGTTACAATTTCATTTTGCTATTGTTGGCTCACAGTGTTCAACAGTTGAAAGGAGCGCAAAAGCGCGAAAATTTGTAACGAATTTGCGTACTGTAAAAAAACTTATAAAAACATCTTCGAAACCTTTGTTTTTACAGGTTGAATGAAGAGCATTACCACCCAAAAAACACCACTTTGCGAAAAACGTTCCTTATAATGCCCTTATTGAGCCAGTATGCCTTGACAAGCTTAAGCTGTCTTGGAGTTGGTGAATCTTTCGTCTTTTCCGATTTCAGCTCGTTATAAATACAGTCCCTACCGCGAGTAGCAGTCGAATGGGTGAATGACTTATAGATTCGGTTCTTCGCTATATCTATTGTTCGGTACTACTCTGACTGAATGTATGATTACTTACAAGAACAACTGTCGAAATGTAGATGCCATAACAAGTACCAGTTTAAATAGCGCTATTAATAATGCATGCAAAATACATAAGAGCAATTAAGCAAACTTACTTATGGCTCTGCACCAACTTACCTTAATTGACAGGTACTCATCATTCCAATCCACAATGCGCCTATTCAATGTAATGCACTGCTCAACTAAAAAGCCACAATACCACGGGCAGACAAACAATTTTTCAGTAGGTAGATTTTTGTCATTCTTTGGATGCCAAATATGATTTGTAATCCACAACTGTGACAGCCACCACAACAGCCAAAACCAAAGATAATCTTTACTGAGCTCGCTGAAAAAACTCCGCTCGTTGCCGCTTAGCCCTGGTACTGTTTTAAAGGACAGATAATTTGGCATATAATCATTAAGTAAACACACGTCTGCCTGACGCAGCCATGACAAAGTGACTAAGGCTGCCACAGCAAAGGGGGTGGACAGGTTCAGGGGCAAAGCATAACTGAACTCCTGAATTTTTATTTTGCATGCAAATTTTCCAAAAATGTAGCATACATATGATGATGATATTTGCATGAGCAGCACGTAGAGAGGAGCATTTGGGTTTGATTGTATGACAAAGTTACTTGTTGTTTTCATTGCTGTTGCTGTTATTGTTGTTGTTGTTGTTATTAATGACTTTGAGGTGGCGAATGATGTTGACAACGTTGGGGTAGAATTCGTTGGCGATGCCTTTAAAATGGATGATTTTTGTTTAATTAAGCGAAACGAATAAATTTCGAAAGAGCGAAAAGTTTCAACAACAAAAAGAATATAAATGTTTAACTTTAATTAAACTGTCGATTTAAAAGAAAAAGGAAATAATCTGAAAACGCGTAATATCGTCAACTGAATATAAAACTTTGCGGTTTTCTGCAATTGTTTAATAACTTTGCATCACTCAAAATGGAATTAATCAGTATTTGAATTAATATCAGTATCAATATCAAAAACAATTATATTTAATAAGCAGCTTTACACATACTTGGAAAAATAAGAAATAAGTTTGTTTGTTTGCAAAATTGCTGCACTACAGAAGCATTTGATGTCACACACTTTTTCAACTTGGCTGGGTGGGGGAGCTTTACACAAATTTATTAAATTTATTATAAAGGTCTTTTTTTGTTAAAAATATTTAATTATATATTATAATTATTATTATATTTATAACAAAGAAATACCTTTAGCTCAAGAAAATATATATGTATGTATGTATATAAAACAAATTTATTAAATTTAGAAAAAAAAGAACTGGCTTAGAGACTTGTAAATTATTAGTCAGCTTCAGGGGAAAAGGAGATTATTAATAACGACATTTTGTCGTTTCTTGTTTTGAACAGCGGATGTGAATGTGTTCATTTCAATTTGATGTTGTTTACAAACGTAGGAATTTTTTCATCTTCCATGGCTACTTTGAAGTTATCACTTTTATTGCTAATGATATTTTAATGTACTGTGGAGTCATGTATCATTAAAGTATTATATTAGTACCTGGCGAAATGATATCAAATTTGTCGGCACGAAAATATGATTTACTGTGGGAAATGGCAAATGTCAGGGAAAGTTTTATATGGGTTTTTCTCTTAAAGAGATAATTAGTTGAAGCAATTAATGAACTGTATTGCAATATTATTTGACCGGCAATATGAGTGCCATGGCGCGTCAATTAGTAAGTTGTTGAATTCAGCTGACGGTTACATGTTCGGTTATATGTATGTCAGCATGAAGAGCAAAGAGTTCACACAACGAGCTTCGCAACTTTCACGGTTCTTTACCAGGAAAATGAAATGTGAGAGCGATCCTGATTCAGCAGCCCTTCCAATGACTAGTAAAATATTAGCAGGAATCAAATTGGAGCATCAAAACAACTCTTCCTTCCCGCCGCTGACCCTAGTCAACCCTTTTTGCCCTTGATTTGGAAATTAGTGCGAAAACTGTAACCGGAGCACCCGAAAACATATGAAACCATAATCACTATTTTTCTTTTGAAAACAAAATATTTGACTTTGGGCTGGAAAAAGTAGTCTAGTGTACACAAAGCTTTCCTAAATACTATCAATGCAATATTTTTTTGCAAACATTTTTTACGGTGCGCTTTTCACTTTTTACAAAATTAATTTCAACGAAAGACATTAAACTTTCAAGTCCTTAATTTCAGCGGCAACAGCAAAAAATTATCGATTCATGCAATTATCGTTTATGTTTAATTGGAATACATACATATTTGCAGACGAATATGTATGAATGTGTGCAATGTACACTTTTTGTTTGTTAAATCGCATTTATTTCATTATCTCAATTACTTGAATTTTCAATTAATTATGCATGTACATATGTATGTATAAGTAAATGTACAAAGTTATGTATGTACAATGTATTCACAATTCGTTCATCACTTTGCAATCAAAAAAGCAAAGTTGGGAGCAAACTTAATTGCACGAGTACATATGTAATGATGTGTTTGCACAAAAGTGCTGCCGCCTTCTTTGTAATAGTGCATAATTTTAATATTCTGTGTAGAGTATATTTGCACCAAAAATCATACATCTATTTTTGAATGTGAAAAAAATTTTGATTTAAGGAAAATAAAATTCATAACACAAATGGAGGTCAGCAAAGGATTGAACTTGAGCCAATTAAGATTTATATAAATACAATGAGTTTATTACAGCGCAGTTCAACATAATTGAAAAATTAAAGTAAATAGTTATGTATGTATGTCAGTACTAGTATCAATTTTATGAAAGAAACACAAGGCTTATTCAGTCAGGGGCCCCGATGTTATGGGTTCCGCTACTAAGATAGAAAAATTGAGATCTTAATTGACCACTTTTCTATTCATAGTTTTCCTAAAAATAAAAGTAAATTTGAACCAGAGTTGCCAGATTTTCCTAGTCTATTGACGAGCTGAGTGGTCTTCGTAGACCTAAAATATCTCTCAAGACATAAAGCAACAGATTCATTTGGGAGAATCTTTGTGCGTCTAAGCTTTATTGGTCCACTGTATGTAGTATTTACTGTGGCACGTTTTACCATATACGAGTACACACAAACATGCACACAAGTATTGGTATATCCATAAGGAGTACCAGAACATGTCTATTTAAGTTGAAATGTTATAAATGGTTTCAACTTTATTCATTTTGCAAACACTTTTGTTTATTTTTCCAAGCTATTTCTTTAGTTTTGCAATTTGATTAAAGTGAATCGATACTCCTTTTGTGATTCTCTTTTGTGGCGCAAATTCGCTCCACCATCATGCATGCGTCCTTTGGTTTGAATATCTGCAACTTAAAATTTATGTATGTATTTGTGTATGGTTTGTGTACTTTACCCGTTCAACTAAAATTTCATGCGATTTCCAAGCTTCCGTAAACATTGAAAAATATTCCTCTACGGGTTGGCCATGAAAGTAAAATGCAATTAAAGCAAACACAAGAATTTTTATTGGCGATAAATACAAATATGTGTGATATCGAGACTTGGTACGCCGTACTATTTTTATCAAGTTTGCTGAAATAAAGCAAGAAAAAGATATCAAAAATAAATAAAAGAAATAAAAGATCTAAGAAACACAATATGCAGAGAACATGATTACAAATGACAAAAGCACACTTGAATTTCTGTTTACAATTGAAATTATTTTTATATTTGAATTGGGTTTGATGTTACATACAATGGCTTGAAAAGCAAGTCTTAAATCATCAAGTATGTTGTGCCTTTTGGAAACCCCAATTGAGAATTTAACATGTGGCCGCTGGCTTTGGACCATGTTGTAACAGATTTACATAAAATATTATTTTCCAAAAGGGCACCCAAGTTGCTGAAATTCTGACAAGCAGTGTTCGTAGCGTTGGCTTGTTCAAGTATTATTCTAGGTCTGGTTATAACTTTAAATATTTTCCATCTGGTCCAGCCGGCTATATGCCGCCAACATTTCATTGGTGCTACTCAACTTCAAAAACCTGAAAAGATTGTTTGAATTTCTTCGAGTCTTTTGACGAATTGAGTAGCATCCGCGAAGTGTCGGCGGCATATACATACGTATGTATGTATGTATGTATGTAGACGGATGAAAAAGAATAATACGTTTCAAAAATGAATTTAATTATTTATTTGCTATAAGAGCCAATTGAAATCGTTGTAACCCAATGCTATCTCGTTGTATGAAGGCTGTGAAGAAAAGTAAAAGTGTTGCGAAACAAGGAAATTGTTTTCTGTATTAAAGGTTTGCTTGAATATTTGTGATTCTCATTGCGTTCATGGGAAAGTTTCAAACATTCTTTTAAGTTTTTTCAAGTCTACTAACGAGTTGAGCGGCATCTGCTAAATATTGCCGGCATATACATACATATGTAGACAGCTGAACAGTACAAGAAATTATTAATAAAGTCTATTTGTGGACTTTGCAAATAATAACTAAATTCCTTTTGGAAAATTTGATTTTCGCTTTAATCAAAGTGATAAATACTTTTTGACTTTATGTTACACACGGATTAATGCACATGCAAATATACATACATACATACATATGTATGTATATGGACACATTTTCTATACACAAATGTATGCATGTATGAATTATTGAAAATATATACATATGTTCATATGTAGAGTGTCGCATATACAAACCTATGCTCGAATATGAATTGATGTAATTCTCCCACCAACGAAACGATATCAAAATCAATGGAACAACCAATATTTGCACTTCTAAGGAATCGCTTATGGCCGGCCAAAACACAAACGCTGATGCCTGTGCAATCATTGCCAAAATGCTGATGGCATAGACAACTATGGATCTCCAATGGTTGTGGGTTCCCATTAAAATGTCTGCAATTAAAATATGAGGTTTTTATTGAATTAAATTGTATGAATTGTTTTCTGTTGCCAAAATTCTCAGAAGTGTAAATACGAAACTGTTTTGAGAATTTGAAAGCAATTAAAGCCAAAGTTTATTCAAACATACGATACTTTATAATATTATGTGTGTGCATGCATGTATGTATGTATGAGCATGTCCTTGCCAATAATGACATTAAATTTAAATCAGACTTACTTAGCAAAGCCGGCACAAAGCAAACACTGTTGCATAAAAGCAGCGCCTTCACAGAGTCCAAATGAGCAAAAACAAAAAATATTATTATTGCCAATCCAATGACATGAAACAGTTCAAATGTGGTGACCTAAAATGATGAAAATCACAATCGAGTTTTTGCAACAGAATGCTCATAAACTCTGTCTGAAGCTTCAATATTAATGGTAAGTGAGGCATTTAAAACAAAAAATATTATTTTTGACTCATATACATAAGTACATAAGATATAAATTAAAAATTGTCAAAGAGGCTGCAAAAACAACCTACCAATAGGACTTCCGGCCATGTGGGTGACTTGACATCTTTGAAAATACAAATCCTTAGAGAACGCAGCAGTGTAAAAACTTCGGGAGCTGAAAAAGCGAATATCAGCAACCAAACCCAAACCATTTGTTCCTTTACTGGAAGAACTGCATAGTAGTCCGCTTCTAAGTCTGGAAATAAAATGAAATTGCCGCTGTGGAAATTTTCGAAGGAAATATTACAAACCCATTAAGTTGCAGAATTTTGTAGAATTGTGTACGTTAACATGTGCGACCATAAAAATAAATGACAGTTTCGATGCAACCGCCGTACAAAGGATGGTGATGAATACGAACAAATATGTAAACAATTTAAAGAGCTTTAAGAAAAACCCCAATTTCGTCCAATTAGCAGCAGATCCCGTTGCCCTCTTTGAAGGAGGGTCTTGAAAAGAGTCCCACAGGGGAGGCTTCTCGTTCTTTTTCCTTAAATAAAAATGAATAATGGGCAAAACAATTTTCTTAAGTTTGCAGGAGCAAATATTACCGGCTTCTGATGAAATTGTCATCATCTCTATCTGCTTCAGAGTTCATGCTAAATTGAATTTCTTTTTATTGATTTTTCTTATATGAAGAAAAACAGAATTATTTCTTTAAGGTTAAAAGAGTACTCACTTTGAAAGATGATAAAAAACTAAAAATAATTGATTATGATTTTTTAAAACACACAGATGTTATGGGCCGAACAACACTTTTTAACTGATAAGTGATAACGATAAAAATGACTGCATATGTTCACTTTTCAATAAATAACAAATTTGTAATACATTTTATGGTTGCATTCCATTTTTTCTTTTTATGTACATACGTATGTATGTACATAAATGAAAAGAGGTAAACTTTTGCAAGTTTGGAATTTTTGAAAAAAAAAAACCCTTATTATGTGAGAGCTGAGAAAGTACACGGAAACATTGGATCAGCGACTTTGTAATATCGATTAAAAATGTTTTTATTGTATTGAATAAGATTGGTTTGATTTTGGCACTAATACACTATTCTCATTAACTTTGTAATCGAATGAATTAAAACTTTAAGTAAGTTCATTACATTTTTAATACAAACAATTACTTTTCAGCCCTTTTTTTTGCTTTCCTCCATGAATAGTTGAAATTGTTGTCCTGAACAATATATGTACGTATGTATATGTATACATAAACAAATATAAAATTAATAAATTGTGACCATAAATAATAAAAGAATCAATAATGAAAAAATTTATTGGAAAAAAATATTAACAAATTAATAAGAAGTGCATGAAATAAATTAATACCCAACTGAACAATAACTACGAATACTCAGACCCAGACACAGACACATACCCACACGAAACAACAATAAAAAATCCCTTTCCAAAATAATGATTAATTTATTGCTTAAAACAATTTTAATTTAAAAACGACCATGCAAAAAGATTGGGAGCTGACTATTTTCGCTGCCTGGGCTGGGGCTTTTATGGCCTGGTCGTCTGCTTCCCCATTCGTTAGATACACTGCGCACAGTAGATACCGAACACCCAGGAGCAACAACAACCAGGCCACAATTTTTTAAAATTTACATCCCAAAACGGCAGAATTCAACAATACTGACATTCGCAAAGAAAGCATTTAAAGTAAAAGCAACAAACGAACAGGATCGTTATCGTTGAGCTGGAAGTGAAAATTGAGCTGGAAAATCATAAAAAATTCTTCAATAGTGGCAACTTCTATTTGTATTCAAATATGAACGTGAATTTGTAAAAGATTTCATTTGGCTTTTGTTGCCGCTTAGGTGCAATTGAGGAATGAGGATAACAACCAGAAAGCTGTTTACTATTTGCTTGAATACGGTCTTAAAGTGGAAAGACTGCATTGTGCAAAGGTTAATATTCTACACTCACCTATTTATTTTATTTGTTCATGAATGTATAAGAATAAGAAATAAACACGTAAAAAAAGTGTTTGTAATTGATAACAAATTTAATAATATAATAATAACGAAATTATCACTTGCATTTCACATGAGCATTAAAGCAAACTGCATATGCGCATTAGACCGGCTCAACGCAAAAATGATTGCATGCATTTTCAATTAAATATTTTTTTAACAGACACATTTTTTGCTTGTTTGCAGAACCTTCGTCGGGAATCTAAACTGCGACCTTTAGAACTCTTAGTAGCACACTCTACCAATTCATCCATCGGGGAGCTCAAATTAAGCATTGCTTTAATTAATCAGACTCTCAATATGGTAGGCATTGTGGCAGACGAATAAGATTCTAATGACTGGCCCCACGATATCGATTGACATCGTTCGCTGGGTTTTGTTTTACTTGTAAGGCAGTGAGTGAATAATATTGATTGATATCGTAACAGAGTGGCTAACAACAAAACTGCTCAAATGAACAGCAAAACAATAGTTTGTTGAGAAAAATTAAGAGAGTGCGAGTGAGACGCAAAACTGAAATCTTCCAAATGTAAACAGTTTTGGTTCGCACTAGTTTCTTTGTATATGTACATACAGAGGCCACTATTGGCAGAACTCGCAACCGCATATAGTGGCAGATCAGGGCCTTAATAAGCATTTATTAAGAAACCACAATTCATCAACGTCTCTGCAATTCCATGAGTCGGTCTAATGAACATAAGCTTATTGTATCGCTATAATTTACACAAGCACAGCAATCAAATATAAAGAGCCCAAGCCCGCGTATAGACAGATACTTTTACAATTGTACTCGTTTACGGATCTACATACATACATACATGTTGTGTACTTCGAATATTTTCTTTATCAGTAAAATGACGAGTTAGCTTCCTACACTTTAGGGTACTGGACGCAGTGTTAAGTAAAACATTTCAGTTTTCAGCAACATTTCAGTTAAACCAACTGCTCAGTATCGTATCAGGCGAAAGTGTGAAATAGAAGAGTTTCATTTAAGTTAAAGTTCATAGTTCGCCATTAATTTGCGATTCGCTAATCTATTGCATTAAATAATTGTCCATATTAAGAAAATAAATTATGAATGTGATATTAAGAAAAAATTTACACATTTCAAGTGCAATTAAATCATCGTTTGCTACAAATATTTGGAGGTCAGCCAGTATACAGCCACCACGACAACCTGTAAGAATTCTAGAGATAAGAACCAATGAAAGAACAAACAAAAATTAATTTTATTAGACGAGAACATACAAATGTCAACAAACTTTGTTCGACACGATGAAATGGTGTATAAAATAGACTCATTTTCAGGTTGTGCTTTCAACAAACATTAGTGTTGTGCTTCTCTCAGCCAATGGAGGGGTACTTCCTGAAGACTTTTATGAAATACTCAATACAAAAAAAAATGTGGACTTTGCATTCACATTTCTTAAAAATTAGTCTGCACATGCAGACCAACAAAAATCAATTTAATGGATTATCTATCATAATTGCAAGTAATTAATTATATAATATAGCTGAAATATTGACTGGGTCATCAATATGTTCTTGGTGCTGGTGGTATCACCTCAACTGAGTCATCTAGTACCGTGTCGATGACTGGTCTGTATTTTATAACAGTTTTTCCACTGTTTTCACACCAAATAAGTACATGTTTACGCCAGTGTTCGTCTAGAGGCTTTGCTGTTTGACCTTTCAAATCCTTGCTGTAATCGTATTCGTCAAGACGGACTTTGAAATCTTCTCTTGAATGAGCTCCCCGAGATTCTTTGCGATGTTCCATTGAAGTAACTGTCACGATGGCATTGATGAGCATGTTTTCTAGCTCAAGTGTTTCCATTAGATCCGTGTTCCAAATCAAACGTTTGTCAACCACTTTTACCTGAGAAAACTCCTTGTAGATTTCTTGCATAAGTTTGCAGCCTTCTAACAGAAGTTTGCCCTCTCGAAATACAGCTGCATGTTTAGTCATAATTTTTTGCATTTTCAAACGTATATTGGCAGGTGTTACATTCCCCTTGCTGTGTCTGAGTTTGTCCAGCTTAGCGATTGAAGTTTCCCCTGTCGTTTGTTTGAGAGGATGTAAAGGTTGATCGGGCTTGCTGCTCTCTACGATAGTATCTGCACAAGCTTTGCCAAACACCAGTAAGTCTAATAGCGAATTAGCACCCAGACGGTTTGCTCCGTGCACTGAGGCGCAAGAACATTCTCCACAAGCATATAGGCCGGGTATAACAAAATCATTTCCTGACCCATCAATTGTTAGAACTTGGCCTTTGTAGTTGGTGGGAATGCCACCCATATTGTAATGGACAGTTGGCAGAACTGGCACCGGCTCTTTAAGCACATCGACATTGGCAAATATTTTTGCAGTGACTACTATTCCAGGCAGCCTCTTAAGAATGACTTCTGTTGGTAAATGATGAAGCTGCAAGTGCACATGATCTTTTTCGGATCCGCAGCCATTGCCATTTAATATCTCAAGAGTCATTGCCCGCGCAACAACATCACGTGAGGCTAAATCTTTTGCTTTAGGAGCATACCGCTCCATGAAACGTTCACCCTTGGAGTTCAGAAAAAATCCACCTTCTCCCCGAACACCTTCCGTAATTAAGCAACCTGCTCCGTATATGCCAGTGGGATGAAATTGAACAAATTCCATGTCCTGCAAGGGCAAGCCCTTACGTGCTATCATTGCCGTGCCATCGCCAGTGCACGTATGCCCATCTGTGGTTGAAAAGTAAGTACGCCCACTTCCTCCTGTAGCAATGACCGTATTCGGAGCGCGAAAGCGATATATTAGACCATTTTCTAAATTCCAGCCGATAACGCCAACACACTTGCACTCTTCAAAAAGCAAATCCATAACGAAACATTCATTGAAATATTGGCAATCATAAGCCAGCGATTGGCCATAAAGAGTGTGGATCAAAGCATGGCCAGTTCGATCACTAACAGCACATGCTCTGTGAGCTGTACCACCTTTGCCACATTTAAGTGTTTGACCACCAAAAGCACGTTGATAAATTTTGCCATCAGTAGTGCGTGAGAAAGGCATGCCCCAATTTTCCAGCTCCAAAACAGTTTGAGACGCCGCTCTACACATATGGTGAATGGCATCTTGATCACCCAGCCAATCAGAACCTTTAACTGTATCGTAAAAATGATAGCGCCAGTCGTCCTCTTCCATGTTTCCTAAAGCGGCATTTATGCCGCCTTGAGCAGCCACTGTATGGGAACGCGTTGGAAAAAGTTTTGTAACCACAGCTGTCTTAAAACCATGTTTCACCAGACCTAAGGCAGCACGCAGACCCGCCCCTCCTGCACCCACAACAATGGCATCAAAACTAAAGTCCACCATCGGATAGCTTTTCCATAAATCGTTTTCTTGGCCATCCTTTTTACATCTGCAACAAGATTTCAGGGAAAAGAAACGGCTTCTCTTTTTATAAGTTATGATTTCCGAAAAAACTTTTTTCAGCGACAACATTTTTCAAGACATTAAAATTTCAAACGAAGTTGATATTTATATTTCATTCAAGTATTTTCAAACACACATTGGCTCAATTCATAAGCCCACTCGTATAATATATCGATGTGTGTGGGGAGAGACCCCGCTTAGATCAGCAATGAATATGTTTAACAATGATTGCGACAAACATATTTATTGTCTTTGAAGTTGTCTCTCCAAATGCAACAATAAACGATGCAACTGGACATCCAGTGTAGTAAAGGCAACATTTCGGTTAAAATTGATCTATTGTAAGACTTTATGACAATCTATTGTTGTTGCGATTTCGATGGCTAGATTTATTTTGACCTTTATCGCCAAATTTATTTTCCTTACAGCACCCATCACAACACAAGTTTCTGAAACAATAAAAAATTTCAACACCTGCAGCAATAGCTGAACCTTTCGTTCACACAAGTTGCATCACGATCTACCAACTGAACAAATATTTGTTTAGAGAACACACTCGTTATATAAAAACAACCAACTCTCTCGCTAAATAGATCAATTCACAATGAACTTGAGCATCTCCATATCAGTTCCGCTTCTTTCTTTATTGTGTTTGGTTGTTGAGGGCGCTGCAGCTTTTCAACTCAATAAAAATTACAGAAAACAGAAACGATTTACTATTTTCATATTAATGGAACTGAAGGAATGAATTCCTTGGATTTTAATTGAAAAAGTAAAAAGAATTGAAACGTAAGAAAATATTCATTAGCCTATTGTGTGACAAACGTAGGTATCCTTAAATTGTGTTTTTGTTGTAAAATAATTGCAAGTGTGTTTGATGAAATTTCTTGATTCTCACGGCTGTACAGAGTCAATCTTAAAGTGCACATAAATGGCGTGTACGTAAGGTCTGCATCGAATATGTTTTTGCTGTACGTGTAAAGTTATCTTCTTCGAATACGAAATATAGGCATTTACTATATACTATACACATACTGCGATTGATCGGTCATGTCAGTGGCGTTGCATTACACCCTGCCTTACAGTCCCTAGTAGGACATTTAATATTCTTTATTATGGTGCTGGTGAATTCTACTACTTTTCATTATTCAGTGGTACTTAATATTTTTAACGGTTCTTTTGAATACTTAAGCAACAGGTCGTTTTTTTATATATGCATTTGTACATATGTACATATGTATATCTGAAATATGTGCACACATACATATGTATATACATATGTAGATAAAAACAGTCTTTTATTTTGACAAGAGAAAAAATACATATTACTGTTTTGTTTTCGTATCACCTTTGCTCTGATGCCTTTTAAACAGTATTGCAATACTGATCAGAGCTCAAGTAGAGTCGGATTTTATTTTGAATTTACCACTACCATTTTACTAAATTGTGCAACTCTGAAAGTATTGTGTAACTACTTTTGAGAATTGAGTATTCAAGTACTCAGTACCCGGTACCCCACTGCTCAATATATCATCGGCTATGCTTTACGCAACGCAACCTGTTGTGTGTTTTGCAGGAAGAGGCCAGCTTTCCTTTAATGCACATTTTTATATTTTTAATCTAATCCTTTTACATTTTGTGCCGTTTGTCATTGCCAGGATGAAAATGTAACTTTGCACCTCTTTGTCAGCCAGTCCTATCAAGATATGGATCAAGGCACTCACAAGAAAGTCATTGTTTTACCTCAGTTCTTCATGATTATAACCTATAGTTACAAAACTAACAAAATGACTGGTCGACTTATGCATGGAATAGTTGCCACACCTAAACTATTCCAATTTATTGCCCTAAATTAAAACACCCTAACGATTCGACACTAATTTGAATTTTTAATTTAGCTCATCGGCTTAAGTGTTTACAAAATACAAAACACAATCAAGTTTATTCGTCTAATTAGTTTTTTTTGCGATACCACACACCTGACCAAAATGGTCTGGCTGCTCCAGGGCGTCTACTATAAACTTGGCCAAATCATATTTTGACACAATATGTCCAGGTGACTTGTCATGCAATACGGTGTAAGATGTTGAAGGTTCTTCACTTATATGCGGTGGCAGTATAGCAATATATTGCAAGTTTGATGATTTGGTAAGATCTAGCATCTGTTTGTGCTCCTTATTTAGAGGGTGATACCTTGGTGGTACTTCAGATACAGGACGAAAGAGAAATGATGACATAACAATTGAAAATTTCTTGACACCCAACGTCTTCATTGCCCTTATTAGATTTGCTGTACCAGTAGGAAGCTCTCCTGTAACCTCCATGCTGTTGCGGGTACCCAAAATAATGCAGACAGCATCAACGTCTCTTACTGCCTTGAGGCAATCATCATAATTAGTAACGTCGCCCTGCACCATATCTATTTTGTTCTTAAAACGTTCTGGCACCGTTTGCTCTGTGCGGTACAACAGTCGTATTTGAAGACCTGTCTCAGAAAAAATGTTACATCTACATACATACTTTATACATAACGGCTTTATAGCAACTATTTACCTTTCTGCAAAGCATAATCCACTACACATTGACCGGTCATACCGGTACCTCCGATTACAGCAATTCGTTGCATGATGTAGGGTTTTACAATTCAATGCGTTATCTGTTACTGCTTTCGTACGCAGTTTCTTGAAACCTGTTTTTTCATTTTCAAACTTATCGTACATTTATCGTGCTAAAAATAGATAATTCTTATCACACGTTACAAGTGTTCTTAATCTCTGTGAAGATAAGAAACGTATTTAGTCTGTGTAACTCACGGATGGAACCAGTGGCCCAATCGTACTTTTTTATGTACATTTTAGATCTGCTGGAGACTGTGTTACCCTGCCAATATTGTTCTGTATATAATCTAAAAATCTCAATGTTTTAGCGAATGGCAACATGATTATTTGCAATACTCAGGCCTTTGCTTTAATTTTTGTTTTCAAAACTTAACTAAAACGCGAGATTTTAGACGAAGCCACTTAAATATTTTTTATTGCTTTTCGTAAAGCAATGCAACATGCAAAAATACCACTGACCCCTCCCTCACATTTTTCAATGGGCTACAGGCTACAGACCGTATCACAAAAATTCTCATTACTTCAGACTTTATTGACAGATTTTTGTTCGATTTTTTTTTTGTTTAATTTATAATTGTTTCTCTCTTTGTTTAAGATTTTTAAGAATGACGTGCAAAATTTTACCACATAATATGTCTTAGTATTTGAAATTATAGCAGCTTAAAACTGTTCTAATATAATTTTTTAGTATCACCATTATTTCTGTTGCTATTGCAAAAAATTAAAAGGACTTGGGTTTTCTTGGGTTTTAAAAAATTAAAAAAAGAAGTCCCAAAGTTTCCCCCATTTTTATTACTTATGCATGAAGCACACATATCCATGTATTAGTAACTAATTTTAATATATGTATTTCACAAATAAACTTATCCCCTAAATAAGTATTATTTGAACAAAAATAAAAATTAATATTTATAATTAAATTGAATTTAAAAAAGTGGAAATAGTAATTTATAATATAATAATTATAATCAAAATTATAATTTAAAATTTCTTCTTTTTTAATTCATGTAGCTTTAGAAATAAAATCAGGTCTAATTTATTAAAATCGATGAGTAAATATTTATTTTATTTCAAATAAAGCAAAAATACATCGATTTCTTAATTTACTCGCAATTTGTTACCTAAGAAAGTAGTACGTACATCTGCTTTAAGTATGTACATATGTATGTGTGCGCTGTCATCACCTGTACGTACAATAGTTTTTTTTTATCAGAAAAAGTTTTAAAAGAACTTTTGCACCTCCTAAAAATGTTTTAACATTTTTCATTTCTTTCTTTTTCTTTTTTATTAGTGATATTTAAGAACTTTTTCTATCTTTGCGAACGAAAACCGTTTAACTCAATGCTGAATCTTAAGTACGTTTGTGTGGATGTTGGTTTGTGTACATGTGCAGCAACAGACAAATACATCGATAAATATTTATATATGAATATTGTATAGCTTTAACAATAATTGTTTGCTTTCTAGAGCAAAAAGAGTTTGAGCATTTTAAAAAGGCCTTAAAAACAATATTTTTAAGAGTTTGCTTTAAAAAATTTTGTGAAATAAACCGAAATAAACCAAAAAAGCCACCCTGCTTGATAATTATTTTTTGGGCTAAATTCAGTTCTACATGCTCCAAAGTGAGAAATACTTTTTTTGTGAGGTGATATTGTAGTGATCAATATTATAAAAGGAGAGAAAGAAGAAAAGTAAAGTTGAAGGCTTATTAGCTGGGGAACATATTACGGCTGTTTCATTTCCACCACAACTATCATCAGCACCCCAACTTGCTTCGCTTAGCCATTCTACTACCTGAGCCTATTATTATTGACTGCTTATGCTTGATCTATTGATCAAGTTTCAATTCTATCACTGTGTTTTTCTATTGATTGGAATGTATTTTATATATTCTCTCATCAACATATATGTAATTGCTTTCCAGTTGACAAGTGATGACAATGCATTTCAAACTTTGCACCGGTCTCAGCAATTTAACTTTGTTTACTTTACAATTGATAATTTTTTATTGGGCAGTTTTATTTGCTCCAAATTTAGAAAGAAAACGATTCTAATCAACTAGTTTATGTATGGTAGTACTAGGAGATCAAAAATACAGATGGGCCATTTTCAAAAGAGTGTAATATTCGTTGTAAATCACACTTTTCCTGTAACAACTACCAAATTTCTAAAGACTTCTGCATTTATTTTATTTTTTGTATTCATGACCAAAAGTTTGTAGTTCTGTATTTTTATATTTTTTGAAGTGTTAAGCAAATCAATTTCCGATTTCTTGTTCATACTTGGAAAGTTTTCCTTTTACTCTGAGAGTTTTCTGATTGTAATTTAAAATAGTTTGTGTTTTTAAACATTAGTTCTGTTCGCTGTACGTTACTGGGAAAGCCAAAGGGTTGGCAATTTAAGGAAAGGTGTTGCTTGTGTTGAAAAATTTTGAAAGTAATCTGTCGTCGCTCTCATGCAGAGGGGTCGTGAGTGTCATTTTTTTCCATCTCAGGTTTTTTGCAGATTTCAACTTATGTTAAAGAACCTTCAATTAATTAAAATGTGCAAAAACAAAAACTCAGATTGAAGAAATGCAAGTTGGAGAACAACGATGTGTTTCTCATTTTGTGGGACCTTAATCGCTTTTTTTCGTCGTGCAGTATGATAAAACTGCCAAATGACTTGACTACCTGCTTGAAGTTTATGATAAGTCTGCCTGAAGCTGCTTGTGGCCTCAAAAGCTTCTTGTCGCCATGTGTTCTTTCGTTTGGAATTTTGAAATCAAGCACTAGTACTTTCGTAAGACTTTCAAACATATTTACGTGCATTTTTGATAGTGTGTCTTATTATAGTCCCGTTTTAGGTTTTGCTTTGCAACTTTTCTTTTGTCTAAATTGTGTCTTCAAAATCTCTTGTCTTCTCTAAAAATGTTGATCATCATCATTTTATCACAAAAAAAATCTTCCTCAATCCTGAGGAATTAAAAAATAGAGCTTAATTGTTAAAAATTATGTAAAAATTTCTCAAATATTTTTAAATGAAAAGTATTTCTTGAATCAGATGGCCGTTTAGAGTAGTTCCCGCACAAGTGCACGGAAGAAAAATTTTCACGCACCTCGGATAATATATTTTAAAATTTGCTTTATTGTAAACATCTAATACTTCATACACACTTTTAGAACATTAAGAAAAACGAAATCGACATTGTAACAAAAAACACAACCATACATTTTTTCTCCATTTCTTCATGAATGAATTTATTTTTATTATTTTTGCAAACATATGTATGTAGGTAGCGTTTGAAAGAATATATCTGAAACACTAAAATCAACAATCTGAAATGCTATTTGTAATTCTTACCGTGGCAATAATCGGGGTAACGTTTTGCCGGCGGACGAAAATTTAATCTAAGCTCAACACACATTTTTAAATTGGTATAAAGGCCAAGTGCTAATGATTCCGATTTAATAAAATTTAGTTTGTTTCATTCATATCAGAAATACACATTTGTCGTAGACTCACAAGCGGCGAATCTACAAGTGATTTCAAATTCCCAGACATTTAGCCGACTATTTTAAGACAGAAGAAATTTCCAGTATATGCCTATTCCATTTTGTAGGCAAATTTTTTTTTTTTTTTTTTTTTTTGGAAAATTTTTAACAAACATTATGAAAACTTTCAAGGGTCTACTCACAAGTTTTACTGCTGGGTTTTTGGATGCACTCATACATCTGTACATGTGCATGCCCATCTTCTTATTTATAAATCAAACATGCACTTGTTGTTGCAGTTAAGTGAGTGTGTGCATGTATGTGTGCTCTTGAATCTATCTGCCATAGACAACGGATAATAAAAATATAAACATGCCCAACTTAATCATGGTTGACTGCACTAACAAATTTTGTTGTTTGTTGTTTTACTTTTTGCTTTCCTTTCATTCGACTTGTTTTTCAAAAAGCTCAACAACACAACCTTTTATGTCACTTCAGCCGTGTGTGGACAGAGACTGTTTGCATGAATGTTTTGGCTCACAACAGACAACTAGAACGTAAATATTAGGGTGAGTAAACGGTTCTCCGTGTTCTTTAGAGGTCAATGGTCAAAAATTAAAGTAAAGCATTTACTTGAAGTGACACAACAAATATAAGGTAGCTTCGTATATCACACTATGAAATATCATCATAAAACTGTATCTTAAAGCCTGGTTTAGTTCCAAGTTATCGTCAAACTTTGTTGTGATGCAAAGTACAAGATGTTTTCGTTTTTTTTAATAAAGTAAAGCTGCACTGCTGCAATGTATTTTGATCTGTTCTAGATTTCATCTCCAGATATACTAGGGTGATAAACTTTCCTATGTTTCATGTTATGTGTGCAACTCTGTCTAAGACATTCAAGTATGAATGCGAAACTCGAAAAAATCTAGCGGGGGCTATCTAAGGGGCTTCATCGTCTCATTAAAAAGTACTTTATGGCAAATATGATGAATATTAAAGGCCATATTCATAATAATTATTGTAAGTTTATTAAGTTCTTATTTGACGTATTTCTTTCATAGTTTTTATGAATATGGGTGTAAAATTATAAACAAATATGAACAGAGCCAATGTGCTGCGTGAAGGGAATTTCTCCGCTGTAGTACAAAAAATACCTGCTTCGATCGCACACAACGTTTTGCACAACCGTCTTTGGCTGGACGATAAGAATTACGGCAAAACTTTAAAATATATCGAAGGATATAAAGAAAGAAAATACTACAGAGAACTTTGCAATAATCCATGGGGACGAACATTTTCCCTGTCCCATTTACAAACATTTAAATAGAAAGTAAACTTTTGGAAATTGCTCCACCAACAATTTAGGCATGTATTTACAATGTAAATGTGTATATGTATGTGTACATACTCACACACATAAAAGAAGTTCATTCTTTAAACCGAATTCTACAGAGAAAAACATCACAAAGCAGCATTAACGGCATAAATATTTAAGTACAGCACAATAAATTTAACTTGTGCATTAAAATTGTCATGAAATGTTGCTGAACAAAATATTTTGTTGTCCCTTTTTTGTGAAAAATAATGAAAAATTAATTTTTTTTCTATATCCCATAAAGATTACGTTGTATATTAACTGTTTGCAAGTATGAACAATTTTATGCGAAAATGATTTCATATATTTTCCTTTCTTTTTTTTCTGCTATATTTACGATGCTTATGAAAGCCATTTGCTGGAGGTAAAAACCATGCTGTGCTTATGACAGTTTTGTTATTTAAAAGTAATTAAACAATGTTTTTTAATCATCCGCAAATCAGAACCAACGAAAAAGGTGCAAGTTTAATGTATGTACTTTCCTTAACAAAAATTATCAAATTGTCCACCCTTAAATGGTGGGAGAAAACACGAATCATTTGAGCCAGGATAATGGCTAGAAGTTAGTTCAAGGAAAAAATATACTTTAAAGTATTCGGAGTCCTTTTTTCCTCCTTGACAGTACTAAAAGTGATAAACTAAAATAGAACGTATTTCTGCTGTATATTGACAGCACTAGCTTCCCAGACAAGCGTAGCCACCAGGGAAACGGCAGATTCTGTTTGAAAAAAAAAACCCAATTATTGCATTCACATCATGAAGTTTGTCTTAACAAAATTTTGTCAGGTGTAGAAGTTATATAAATATAAAGACAACTTTTACCAAAAACCACTTTTCCTCTGACACAATTTACAAATAATCTTAATGATAGCAAAGTTTAAAAGAAAGTAGGATTGCAAGATGCATGTGCTCACATAATTTTATTCGTGTGCATCGGCAGTGTCCTTTTTATTAATAAAATCTAAAACTTTCTTCTTTGGTCTCAAATAGAGAGGTTATCACTAAAGTTCTCTTGAAATGTGGCTCAGTGATTTCAATGAGCCCACGGAAAATGTACATTTTGTAGCGCGTGCGTAATAATACATTTTTCTCTATATGAACAAAATTAAAAAAAAAAACTAATTGCTAAAAACATAAACTTAATTATTTATTTGCTTTAAGAGCCAATCGAAATGTATTAATTCAGGTCCAAAAATGAACCTTTTCAAAATAAAAAACATACAGCAAATATTTTTTGAAAAGGTTCATTTTTGGACCTGAATTAATTGATAAAAACTTTACATATTTTTGAAGAGAGCATAAAATTGAGCAATGAGTGCGTAACGGTCTGATTAGCGGTTTGCTTTTAATTTCGCTGATATAAATCAAAATTTGAAGGATTTCAAAAAATACAAGTTACGATCTTTCTGCCTGTGAGCAACGATATGATGAAATGCATAACATATGTATCTTACTTCTTTATAAAATTTAAAAGTTCTAACTGATATGATTTAGATTTTTATCTGTTTTTTTTTTTGCTACTAGTGCATTTGCATTTCTAAAGATTTTATTGTTATTTTGCCGGGCTTAAGAAACAGTTCTTAATTAAGCTTCTGTTCAGTGTGATTTTGCGTTCGTGGAAGATAAATAACGTTGCAATCAAAGACAACATCAATCTATTCAAATCAACATTTCATAGGAAAAAAGAACAGTTCTTGGGAAAATTGTTGTTATTCCTGATCTTCAAAAGCTTTGCAACAAAATTTTCTTTGTCATATGATTAAAAATATTTCTCAAACATTGATGAGTGTTTCTATTTGTTAGTTTGTTTTTCTTTTATTAAATTTCCTGTTCGCTTATGGATTTCTTGAATGTGAATCATTGAAGACAAGATCCCGTAGATAATTGGATAACATTTGATATTTTGCACTTCAGAACTCGAGTCTTCAAAATAATAAATTTGTAACTGGTACTAACTACACCTCTGACTACATGCTAGCAGTCAGTGGCCAAACTAATCCTTTAGTGCTTTTTACGTGATTACAAATTTGCAAAAAAAAAAAACAAAGAAAATATTTTCAATTATTTAGCAGCAGAATTAACATATTTAAAATATGTTAGGATGCTTTTTACTATTTGTTTTGATGGTAGAAGGCCGCATCCTACTTCAAAGATAGTTTCATCGAACAAATGGATCTAGTATGTCCTTGAGAGACATATTGCGCAGAACACTAATATGTATAATAAAATAAAAAGCCTTTACGATATTTATTTGTTGCAGCAACTTGAAAGCCAAGTGTGTTACCACCTGCAAGTGGAGACGACTTTAATTTATTTGTGCGCAAGTGCAATTTCTTAAATTATTATTTGAGTTTAATAACCATAAAAATACCAAAGAAATATGAAATTAAAACTGAAGCAGTCTTGGTCTCTGACAGGTGCACTGGAATGCACATGTTGGTAGTGGCGCTTAAACCACTCCAGCTTTGAGCTCTTTTCTTTTATATCCTACAACTGAATGTAGAAAATTTGCTCGATCTAATAAGATATCTGAGCCAGGCAGCACACAACACGGAAGCTGATAAGTGATATAAGTTGAAAATAGCACCTGGAGTTTAAGTTGTTATTCTTTCTACTTAAATATTTATTCGTTAAAATTTATTCATTTAAATAAAACCATAAATTTGTATTTGTTTTAAGATTACTCCTCCTGAAAAACGACTGAGTCTTGAACGCAAGCAACCCACATTTTCAGAGAGAAGTCAGTTGAAATATGCCCGTCGCTTGGTGGTGAAACTAGGCAGTGCAGTTATCACACGAGAAGATAACCATGGTCTGGCTCTTGGACGTCTAGCTTCAATTGTTGAGCAGGTAAGTGAATTTTGAGACCTGCACGCATTAACGTGACGCATATACATATATCTCAAGAAGGGCAAAAGAAACTTTACTTCTTAATGGGCGTGTTCGACTGCCTCAATTTTTCAGGGCAGCAATTAATTTTGTACCTCAATTACCTCTGGTGTAAGCTGGGTCCCAACTGAATGTGCTAATATTGAAAATTATGATACCAAATTGAACTAAACGAGAACTATTTCTAGTTTGTGTGCGCCTAATGTGTATGGTATATGGTTGTACTCAAGGGACAGCTCTGACATATAAAGTTGTGCTTTGTGCCGGAACTAGGAAATATGATTACATAGAGAGGAGAGAGAAGAAAATATAATAATAAAGGGAATCGATTTTCACTTTTAGGGTGGATCGTCAAATAAACTAAATATTAAATCATTTAAAAACCTATTAAAAAGCAACATTATTTTGCTATGTACTTGAAAAATTAATAAAATTTTAATCTGTACAGTTTTCCGCTGCACGTTAGTGTGTGGATGTATCACATACATATCAATTTAAAACTTTAAACATTTAACATTAAACCACTTAAGAGTGTAGTATTACTACGCAGTTCAATATTACTATTTTTGGCTTTAACCAACTAAAATTTGTAGAAAAAGAAAACAATCATACAAAAATATTTACATGTTTGTGGGATACACGAAACATGAGTTCAAAAATGAAAAATTACCCAACAATTTCCATAGAACAACACAACAAGAATCTTGGAGTAATTTTCCTTTGTTTTTGGTTGAAAAGTTGATTTTTAAATTGGACTACATATTTACAAATTGTTTTTCTTTTTTTTTTTTGCAATTCATGGCAATATTTCATTTCCCATCATTATTAATTTTTCTTTTAGGGACATTCTTCTTTGCGAAAAAAGGCCACAAAATTTGAAATGAAAAATTACTCAAATACTTAGAAATGATTAAATATACATACATACATATTTATATTGAACCAGCTTCTATTTATGAAAATTTTAGCTCACACCTTCAAAAACATGCAGGTGAGAAGAAAGTGTGATAATTTTCTTAATGAATGAATGAAATTTTCGTTTATACATATGTGCTTGTATGTTAAAAAATTTAACAACAGCATATTAAAAATTTTGTATGGAAATTTCCATACAAAATTTTTAATATGCTGTTGTTAAATTTTTTAACATACAAGCAATGTTCTTTTATATTTGGTAGTGCAGGTAGTTGCCAACGGTCATATAATTTTTCAAATTTTCATGCAATGCAGAATGCAAAAAAAAAAAAAAAAAAATAATATGCTTCATATTTATGGTATCAGCAGCGATTATTTTATTTCAAAAGTTTTTTAAAAACCACATTTACAAGGCTAAAGTTATTAAATTGATTGAATCAGAGTTTCCCCATAAACGATGTTAGAAGGTGTTTTATTTTATGCCAGCAAAATGAAAATAGCGACTGGGTAACATTCAGTGCCCATGAGTAAAACATTGTTCTCTTGGATCGATCCCTACTACTGGGAAAGTTTGACCTTGGGACTTGTTAATCGTTAGCGTGAAAGAAAATTTTTACTGAAAATTGAAGGCGCTTGAAAGGGACCGGCAGATCAGTTGTAGTACATTTAAGCTAGGCTAGTTTCATAAACTATACCATTTACACTAGCATTTTATACAGTTTACTTGATTTTGTTTGACAATTTACAATAAATTCAATATCAAAAATAAAATAGTAATATGGCGGCTTTTGTAGAAAAAAAAATATTCATGTGTTTTTCATCCCAATTGAATAAAATTCATTGTAAAATTAATTATTTGGCAGGGAAACAAATAAGCACCTCTTATTTTCATCATCCATGCTTAAATTTTATGTATTTTAATAACTCCAAGAATTGTGAAAGTTTTGAAAATATTTAATTTTAAAATGTTTTTGTTTGTTTTATTTTCCTTTTTATTATGTTTTCTTTTTCTGAGTCAACAAATTCGCCTGGCCTTACCTTAGACGAAAGCATAAAAAACAAAGTCGCATTTGCAAAAACTGGTTGTTATCAACCAGCTTATCTCAAAAACTAGTTAAAAACTTGTTTTTGATTTGTATCGATAAACAAGTTTCTCAAACTAGTTTATCACGATAAACAACTTATAACCTGTTTAAAGCGTAGATCTAAATGCACTCTTGGTATCATCAGTATATGAGCTAGTTCTCCAGCTGTTGGATTGGTGATAATGGTCTGTACAATTTAATTTCTCAAAAGAATGATTGGAATTTAAAAATTCCTGTGCATAATCAAGCGCAACTTCGATATAAGTCACAGCGTCAATCGGTTTGTAACTGCATACTTGGCCGGGGATTTTTTGCATAATCAGATTTTATATTTCGTTCCCATTATCATTTCTAGATAGCACTGTTGCTCTAGGTAGCCCCAGAAATTTCTGCACATAAATTAATGAGTAAAGCTCAAGCCTGACAATAGCTTCAATTTATAGTATTGAATGTATTCCACAAATATAAACTTTTGATCTTTAAACTTTCTCAAGAAAACAACAATATGTTTTTGTCTGATCGTAATAAAGGATATATGTACATACATACTCGTACATGCATATAATGTATACATTTCCTCGGTTTCCAAAAAAAAAAAATTCTTTCAAAATGTCTTACACTTTTTAACATAGCTTCATTACTTCAAAAGTAATGACTTTTTGCAACGGAAAAAGTGAAAACTTTGCATCGCTTCTGAGCACATACATACGTGTGTAAATACAATTTAAAAACATACTTGTTTCTCAGACCAAGACCTATTAAGATTACGTCGTATTTGTTCAAGGGAGTTTAATGTAATATTTCAACAACACTTTTTTTTGTACATACAAGTGAGACTAGAGATTTCTATCTATGCGAAGAGATTTCTATCTATCTGGAAACATCACATAAAATGTGAGAAGAGTGCAACTTTATTAAGTTTTCTTACACTTTATTTGTGTTTAATATATAATTCAATCGTTTATTTAATTGTATTAAACAAGACATTTTACATGAATTACGTAACATTACTAAACATGCTGGAATAATGCGAAAACGTATCCTTGCAGGTGGCAGAATGTCATTTAGAAGGTCGTGAGGTGATGATGGTTACCAGTGGTGCGGTTGCTTTTGGTAAACAAAAACTGGCACAAGAACTGCTAATGTCATTGTCAATGAGGGAGACTCTCTCGCCGAAGGACCATTCCAAAGCGGTAAGAAATACACACATACACAATTTGTGTTGCATGAGGGCATTCGTGCATGTATCACACACGTGTGAATAAAAGCGCTGATACAAGCATCAACAACCTCATCGTTACATGATAAATACCAACATTCTGATACACACAGTTTGTTTACACAAATAAATCAATTTTAATATTCATAGGAAGATGGATTTATGTTGGATCCAAGAGCAGCAGCTGCTGTCGGACAGTCGGGTCTAATGTCGCTGTATGATGCCATGTTTGCACAGTATGGCGTTAAAATCGCACAGGTATTTAAGCAAACTAAAGGAAAGAGAAAGAAAAGCCTCTATTTAAATAACGAAACATCTGATAAAGACATCATCCACCTTTTTGTCCTGTTATTGTTGTATTTACTTTATTCAATTTGTATATTTCTCTTTTCTCTCCTTCCTGCAGGTTCTTGTTACAAAACCAGATTTTTACAACGAAGAGACACGTAACAATTTGTTTTGTACTCTATCAGAATTAATTAGCCTTAACATCGTGCCAATTATAAACACTAACGATGCAGTCTCTCCTCCCATGTTCATAGTAGACGATGATCTCCCTGCGGGCTCTAAAAAGGTATGGGATTATTAAGCAAGGACAGAGTTTGTCTTTCAACTTGTTTGCAAGGAGTGGCTAAGTAAGTTACAGTATGGCAAATTATTAACCATAAAGGTGTATATGTTAGAGATACACCAGGGTGAATTCTGTTTTCATCAGTACTCGATGGAAACGGACAGAATCTTTCATTAGTGAAATACAAAAATAATCAGTTGTTTGAAAGAGCGGTTGTGCATTGTATAAAAACTATTAAGAAAAGTAAATTGTGCTGCAAAGATTATTTTCTGTATTAATTGTTTCTTTGTAAATCTATGATTCCCATAAATTTCGTGAGAGTAAGAAATCAAGTAGTAAAGATTTAAAGATAATTGTTAATTACTTTATCAGGCTTTAGTCCGATTTTACTTCCTCAAAATTGAGAAAAAAGATTTTTGGTGGTAAAGTTGAAGCGTTCAATGTTTTTAGTGAACACGAGAAAAGTAAAGTTGAATACTTATGTATTAGCTGGGGAACATACCTCAGCTGTTTCACGTCCACCATAACGATCAACAGCACCGAAGCTTTGTTAATAATTCACAATAATTTTGCATTCGATTCGAATTACACTATAGTTCCTCAGGTCATAACTTATTAGCTTAAACTACTACTATCTGAACTTTTTATTACTGACCTGTGTTCGAAGCCGCTTGGGATCTGGTGATCGTTGAAGTGGACGTGAACCAATCATGGCATCCTCCCCATCCACTAATAATCAATAACTTCTCTTCTTTTAAAATGTTGATCACTACAATTTTACCACAAAAAGTTTTTTCTCAATTCTGAAAAACTAAAATGTAACTAAAGCCCCATAAAGTAATTGTTAATTGTAAATCATAAAGTTTAAGTTGAAGGCTAAATTAATTTTTAGGTATAATTTTTAACAATATTGGCCTATTACAACAATTGAAAAGTGGCTTATTCATTTCTTAAGATTTTATTCATGATAACAATTCTAAACAGAAAAAATCCTAAATAATTTGACTTAGAGTATTTATTCCAAAACAGATGTATCTTAAAATAATCAAAAAAAAAAAAGACCAATTTGCGATCTTTTCTCGGAAAATTCTACAAAATAATTTAAACTTTACACATGACCATGTTTCAATATAGAGAATTTCTCAGATTTTGTCTCTGTCGGCAAGGGGCAGCTTTTCCTTATTGTTTCAGAATTAATTACAACTAAAACCAGGCCAAAATATTGTGCACAGTTTTACAACTGAGAGGCAAAGGAATAATTAAATAGGACAAAAAAAAAAGCGAAAGGCATTTCCAAGAAAATGAATATTACAATATAAAGATGAAAGAAATAGAGTAAAGACAGAAATGGAAAATTGTTAAACTGGAAGGAGTTATCGCCAGCAATAAACAAAATTCTTTTTTGTATTGTTTTGTAAATTATCGCCATGAGACAGTTACAATATTCACCTCGTATTGTGGTTGACATTTAGCAGTGAAAATCAGGCGTTTTTGAAAAATAATTTTTTTTTTTTTAATATACTTCAAGAAGTCCTTCTAATTGTGATTGGCGTATTTGACCGTCACAAGTGCAATTTTAAAATTGACTGCAAAAATGGCAACTGACGATTAAACTTTGGAGTTTTGAAAATTTTTTAACTCTGCAACCACTTCCGGTGAATTTTAATAGTTGTAAAATAAATTTTGTCCCTTTTGACGAAACCAGCAGTTTTCTGCAAAATTGAAAAATTTGTTTAGCCTTCGAAGTGGAACTTAAAGAATTTATTTTGGCGAAAATAGTAATAATTTTTTGTTCTAGAGCTTCACACAAACATTTCTTAAAACCCGTTTCAGATATATACATATTATAAACTTCCTAAAAAAGTTTGCTGCAGCAATCTATACCTTAATCAAAATGTATCTGCACTTAAAACTGCTTGATTTTATAGCTGTTCGATTTTTATGAAGTTGCATGTAATTTTTTTCTTTTTGTATTCTTTTTTTTCTGATTTTATATAAAGGGTATTGCTATCAAAGATAATGACAGTTTGTCTGCCATGTTGGCTGCAGAAGTGCAAGCGGATCTGCTTATTTTAATGTCGGACGTTGATGGTATTTACAATAAGCCACCCTGGGAAGATGGAGCCAAATTAATGCACACTTATACCTCTAACGACAGCCGTCTCATTGAGTTTGGAAAAAAATCCAAGGTAAGTGGAAAAGAGATACAGTCGGCAGTCTGCTTTCGTTCATTTTAACCTGTTCGTTCTTCGCTGGAGTACGCAAAGTTTTTAAATCATACCTCAGAGCATCTGTGTGGGAGGAATGGGCATCTGATGTAAAGTTAGAGAAATGCCATAAATGTTTGCATTATCCCAAGCATTAAAAGGGAATAAAGGAGAAACTTTAGTAAAAGCAATACATAAAACTACAACCAAAAATAAATGTTTATTTTTTAATTATGTTTTAGGGACAAATTAATGAGAATCTTTACAACGTTTATGAAATGTGGGATAAAACCAAAAAGTGTTCAAACAAAAAACTTGACAAAAAAAGTTATTATAATTTACTAAGTTTAATTCAGTTGTTGGGTCAAAATTTGCTTTTATACAAAGTAGAAGCCTTTCTAAAGTTTAAAAGCAACCACTCAGTTTTTGATAATTCTACACTTAACGACAGTGATTACTCTTGTATACTACACTTGGAAAGAGACAGTAGAAAAATCTATCGTTATCCTGCCACAAACAATGTTGACCTTAAATTTTTGGAATCACTGTGATTTTAAACAAACAGAGGAACAAAAACAGTCTAGAAATTTGAGCTATTGACAGCATGTTGTTGAAAAAGAGAATTCATTACGACGTGATCTTGACAGGGCAAGTGATTATTTGTTTGCTTCTTGAATTTTAGCACTGCTCGTTTCCAATATTTTCTTTTTCCAGATAGATAACATAGAAATGCCGAGAAATGCATTTAGCAATATGAGACCTCACTCCGACCGGTGCAACTTCATTCACCTGACCCCACAATTAGACTAGACTCAATTCGCTTGCACTATCAACATTTTTTAGCATTGCACCCATTACTACACGTTGTAATACTCGAAAGTGCTTTTGAAAAAATTCTTTACATAAGAATCAATTTGCGCAAAATCCCTGATGGTAAATGATTTAAATCCAAATATTTGGACTGCTTGCTTAAAACGTCAGTCTGATATGATTGATTACATCGGGAACAGTTTGCTTGGTTTACCAGTGTGGGCTCACATCAAAACGAAACAGCTGTCAGATCAATGTGGAAAGTAAATCAGGAGAAAAACAAGAAAATAATTTGTATTTGTATTGAAATCTTTAAATACAAATTGTAAAATGCTGTTTAATTCAAATACATTGTAAGCGAGTGCCCCTGCTGCATTTTTAAAGCAGCGAACATTTGAGTTTTTTCATTTTTTTTTTTTTTTTGTTGATTAGTAAATAACGTATTTGGATCAAGGTATCTTTATACTGGGTGAAAGGTTTGTTTACAAGCTGCATACACAGCACAAACAAACGCCAGCAAATGGAAGACGGAATATAGAGAGATTCTTTCAACAAAATACATAAAGTGTTTGTTGTAATTATGCGGCAACCTGGTATTAAGGTACCTTGCTCTGAGTTAAATATTGTCAATTGCCTCAGTTTTAAGTGCTTTCGCGATTTTTCCCAACATTTGTGGATAAATTTTGCTCATTTTTATATTTTTAAACATTCTTCCTGTTTTAATATTCCCTCCTTTTCTGAGCTTTCAGTTTTTAAAAACACTTCCTTCTGGTTTGATATTCTACATCAGTTTTATGTTTTTTTTTTGTGCAGTTCATTTTTATCGAGCTAATTCAGAGTCATGAAAAAGTTTTACTTCTTATTTCCATATCATATAAATAAATTTGATGATGAACATTTATTTTCATTTGCTGAAAAAATCAAATTTTATGTGTCTCATTCAAATTTACTTAGATAAAAAATATTCATTGTGATGAAATAATAAAAAATTATACGATAAATATAAAAAAACCAAAAAAAAAAACGTAAAGGCCAAAATACACAACACGCTTCTACCACGTTAACGCGTCAGAGACTTTTGTGAAAAACGCTAAAATGGTATGTTCTCATACAACAAGTTACACAAAAACGTTTTCAATGCGTATGAGATATTAAGTTGAGAAATTTTCAATATTTTCATGAGTTATACGCGTTCCACATTACGACTAATATAAAAAAAAAAAAAATAATTGTAATGAAAAATAAATTTAAAAACATAGAAAACCGCCAAACAAATAAAAATATTGATTACTTATATCATTATTGTACAAGCTGATTGAGCAAACAATTGTATAAAGCGTGTTGTGTAACTTGAATCTTGTGAACCGTACGACAGTTATAGAGCGTATGAAGCGGGAACACTTTCAAGAGTGCTGTGTAACTCCATCTGAATTATTTCTTTAAGGGGTATATTCATAAGAAAATTAAATATGTATATACATAATATACATAAATCAAATTAATTTAATTTTATTTTGCTGTAAATTTTAATTTTGTTATTGAACTTCTGTGTTGTAATACATTTATATTAAATTACTTTTTAGGCTCAAGTTCAACCCTTGGGTTTTCACTACTTTTTAATCAATATCAATTAAGTAAAGATAAGTAAAAATTTATTTGCTAGGTGGACAACCGGCTGTTTCTGGGTAGCAAACACCCTTCATCAGCACCCTATGAACTTTGGACGTGTCAAATTTCACAATTTTGGCACAGCCGCTTTAACCACTCGGCAACCAAAGCTCACGCAATTCTACTTTCTGTTTGTATACTTAATTAACATTAACCAAAGCAATGATATTTTTTAATTTAATTTTATTTTACTTATTTTTTTTCTTTTACCCATAAATATTTTTAATTAATTAATTTTTATTATTCAACTTTTTCTTCTATGTATAATAATTTTTTATTGCGTTTATCGGTCTTAGGTTCATTCTGTATTATTGTTGTGATTGGCATTAAGGAAAGGAGATCTTTAGCTTGGGGGACAACCAACTGTTTCGAAGCCGCCACAGTTCTCATCAGCATCAGTCCTTGAACTCAGAGGCTCATGTTTCTAAAGCGACACTCATGCCATTCAGCCAACCAAGTTGTTGTATATTTTCTGACTAAATTTTAATTTTATCAAACACACCAACTATTTATTATTTTTATTTATAATTTCCATTAAATAAAAATAATCATTACTATATTTGATCAAATTAAAATTTAGACAGAAACCAATACAACAACTTGGTTGGCTGGGTAGATGAGTGTCGCCTTAGAAACTACTAGTTGTCCTCTTGCTAAAGGTCTTTGATGTCTTCTTTGACGTGTTTAATTAACGTCAATCACAACTACAATATAGAACACACAATAATCATAAATATATTGAATTAAAATAGTTTTTGTGTGTATTGGAAATCTTAAACAGTTGCACAACTGTTGGGTGCAGAAAACTTGACAAAATATGAAAATTTATTTAAAACGGTTTATAAATGCTTTATAAAAGCGAAAAAAACATGAAAGTTTGCAAAAAATTAGAATAATACAAAAACTATGTATTCTAAAGTGGCTTACTGAAGATATTTTAATCTGCTGCAGCGAAAACTTGGCGAAAATAGGCGAAAACCGTGCAAAGTGCAAAAATAAAAATATTGCATGCTTCCATAAATCATGTCCAAATTACTTTTGCCTTTCAAACATTTTCGTGTGATTGCTTTAAACTGATTAGATTAAATGTAAAAATTGCTGTGTACTTTTGAGAATGCTTCTTAAAAAATTCCAAGCAAAAAAAAGCCAACTTGACAACACTGGCTGTCCGGAATACACAAATGTATTATTCATGCAAAGTCGCTGGTAATAAATATAAGATTTGGAGATGTGCGTCTTATTGGCTTTTATGAGTTATTTTATTTCATAAATTTCTAAGTTTGTTTGCTAAACTGAAAGCAAAAAGTCTTGAAAGCACAAACTGCAATTATTTATTATTTTATTATAAAGGACATTTCAAGCTCCGTTTTATTCAACAAGTACCGAAATATGTCAATAATGGTTTACATTTAATTAAAAACGCTCGCACTTACGTACACACACACACACACACACACACTTTTATTGTATTGTATTCTTGGAGCTGAAGCAGTCATGGGCGTAGTTATTGTTCTGGAGGGCGTAGTACACCCCAGGCTCCGTTAGAGCAGTTAAGTTTTCTTCTTCCTCATAAATAAGTGTTTATTGTGTTTTGGGGAAAATGGTGCATTGGACCTCCCCAAAATAATAGTATTGCTGCGTTGCGGAAACAGTTTATGTTTGTACGCTCTTCAACTTCTTAAAGTGGATCTTGAACAAGAGCACAAGGCAAAAAAGTCAACACAAATTTGTCTGGGATGCTGTACAGTCAATAGTGAAATAAATTCACAACGTTTAAATGTGCATTGTGTGGAAATGTTGTACAAAAAATTAAATACATGCAAAAGTAAATCTCGTGCCTAGAGTGCAGTAACTCAATTACATTGTTAAAAAGGTTTTATTTATTCACATACATACATACATACATACACGTTAAGAAGGGGAACCCAAAGAATATCAGATGAAAGACTTTCATAATTTTAATTTGTAATTCCGCACAAGCCCGAATCTTAAATCACACAAGTGCATGCACATGTAGTTACAAGGATGTATCTCTATACTCCCACATATTTTCACAAAGCTTGCAAGCAATGTATTTGTTTCTTTGCACAATATTTGAATGAACTTTTTAATTAAGAAAAACCAACATCTGTTTTATATAAAATTTTCGGTTCCTTTTGTTCATTTGAAAGCATAGAGAAAGACAAAGATTTACTTTGTAATTAAATTGTTTAATAATAAAGACATGTTCATTTTAATTTTGTTAAATGCATTTCCGGCAAGTGTGTTGCTCACCCAACAAGCATATTGTACTTATCAATCTAAACGTTTGCATAGATATTAAAGACTAGAAATGTTGGTGATTCTAGACAGCTGTGCCCCAGCTTCAATTTATCGCTACTTCTCTTCTAGTCATAGTGAGTAAATATTTTCATGCGTTTATCTTCTGAAAATGTCACAAGTACAGGCTTTAGTTTTGTTGTAAAATGTCTTACGCTTTAGGAAACCAAACACATTAAATTTATTCATTTTTTTACCTAAATACTTTAAATCGCTTGGCTTAAAGCATTACCTTAAAATGTTTTAATATTTTTCAATAAATTTATATTTTTATTGTGTTAAAAAATTTCCAAATGTATTCAATCAAGTTTTCCCAAGCTCCCCCATAAATCGCAATTCTTACACTTATCCATGTTTGCATGTGTGCGAGTAAGCGTGAATGTGTATGTGTGTGGATTTGCCTTCAAAGGCCATGCCAACATGACAGTAATGAAGGTGTTCAGTTGCCATGGCACGTTTCACCTTAAATATGAAGTTTTTTTTGTTAAAGCAACATTCGTACAACATAAGAGTTTCACACATTGTGTGTTCTGGAACAAACAATGTTCATTTCACACATGCAAAGTGATACAAGAACGAACGAACACCTTTGGACACAAATACATGACTTCTATAGATGAATAGATTTTTATGCGAAGTGTCTCATTTATTCAACTAAAACTCAAAGGCATAAAAATCTTAAGTACAGAATTGTGTAAGATATGAACATCAGACCTAATCACTGTTCTGTGATTCGCAAATCAAGTGCAAAATTAATTAAATTTGGTTACAAAGCTGGCATTCTTTTCCAAGACGCTCTGACTCTCTGTAGATGAATCTAGAGATATATCGATATAGCGAAGATCGTGTTTGCTGCACAATCAATGCAAAGAAGAAAGGAAAAATTGAAATGGAAGCAGTTTCAGTGAATGAATCGTACAATTGTGTAGGATAGTGAGTCTCGGCCTTAATATAAAATATGTTCCATTACTTTTAAGCTCAAACCAGATTAAAAATAATGCTGCTTTTGAGCCACCTTTGGCTCGAAAGCGTTAATTTCTTTATTTTCTCATGCAAAAGCAAAAGCCCGTCCTTTTATTGTCTTCGAGCTGCCTACTAGTTAAATAATCGTATTTGTTTTATTAAGTTTTTACTTTTGTGTTATTTCAGCAGTTTTTCTTTTAATCTAACAATATATTCATTCTGGCGTGCGTGTATTCGCAGGTTGGCACTGGTGGCATGGACTCAAAAGTAAAGGCTGCTACTTGGGCATTGGATCGTGGTGTCAGTGTCGTTATTTGTAATGGCATGCAAGAGAAGGCCATCAAAACCATAATTGGTGGCAGAAAAGTTGGAACATTTTTCACAGAGTCAACTGAAGGCTACACAACTCCTGTGGAGGAACTTGCGGAAAATGGTGAGCACATGTTAAATTTGTGGTGTGTTTTTCTATCGCTCTGGAAAAACTAAAATGTGTTGTTATTGAAAATGCGTTGGTGTAATGGCAAACTGTTGGGAAAACAATGAACAAGAACAGTTGACATGGCTACATATTGAAGTATGTATGCGTGTGCATAGATATTAACAACATCTTTGTGTGGTCATAAGCAAGAATATGGTCTCTCGTTAACCATATTGTCAGGCATTCGTATGGTGCAGTGGAGTTGAGCGAAAACAAATTGAATAAATAATACAAATCTATTTAGAAATAAAATAACTGGAAACTTGTCGTACTCGGGTATGGTATCCACTTTTATTGGCAACAGTTTGAAATTTAACTTAACTGAAAAGTTAAGAAGCGAAATCGCAAAATATTCCAAAAAAAATTGAACTGTTTTGCTCAATTGTTTGTTGCTCTAAAAGTTTAAAGGGTAAACATTTCTACTTTAATTAAAAGTTGTTTAGTCTATTTCAAAAATGTTTTGTTAAGGGTTTTCCCATGTGTTTTAGAATTGCATACTCGCATATATTAGAGTGGCCCTTAGCAAAATTATGAAATTTGTTTGTTAATAGAACTGTCAGATTAATTTGCGAAAGGACTGCATTTTGTGGCCATTGAGTTTGAACTGTAAACGGCCTTTTGAACTGTAAAACGGTCCAAAGCTGGCAAGTAATGAGTTTTCTCTGTAAACACCTGCCTACAACTTTTTCGTAATTTCAGGCTTAAACCTTTTCATTTGTTTCCACACGGAATCCTTATTGTCTACACAGACAAAATAACAGGTTAAAAAGGGGAAAAACGCAGTTGATTTTATATTATTCCGTATTGATTTTCTTCATAGAACTTTCAGCTTCGTTCGACCTGATTCTGCTGTGAACTGAAACAAAATTGCTTGCTTTTAGAATAACTTTGATTACTGGGTTCTCATGAGCATGGCATGTACCCAATTTATCACAATTTTTTTTCTCATTTCTGAGAAAGTATAATCGAACTCAATCAAGCATATAAATCCAAAATTAAAACTTTAATTACAGTTGATTTAATAAATCAATACAGTCAAGTATCAAAATAATAATTAATATTCTTTTTCGTACAATATTTCGCTTTTGCATTTGGTTTTTTTTATTTTTCTACCGCAAGCACAGGCTCAAACAATTTATCCAGCCATTTTTGGGGAGCATTTCACTCCTGTTGTGATGACTGACTAATAGCTTCACTAACAGCATGAATTGAAGTTCTCGTCAGAAACATTGATCTACATACATCTCACCACTGCGAAAATTATATTGTTTTATTCACGACCACCCTAATATTAAATGCACACATACATTCAAACATTTAAATTCTTGTCAAACAAAGATTTTTTCTTCAATTTTCCTTTTTCTCATGTTTCTGAAATGCTTTGAAAATTAGAAAAATGTTTTGTTTTTCAATTTCATTTCATAAAAAAAAAACACTTTTCAACTTTTGAAATTTAATTCGAAAATTATTTTGTGTTAGTTCAAAATGAAATTGTTGATTGTCTGAAGATGTTTTTAAGTTTGACGATAGAATAAAGCTGTTTGCCCATTATACATACATACATACATACATACATACATACGCTTGCATTTGTGTACGCGAGTGTATTATAGCATTTTTGAACCATTGATTATACACTTTGTGGAAATGAGCAACAATTATACGTTATTGGACAAACATTATAACGAAAAATGCTTGACTTTATTGAATTTTCTTGAATGAAAGCGAAACAATTGGAAATTAAATTTTTAGTATATATGTATGTATGTATGTATGTATGTATGTATGTATGTAAGAGTGCTTACGTTTTCATCTGCGTGTAACTGACAGAAAATTAATATAATACATACATATGTATTAGAGAATATTAAATTATTGTAAGGTGGACATGATGTTAATTTTTTAGCCAACTAACGCTTAAATGAATAAAAAAAATTAATTTATTAAATTTTGTTGTTTCACTTAAATAAAAGCGATGCTTTTGAACGAATGACCTGGCCTAAAATCAAGCCTGTACTTAAATTACTTGTTGTTCCATTCGTTCTAATTATTGTGATAACTGAGTGCCTGTGGTGGCTGCTCAACATTCGTGAGGTTTGTGGTTCGAGTCCCACCAAATGTAAAGAAATGTTGCAGTGCAAGAATAACATAAACGAAATATAAAACAGAAATAAGATATAATATGAATACAACTAACAGGTCTGCTCTAAAAATCACGAAGTAAATTATATCCAGATAAGGACTTTAAGCTTTTATAATTTTTGGAAATAAAATTTTTTTTTAAAACTTGACTCATAAGCTCTTATTGTAGTAACACCATTTATGATTTCCAAAAAAAACATGATTTGAAAACATGTGTTTTGAAGAAAAGGACCGTAACCCAGAGAAATACAGATCTGTTCTGAGAACCAGGTGATTTCCAATAATTGATTTGATCGAAAACGCAATCAAGTCATTTAAAATGTTATTCCCTCCTTCGCTTATCACATAGAATTTTATATTGATAAATTATTGCTTGTCTTGAGTTTGGAAATCGAGTGATTTAAAAGCATTTGATTTGTAGAACAGACACAATAAAAAATACAAATTGTCATGCTAACTCTTAAATTCAAACTCAAGTTGAATTAAAATGAAAGTAAACTGCTGCAAAATCGCTACCGCAAAACATTTTTTCTCCGGAACAAAGGCATCTTCTATTCAATTTATTTCACAACTTAAAACTAACTCATGGCTTACTTTTGTGTGTTTTCGTTTTTCTTAAATACATTGCAGCATAAACTTAAATATTCTTCTCTGTTCGCATCGTTAACTGAGTTTAGAATGCTTTTGTACGCAATTTGTCCACTCTTTTTGTGAACAAATTTAGTAGCATAATATTTCTTATCTGTATTCATACAACCAGCACATAAAGTTTAAAATTTTGATTTCTTTTTTCCTCTGTTTTGTTTTTGTATTTTGTAATTCATGGCACTTTTCCTCTAAATACTCGACGACAATGACATGCTGTTGTGTTACTTGGTTTGCTTCTTGTTAACACAGCACGCATTGGCAGCCGTCAGTTGCAAGCCTTGTCACCAGAGCAAAGAGCCAGTGCTGTTAACACATTGGCAGATTTATTAGTAAGCCGGGAGGAGTACATATTACAGGCCAACGCCAAGGATCTGGCTGAAGCGCAACGAAATGGTTTAGCCAAACCGTTGCTGTCACGTTTATCCCTGAGCGCAGCCAAATTGCGAAATTTGTCAGTTGGTTTAAAACAGATTGCGGATGCAAGCCATAAAGTAAGTATTGAAAATTTATATTTAACTTTTCTGTTTTTATTTTTTTTTTTCTTTTTGGGGAAGCACTTAAGGCGAGCATTTTTAGCATTTTTTAAAGCCTCCAAAGCAACGACAAAAGAAGATTATTGTATGCACATTTGTAATATTTACAATATTAATAATTCGCAATCATAACTCCGAAACTAACCAAATTGAACATAAGCTGTTGTTCAGTAAAACTACAGATATGACATATCAAGAGTTGCCATACAGATGTATGAGGGATACAACATGGCAAACAACAGAAAACCACAGCGACAAAACTTGTCAAGAGTAATGAATATAGACAGTCAGTAGATAAGAGCTGAGGTAGTGGGATGGTTAAGAGCTGCAGCAATTCAAAAACAGAATGCAGATTAAATACTGTTTACTTAGGAGAAATCACAAAAAGTTTTACAATCGTCTCTATCTTAGTCGCTGCGAGAAGAAACGTGGTGCTTGTTATCTTTCTCTATCCGAAGAAAACGACTTCAGATTTTCCGCTATTACAGGCGTCCTAATAACTATTGGCCAGATTTGAGCTCTGAAAATATTCCAAAAAAAAAAAGTTTCAAAATTTCGCAGATATATAATTATGACTCCAGATTTTGTTATTTGTTTGTTTTGTACTGGTTGAAGCATTCAATTGTTTTTAACAGTGATTGGATAATCAAGGTGCTTAGCAAAGTCTGGTATTGACTTTTAAAATTATCGCAGTACAAAGTTAAAGTTGTTAAAGTTCTTTTTGTGGTCTTTTGAAGCTTTTTTAAAGTATTTTAGTTACTTAGCGAAGTTTTTGTTTTATTCAATAAATTAAAAAAAAAAATCTTTCCATGGCAATTGATCAAGAAGTTTTGCTTGCACACCTTTGGCATTCATTGGTTCAATTGATGTTTCAATGTTTCACTCAAATATATGCTTGTCATTTAACTTAAAGCTTGTTCTTTGGAAATTTTTCCCAAAAAAATCCTCTTTTCCTCCGTTCTCCAGGGACATGAGCACTTATTTTGCCTTCTGGTTCAGGAGCAAAAGAAAAATTGACAAACATTTTACAAATTTGTACTTAATTCATCTACTTTATAAAAACAGAAAGTTTTATGTTTGTCAACTTAAATATTTCAAAGAACAGAGTAGCGAGTTTGATATTATAATTTGAGTAAAAATGATTTACAATTCAATTTTTGGAATTCAAAGTTTCATTACAACGTTTTATTCATACTCTCACATATATGTATGTATGTATGTATGTATACTGCATAAATCTTGGCATGATTACACGAAAAGACCACTCCATTCCTCTTCAACGTTTAATAAATATAAAAATTCTTTGAAATTTTATATTAATTTCAGTTTTGCTGGGTGAAAATAAATGAAATAAAAATCCTGCTTCGAAAAAATACTTGTCACAAGTAAAAGAAAAACTTTACCTTTTTAATAAATTTTATTTGGTACTTTAGAAAACAACCAGTCGTACATTCATACACATATACATGCGCATGAACTGATGTTAACTGAATACCTGAAACTGCACACACACACACACACACTACTGTGCATGTGTATACACATTAGGGCGGGTCGATTCAGCACTCGATTTATGCAGAAGGCTATCGAAAAACCAATGGCACAATATTGGAAATTTTTAGTGCCTACAAATTGACCCGGCCTAAGATACATACATACATAAAGTGGTGTGTAGAACAAAAGCAACAAGCCATAATAAATGGCAACAGGAACAGAGTTATTGCCGATTTTTCTAAATTGTGAATGGATGTTGTTTTGCATATTTGTATTGAAAACAAAAACAAATTTTCATATATTGTTATTGTATTGAATATAAATTCAAGAAAGTAAATTTGAGTACGTTATATAAAAACTGGCTGTTAAAGCGCAACGGAGACTTTTTTCATAATTTTTTCAGGTTTACATACTCTAATCATAGTATACTTTCAATAAGACCCTACCTAATCCATAAAACATTACCCTAAGCGATGCAAGTTCCCGTAGGGGAGTCTGTTAATTGCAGCAACAATTGCAATTATGGGTCTCATAAACTGAGAAAGAGCACTTCTTATGGCTGTAGGGAAGCATTGATTTCGTTACCTCAAGCGTTTACTGGAAACGCTCGTCTTGAATATGGCAAAGAGGTCAATCAAGAACATAATCCTCTTCTCTGAACTCTTTGACCAAACCCCAACATGTGCAAGTTTTGGGCTATTGTCGTACTGAAACATCGCCTTTTTGTGCTTTTCAGCCCATATGAAATCAGATAATGAAAATAGAATATTGGTCAGCAAATTACTATATTATCGTTGAGTTAAATGTTTTGCTAAATTAACTATTTTCTTATTCTCTATTTGCAGAACGTTGGTCGGGTGCTGAGACGTACGCGGTTGGCACAAGGTCTAGATTTAACCCAAGTTACGGTACCCATAGGAGTTTTATTAGTTATATTTGAATCAAGACCAGATTCCTTGCCCCAAGTAGCTGCTTTAGCGATGGCTTCTGCCAATGGACTTTTATTGAAAGGTGGTAAAGAAGCGGCGTACAGCAATAAAGCCCTCATGGAACTCGTCAAAGAAGCGCTTACAACTGTAGGTTCTGAAAAAGCTGTCTCCTTGGTATGCTATAACTTATTTTCGAATTAATTTCAATAATTTCTTGAGCTAAGAATTATCTGTTTGAAGGTATCTACGCGTGAAGAAATTAGTGATTTACTGTCAATGGAAGATCATATTGATTTGATCATACCACGAGGTTCATCTGATTTGGTGCGTCATATTCAAGAGCAGTCGGTTCATATACCTGTGCTGGGACACGCCGAAGGCGTTTGCCATGTTTTTATTGACAAGGATGCTGACATTCAAAAAGCTTTGAAAATAGCACGCGATGCCAAATGCGATTACCCGGCAGGTAACTAAACTAAAACTGAGCTTAAATGCTTAAGCTCTGCTCCATATCTTAAAACAATCTAAAATTCATATTAACAAAACCTTTTCACTGTTCAGTTGTAATCGTTACGAAGAAAGGGAGTTTAGTCTTGTTGAATTTACCGTTCTTCGTCACGTTGCAAAGAGGTCCAATGCAATGTCGATCGTCCGGGTGACCGAAGAGCTCCTAATTCAAGGCGACTTCTTCGAGTCCATTCTGACTGGTCGTGGTTGCCTTGGCTGCATTTCTTAGTTTTTATTTTTCGCAAAAATAAAAAATTAACCTCAATAGCAAATATTGAACTCCTTATTTTATATATGTACATAGTTTTCAAAATTTCCTTCTGCTTCGAATACATAATTAAGAATGGCACTGCTTTTTGTTATGACATATTTAATTACTTTTTATTACAACCTCATTTTCTGCTACTTTTGTCCTTGAATGTCGTTTTTACACTTCTGTTCGTTTTGTATATCAACACTACAATTAACATTTTTTGTTCCAAACAGAGTTTTGAGTTTTATTAGCAATTCAAAAGTTTTGCGAAAACTACTCTCATATTTTAATGAACTATTGCAATTTAATAGAACCCAACACTTGAAACAATTTACTCGTATCAGAAAAGTTGGTTGGAGCGGGTTGGTTGGCTCTTAGCATTTTACACTGTTTCCGTAGCGACTGCACCAAATACAAAAAAAAAAAAACACTAAAACGGTTGGCAACAGCTTGCTGGGTGTAATATTACAATAGTGCTAATAATAAATGCTTTTCTTCACCTCTTCACAGGAAGGAGGTTGAAATAATTTTGTGAGTTACGAGGCATATGTTTAGTGTTGTTGAAAGTATTAAAAAATTTCACAAAGGTGAAAAAAGTGACTATTGAAAATCGCCCAAATCAGCTGATACAACTTTTGTCAAAAAGAGATAGCAATAATATGCATTTTATTCGATTTCTTGCCGCATAAAAAGATCTGTAGCAAACATTTTTTCTTTGGTTCTGCTACGAACCAGATGTGCCCAGCTTGCTTTGATTTCGTTTTGGCTGCCTTTTTCACCTCTGTATATTTTGTGGTGCACTTGGCGGTGATATAATGGCAATGAACTCATTTTTTTTTTAATTTCACTGTCAAGTTATTATTAAATTTAAAATTTATTTCATAACTGGTAATTTGTTTTTTTTTGTTGCCTGTTTTCCCTCTGGCAACTTTTATTGTGGTTTCTTTTTCTTAAGTGTGTCCTTATTGCTTTTTGACAGATGAAATTTGAAATATTTCAATATAAACGAGTCTCATATCGCTTGTTTTCCTTCCATTTATCAAAAAACGGTGGAGCTTTCAGTTTTAAAGTTTTGCAAGTGAAAATCCCTCCGCCCATGTAACACAAACGTGCCGACATATTCCCCTGTAGTAATTATTAGTTTATTGTAAATAGTGTTATGAGAGTAGTGCACTGAATTAGCGTAACTTTTGTTTAAAGTATAATTTTGTAAATTTCCTGTTGCCTGAGTTTCCTGTTAAAAAAAAAATGCTGCTGAAATATGTTAATGGGAATTGAGAATTTTGTTTAAAATTATATGATCTTTGCATATGGGACTTTTTCTTTGCAGTTTTCAAGTAACCGAATGCGTATGTGTGTACGGAGGTGTAACTACATATTCTTCTCATGCGAATTCTTCCAACTTAAGCACCGAAAACATTTCTATTTTTGCAGCTAAAGTTCCATAACCTTTTATCAGAGTCATATACTTGTGGAAAAGAACATGTCTCATAAAAATGTTTGAGTAACTTATCATTTTTTTTTTTAATTAACAGCAGTGAGAAGTAAAAGTTTTTGAATGAATTTGCAAACTTGTGTCAATGCAATGAATGTAAAAAGTATAAATTAAGCTGCTCAAGTTAATTTACTCAAAAAATGCATTCCGACTTACACATCTGGATAAATGTCCTCTCAATCACATACTTTCAGATGTATGCATGGAATTGAAGGCCTGTGGTGGTAATTCATTTTGGCGCACACACACACACACACACATAGATTTCCCGCAGGGACAAAATGTGTTCACATTTACTTGTGTTTGGGAATTTTCTTTCAAGCACTATTTGTTGAAGGAAACATACATATGTATGTATGTATATTTAATGCAAAGCTTTTACGTGTACAATTTTTTTAACTTTTGGAAGAAACCGCTTGTTGAGAATTGTGTGTGATTTTTAATAAAAGGGGTTTGTTGTCATCATTAAATTTTATTGCCTCTTACGATAAACTGAATTTCGCTGAAAAATAAAATGATATCAAATTTTAGTTACCTTATCAAAATATCAAAATTTAGTTACCTTACCTTGAGCAAAATCGTATTCGCATTGCCACACAAATACAATGCCATCGTTGAGCTCACAAGAGAAACTTTAAGAAGGCACTAAAAATCGCGGATCAAAATTAATTTTACGTGTATCACTCTTTTTATTAAATACCGCGATGATTAACTTTGTGTTTTATTAAGAATTCCAATATGAAGAGTAAACTTCGTCTGTGTCAAGTTGAAAAGTAAAAGCAAAGCCCCACAATATGTTAATTTTGATAGATGTGAGTAAAAGTTTTGTTGTTCAAGATGCCTTGTTGCCGAATACCATTTTAGTCCTGTGTTCTTAAAACAACATCAACTTTTCTCTATATCTGACAAGGCATTGTTGTGTTTCGGTCTCTAAATAAAAACAAACTTTTTTTTGCGTAAACTTTACGTACAACTTTAATAAAAATGTTGTGTAAAAGTTTTGGTGTTTAAGTGTGTCGGTGTTGCAATTAGAATTTAATGAAACACATTTCGTACAACATGCATGCAACAAAACTGAATCTCATTTCACTAAACATCCTTTCCACATCTTCCTTTGAATCATTTAAACCACAACCGCACATATCAATATGTCAACAACTATTGTAATGAAAGCGACTAACGAACATGCCTGCAAACATATTTATTGTTCATTTCAGCCTGCAATGCCATGGAGACACTACTCATACATGAGGATCTAATGAGCGGTGACATTTTCAGCGATGTGTGCAACATGCTGAAACGTGAAGGCGTCAAGATATATTCTGGTCCAAAACTAAACCAAAAGCTTACCTTTGGCCCCCCAGCAGCCAAGAGTCTCAAGCATGAATACGGTGCTTTAGAATGTTGTATTGAAATCGTCAAGGACCTAGACGATGCCATTGATCACATACACACATTTGGTAGCGGTCATACGGATGTTATTGTAACTGAGAATGGTGAGTTCAGTGAACAAAACTTGACCTGTTCGCACAAATATCTATACCAACCAACCACAGAGAAATCCAAACATAAACATTCAGGCAAATGCTGGCAAAGTTGGAGCCCAAAACATACTTGGAACTCTTCAATATCATTTCAAATTGAAAATTAATAGGCCGATGGTTGCAAATGCAATTTCGTCCAGTTATGTTGAAGCTCTTACAACCAATCATTATACATTTAAGCACAGTTTCTCTGTTTCTAAAACTCTTAGGTATATGGCAAGCCAGTTTAATTGAATGACTACGGATATGAGCACCCAAACACACACACACACACACAAACACACAACGTGTTGTCTGTCAGCCCATGCAAGTCAGACTTTAACGCATTGAATTACAAAGCATGTGCAATTTTACTTCTAATAGACTTTAATTACGACAGGCTGCAAGTCACAATGTGATAAATGTATTTGTGAAAAATATGAAAGGAAATTTCGTAGTATTATCATGGAATGAAGTGGAGTGTTGCTTTCAACAAACACAAAATAAATTCAATAAACTGCTGCTACATACAGAATCACAGTACCAAAAGGTGGACGCAATTTGAGCAGAAAATCTTTCATGCAAAATCAGAAATATCCAAAATAATCTACAAATACCGAACTAAACTGCAAGCAAATTGAATTTTTGAAAAATGGTCGTCAAGTGTAGTGCTGGGCTTCAATAAAATCTTTCAATTGCAGAGCCGCAATTCACACATAGTTTACATATGTATGTAAATATGCTGCAAATGTAAGAAATTGCATGGTGTGCAGTGCTGCACCAGAGTTCTCGAACTCCCGGCATTTTCACTTCCAAGGAACGGAAAAATATAATTTAGCGTTAGCGGGCACTCCTCCGCTTGAACTCTGACAGTTATTATTTAACAGAAATATTTCATGTTTATTAAAAATTTATTTGACAAAAATTCAATTGAAATTTGTGAAATAAAAACTTAATAAACGTAAAATGTTTTTTTTTTTTTTATAAATAAGAGCACTAAAATCAATTTGTTTTTTCATGATTTAGAACAAAATTTTGTTTCAGTTTTTTTCTTTGGTGCATACAACTGCCCTGGAAACTCCTCTTCACTGTTAACGTCTTCATTTTACGAGTAACGCCAGAGTTTATATGAGAAACAACAACAAATTTAGAAATATCTTACAAAAAAGAAAATAACAATGTACATACATACATACATATGAACGTTGTTTTTGAGTTCTGTTTTTGAAACAATGAAAAGCGAGAAGCATTTTATGATTATAATGTAATGTGTTAAAGAAATGAATTGGACCGAGCCTGACGATAAATGAGTTATAAATTACGAAAAATAGTTTAAATGAGCTTGACTTTGCTCCCGGGGCTGACAGTTTTGTGAGAGTAAATCTCTAGTTAAAATCAAAACTATTTTACAAATTTGTTCTATTTGTTGGTACAAGAATATACAATTCAAACTTCGTGCGCATGGATGTACATACATACGTATATTGAGCCGGGCCAGTTTGTAGAGACAAAAATTTCCCGCTATTATGAGTTCCACTACGACACATAAAGAAAACATTTCGAGGAGTCTGCTCTTCAATTTTTTGTTTAATTTATGTATGAGTCGTGGTGCTGGTACAGTGGGTTCGAAAAAAAGATTGCGAAGAAAAAACAATTTTTTTACATTTGACTCCTCCTCGGGCACCCAAAAGCAAGCTAGTGTGACAGCAGTCCAAATGCGTGCTCTGGGACTAACCAGTCCCAGGGTGCATATAGAGGAGTCAAATATGTGACTGACCCCAATAATTTGTAACGCATAATTTTTTGTGACGCTGAGAATTTGTACACGAGTATAAAGCAACAAGATATTTTTTTGTTTTTAATTTCAAATTTGTTTTCACCCTTAAGGTGTTTGGCGAAGTTCAGAAGCGGCAGTTTTCCATTGTAGCTGTCAATTTTAAAATCAAACTTTTTTGCACTTTTGACAGTGAAATACGCCTGATTGCATTCTTCTAGCAGATTTTGAAAAGTTTAGTATTTTTTGCAAATCACGGCATCATGTTTCGCAAATGCTTGACTTTCACCGCAAAAGTACCATTCACAACAAGGGTGATTGCTTTCCCTATGCGAGGAAATTCTAGGCCTACAGTAATTTACTTAAAATGAGCGAAAAAATATATACTTCCTTTATTATTCACAATTTACCACATCGAATACTTGCAGAAAACTCCGCACAGCATTTCCTGAACTCGGTGGACAGCGCTTGCGTTTTTCACAATGCCAGCTCTCGTTTTGCGGATGGTTTCCGTTTCGGTTTGGGGGCTGAAGTTGGTATTTCAACAGCACGTATACATGCCAGAGGACCCGTAGGCGTAGAGGGTCTGCTGACTAGCAAATGGATTTTGAGAGGTGACGATCACACAGCTGCTGATTTCGCAGAAGGCGGCAAAAGCGTTTGGTTGCATGAATCATTGCCAATTTAAATGAATTTATAAAATCTAGTTTTTCTTTTGCAAATTTTCATCGGTTCTAATTATATTAACACATGTACATACATTTGTATGTACATGCATATGCATGTATTTACATAAATATACTCAATAGTGTAAAGCCTAAATGGTAATTTAATTGTTCAATGTTGATTTAATAAGATTTCTTCAAATGTTAATATTCACATGAGTATATATTGAAAAAGCGAATTTATTTTACTAATCAGCCTGAGAAATATATACATATAAGCGAATTACAGGTATGTACTGGAAATCTTCAAGTCTCGTGATTTCTAAAAACGAATTGCATCCTTAATGGTTTTTCTAATGTTAAGTCATTCAAAATGTTAATACAGACTTCTATTGTAGAATTGAAGCTCATTTTGAGCTTAAGAACCACATGATTTAAAATCGCATGATTTGCAAGAGTCTTGATATACGAATTTTCGATCGATATTCTTAAATTTGTCCTGAGTTCTGTTTTTCAAAACCCTCAGCTGTTGTATTACAAGAACATAATAAATTTTTTTGAGTACATATTTCAAATGTAATACACATTTGAAAGTTTTAAGAAGCAGGGCCCTGTTAGTGAACTGCAACAAGTTTTGCTAACAAACATTACTTCTCGCGAGGAAAATGTTTAAAAGAGAAACAAAAATTCGAAGAAATTCGCCCCGTAAGCGCAAGAAGAGAAAGAAGTTCTCACGATAAAAATGGTTAAAAAAAAGCAAATAAAAACACTCAATATCGGTCCATCTGTAGAATAGAAACGCAAACCCAATCCTTTTTCAAAAAATTTGCCCTGCAAGAATTTTTGGTACCTAAATGTGGTGCTGGCATAGAAGTAAATTATAAAAAGGCAAAAAAGCTAAAATTTGCAGTATGAGTGTATTACTTGCTGGAATATGGCACAAACGGATTCTTCCACACATTTTTCCTCTATTGGAACTGAAAAAATTTTTGGTGCTAAAAGTCATTCTGGCAAGAAGAGAAGATTGTTCAAAGTCTAGGAATGAAAAACAAAATCCAGTGTTGGTCTTTAAGAAAACATTTCCTTCATATTCATTCGAGACCTGTAACAAGCATTACGAAGTTAACTCCTAAAGCTTGTAATATATCTCAGGAGGCTTGTTATGTATCGTGGTGCAAAAGTCAATGTAATGCTGAAAAAACTTGGTATTCCATAAGATTTTTGTGTTCGCATCCGAATTTTATTTCAAACCCGGGCAACGCAGCAAGAAATCAACTTTAACTTTTATACATATGAAGAAATTTATGGTGGCTTAGATTTTAAAAGATATACAAGTTCTATAAGACATGTAGCTCACAAAATAACCTGCAATCGAAAATAAAAATTTTCGACGACGACGAAGAAGGCCATGAGCAATTCGATCGAATTTGAATGAAAGTAGACAATTTATTTTTTTATGTATGCGTTGATTGTTATTATTCCAGCTTTTCTTCTATAATTAGTTTGCATTAACTTTATCGGGCTAAAGTTCATTGTATATTAGTGTTGTCATGTTTGTTTGTTTTGGTCTTGTTTAATCACAACAATAATGTAGAAGGAACTTTTAAGCCTGAGAAACTTAATACAAAACAATATTTATTAAAGTTAATTTTTTTCAGTTATATAAAACATGTTTTAAATAATATTGCCTTGGAATGCAGGACTGTATGGTCTCATTGTTTATTTCCCTCAATAAAATTGCATTATATTTAGTTGGTACAAAAAGTACGCATGCAAGTATTATATCATTTGTTCTAGTAGTTTACGGCCACACTTTTAAGAAATATTTTATATTTTTCGAGTTCCCTTTAATAAACTTAAAATATTTTTTTTATGAATAAGTCAGTTGGTGTATAGTTTGTTGTACAATAAATAATTGAAATATTATAATTCACTTGCACTTTCTCGCTTCGCGGATTCCATTCTGTTTTGCCGTTGAGTAAAATTTGCGGTTTTTATGGCATCATTTTAATAATTGTTTTCGCGTTATAAAATACTAATTTGCAAAGTTTTCGCAAAAAAAAAATAGCTTGCGAATATCGTACGATAAATACCAAATATTTGCATTCTATATCTTTTCTTATATAATTGAAATTTTTTCACTTACCAAAAGTCCGTATTTTGTGATGTGTGAGTATACATATGTATATCCTTCCTGAAAAAAAAGAATAAGTTAGAATTGCTTCTGAAATATTTATTTAATTTTTTATAGGTCTTCAATAAATATTGGGGAGAAACTGTTTTGTGGACTAAAGGAGAATACATAATGGCGATAAGAAGTCCATAAAACTTGCCTAAACTCATAAATTTAGATAACTTCATTACACCAGTGCTGCAGTTCCTATGAGTCTCATTCTAGTCAAAAATTTAAGAATTATTTTCCATTTTCTAAATCGAATAACTATTTCCATGTTTAAAAACAGAAAAAATATTTAATATCGTCAGTTTTTATTCTTTGGTTCATACAATCGCCTGCTTATGAAAACCATGCTCTTTAAACCATTATTTCTCTTAAATTCAGCATTAAGCATTATCTCTTATACTTTGGAGCAGTTGAGTGACTGCCTTACCGACGTTTTAGAAAGCTTTTTTATGAGCAGAAATTATCTGCCAGCAGCACGTTTGCATACCTACATACGTACAACAAGTGAAAATAGCAACAACAAAAATGTTATGCAACAGGACGGTTGCCTTTTATTTATTTTGTTTCTTTTTTTTTAGCCTGCACCAGTCACTTCTTTGCACAAAAGCTGAGCACACAATTTACGTACACGTGTTTGCGCCAGTTTAGCAAATGATACCGGCAAAATTGTTCGTTCATTCTAAATATTATGATGGTAGAAGCTTTCAGCAAAATACTTGTATGTATGTGAGTAAGTATGTAATAATTGGTTTGTTTGTGGCAGCAACTCAAATCGTGCATAATTATAAAAAGATGTAAACAAAACACATTGAAAGCTTTAGAAAACCAATAAAATACACATCAGATTATTCTTATGATTTTTTAAAGAAAACCATTTTTGAAGGGATTTTGTTTCTTGAAATAAATACATTGTATATTAATAACAAAATTATCTGCGCATCATTCAAAAGCACCAGAAAAGCGAATGGAATCCTTTAAGTACATAATTTTGCTGGTACAATTTGTATGTCGAGTGTCAAAACCCAATGACTAAGTCAGGGTTGGATTGGATTGGAAAATTGTTGCCATCGTATGGTTTTTGATAATATTTGTCTAAAAGAAAAGAAAATACCATAATATTCCCTGACACATATGATGGTCCCCTGCTTCAATATGTTATTGTTTCTTTTTCATTGAGTGGCATTAATAAAAAAAAAATTAAAATTTTTAGTTTGTTTCACGTAAAATGTGGTGACCACGAAATGAAAAGAAAAATTGTGAACATTTAGCCGATATGAAGAACTAAAGATTTTAACAAAACAAGATATAGTATGATGGGAAAAAGCTGAAACTACATCACTTATATACATACATATCCCACGATATTTCGGTGGGCTGCTCTACAAAATGCATACTCAAAAAAAAAATGTTTTGCCATCGCTGGGCTGAACAAGAAGGAACATCACATTTTTGTTTAAAATAACAATGCATAATGATATGCTTCATGGAAATATCAAAATAAATTTTAATTTATGTACATAAATATAAATATAAATATAAATATAAATATAAATATAAATAAAGGGCACGTGCGTGTGTATGTGCACTTTAGGCATATAAAATAAAATAGGAAGAAAAATTTGGCCTACCAGCATCTTAAGAGTCCAAGCTAAATTGGAGCTTCAGGCGTATTTTAGATGAGTAAACCACCAATTTTTATGGCAGTGGGTGGTTCACACAGCAAACAAAAAAAAAAAAAAAAAAAAAACGCTTCACGCTATAATTTAGATAAGATTAAAAGTGAGAAGTGATTTCTAAAACAAGACGAACTTTTCATAAAAAATTAAAACGTTGCTGAGAAACGTTTTAGAACAAATGTTAATTGAAAAATTTCTTCCAACATGTACTTTAGCAATACAGTCAAAGCCCGGTTTAACGAATGATATAATGTTCAGACCTTTCGTTATTCCGAGATATTCGTTATATCGAACAGTAATTTTTTATCTTAAAATTTTATAAAAGACGGTGGTCCGCAGTTTTAAAAACATCAAAATTTAATTGTAATGACAACTCAGTGTAGAAATAAAACTTTAATTGATATTTTAACGTTCATTTAAGAATTGTTTTTATTTCTAATATGTAAATTCGTTAAAAATCATAAATGCACATAGAGGCATATACATATTTAGCTATGTTTGGATGCTATTAACATGAGTAGATTTATCATTACATTTCATTCATATTATTCATTTCTTAAGAAATCGGCATCTCGCTTTCACAATGAACCAAATAAAACTACTAAAATTTTAACGAAAAAAGCAACGCATCACACGTGTTCTTTCAATACAAAGAAAGAAGCCAAAAACACACACAATCCAACGGTATTTGCATATATGGTTTCGAATATTTGTCAAATTACAACTTATACGGGAAAGTGCCGGCAAATCTGCAAATGCAGGTCGTTTTGTGGTCTTCTTCTCTAAATATTTCCGTTTTCAAATTTTGTGAGGAAGAAGTATTTTAGAAAATACAGTAGAAACAAGTTGTGCCTCCGTGGGAAGGGGTTTTCTATACAGTTTTTTGGTTTTGAATATTTGTCAAATTGCAACTTATACGGGAAAGTGCCGGCAAATCTGCAAATGCAGGTCGTTTTGTGGTCTTCTTTTCTAAATATTTCCGTTTTCAAATTTTGTGAGGAAGAAGTATTTTAGAAAATACAGTAGAAACAAGTTGTGCCTCCGTGGGAAGGGGTTTTCTATACAGTTTTTTGGTTTTGAATATTTGTCAAATTACAACTTATACGGGAAAGTGCCGGCAAATCTGCAAATGCAGGTCGATTTGTGGTCTTCTTCTCTAAATATTTCCGTTTTCAAATTTTGTGAGGAAGAAGTATTTTAGAAAATACAGTAGAAACAAGTTGTGCCTCCGTGGGAAGGGGTTTTCTATACAGTTTTTTGGTTTTGAATATTTGTCAAATTACAACTTATACGGGAAAGTGCCGGCAAATCTGCAAATGCAGGTCGTTTTGTGGTCTTCTTCTCTAAATATTTCCGTTTTCAAATTTTGTGAGGAAGAAGTATTTTAGAAAATACAGTAGAAACAAGTTGTGCCTCCGTGGGAAGGGGTTTTCTATACAGTTTTTTGGTTTTGAATATTTGTCAAATTGCAACTTATACGGGAAAGTGCCGGCAAATCAGCAAATGCAGGTCGTTTTGTAGTCTTCTTCTCTAAATATTTCCGTTTTCAAATTTTGTGAGGAAGAAGTATTTTAGAAAATACAGTAGAAACAAGTTGTGCCTCCGTGGGAAGGGGTTTTCTATACAGTTTTTTGGTTTTGAATATTTGTCAAATTACAACTTATACGGGAAAGTGCCGGCAAATCTGCAAATGCAGGTCGTTTTGTGGTCTTCTTCTCTAAATATTTCCGTTTTCAAATTTTGTGAGCAAGAAGTATTTTAGAAAATACAGTAGAAACAAGTTGTGCCTCCGTGGGAAGGGGTTTTCTATACAGTTTTTTGGTTTTGAATATTTGTCAAATTACAACTTATGCGGGAAAGTGCCGGCAAATGCAGGTCGTTTTGTGGTCTTCTTCTCTAAATATTTCCGTTTTAAAATTTTGTGAGCAAGAAGTATTTTAGAAAATACAGTAGAAACAAGTTGTGCCTCCGTGGGAAGGGGTTTTCTATACAGTTTTTTGGTTTTGAATATTTGTCAAATTACAACTTATGCGGGAAAGTGCCGGCAAATCTGCAAATGCAGGTAGTTTTGTGGTCTTCTTCTCTAAATATTTCCGTTTTCAAATTTTGTGAGCAAGAAGTATTTTAGAAAATACAGTAGAAACAAGTTGTGCCTCCGTGGGGAGGGGTTTTCTATACAGTTTTTTGGTTTTGAATATTTGTCAAATTACAACTTATGCGGGAAAGTGCCGGCAAATCTGCAAATGCAGGTCGTTTTGTGGTCTTCTTCTCTAAATATTTCCGTTTTCAAATTTTGTGAGCAAGAAGTATTTTAGAAAATACAGTAGAAACAAGTTGTGCCTCCGTGGGAAGGGGTTTTCTATACAGTTTTTTGGTTTTGAATATTTGTCAAATTACAACTTATACGGGAAAGTGCCGGCAAATCTGCAAATGCAGGTCGTTTGTGGTCTTCTTCTCTAAATATTTCCGTTTTCAAATTTTGTGAGCAAGAAGTATTTTAGAAAATACAGTAGAAACAAGTTGTGCCTCCGTGGGGAGGGGTTTTCTATACAGTTTTTTGGTTTTGAATATTTGTCAAATTACAACTTATGCGGGAAAGTGCCGGCAAATCTGCAAATGCAGGTCGTTTTGTGGTCTTCTTCTCTAAATATTTCCGTTTTCAAATTTTGTGAGCAAGAAGTATTTTAGAAAATACAGTAGAAACAAGTTGTGCCTCCGTGGGAAGGGGTTTTCTATACAGTTTTTTGGTTTTGAATATTTGTCAAATTACAACTTATGCGGGAAAGTGCCGGCAAATCTGCAAATGCAGGTCGTTTTGTGGTCTTCTTCTCTAAATATTTCCGTTTTAAAATTTTGTGAGCAAGAAGTATTTTAGAAAATACAGTAGAAACAAGTTGTGCCTCCGTGGGGAGGGGTTTTCTATACAGTTTTTTGGTTTTGAATATTTGTCAAATTACAACTTATGCGGGAAAGTGCCGGCAAATCTGCAAATGCAGGTCGTTTTGTGGTCTTCTTCTCTAAATATTTCCGTTTTCAAATTTTGTGAGCAAGAAGTATTTTAGAAAATACAGTAGAAACAAGTTGTGCCTCCGTGGGGAGGGGTTTTCTATACAGTTTTTTGGTTTTGAATATTTGTCAAATTACAACTTATGCGGGAAAGTGCCGGCAAATCTGCAAATGCAGGTCGTTTTGTGGTCTTCTTCTCTAAATATTTCCGTTTTCAAATTTTGTGAGCAAGAAGTATTTTAGAAAATACAGTAGAAACAAGTTGTGCCTCCGTGGGAAGGGGTTTTCTATACAGTTTTTTGGTTTTGAATATTTGTCAAATTACAACTTATACGGGAAAGTGCCGGCAAATCTGCAAATGCAGGTCGTTTGTGGTCTTCTTCTCTAAATATTTCCGTTTTCAAATTTTGTGAGCAAGAAGTATTTTAGAAAATACAGTAGAAACAAGTTGTGCCTCCGTGGGAAGGGGTTTTCTATACAGTTTTTTGGTTTTGAATATTTGTCAAATTACAACTTATGCGGGAAAGTGCCGGCAAATCTGCAAATGCAGGTCGTTTTGTGGTCTTCTTCTCTAAATATTTCCGTTTTAAAATTTTGTGAGCAAGAAGTATTTTAGAAAATACAGTAGAAACAAGTTGTGCCTCCGTGGGAAGGGGTTTTCTATACAGTTTTTTGGTTTTGAATATTTGTCAAATTACAACTTATGCGGGAAAGTGCCGGCAAATCTGCAAATGCAGGTAGTTTTGTGGTCTTCTTCTCTAAATATTTCCGTTTTCAAATTTTGTGAGCAAGAAGTATTTTAGAAAATACAGTAGAAACAAGTTGTGCCTCCATGGGGAGGGGTTTTCTATACAGTTTTTTGGTTTTGAATATTTGTCAAATTACAACTTATGCGGGAAAGTGCCGGCAAATCTGCAAATGCAGGTCGTTTTGTGGTCTTCTTCTCTAAATATTTCCGTTTTCAAATTTTGTGAGCAAGAAGTATTTTAGAAAATACAGTAGAAACAAGTTGTGCCTCCGTGGGGAGGGGTTTTCTATACAGTTTTTTGGTTTTGAATATTTGTCAAATTACAACTTATGCGGGAAAGTGCCGGCAAATCTGCAAATGCAGGTCGTTTTGTGGTCTTCTTCTCTAAATATTTCCGTTTTCAAATTTTGTGAGCAAGAAGTATTTTAGAAAATACAGTAGAAACAAGTTGTGCCTCCGTGGGGAGGGGTTTTCTATACAGTTTTTTGGTTTTGAATATTTGTCAAATTACAACTTATACGGGAAAGTGCCGGCAAATCTGCAAATGCAGGTCGTTTGTGGTCTTCTTCTCTAAATATTTCCGTTTTCAAATTTTGTGAGCAAGAAGTATTTTAGAAAATACAGTAGAAACAAGTTGTGCCTCCGTGGGAAGGGGTTTTCTATACAGTTTTTTGGTTTTGAATATTTGTCAAATTACAACTTATGCGGGAAAGTGCCGGCAAATCTGCAAATGCAGGTCGTTTTGTGGTCTTCTTCTCTAAATATTTCCGTTTTCAAATTTTGTGAGCAAGAAGTATTTTAGAAAATACAGTAGAAACAAGTTGTGCCTCCGTGGGAAGGGGTTTTCTATACAGTTTTTTGGTTTTGAATATTTGTCAAATTACAACTTATACGGGAAAGTGCCGGCAAATCTGCAAATGCAGGTCGTTTGTGGTCTTCTTCTCTAAATATTTCCGTTTTCAAATTTTGTGAGCAAGAAGTATTTTAGAAAATACAGTAGAAACAAGTTGTGCCTCCGTGGGAAGGGGTTTTCTATACAGTTTTTTGGTTTTGAATATTTGTCAAATTACAACTTATGCGGGAAAGTGCCGGCAAATCTGCAAATGCAGGTCGTTTTGTGGTCTTCTTCTCTAAATATTTCCGTTTTAAAATTTTGTGAGCAAGAAGTATTTTAGAAAATACAGTAGAAACAAGTTGTGCCTCCGTGGGAAGGGGTTTTCTATACAGTTTTTTGGTTTTGAATATTTGTCAAATTACAACTTATACGGGAAAGTGCCGGCAAATCTGCAAATGCAGGTCGTTTGTGGTCTTCTTCTCTAAATATTTCCGTTTTCAAATTTTGTGAGCAAGAAGTATTTTAGAAAATACAGTAGAAACAAGTTGTGCCTCCGTGGGGAGGGGTTTTCTATACAGTTTTTTGGTTTTGAATATTTGTCAAATTACAACTTATGCGGGAAAGTGCCGGCAAATCTGCAAATGCAGGTCGTTTTGTGGTCTTCTTCTCTAAATATTTCCGTTTTCAAATTTTGTGAGCAAGAAGTATTTTAGAAAATACAGTAGAAACAAGTTGTGCCTCCGTGGGAAGGGGTTTTCTATACAGTTTTTTGGTTTTGAATATTTGTCAAATTACAACTTATGCGGGAAAGTGCCGGCAAATCTGCAAATGCAGGTCGTTTTGTGGTCTTCTTCTCTAAATATTTCCGTTTTCAAATTTTGTGAGCAAGAAGTATTTTAGAAAATACAGTAGAAACAAGTTGTGCCTCCGTGGGAAGGGGTTTTCTATACAGTTTTTTGGTTTTGAATATTTGTCAAATTACAACTTATACGGGAAAGTGCCGGCAAATCTGCAAATGCAGGTCGTTTGTGGTCTTCTTCTCTAAATATTTCCGTTTTCAAATTTTGTGAGCAAGAAGTATTTTAGAAAATACAGTAGAAACAAGTTGTGCCTCCGTGGGAAGGGGTTTTCTATACAGTTTTTTGGTTTTGAATATTTGTCAAATTACAACTTATGCGGGAAAGTGCCGGCAAATCTGCAAATGCAGGTCGTTTTGTGGTCTTCTTCTCTAAATATTTCCGTTTTCAAATTTTGTGAGCAAGAAGTATTTTAGAAAATACAGTAGAAACAAGTTGTGCCTCCGTGGGGAGGGGTTTTCTATACAGTTTTTTGGTTTTGAATATTTGTCAAATTACAACTTATGCGGGAAAGTGCCGGCAAATCTGCAAATGCAGGTCGTTTTGTGGTCTTCTTCTCTAAATATTTCCGTTTTCAAATTTTGTGAGCAAGAAGTATTTTAGAAAATACAGTAGAAACAAGTTGTGCCTCCGTGGGAAGGGGTTTTCTATACAGTTTTTTGGTTTTGAATATTTGTCAAATTACAACTTATGCGGGAAAGTGCCGGCAAATCTGCAAATGCAGGTCGTTTTGTGGTCTTCTTTTCTAAATATTTCCGTTTTCAAATTTTGTGAGCAAGAAGTATTTTAGAAAATACAGTAGAAACAAGTTGTGCCTCCGTGGGAAGGGGTTTTCTATACAGTTTTTTGGTTTTGAATATTTGTCAAATTACAACTTATGCGGGAAAGTGCCGGCAAATCTGCAAGTGCAGGTCGTTTTGTGGTCTTCTTCTCTAAATATTTCCGTTTTCAAATTTTGTGAGCAAGAAGTATTTTAGAAAATACAGTAGAAACAAGTTGTGCCTCCGTGGGAAGGGGTTTTCTATACAGTTTTTTGGTTTTGAATATTTGTCAAATTACAACTTATGCGGGAAAGTGCCGGCAAATCTGCAAGTGCAGGTCGTTTGTGGTCTTCTTCTCTAAATATTTCCGTTTTCAAATTTTGTGAGCAAGAAGTATTTTAGAAAATACAGTAGAAACAAGTTGTGCCTCCGTGGGAAGGGGTTTTCTATACAGTTTTTTGGTTTTGAATATTTGTCAAATTACAACTTATGCGGGAAAGTGCCGGCAAATGCAGGTCGTTTTGTGGGGTTCTTCTCTAAATATTTCCGTTTTCAAATTTTGTGAGCAAGAAGTATTTTAGAAAATACAGTAGAAACAAGTTGTGCCTCCGTGGGGAGGGGTTTTCTATACAGCTTTTTGGTTTTGAATATTTGTCAAATTACAACTTATGCGGGAAAGTGCCGGCAAATGCAGGTCGTTTTGTGGGGTTCTTCTCTAAATATTTCCGTTTTCAAATTTTGTGAGCAAGAAGTATTTTAGAAAATACAGTAGAAACAAGTTGTGCCTCCGTGGGAAGGGGTTTTCTATACAGTTTTTTGGTTTTGAATATTTGTCAAATTACAACTTATGCGGGAAAGTGCCGGCAAATCTGCAAATGCAGGTCGTTTTGTGGTCTTCTTCTCTAAATATTTCCGTTTTCAAATTTTGTGAGCAAGAAGTATTTTAGAAAATACAGTAGAAACAAGTTGTGCCTCCGTGGGAAGGGGTTTTCTATACAGTTTTTTGGTTTTGAATATTTGTCAAATTACAACTTATGCGGGAAAGTGCCGGCAAATCTGCAAATGCAGGTCGTTTTGTGGTCTTCTTCTCTAAATATTTCCGTTTTCAAATTTTGTGAGCAAGAAGTATTTTAGAAAATACAGTAGAAACAAGTTGTGCCTCCGTGGGAAGGGGTTTTCTATACAGTTTTTTGGTTTTGAATATTTGTCAAATTACAACTTATGCGGGAAAGTGCCGGCAAATCTGCAAGTGCAGGTCGTTTTGTGGTCTTCTTCTCTAAATATTTCCGTTTTCAAATTTTGTGAGCAAGAAGTATTTTAGAAAATACAGTAGAAACAAGTTGTGCCTCCGTGGGAAGGGGTTTTCTATACAGTTTTTTGGTTTTGAATATTTGTCAAATTACAACTTATGCGGGAAAGTGCCGGCAAATTTGCAAATGCAGGTCGTTTTGTGGTCTTCTTCTCTAAATATTTCCGTTTTCAAATTTTGTGAGCAAGAAGTATTTTAGAAAATACAGTAGAAACAAGTTGTGCCTCCGTGGGGAGGGGTTTTCTATACAGTTTTTTGGTTTTGAATATTTGTCAAATTACAACTTATGCGGGAAAGTGCCGGCAAATCTGCAAATGCAGATTTGTAACGATTTTTTAAATGTATTTTGCTTTGCCGTTCGTTAAATCGAGATTTAACCGGGCTTTGACTGTATTTGAATTTTTATGAATATCGGCGTTGTATTTTAAAGTCTTTCACAGGTCTTCATAGAAAAATAAAACATTGTTGAAATACATTTTAGAAGAAATTTTTTCCTTAAAATTTGTTCTGTATTCCATTTGAGCAATGTTTTATTTTTTATGAATACCGGCCTTTACTAAATTTTAAGTTTATTCCGGCATTAGTATATAATGGACAAGTATTTACATTCAATAAAATTTGAGCAGAGGTTTGTATTCTATTTTTAAAAAATGTTCTAATAATATTTTGCTTTCCGCCAGAAAAACTTTTCAGAAATTAATATTGTTCAAAATATTAATTCAGGTCCAATTCAGTTGGCTCTTAAAGCAAATAAAGAATTAAGTTCATATTTGAATTGTTCAAAATAATTATTTTAAATAATATTATTTTGTGAAAAAGTTTGCTGGAAATCAAAATGCTATTATTGATTGCTTACCAAGTACTGTCGGTGTCACAATACAAAAAAATTTTTATTTATACAATTTTAGTTCTGGAAGTTACTGTATGATAGTGTCTTACAAGCTGTTTCTACAGAAATATTTAGGAAATCAGTGGAACAATTGTAAATCTCATTAAGGAGATTGAGAGGTAACCAACCCGTTTTCACCAGTAGTTTTCAAAGTCATCAGAAAATGTAAGTTTTACTTAAATTCCCAACGAATAGTTACAAAAAACTTTTTTATATATAAAAAATCATGGTACAGCTATAAACTATATTTTATTAAATCAATTTTATTACTAAAAGCAAAAATAGTATAAACGTTGTGCGCGGAATGAGTCCAGGCACACTATTGCAACCATCCCAATTGCAAGTTTCACAAAATATTGTTTTGATATAAGAAGATGTTGCTTCATGGACACATCTGTTGGAGATTTCATCTACGTCCTCGTAAAAGCAGGAACGGGTTATAACACGTTTGCCATAAACTAGAAAGACAGAAATAAATATATTTTAGTCATTCTTAGGGAATGTTGTAAGCCATAAGCATTCTGGTTGCTTCACATATTTTTAAAAATTTTGGCGCAACAAAAATCCTGGGGCCAATTTAAGGCATTTAAAGCGAATTTTAAATACCCTTCACCTTGCTTACGCCTTTTTCTACATGTGCATGTATTTTTTTTTTTTTTTTGCTTATCGGAAATTTCTGGGCCATCGGAAATGTTCTTAAGTACCAACTTTACTAATTCAGGTCCAAAAATGAACCCTTTTTACAAGGGTTCATTTTTGGCCGTGAATTAATACATTTCAATTGGCTCTTAAAGCGAATAAATAATTAAGTTCGTGTACCAACTTTACGTTAAAAAAAAATCAAGTAAATTATTATGTAAAATGTATGTATGTACAGAGATACATATATCATCGAATGTAAATACTGTGGTGCTATAAGAATTTCTTAATTAAGTGAAAAGTAATGTACATGAAAAGCGTACATAAATAGGGGGAAAAAAGAGCACTTCTACAAAATAAAGTACTTTTATGAGGTCTTTAGGTAAATTTTCATGTACCTACATACTATCTACCAAAAATTGTATGTTGCTTGAAATCAAAATAATACATTAAAACCTGTGCAAATTGTCAACAAGGAAAAAAGTTTTTCTCTTCAACTTAAAACTAAAATGAAAAAAAAGTAGCTTTGCTTTGACTTTTTCACTTTACTTTATTGCGACCAACCATGGAAACCATTGTAACCATTATTACAAGAGCAATTTGTCATAAAGGAACTTTAAGTGTTTGCAAAATGTTTGCAGATATTTGTTTACTGAATACAGTGTTGCCAGCTGCTCAGATTTGACTATTTGTACATGTTTATGCAGTTCAGAAAATTATGGCATTTTTTTTTTGTTTAATCAATGAAAATATAATAATAGATACATGCAAATTTTGAAACTTAAAAACTTAACATAAACATTTCCCGGCTTTCCCCTTTTCTGCAATAAAAAAAAGAAGGCAAAATACCCAGACATGTGCAGTAAGGTGGCGGTATTTAGTTATTAACGCTGCTATTTTCCAAATCTTAGTTTGCATTGCCGGCCAGAGAGCATGAAACTTAGAACTAGGAAGATCTTTATTCCATCTTCTTTCAGCCAGCATTATTTCTTACGAAAGAAATGTGGCAGGTCCCCTGAATATTACAGTATTGGTATGTGCGCTCATGGGGAAGCTCAAGTAAGCAAGTGTGAAATCAATTCCATAATGATATTAAACATAAAGCAACTTACCTTCCTGCACCAGCTTTTTACAAACTGGACGAGCGTGTGCTGATTTTACGCCCACTGAATAAGTACAGTTGACAAAGCTCCAGTATCTCTGATGATCAGTTATGGAGCTCGAATCGAAGGGATCATTACAAAATTCGCCATTTGAAACATCAGTTGAACAGCGCCAACATTTTAAGGCTGCAGCTAAAATTTGTATACTAATCGTTAAAATCGTATAACAAGATCTTAATACTTAACACATAAACATTTGCAAGGGGTGCAAAAACGAAAAGAATAAGAATAGTTTCTGAAGACGTTAAACTAATTAAAAGGTGCAAGCAGTTGCCCTGTGTATTCATGTCGCCAAATTAATAATTATTACCACTTAAAAGTTTGTTTTCTATTTTTGGCATTTTGTAGTCAGACGGTGGTCTGCTGTGATGATTGTGTTCAACGCTTGAATGGTGCAGCACGGATTTTTTGTGAACATCTACCAAAATGCTGGATTAAGTATCCCTTACAGTTGAAAATATCCATTTGGAAGAATTTACTAAAACCTGCGTTATTGTATCGCGTTTGTATATTTCAATTGCTACCGAAAGTGCGTCCCGTTGTCATTGTCGCTTCAATGGCTGCAAATGTATACCTGCTCTTAGCATTTTGTACCTGTTGTCAGAGGCATGCAAGTTTTTGTACAAATGAATGAACAACCAACATTGGCAATCTAAAATTTTTTGCTTGTATCCTTTTTGTGTCAATAAAAATACAGGAGATTAGTCATTGTTATTAATTATACTTGGGAAAATGTTCAACTGTTTTTCGCAAAATATACAATAAAGGATTTTTCATTTGAACGAGTTGCAAAAGAAAAAAATCGTTGTCTTGTATATGATTCCGTAGCTCGTTTAATTTAGGAACTTTGGCCAGATGTAATAAACCCTATTTCAGTTGAATGAAGTGCAATAAAAATGTTTGCTACAAGATTATCATTCTAATACCTGGGTGTTTGGACAAACAAATGCTCGAGCTGAAATTCACATCACTTTCAAAACCAAAACCTTATAAATGAAACAGAATTGTGTACGTAAGTGTGTATTAACATGCCTGTGTACATATGTATGTACATACGTAAAATGAAAACAATAAAAAAAAGAACAACATAAACAATTTTCAACGAATCATTGAAAACAATTTTGAAGGCATAATCTTTACTCGTCACGAAGAAATCGAAAATAATAAAGAAATTGTCTTTAGAATGGCATGCGGCAGGGTTTAGTTGCAACACCCTACGGTGCTTTACATAATCTGGTTGCGCATGTAAATTATTATACATATTATTAAATGAAAGTACAATCTTTTAGTTTTTTTTTGTAAATTTTACTTGAATGTGTTTAAAGCGAGCCACAAAACACACATGAACAAATTTTTCCTACATATTATCAAAATCTGAAAGAAATTCTTTTTAGCAAAACTGTGACACATAAAATTGAAAAAATAAATATTATAGATATAAACAAAACCCGTTCGCTAAAAAATTGTACCCAGTTTTTTTTTTCTGTTGGGACTATTTTTTTAGCTGGCTCATTAAAAAAAATATGTTATGCTCATTAGCCACTTATTTCATAAAAATAGTATGAAAATGAGAACTTAAGAAATATAAAAAATATTACTTCTTCTTCGAGAAGAATGTTAATATTAGGCTAGATCAAGCCAAAAAGTTTTCAGAGCATTTGTGTTATGGGGCAAACTGCGTTAAACATCGTTCGAGAGTCGCTGCAAAGTAGGAGGAAGTTTTCGAGTTTGTTTTTTGTTTTACTATCACTTTTTTGTTCTGCAAGCCACCCGCGCTACGAGTCGTAGAATAATAATAATTACTAATAGAATAATAGCTCATTGCTTTCTTGTGTAACCACGATTTCCCACGCACTGTTAAGGCCATCCCTGATTGTCAAACCATTCTTTCAATCGCGCTGATGGAAACGGTCACTTCATTGGCATTTAAACTATTTTGCATAACAATGTTTCTTTATTTTTTCTTGCCTTGGCGTTATTTTTAGATTTTTTTTTAAATTACTAAATGTCGTATTTTTAATGAAATTATGTTGTCCCAAATGGTACATCGACAATGACACAGTGTGGCGAAGTAGTTTTAGTTTATTTGGGGTTCAAATCTCTCGACTTTAGACATATGTATGTAGGCATACCTACACGTCATGACTTCAGTGTCATTTCGTTTCTACTTGTTCGTTTGCGTGCGTGCGGTGAACATGGTTGCCCAGCCAATTCATTACATGTGTGTAAAATATGTCATGCTTTGGGATGAGTATCTATAGACAATACACACACACAAATGTGTGCCATAGTAGAGTTTTTTCATATGAAATGCGCATATTGTTTATTGTACTGAAATTTACTAGCTACACATATGTATCTCCTAAGGTCGCCATGCCCCAGTGATCGGCCAACCAAACAAGAAAGCCAAATACATGGTAGACATATTAGCATTTTTCTCCTATTAACTTTCTGTCCCGTTTTCACTCCAACTTTCTTTAAACATGTATGAAAGTGCGCATTTTCTAGTGATATTTTTTTCGTGAGTGGACAAAAATAGAATCGCAATTTCATTGCTGACTGTATTTAGCCACAACAATGGAAGTTTGGGGATTTGAACGAAGAAAATTGAAGGGAAACTGTATTTTAAATTTTTCAACAAGAACCGGAAGTAGGCATTTAAACTTGACTTAATTAAGCGTTTAGTTTTTTTTTTTTTTTTCAGAAATACAATCAGAAAATATATAAAATTTTTGTTTAGTAAATAAACGTGCGGAAAATTTAAGCGTGGGAAAGTTATCCATTGATTATTACATATGTAAATGTATTTACAACAACAAAAAGTGCTCAAACCTGTACTAAGCCACATCGAGGCTAAAATTATTACAGAGCAGATGTATCCAAATGAGTGCATTTTAGTAATATGTTGTCGTCCGCTTAATTTTAATTTAATAAATTTTTTATTGCGAGTTTGTTTTTATTTGCTTAGATTTATTTGTTTAGAAGTTTGTGTGTATTCTCTTTGCAGTTCACTGTTTTTAAGTTGTATGTGAAAGTAGTATCCAACTGAATTGAACTCTTTGACGTTTGAACACAGACTAAAATTAAACGCGATGTGAATGTTGTGCCGCATGAAAAAGCAATTAATGAATGAATGAATGAATGTACGTGGGCGAAGAAAAAAATGTACATATGGCCAGCAGTGCGACCAGGTTAAGAAATATTAAAACTATTATGTACATATATTCTATTTTCCTCCCCTAACGCTTGAATATGTTCACCGCTCGTTAGTTTGAATGTTAAATGTTTTAACCCAAACCAAAAAAAAAAAAAAAAAAAAAAAAAAAACAATTTATTTAACGCGGGCCCTTAGTCAGCGGCCACCACACAGAGAAAATTCTTAAAACAGAAAGGTATTTGGCTTCACGGTGCAAAACTCGCTCTTACAAATATCTAATAGGCTAATGCAGGAAATGTATTTACTTGTTAATTTTATATCAATTTCCGCTTGAGTAACTAGAATAGCCTTCGAGCCCAGTTGCTGGCTGGTGAAGTGTCTTCCCCTGACATGACAAACATGTAGTGTATTCGTGTTTCTGGAGAGGTGTTACTCTATTCCCATGGTGATCCCTTCCTTAAATAACAAACCAAAGTCGAAAAAAGGGAGAAGCCAAGACTTTGCTGAATGTGCAGAACTCGACAAATTCAGTGCATTCTCTATGCAGCGCTTTAAAACGCTAAATATGACAGAAAACCCATGTATCTTAGCGATTTAGTCTACAAATTCAGAACTCTGCAAGTTTTGAAAAAGCTCACTATTTACACTTAATTAAGTGTTGCGCTTTTGATCTATTTACAAATTTTGAACTTTTCTCGAGAAAATAATGTGACTCGTTTATCAATTCGTCTTCATTTTGGTCGATTTGTAAATGGGCGGAAAGCGTCGTAAGCAAGTTTTTTTACTTCGCAATTGCAGTTGGATTGTGTCATTGCTCGATCTAAAAGCTTTTCTCTCCCTCATTTCACGACAAACACTTTTTCTAAAGCCATATGAAGTATGAAAAGACACAACGTTTATCATAAAATCTATAATAATTGTTCGTGAAAATAAACTACCCCCTGAGACGAATAAAAACATGCTTAGCAGGCACTCATGGTTTTCCAGATTTTAGGTGGCTATAGATTAAATCATCACTTGCGAGTTTTTTGACTGTACCACTAATATTTAGATTCGTAAACTAAGTTGCATGAAAAACAATTTAGGTTGGAATAGGAAATCCTTAAGCTTCAATCAGGAAAAACTCGTAATAGAAAAATACCATTCGATAAAAACTGAATTAAATTTCTTGAGCATAGAACACAATATGTGTTTTAATGCGTGACTAATATTATATACTCTGTTTGTTTGTACATAGAGGAAAGGACAATGCCTTTTTTATGTTATGTTTTTTTTTCTCCAATGAAATTACTAATCACATTGTCATTAACTCATACTTATGTATGTGCAAATAGATGTGTGTGTGTGTGTGTGTGTGTGTGTAATGAAAATAATGTTTTAGTGTGTCCATCAAATCCTTGTCTACCTACATGTGAATTCATGTCTTCATGTTCGTAATCAAAAAATCAATATGTCATGCTTCTTTTGTAAGTAGCTGCCTACATTGAAAGATACCACCAGACTTTCAACTTTATATTTATCACTGTGGAACTACAGCCTAATCATTCGTGTCATCGTAAGCAGAAGGTTTGAAAAAACAAATAAACAAATCTAAGCCGCACAGATACAATATTAAAAACAGCGTTATTTGTTGTGAGAACTTTGTTTGCAAAATGGTGGAGGACCTCGAGTATGGATGTGATATTTGCTTGCTCCACCACAGTTAGCTTGACATGACAGTCAAACTTTAAAACTTATCCGAAATGTTATGAAAATCAGGGCTGCTAGTAACAAATCAATGGTGGGTGGGAGAATTCGATCAGACTAATCATTGGATTTTAGAAAAGGTGGATGGCTTAGTAAGATACAAATAATATAATGAACTTACCGGCTTGTTAAGAAAATATTTATTAGCAGCTCCCACATGATGTCAAAACTAATGTGCAGATGTGAGTACTGGAATGCAAACTCGAGACCTGTGGAGAGCCTTGCATCAGGATAGCAACGAAAGCATAAAATTATTCGCAGCATATTTACTTTGTCAACTACTGAAATAGATTTGATGTTTTTATCTTTATATTTAGGGCTGCCGTTGTCACTATTTATACTAGAAACAAGCAAAACAATATGCTCTTTTTGCGGGCAGTAGTAAATGAGTGATATTACCATCACGCAAACATGCTTATGTGACATACAAAACATTTCTTTAAAATTTTATATATAAATGTAAAAGTCCTTTTTTATATTACTTGCTTGGTAACTGTTTTTATTTATTTGCGGTTTAATAAATTAGGTGTATGCCATGTTTTTGGAGAATTTAAAGAACATCTTGGTAGGAAAATGTTTGCCTTTCTAGCAGCTCTGTTTGTGATATAAACGCGAAGAGAATAAGAAAATAGCCGAAAAACTTAGAAACCTGGGTGAATCACTGCCCGACAATACTCTAGACGTATGTAAATTTTTTGCAAGAAACCATTCCAAATAAGAACATGAGACATACTAAAAAAAACCTAAATAATTCGATAACAAAAGTGGTATTGAATGGGTCTTCTCATTCTTCCAATATTGCTAATAATGCTGGAATCCAAATCAGAGCCACTGAAAAAGTCAGTCTAACTTGGAAATGGTGCATACAAATCTTTAGAGTGATAATAAGTGAACTCGACTGTTTATTTAAATAGTGAACTCGTAATAAGTATGCTCATAATGAGCCCTTTCGTGGTTTCTTCGTTTCCCAGATCTTCTTCATTTTCTGCTGCAACATTCTGAAGTTTCGAATATGGTCACACTGATACCACAAGAGAAAATTAATTATTTTCATAAACGGACAACTGGCAAGAGCATGCAATAATAATGAATGCATACCGTGATGCCAAGTTGGTGATTTTGGAATTATTTTTTGCTCTTCTCGGTGCATTGAAATTCTCTAGTTTTAGTCTTGTTGCCAAATTCATATGAGGTGCTCAGCTCAGCGATTTTACAACACTTCACTTTAATACCGCTAATATTGTATTTACAATGATATCAACATATTTTCTTTATTTATGTATCTCGCTCTTAAATTCGGTAACAAATATTTTGAAAGAAAATTCTATAAATATTAGTATTCTCTGAGCTAAAGGTCGTTTTATTATATGCATATATTTTTTATATTTATTCGAATTTGTTTTTATGCTTCTTTTTTTAAAAAACCAGTAAAAAATTGTTCCATATTGTTTTCATGCAGAAGCTATCCGGCAAAAATATTCGAATAAATATAAGAAATATTTATAATAAAAAGACCTTTAGATCAAGAAATAAATCAAATATTAAGTTTCTATAAATTTAAAATAAAAACAGCATTTTTAATTCAGCGCTTTTTTCCTTTGATTTTGGCACGTTCTAAAATTTTAAGTTGACATCACTGGTCTCTAAACTGAATATTCTCTTATTATACTAACCCTCTTTTCCATTCCATTTAAGAGCCGATGATCTACCGCTAGTTGGGATTCATCATCTCTTAGAAGTTTAACAAACTCTGAGATTTGTTTTGACATTTTTTTAGTCGCAGTTCTGTACTCAATTCAGTTCCAGACGTCGTTCTCTTAGACGTTTGGCGTATATTGAACATATTAAGCAAACTAATATTGCGAACTTTATTAAGTTGTTGTTATTTATTAATTAAACTAAATTAAAAATAATAATCTTTTATTAAAGCACATGTGCATGTGCGTATGTACGTATGTTCAACTGTAATTGCAAGCTGAGTGAGCAAAAGGATTTTAAAGAAATTAGCGGATGTTTTATTGTCGTTCTTTTGTTCAATTACTGTTTGCTAATTTTTTTTTAATACAATTGTCTTAATTTTATTATTGCATGAGAAAATTCATGTTGCTGCTGATTTAATGCAAAAGGTAAGAATGTAAGAGAAAATAATCTGTCATAACAATATTTTATTTTTTTCAAATCGAGCTTTTTTATAATAAAAATTTATGAAGCAAGACAAGAAGAGTGAAATTAAGACTTAACTAGGGCACCCATACGACCCTGAGCTTGGGCTAGTGTGAAATGCATTATTTCTTCAGTGGCCCACCCAAGTTCTGCTGTTTTACTAGCGACTAATTTTCGATGTCAAAAAATACAGCAGCAACAGACGGAAGTTATTCTTGCATATTCTTTTGTTTTTTGTGTGGAATTGTTGTTTCTTTGCTGCATGTAGATAATAAGTAATGATTTAAAAAATTTTAATTATCTTGCTTGATATAAAACTATTGTTGAAGTCATCATATTTTCAGCAAAAAAAAAATTATGAAATACTTGAACCTAACTTCAACAGACACCCTGAAGATAAATCCGTTTATTAGAATATTTTAGGATAATGTGAACTTGAGGAAATCCTAAATTGTAGTGAAGGCAGCTTTACTAGGTAAAATCACTAGAACAGCAGCTCGTTGTTTAGGCACGAGCTTATGTCAAAAGATTGATTACAAGCTACATAACATATTTTTTTCTAACAACAGTGCAAGTGATTTGTAGCTTTTGTAAAAGAAAAAAGTGAAATAATAAATTTCAATTAGCTTCTTTTTCGATTTAGTACTACATACTTCGAATATTTCTTCTTCATTTTCAGTGGCAGCAGGTCATGCTTTTTTCCTGCTTGTACCTGGTAAATCGACTTTGGTTGTATTAAAGATTGGTGGAAAACTATCCCTTTCAAAGCCGCACTTGCACTTAGACTTGATACTTGCCTTTTTGAATGCAATATTATTCATGAAGTCAATAGTTTCTGCACATCATCATCTGTTTTGAACTTTTTGCTGTATCAACAAAATAACGTAAACATCAAGCGCTTGCTCACCAATGACTGAACGAAAGAGTATAAGGGAATGGTTGGCTAAGCAAATCCATTATTGTGCCTGCTATTTCAAGAGAAAAATTTCAGGTGCATTGGTAATTTAACTGCGAAAAGATTTCAAAGATGATTTTATCCGTTTGCCATAGACAAGGAAAATTATTTCTAAACTTATACATCACTTAGCTAACGATCAGCAAGTAACTCTAGGGAGAAGAAAAAATATTTATCACAATATTAGAGAAGTTCCAAATGATAATAGACTGGTGAGATAAAGAGAGAGAGAGAGAGAGAGAGAGAGAGAGAGAGAGGGAGAGGAGTACCTGTTAGTAAACAGGTACCATTCTCAAAATTACTTGTTTACAAGCAGGTATTTTAAATATTAATTTAAGTATCTTCTTTAGTGTTTACAGTTTTGAAAACAAAAGGCAATGCAGTCTTACTTTGCCAGTGAACGTGGTCGTTGAATATTTTTTTCGCTAGCTGTTAAATCGAAATGATAATTTCTAGATTCAGCATAGTGTGGATACTTATTAAATGTATTGCGAGAGCTGTTCCATCCCCAGACAATGCAGTACTTCTGAATGAACTAACTGCCAACGAATTTAATGAGGCAACGGCGAATTTAACTGGTTTAAGCCCAGCTCCTGCACTGAAGTCAAACTCTGTTGTTGATTTTGGACATAAAGAGATTGTGTTTAAGACATTTAATAACGTGGACAGGCAAAGGTACCAGGATGAAGGTTCCTTCTGTCGACGCAGCTTCGATGGCCGTAGTGGTTATTGTATATTGGCATATCTGTGTCTACACGTTATACGTGAATACCGCAAACATGGTACTAAGATTGATATCTGCACATACCGAAAGAACATACCGGTGATTTGTTGCCCACTGTCCGATAAGCATGTTGACGGCCAAAGAATAAGCGCAAAGAAATGCAAAGAATATCATGAAGCTGTGAGAGACATAAATTTGAGTGAGCCCCGAAATTTATCCACCAGACTGTGCATTCCAAGTGTCCCCCTGATAGTAGGCGGAAATTTTACGATAAGGGGTGAATATCCCCATATGGCTGCTCTGGGATGGGCTCAGAATGATAATCAATACAAGTGGGGATGTGGTGGCACTTTGGTCAGCGACCAGTATGTATTAACAGCAGCCCATTGCGTAACCTCCAAAGAACAACCTCCTGACGTGGTACGCTTGGGAGCTCAAAGTCTCAGTCGCTCTGCAAAGGATGTGCAAGATATACAAATTCTCATTATTATTTTGCATCCCAAATATCGGTCTTATTCCTATTACCATGACATCGCCCTCCTAAAACTCACCAAACGTGTGAGATTTACAGAGTACATCAAACCAGCCTGTTTATGGCAATTGCCTGGCCTGGGCACCGCCACTGGTATTGCTACCGGCTGGGGTCGCTTGAATTTTTCGGGTCCGCAATCCGATGAGCTTCAAAAAGTTGATTTGGCCATAATTGACGATCAGATATGCAGAAAAACTTATAGCAAAGAAAGACGGCTGCCTTACAGTATCACTGAGGACCAGTTTTGTGCTGGTCATTTGGAGGGTGGAAAGGATACTTGTCAAGGGGACTCTGGAGGAGCGTTTCATGCAGAACTGCCAGAATTTAACTGTGTGAAATTTGTTATTGGCGTTACATCGTTTGGAACATTTTGTGCAGCTCCGAATGCTCCAGGGGTGTATACAAAAATTTACTCTTATTTGGATTGGATTGAAAAAATTGTGTTTAAGATTTAGCACATTTAGTTTGTACAAATGTATACTCAACTTAATTTATTTTAGTTTCTTGTATTAATTTTCTATCTTAAGTGACATGTAAATATTAATACACATACATAAATACACACATACGTATTAATTATTATTTTTCTCTTAAATGCTTAATAAAGGCTTCGTAAAGCATTCAAACTCACACACATTAAAAAATGTACCTCTTGGAGAGAACATAAAAACTGCATGTTCTGTAAACTGAACTATTTTACAACCCCTGCAACACAATTGCACATGTATGCACATTAGGCTGGGTGGATTTGTGTGGACAAAAACTTGTCGATAACTATGCCATCGATTGTTATTGAAAAATCGAAATGAGAAAAATAAATCAACATTCGAGGCGCATAAATACGGACCCGTAGAAGAGGTAAATGTAGGATCAGACCAAAATTATTTTTTCTCTTTAATATTTTTTTCGAGCACGCCGACTTCTACAAAAACCAAAATGTTTAAATTTTGATATGTCGTTGTGGAAGTTTTTCTCCTCATGCCAAAAGCTGTCGAAAAATCTATTACCGAGGCGAGCGACCGACCCTAATGTACATGCATGCATTTTAGCATTCACCGCCCAAACTGACATACGCACTACCAAATCTTTAAAAAACATGCACTTTTTGCGAGTTAATGGATGATGGAGGGTTTTACTTTTCTGTTTTCAAACTAATGTAAACATGTGTAGAAAAATATTTCTATTCAATAAAATTAAGTGCTCTTAAATATTGTGATAATATTAATTAAGCGATGAATATACATACATACATATATTCATAAGACATTGAAAAAAGATGTATTTTTTTTTTATATGAACATATGAAGGCCAAATATATTTTTCAGCAAGAAGTGCAGTGACATGGATAATTCAAACAACTTCTTTGGCAATGCAATCATTCTGCTTTCGCGAAAAAAAAAAACAGTCGGGAAGAAAGCGTATCTCCATCCCATAAAAATATAAAAATTCGTTAAAATCGAACTGCAGATTTGTTTCCATTTTCGTTTTTTAAAATCCCCACTGTATGTGAATAAACTTGAACGCCGTACTCCCACACGCAACTTTAATGGGTGGAGAATGTTTTCAGGTGAAATATGTGTTATTATTTACTAATAAATGTTTGGCCAAAACGTATTAAAAATTATTTTATGGCTGTCAGCAACTCATAATTACACAGAACTAAGAACTATTTGCTTCATTTAATCTTCCTCTTATCATCGTCATTTCACTAATGTGGGCAGTGTGTATGTTTTTTGTTGTGTTTGTGACTGTGTATAGTGTATTCTTCAAGGGTGAAAGACCAAAATAGAATGGAAAAAATATCTGCCTTTCAATGTAGCTTAAGCAGACTGAATTAGATGAAGGGCCCTCCCTGTTCTACTAAAACTAAGCTATACTTCTTTGTGCATTCGAAAAACTGCATTCAAATATTGCAGAATCTTATTTGGAGACATTTTTGAATGCCTGCTTACAAATGTTCCAATGTGTGTGCACATTTAAGAAAAAAAGTAATATCTTCAAATCTCTAAAAGAAGGAAAAAATACGTTGCACATTCAATTTAACACATGCCGTTGGGTGTGTATTTTCAAGCAGACCAGAATAAAAAACCAAAATCTGAAACGCACAAATACTAACTATATTTCTTGTTTAAAATAACAGATTTTAGGAAAATGCCTTCAAGCTGTTGTTTCCTCTTTAGTTGTGTAAGCTTTTATGCACGCTTGGATTGCAGTACTCACATACATACGTATAGACACATACATGCAAGTTGTATGTAAGCTAAATAATGCTGTCGTCTTTAGAATAAAACACAATTTCTTCTAGGTTTAAGAAATTGTTCATTTTAATGCAGCAAGTAAAAAAATTATGAAAATATGGAAGTGAATCCGGTAAGTGTTTGTTGCCACTGTCAAAAGCAAAATCCACACAAGGATACAAAAGGAAGGAGTCACTTAATAAATTGGTTGTAAAAACATAAGAATGGGCGTGAGGATTTTTTCGGTTTCTAACTATGACAATTTAGTAGCAAATTTGCATGCTGGGCAGCTTTATTAGTACAAATAGCAGTGTGTCAAATTTATGCACGCCCACAAGTGCTAAAACGTTTGCATTCGATTCCTACATGTTTCAAATAATTTTTTTTTTTTTTCACTAGAGAATAACAATTTTACAGCACGGCTGTAAAAACTGTTTAATACACATATGGCCACTTTAATATTCTTAGCAAATTTGTTTCAAATTACTGGACCCAAATTTTAAAATTTTATGGAAAACATTCCTGTAGAACATTTATTAACTGGGCCCTGTTTCTCCAACCCTACGATTATTTTTTTACAAGTAAATTACGCATTCACAAAAACTTATTATATTGCACTTTGTTCTTCTAATCAAAAACACTTATAAAAATAATAAATTTTTATAAGTGCTTATTTTTCTTGTAATACAACAGTTACATCTTTTTCTAGAAGCAGGGCCCTGTTTCCCCTGCTTAGGTGCTGGCTGTACAATTTGTAGAACGGAACTCAACATCACCGAAATATGATGGATTTGGAAAGGCTTCCAGATCGAAGTTTGGTACATGGAATATGCCTTTAAAGCTGGGCTTTTGGAATCTCAGTTAAAATGGGTTTGAGCTGAAAGTAGATATATGCCACCAATATACCAATTTTAGAGAAATTTTTAATGAAATAATAAAAAAACATATATCACTTCCCCCTAACGGCAGCACATATCTATTTTCAGTTCACCCAAACCTGGTTTGACTGAGATCTCAAAAACCAAAAGCTTGATACAGTATCGCACTCAATCGCATGTGTGCTTAAAAATATGTGTTTGTGTGGCCCCAAAGCGTATGTTTATCAAAAACTTCTTGACAAGTCTGTCCGATTCTTAGTTTTTTGTACTCTACTACACCTGGAAAGCTTGCAAAAAAGCAACTCTTCGCATAAACACATATACAATTGCATTGAAAATTTATGCTCATCTTGAAACATGACAGCACAATAATATACAATGTCGAAGAGAATTAAATATTTTCTATTTATTGGTTCAAACAGTTGTCATTAACATACCAAATAGCATTCTAGGAATATTGCAATATTTATTACTAAGTTGCCCATAAATTTTTATGAAAGTATACACTTATGTATATGCACACATGCAGGAGTGTGCACATGTACCTGAAGATTCTTTACGGTTATTGCTTATGAGCAGCGTTCCGTTGTATCCATTCTAAAATCGCACTCAGGAGATGCAAGCGCCATAAACAACCTCATGTTCCTATTTGCTTGTAAGATTTAATAATAAGTTGACGTTTCAGAAACTGTAACTCAATAATATAGAAAAAAGCACAAGCACTCACGTTCCACAGGATGCTGCATTGCATGTAAGCAGTTATTTTAAATTGATGTGGGGTATAATAGTTACAAACATACATAAATACTTGACAAGTAGCACGAACATTTTTAAATAGAAATAACCAATTCAAATAAAAAAAATAAAAAATACACACAAACGTGTTTCTCAGTACTTTTTCTTATTCACTGCCACAATATATTTTCAAAGACGATAAGCACGACGCAATGTATTCGTTTTATTGCCAGGATTTATGGTTTTATTATGTCTTTTCATAAACTCTTTACTCAATTTTAGTGAGCGATTTTGAATGTGAATGAATACACATATGTACGTGCATATCGCACACCCACTTCAAAAGTGACTCAACTCGAAATTTTTCATTCATAACTTTTGAAGCCGTTTTTGTTTTTATTTGTTTTCAGTAATTTTTATACGTTTTTTTTCGATTTTCGAAATAATTTACTTTTTGATTTGAGTCGCTTGTGCTTGTGCCTTGATGACCGCTTTTTCCTGTCGTCTTTATTATTTATGTATTTACTTTAGCGTTTATGGATGTCATATAAATATCACTGTACTCCCAGGCAGCACAAGCACATACAAATAAAAATATGCCATCACAAGCCCTCTAAAAAGAAGACACATTTTCAACATGTGCATAAAGCCATTAATTTGTAAAAGTGATTAAAATTCCCATAAATTAGACCGTGGTATTTGATTGAAGGCAACTCAAAGTGGCGAGATGGGCGTTTCGGAATATGTATTGAACCGAAAAAACAAACTAACAAAAATAAGACGATTATTTAATGGTTTTTTAAATGTTTACATCCCAACAAAAAAATCATCTTGTTTTATAAATCTACTCTAAAATCAACTGAGGGAAAGAGTGTACGCTAGCAGGTCTGACATCTAGTTTAGTTGTTGTCACTCAATGCCTTTAGTTGGAAACGATCAAGGCGTAAGTTTGCCCCTTTAAAGATGTAAGATTCATACACGACTCACGCATTATATTTTTTTTTCGAATCGAAGTGTCCTTTTAGGAACTGCTGAGTTGTTTTCATGTTTATTTCAAAATCCCTGTACGCTGTATGACACTACTGGTTTTACTATTGTTTTTGTGTTTTTTTTTACTTTTATGTATGTATTTATTTGTTGTTATTTTCCACACCAACAAACCTGAAATTTATTGGTTTTATCTGGACTTATTTCTGCTAAATCATTTTCACTAGAGGCAATAAACCCTCATTTGTGTTCAAAAGGTTAATTTTGTATTTAGTTGTTAATTTGTACAGAACAAATTATTACAAATCATTTTAAAAACGTGCCGCACCACGGACAATAATCCCTTGTTAAGTGTATAATTTTTGACCAATCATAACAAAAATATTATGAAATGTTTTCGTATACTTGAAAGCTAAATTTTAGAATATCTGCATTTGAGGCATTAAAAATCATTTTCCAAGACAACTTATTTAGCCCTTAAAGTATCTCAACAACAATGCGATGTTCATTTGTTTACATTAGATATTAAAATGTTCATGCCTTTAAGTCTTTCATGTTGTGCTTAAAGAAGAAAACTTTTGGTTTTACCGTGTCACATGCCAAATGTTTCACAACCCTGCCAGTGGTTTAGCAAAATGTTGTTAAATAAACAAGATGGTGACATGTTTGTGTACATTCAAAGGCAACTGGAAAAGATTTACTCAAGTCCAGAAAATAGAAAATGAGCTTGTTTTTTCGCCAGATTACAGAACAATGTTGTCAACTTTTTATAGCCAAAACTCGCTGTACCCCTTCACAAAGTGCGTTCAATGAGAATACACTGTACCAGAAAACTAGTATTCAGTAGGTATTTATTAAAAAAAAATAATAATAATAAACATGAGTAGAGTAGAGTGAGGTAAAAATATATAGTTTCTACTAAAACATTTACTTCAGCCTCTGGTGAGAAAACCGCATGTATGTGTGTGTGAGCAAAATGGTATTCTAATGGAATATTATTACCTAAATGCCAAGCAGTTACAGCTAAAACTCTAGTTTAAACAAACTTAACTGTTACTTAATTGCCGTTTCAGCTTGACTGTCGTAATTCGGTGAACCATTTATTGCTGGTTGTTTTTAGAAATATAAACTTGGCAACCTTGCGAAAAATTTCAAACTGCTGATGTTTTACACTGTTTGATGGCTGAAGTTTTCTCTCTTAAATGTGTCTTAAATATTTACCCCCTAATTCATAAAAATTATTATAGGCTTATAAGACTGTTATTTGACATATTTGTATGGAAAATCTGTCAAATAAGAGCTTTATAAATCTCTTATAATTTTTATGAATTAGACGGTTAAAGATTTACTAGCCCAATACCTTGTTCACACATGCATTTCTAATTGAGATAATATTCAGTTAATTGACATAATACTTTTTGCGTTCATACATACAAATATTGCGCTAACTCAATTAGTATTTGACAGCTGGAAAAAAGTTGTTGTTTTTGTTTTGGTAGTGAGAAAGAAAAAGTGAAAAATATTTTCAAATAATTTATTTTGTTTTGTTTGCTTTTGTTGACATTTATCTCGTCATTCATCTTGCATGGTATACTTTTGCTTATTAAACACATCTTTTACAGTGTTGTGTTTCATCTTTTTATCAATATTCTAAGCAATTTTGAGATTATTAAGCAATAACTTTATTGACTTTTTGTATGGAATATTGAGCTCAATAATGGACTTTATTGCGATTATCTCAATAAAGGCGCACGTATGAACATGGTATAAACGTCAATTACACCAAACTCGTAGAGAAACTGCACGAGTTTTTTGTGCAGTGGCCAAATTCGGTATAAACGACTTGACATTTCACTATTTGCTTTTGACTTAAAAAGCGCATAACAATAAAAACATCAAAAGTGCTTTGCAAATTTTATTAAAAGGATATTCATTAACGGAATTTTTTAAACTGCGAACCTCACTCCAGCCTGAGTCCCTCCTACAACTAAGCCGTTCTCAAAACAAGCGGTATTATAATTTTACGCCAGTATACATTTTTTGTATGTATTGTTTTTAAGTATTTTTTGTATGTATTTGTTTTTAAGCATTAAAGTAAGTACATATTTGTTTTTAAATCTATTTCAGCAACATTTATTTTTATATTCTCAGTATTTTAAGTATACAAAATAGTTCAAAAATTGAAGCTAAAATTGAACTGAAGCGTTTTCATTAGCTGTACTAAAACTAAAACGTGCTAAATTTACATTGATGCCACGAAGTAGCAGGTTTGGTTTTACACCTGAAACTGCATTATCGGCTTATACTGGTATTTGTTTACCACGCATGCCTTGATGGTGGCATAAATATTTCCAACTGCATACAAATTTAGAACATTTAAAATATGTGTCTAAATGTATATTGCAAGGCCGTTAAATGAATAGTAGTTTTTTTATGAAACTTCTTGGATTAGCTGATTGATAAATCTTAGTTTTTAAGCTTTAAAGGTTTATTCCTCAATGTTTTGATACTCCAACAGCATTTTGATCAGCCATCAATCAGTTGCATGCCTTTCGTAAAACAATGTTATTGTATGCAAAGCCCTACACTCTTTTCAACAATCGTTGCACGCACACCATTACAAACACAAAACCATCCAGCATTCTGCTTTTTATCCTTTGTATTAATAAAATATAAGGATTCAGTGTGTGTTAAGCTTTCGTTGGCGGCTGATGTCTCGTTAAATCGAACGGAAACATGCGAACAATAATAAAGCAATGCCTGTATTTGCTGTTGTGTCGGAAATAAAATACGAAACTAAAGTTGTTTACGATATGAACAAGTTGTGCTACGTACACATGGCTATGTACAAATACAATGTATTTATGCACACGCATATTTATGAATATTTGTAAAACAAACCATTAAACAACAACAAAGGGAAAAACTAAACAAGTGAAATTAAATTAATTAAATTCAAAGAAAAGCAAGCAGACAAGGAAATTTCTTTGAGAGGTCATAAAAGTCGAAGTAAACAAAAGTAGCACCAAACTGTATAAAATATAATTAGGTAAAAAGAAATTAAAATTAAATGTATGTATGTATGCATTGATGTTGGCCACCAAACCGATTTGCTCTACTGTGTAAAAGCGTGTGTGCTCGCGAGTGTAACGACTGGGTTTCTAATGAAGCCGCTTGTGTTTTTTAAATGAGTTTCTTGTTGTGATTGTTGTTATTGATGCTTTTCAATATTTATGTAACAGATTCCAACAAACACTTGTTCATGCCACTGTTGTTGCAAATACCCCAGGGTGTTTATATTAAAATGTGATCGATGATTACGTTTCAATAATCTTTTTATTTTTGCTCAAGTGTATTTGCGAACGCTTGTGTCTTTCCTTTTTTTGCTACGTGACGGAATTCCAAACCACAAAGTAATATTTAGTTTCACCCGCCCCCACACACACACACACACATATATATACCCATAAGTTTCGAAATAATTTTATTATTATATGACAAACTTGTACTGCTCAAGTACACGATGAAAGTTTGTTCTCGAAAGATGATCAAACAATGGCACAACTCAAAAAAGTTCATTTCGGAATAAGGGGTTTTCTGTCGCAAATATCTATGGCGGAAAGTGTGAAATATGGCATCACTGTTGCAATAATATATCGATCACATCCAAGTTAATTCTTACTCTTACTAAATTTGCCACGCCGCAAAGTATACTTATGAGATCTCAAGCTAAGTCTGATCGATCACATTTGTAGAGATTTCCCGTAAAAAATTTAAGACTAGATTTTGACATAATCTCCTCAATTACACTCAGTACCCATTGGTTTGTCCAACGCCTTCCATACAACAATTTAATGATAGATAATGAAATTTCGCCAGATTTCTGTTTTTGACTGAAGGCTGGTGAATGGTTGTTTTTTCATATCGTCAACATTTATAATGTTAACATATCGGCAAATGATATTACTCTATAACCTAAGACATGACATTCTTATCGATAAGCAATATTTCTAAATATGATATGGAGCAACGTCATTTCCCTTCAGACGCAAAAAGTTGAAAAGACACAAAGCATTTAACTTGCTTGTGCGAATAGCAAACAATTCCACATCATTACCCAGGAGCTTCAAGCTTTGAGTTATGACATTGTTTGAGTAAATCAAACATGTGTTCATATAAAATTATGAAGTAGAAAAATCAATCAGAAAAGATTTTATGTGTGTATATTTATGCCCTGGAAAAAAATTTCTGAAATTTTACAATTAAAAAACAAAAACACTAGTTGAAAGTGCGCCGAAATAAATACTGTTAAAGGGTTGAAGTGATTGCTTCTGCAGGCCCACCCTGTTAAGTCCTCTAATACCCCTGCAGAGTTACGGAAAGTATTTGCTTGTACAAAAAAGTTTGCATTGTATAATTTTCTTGATTGCTTAGCAGTTGTTAGAGCTCTTATGTAACCGAAATATTTTCATTAAGCAAAAACTGCTTGTCCCCTATTTATTGGTCGTTATTTGGCTAATCAGCGATATTTCGCCTGAGTGCAGACCAGCTAAGAAATTTCTCTAAATCAGCAAAAGAATTTATGAAAAAAAAATGCTTAAGCTTCTGGAATAAATAAATATTTCGTGTCAAATCTGCTGAAATTCTGCATGATAAACAAACAGTGTATTGTGGGAGTGTATGCTGGGCAAAAGTAAAATTATTATTTTAATACAAACACATAGAAAACAGATTATCGAACGAAATGTTGCAGTCATGGAAAATTATTATGCTTCAATTGAATTTTAATTAAATATGATTGGTTTTATTTGACACCGCCCTGATTTTATTCAACACTGCGAAATATATTAAGTAATACAAAATTATTGGTCCTGTGACAGTAATATATTAAAAACGTTCAACTCAATTTCAACATGCATGCAAGATACTCGTGTGTACGTATGGATATTTAACTTTAACAAGAATCGTAATCAAAATTTATTATTGTAATGTGTGTAATTTGTAAAACATTAATTGATTCGTTTCAATATCTTAAATATTAAAATTGTTGTTACTTCAGCGATAAATAAGGAAGGAAAACTGAAATAGCAGCTGGGGTACAGCTAACTGTTTCCAAACCGGTACATTTCTCATTAGAAACCATTTGAACTTTGGTTGTACTTTTGACAGCATCTCAAAAATTCAAGAAAACCAAAATTTTTATTTTGTATGTGATTAATACAGTTCAACATCATTACCAAAAGGAAGTAAGCACATTTTTACCAACAATAAATTGGACAAAAATAGCTTATTCCATTGTGCTATAAATTCTATTTTAAAATGAGAGTGGGACGATTTTTTGATAGCTTCTGGCATGAGGAAAAAACAGTTTCACTACGACATGCCAAAAAAAATTATTTTCAAGGTGAACAAATTTCAATATATTGTGTTCGAGTCTACCTAAAAAGGCGTGGCCGAAAAAATACATTTGACTCCTGTCCGGCTACTCTAGGAGTGCTTAGTGTGATGGAGCAAAAATGTTCACAATTGTTTGCTTATGCAAAAGCGCAATGTGCAAAAAGCTCATTTTTATGAGACAAAATAAGAAAGCAATCAGTAATACTGCTCTTTAAATGTTCTTTGATTTATCGTGCTTTACTTAAAAATGTATTACTTACTTAAAAGTTTTAGAATAAATATAATTAAGTTTTCACTCGAAAAACAATATTCCAACCATCATCCAACAACAACGACGACGATGATAGATAAAATGCCAAAATAGTTCGCGCTAACACCTGTTTACTTCTTTTAGGAGATTAATGTGTTTCAGTTTCAAAGGCTACAAATGTAATTTTCCACAATAACTTTTACTTAAAAATATATTCAATATTTTTTGGGAAAGTCCAAAATAGAAAAGAAAACATTTCTTCCTCTCAGAAACTCAGTCATATGCTGCAGCGCTCAGACAAACTCCTATTGCTTTAACTCACTTCACAAGGGCAAAAATAAGAAATGCCAGATGCTCACGTTTTAACGTGATGCCAACTGGTAATATATTTTGCCATCATAAGTAGTTTCTACTGAAAATGCTTAAGAACCAATACGTGTTGAAATAAATATTAAGGACATTTCAAAACGGTGTTAATTTCTTACAATAATCAGTTCTACTGATAATTATTAGTTGTAAAAAAAATACTATTACAAATTTGAGGGATCAGATAGAACATTGCCAAGCCTAGAAAATATATGAAAAACTATACTACTGCTGAAAAAGTTACAGCCTTAGGTCGTTGGAAAATAAATTAAATAAATCGTTAGAAATCCTAGTTATTGCAATAACTCCGCCATCTTTGCTGGCAGCCATCCGCTTTGTGGAGACAATTTTTCAGTGCCCTGGGTAAGATGCTGCAAAATTCTGACATCTATCAAACATCTGAATATAGCTCAAGCTCAAGAGAGTAATTCTTTTCTCTAAGTACACAGAATTGGGAGAAAATGTATTATAGCGAATATGAATTATTCCACCTCTACATTAGTTTTTCATAATGTGGAGGTGGAATGTAGTGGAAACCGGTACAATTCAAATTTGAAAATGCTATCAAACTTACAAATAAATTTCACTAAATGAAACCTGATTCCTGAAAAATAAACATATTTAAATTACCAAAGATAAAAATGGACTAATACAAATAAGAAAAGTTTGTTTATTCATTTAAAAAGTTTTCAGATATTTATTGCACAAAAAATATTAATTTATAAAAATGTAAAGCACAATTTAATTTACTCAATATGCATGTATAAATTTAATTTTTAACGGAAAGCTTTTTGCGTTGGTGCAAAAAAAAAGAAGCATGGAAACACAATGGACAAATTCTTGTTTTCGCAATCCAATTACTATTAAACGATAAAAACATTGGATGGTTTGAATTTCTTCTAATGCTTCTACTCGATTGGAAACGAATTCAATTGTGTGTTATGGCATAAATAAAAACTAGAGTAGTGGCATATGAAAACGAGATAAAATATCAACAAATTTTCTTTATTCTCTATATGTATAAATATAAGAGAACATCAACAACTAATTAAATTTAATATGGTTTAACTCAAATAATTGAATTTATGGTAAATATATAAGTATTTAAAAGATTTTCTGGAAAGAGTAGGGCAACTATCAGCCGTTAAGTAACAGAACGTGAGTTTTGGCCACCTACATGGGTACAAACAACTAAAAGCATATGGATACATAAACGAACACTAACAAAAGGACAAAATGAGGAAATCCCCTAAAATTATTAACGTGCAGTTTCCACATCACCACAAGCCAGAGAATTGTCCAGTAATTTCTTATGAACAGCTTTTCAGTGATTTCTGTACAAATTTTCCAGACAAGTCGATTGCTTGTGCTGTGGACTTTGAAACAAATTTCACAAGAACATACATATTTCAAGGTTTTGCTTACTCTACGAGGAAGCAAATAAAAAATTTTGTAAATTTGATCTCACAACAACTTTGAATGAATTAAGATAATTAAGCTAAATTTTACTTTTTTTAGTAAAATTTAATGCATTTACATTGTGTGTTGTTCGTTATTGTATCTATGTGAGGGTATATGCATTTTTAGTTGCTTATATATGTACCTGTAAATTGTGCTACTTATCGGCTTAAATTTTAACTACCAGTTGTTTCGAATCTGGCAATAATTATGTCATTCTATTCTGTCACAAAATTTAGTATATTATCTTCACTAAATTCAATCATCTTCACTAAATGAATTTCTAGTAAGTTTTGCCATTGCAGATGTTCCCAAAAAAAAACATCTTGTAATATGAAACATATTTTTGTCTTGGAGGCTCAGAAAAGCCCAGACGTGGTCTTGCAGAAGCCAATGCATCCATTATGAGTAATTGTTTGCTACAGCTTTTGAAGCTGTAATATTGGCATCATTGGCCAATATTTCTTTGGATTTTTGAGCCCAGTATTATTGTGAATTGACTCTGGTTTCACCAAGATGGTGCAGCTTGCCACATATCTCATGCTACAGTCAATTTATTGCGTCAAACGTTTGATGACCGTTTAATTAGACGAAATGGTGATGTGAGTTTGCTGTCAAAAAGCTGCAATCCGACACCCTTGAACCATTTTTTGTGGTATGCCAATAAAGACAAGTGCTAAGCTTACAAGCCAGCAGCAACTGAGTGAAGTTGCGATGGCCGAGATACAACCCCATTAGGAATTAGTCCGATCGAACGGAAAATGAACGAAATAACATTCCATCTTTACTTGGAACAGTTTTACTTCACAGCAAAAGAATAAATTTGAAAAAATCTCAAATCATTTTTGTTTTGTGGCTTCTGTTGATATTTGCTCTAATAAAGGTAAATAAGAAAGAATGGGCAATGAACAAATATTAATTAGGACAACTTGTTACAGCGACGTATGAGTGCTAATTGGTAACAACAAATTATATACAAAGCATTTATTACGTATACGCCTATTGCAAATCTGCAGGCAGGGATCAAAATATTTTAGCCAAAATTAACTTTTGACCCGTTTAGGGCGGCCAATGGGCTTCCAAATGAGGGATTGTCAAAAGTTTAATTAAAATTTGGTACATTTTAATTGCAGAACACTGTCATCTTAAACAAAGAATGTAGTTTAGGAAAATTTGCTATTGAAAGGGACAACAATTTACTGCAACTTCTTCCATCCTCCTGCCCATGACAACAACTTATTATGTATGGTAAAAAAGTAAGAAACATTGCTTTTTTCGATACTTGGAAAACGTTAAAAATGTTAATTATTTTCAAAATCCAATCTTAAAAAATGTACTAAAATCTTATTTAAAATTTAATTATTTAAAGTGCATACCCTGGAGATGCGATAACACTCGTTTCTAATTATTTCCTAAGGGTGGTCAGGCATGTGATTGCTGCTGTTTGCCGTCAAGGATTTTGCTTCTCTCTAGTGCTCATTAACTGATTTGTCACCACTAACTGCATTGTAAGCGGTGCTTTTCAGGAATTTCTTTATTAATCACGATGCTAATTCCATGCCACGCATGGATTTTGCAAGCACATACATACGCTATTAATGCCACCTTGGGCAAATATTCTATGTAGATAAGCAAACGTTGTAAATTAATTTTTTTAATGCATAAAATGCAAATAGTTCAAAGACAACATTCAAAATGTAGTGGTGATGAGTAAACTTGGAACAGATTTATTATGATCTTTACCTAAAAGATGAAAATATTGTCATACAAAACTCCTACACATATTTTTTTATCATTAAAATGAAACGAAAAACAAGCAGTGCATGTGTATGTAAGTAAATTCACTTAAGCGTTGCTAAGAAAAATTACACATAAAAGTAAAACGTGTTTTTAAACAAGAACAAATAGCAAAACCAAAGTTGAAAGTCTATAGCACGTGCTGTATTCACGCACCTGTCAAAAACGTATCATCTGTGTCATTGTAGCTGACAAGTTACACAACGTAAAACGCAAAGCGCGTGGCTGCGTGCAGCACCTAGAGAATATCTACTTTCTTCTTCTGTACGTGTTACTACTGTTCTGAAAAGGCTGCTGTTATTGTTAGACAAAGGCGACAAACAAACAAAAAATATTAGCACCATTAATATTTGTATTGCACTAGTATTCGCTCACCTTTGGAAAGCCTACTCAAGGCCGCGGGATCGCTAGCCAAAGCTCCAATTAGTAACGTTTTGGGAGTTTGCTAAAATGAGAATTTATCTCAGTAATGGATCAAGTGTGCAAAAGTCAAATGCCTAGCCAAAAAAAAAAAAATAAACTCTTTGATAATTTAATCTAAATAAATATGACCCGTATTGTTGAAGTAAACTCGCTATGGGTTTAACAAGCATTATTTAACAACATTCCCAAAATTATTACACATAAACGATTATTGGCATAATGAAAGCCAAAAATCTTTTATTGTAGCAGTTCGTAGGCTGCCAATTGGTAATCACACCTAGAACTGACTTAACTTTGACCATGCTAAATACCAGTTATTGGAAATCATTTCAACCAATTGGTCTTGGCTTGTCATAACGTCATAAATAACACCATCAAAAAATGTAGTTTTTGTTTCTTTTTGTAAACTCAGCAGTTACTACTGTACTATGTTCATTATGAATTTATTTAAATAATCGGGTGCATTTTTAGTAATTGAAGCAAACTGCTAATGATTTGATGATTTGTTTCGATGGCTTCTCTGACAATCAAATAATTATAAAAATCGTTACAGCTTATGCTTATCATAAACGTACATTTATACACATGTATGTATGTAGTATATTATTTGGCTTATTGGAAATTTATATTGCTCTGCTTGTTGACAAATTTTTCCACAGCCATTTTTTAGGCATTTAATATTTGTTTCTAACAATGTTCTATTTTTAATAACCACAAGCGCTGGATGTGACAGCATGAGTTAAACACGAAAGAGGGAAAATGTATGTGGTTGTGCGTTGATATTTTTCTATGTACATTATAGATCTATGTATGTATGTCACCATGACTCGTATGACTCCCAACTTGGCTATAACTCAAATAACTACATTAATGTGCAGCTAAATAAAAGCTGTCAATTGTTGTTGATGTTAAGCAACTCTTATGGAAGATATTAATTGGCAGAATGTGCCTGATATTTGTCTTTGCTTGCCTGCCTACTCATTGTATTGATTTCATATCTGTTGTTAACTTAAAAATTTATTTCATAAACAAACATATCAAAACAGACTTACATATGCACAGTATAACTGAAATGTTACTTATAATTCAATGTATCGTCACTGCCACGTAACACAGTAAAAATTATCCCACCCTTAATTATTTAGACTACGGTTGCCGTGATCAGAGAATGCAAGTGAGGCACCACTTCTGTTGGAAAATAGTTGTTAACACTCAATAAAGTTGCGGACCTGGGTCCAGTTGCACTAGTAAAGTATCCACTCATAAAAATGTATTATTTGTTTAGAAAAACAAAAAGCAGTATAATACATTTTTGTGAATGCACATTTGTATATTTTGAGACATTTGTAACCGAACGAACTTGTAATCGCATGCTGTGCGTTTGTTGCTTATTTTATTTTACATTGATTTAACTGTAGAGTATTTTCGATCACAAATGCTGGAATTCGGCCCCAGGGCCTCGGCAGCTTAAAGTTCTCCCAGCAGTCTATCAAGTATTTTAAAATACAGGGTAGAAATCTAAAAACAAATTAGAAAACCACTGATTTATAACGCAAAAGACTTCCATGCTCTCTTGACATCTTGAGATCATAATTTTAAAGAAAAGCGTAATCTATTTTTTTGCACAAATGAAGATCTATCTTTGTTTCACACTTTTTTTAAATACTTTTAGTAGCCAAAGATTTCTTATATTAGCAAAAAAAAAAAAATAGCAACTTTTAATTTGAGTAAAAATTCAAGAAGCCAGTGCTAAAATAATAGAATTTAGCAGGACCAAAGCTCAAAAGAGTGCTGATGAGAAGCATAGTGACTTAAAAACGCTTATAACTGCTTAGAACTTTACTTTTATAAGCAGTTATTTATGGTCGAGCTTTGTGATTGACAATAGTTAATAGTTCTATCAGGCTTGAATTTAATTTTACTTCCTCAAAATTGAGAAAAAAAATTTTTTTGTGACATAACTGGCCAACTGATGAACATTTCTACAGAAGACAATAAAAATAAAGTGGAAAACTTACTAGATGCTTTAAATAATATTTATCGAAAGCAATAATTTATCAATAACAATAAATTGCGATTTCGGTCCTTTCCATTTACTACTAAAATTAAAAGTACATACTTTTTATTTTCATTTGTAATGATTGATTATATTTTCCACGGAATAATTTCTTATTTTCATAATATTAAAACAAAAACAAACACGTTTGTTGGCTAACAAAAATAAAAAAAAAACGTATCTCTTAAACACATACGCGAGAAAGTTTTGGAAGGCAGCGCAACAGTATGATGATTACATTTCTTTGATTAATAGCAAAAGTTTGATTTTATTAGTGTCTGCTTAAAGTTACTTGAGCGTGACTGTAATTAGTGTGAATATACATATGTACATATGTACGTATTTAAATTCATATAGATCGCACTCCAAAAAATGCATGAGCTGGGAAGAGACAAAGGCTGTTTAATACTTGAGAAAATTATCAGTATCGACAATTCGGTAACAGGTGAAGCTAAACATTTGTTACTCTGAGAAAAGAACAACCACTTGCAAGGAAGCAAAATAATTTGGATTTCTTTACTTTAAGAAATCATAAAAACTCACAACATTTTTTACCATAAGGGAGTAGTACTCAAATCTGTGCCATAACTTAAGTATTCTGCTTCCCGATTCATGTAAAAACTCTATTTTAAAAAATCCTTGCATAATAATGTGGAATAATGTTGGTGGGGCAGCAATTTGTTGACGCCGTGAGAACTTGCGAAATGTTTCTGGCATCATGTTGCCAGCAACATAATGTTAGTTTTGGGATATCAGACGTGCTTCTATGGAGAGTACGAATAGTATGTTTTCGGAAATAGTGACTTAAAAGAGATGATATGTAATATCATGAAAGAAATATATATTTGGTCGTAGTACTCTCTACTGTCTTATTGAAGGTATTGACAAGACTAATTACACATGTAAGTAGGAAAATTGTTCATTAAGCGATTTGCATACAATGATAATACATTTGTATATGTGTATTAAATTGGTCTGTATTAAGTTTAAGAGCTGTCTGTTTCTGTTAAACTCAAGCACACAAAACTCATACAAATTCGCCAAACTTATTTTTCATTCTTTTCTCTGTTAGAAACTTAACACACAAAAAATAAAAGCATCATTTGAAAACTAGATAAACGATATAATTTAAAAGGATGAGGCAATGAAAGAAAGCATTATAAGGATTTAAATTTAAATGATAGACACTGTTTTTGTTTATTTCTGTAATCCTTTTTCATACTTCTGATTCCGTTCAAGCAAAAAGTAACAGTTTCGAAAACACCATATAAAAACAAAATGCATTTGCAAATGGTTTTTGATATTTTAATCCAGCTTAAGGTCAAATTCAATGTTTAATAAATCTTTTTTTATATCTATTTATTTACAATGTACACAATCGAGTGGGGAATAATAAATATTTCCTTTATAATTCTTTTATTGTTTGTATGCACAAGCTGGATTAAAATAGCAATACCACAAAAACACATTTTTTATATTTGCTTGGATTGATGTGCTGCACATTAATCCCTTGAACAGACTTAGGTCTTCAACAATACAGCAAAATTATTAAGACTATTGTTTTAAAAAGAAAACTTTATGTGTACATTTAATTTGAATTAGTAGTCATACAGACCTGCAGTCACATATGTATACAAGTTTCTTAAAATTTTTTATTACAAATATGTATTTAAGTACTTATGCTGAACATACGTGACACAAGGTCAGTGCTCGGGAATTTATGTGAAACTAGTGTCGTGTATGTAAGAAATAGTGCGAGAAAAAAATGATCCTGACAAACTCTACACATTGTTTCTGGAATTGGCTAGCGGAAAACTGAATTCCTAATTAATTATTTGCTTCATTTACTGTGTTCTTTTTCAGGGTTGCAGCAAAAAAAATAAAGTGGCCCATACACGACAACGACCTGCCAGGACCATCATGCAACGGAGCTATCTCATCGAGAAAATGCAAGAATTTTGGGGCTTATTCTTACTGCTACCGAAGAGGCATGAAAGCAAAACTTAATGTCAATACTAATTCAAAAACACATTGCCGGGAAGCATTTCCCTTAGTGCATTAGACAAACAGTGAATTAAGAAAAAAAAAAAAAACATCAGAGTCCATTGCTTTTAGGTGACTCACTTCAAACAAATATCATGCCTGATATAAGCGTCATCGAAGCGCTTGCATTTGCAGCCTCCTTTACAATATTGCCTTCAGGTGAATAGTATTATTTGCAGCGATCATGCTTGCATCACATATCATGCCAGCAAGATTGTGCAATATTCATTTTTTATATTTCTATACTTTCCTATTGACATCCAAATATTTTTGTTTATAATTTTTCCATGACATACATATGCATTTTTGCAGCGCAAGTATTCGCAGTCAAGCGCTGGTGCCTGCATTTGTATCGTGTAAGGGCACTTTAAGTGATTGTGCGTTTGGTATTTCATGCGTGGTGGTGTTCTGTGACACCGGTGAGCGCTGCTGCAATTTTTTTTCTTTTTGGCGGGAAAGAAAATGTCTGTAAATTTACAGAATATTAGTGTGTGTAAAACTTTTGTGGGAAAATTTTTTCGCTGTATGCTGTCAAACTGACAGAAAAATGCATTCTCTTAGATTCCAAGGCCAAAGCTGTGAACGTTATAAAAGGGTGTGGGCAACACCGCTGTATTTCTGAGTTCAAATTTACTATCAACTCTAGAAACGTAAGAATTTTCAACCTCCATTTTCAACTTTTATGCTGCACCTCAAATAAAATAATATTTAGCGTTCTCCACACTTTTAAATAAACAAAACTTATGTTTGCACATAATAAATTGAGATATCTTTGTATTTGTTTCAGGTTTGCTGATGGCAGCACTTGTTTCATGTGTATGAAAGTTGGCACTTTGTTATGAGTCAAATCAAAAACTTTGCAATGAAAAAAGTTAAAGCTAATTATACCATCAGTCAGAGAAATCAAGAAATTGCATTTGAGTAGATGATGGAATGAACGAGAAATAATAATGAAAGAGCCAAGGAATGAATGAGTTGCCTTTTCTTTATCAACTAGTGGTAAGTAGGAAAATAGTTTTTGTTTTTTATTGCAAAAAATACACAGTAACAAATCTGTCTTCTTATGAATGCATACAAATTAAGCAATCAATCAAGCAAATTCTTCTATGATGATTATAAAAAAATTAAAATTGCTAATGGCATATTTAATGGGATTCAGTTTGGTTTTAAATACTTTTTTTGGGGTGATCTTTATTAAAAAAAAAATTAACTTGAAGTTTTTTTAGCTGGGGAACATACCACAACTGTGTCACGTTCACTACAACCCTCATCAGCACCCAATTGCTTTGAACTTAGGTCATGGCTAAATAGTGGAATGTTTCCAAGCAGCAAGGTACAATCCTCCTACTACTACCTGAGTCTTTGATTATGTCTATATAATAAACTATTGATTAGCTTATAATTTTACGTTTGTTTCTCTGCTGTTTGGAGTATATTTTATATTCTCTAAGCAACATCCAATTGGTTTCTAAATGCTTTTTTGTGTTTGTTGTTATTTGTATCACTTAAACAAACATAAAAATCAATTGAACGCCGAATGGATGTTGTTCAGAGAATATGAAATACAATCGATAGCAACAAAAGAACACTATTACAACATTATCAATCCCGATTTGCCGGCAAATAAAAAAGTCCCGGAAAGGCAAATCTTGTAGGCATATTTTTAATACAATGGCTGAATTTATAAGGCCAGTCGTTATCGTTACGTTTATTGATGTCTTGGGACAGACAGTTTCGAACACAAACATTAAATTCAAAAAAAAAAAATTATTTTAAAATTGTTGTTGTTTTGAAGTTTTGCGTTTGATTATTTAGAATAAAAATTCCCATTTACTTCAAATATTATTACAATTCAAATTCCGATGTTTTTTTTCAATAAACTATTTTAAGTCCTACAAGATATTTTTTGTCTGTGTAGTGGTTTGGGTATGTGTCTCACTGAAAATCGTAAAAATTGCGTGGAAGTGTAAATATTCTAGAAAGTCTATGATTCAGCAGTACTTGCGTGCCTCCCAATGGTATTTTAGTTAATATCTTACGCTTGGCGTTTCCTTTTTTTTCTTGTTTTGTTTGGAAACAAACTGATTTGCTGTTTAAAGTGTTGAAACATTTGCCATTAAAAATATGTATTTAAAGATTTCTCTTTCCTTCGTTTTTGTACGTCTCAACAGAGTTGTCTGTGGTCCTGAATTGTAATGAAATTTCAAATGGTAAAGTATGAGGAAATCATATACACATTCATTCACACAAGTGGTATTTTAGCATCGTGTGCTCGCCTGTGCTGTTCGCAAGTAAACTTTAAAAAATGCGAAACAGAAGGATGCTCTGTTTTAGTTCTCAGCTAAAGCGAACAATTTTCATACAAACGTGCAAGTAAATGCATAATGTGAATTAATAGTAAAAATAACCAACCAACTTTGCCAGTGGCTGCTGGGGCAAAAACATAAATAACTTCATTGATATTAATGCACACACACACACACATTTAAATACACATGGTGTTGCCTGTTTAATATACAAATAAGTGCATTAAGAATATTAAATACCTGCATACAAACGTACATATGTACGTCTGTTGCAAATCAAAGTGCAAATATTTGTAGATTAGTAGATGTTAACATAACAAACTTAGCACTGAATGACAGTAAAGTCAATTTATTAGTAGCTCGAAGACAAATTTGCTACAACCAATTCAATTTATTCTGATTCGATGAATTTTAAATCTACAAAAGGAAGATGAAAGATTCCTTCAATGTGATGTCATACATCGTGCAGTTGCGTCCCAGGCATTTTAATATTTTAATTAAAAATATGTTTACTTTTTAATTTCTCCCATTAACAGTTGTTTGCTGTTATTAGAAATGTTGCAAATTAATTCCGTGTCGGTTTACAGAAAAATATCGTTATATCTATTTAATCTATTAATATATGGTTGCTCTTAAGGGACTGATGTAGTTGGCAAGCATCGCTTCATTGGATGGAATGAGCTTAAATTAAGCTTAAATTAAGAATGAGAAGTGAAATGATAAGGGAGGCTTAATGGGAACATAGTGCGGAGGTGATACTCTCCTATGATTTATTTGTTACATTGCATGTAGCTTTGTCAGCCGTACTTTCTTCTGTCGTCCGGCTGTGGCACTCAATGAATCATTTACTCTGACATGTTTCTTTAGTGTTACATGTATGTATGTATGTATATAAGACCGGGTCGATTGTATCAACAAAAATTTGTCGATAATGCACCACCGAGTTTTCGTTAGTTTTTGGGGTGAGGAAAAAAAGTTCCACTATAACACATCAAAAAAATTACATTCGAGGCTTCCGACTTTCAATTTCTTTTTGTAGTTTCGTATGAGTGGACACTCATACGAAACCACGAAGGGGAGTGCAAAAAATTTTGGGGAAACAGTATACATTTTACTCCTCTACGGAGCCGTATTGGGTGCCTCGAAAATGAAATTTTCTTTTCGCCATATTAACTTTCTGCAGAGTGCCCTCAACATTTTTTTCGAACTCTTCGACCTTCCATAAAAGAAATATAAAAAATTGAATATCGGATGCGTCAAAAATAATTTTTTCGGTATATCGTAGTGGAACTTTTGTTCCTCATACCAAATTTTATATCGATTGTCAAACCCACGCTCCCTTATGCAATTTCATAGCTACATATGTACATAAATATTCTAATGTCATTTCTTTTAATATTAGCTCTGTTTCTTTACTCTACTTTGGAATCCCGTGGGATCCCAATTGGTACGAAAAGCGTTCCCGTACTTTAAAATTAAGTAAATGAAAGTATTTGTGACACAACACTATGCTTCTTCTTCTTCTTCTTGCACGAAACTGTCCATACTTTTTCCTCGGGCTAGTTTGGGCAAGTAGTTCAGCTGTCATCTGTTTCAAGGAATAAACAATAATATAGAAAAAATAAATGTTTTGCGGAAACTAAAAGAAAATTTGGAAATTACTGTGAAAAAATATTTTAAAGTATTCTGTAAAAATTGTTGATTGTTATATATTTTTATTTACAAATTCATTTATGTAGTTATATGAATTTGTGAGTTGTGGTCGTAAAAAGTTTTATGCATTTCATTCCTTTTGATTTTTTGGAGAAAACTTTTTTTACACAAATTAAATAAAATACATAAATATTTTTTTTTTTATAAATTGAGCTGTCAGAGCCCTGACGTTTTCTTTTGTGGTAAAATATTTGTTTTTATTCATTCCCGTACTTTTGTGCATATGTGCAGAAATTATAGTTTACTCTTATTTGACCGAACTTTGCCCAAAAAGTAAAGAAACAGACCTATTGTTTTTGATTTACAAATTTTTTTCAGCTGTTCAATTTTCTGTTTCAAAGTGTATTTTTTAATAAATATTTTTATTTTTACCACTTACCAAAAAATCTTAATATTTTCTATATACTTGCAGGCATTAATGAAAGAAAAATATAATTTAAAAGACTTAAATAAAACAAACTTCTGCTTTGGAAATCAAATTTAAAATTGTGGTCTATTCTTATGTATGTTAAGAAACTAAATCGATTAAAAACTCAAGTGTTGTTTAATTATAAAGATAAGTCAGTGCAAGGGAAATTAAAAATAAGAAATTGTTAAATAAAAGAGAAAAGCTTATGGTATATTGCAAAAACGTTTTCGAGCCAAACTGCAAAATAAAATAACACAAAAATGATGAAATTTAAACCAATTAATTTAAACTTGTTTAAAACATAAATTTTACTTGGTGTTGCTTTTGAGCAATAACTCTTCATTTATTTTTGTTGATTTATATTCATTATAGAATAATGTTTTCGGTATATTATAAACAAGAGAAACAATTTTTTTTTTAACTCATATACTAAATATTCTTTCGTAATAAGAACGATTTAACGAGTAATTGAATTTAAAATGAACTTTAGCCAGCACATGGTATCAGAAGACTGGAAAAAAATTTTAGTTTCCTAAAATTTAATCAGCAGCAGTTTGACTAGCAAAATGCAGTTTACCTGAAGACCAAAAGCAAAATACAGAGTTTAGAATAATGTTGGCAGTAAAGAAAATTGCCACCCGAAATTTCCATTCAGGTTTGCTTCCCAGAATCTAGTTTCACCCTGAGATAATTTTATTAAAGTTGGAAATGATATATGCGGAGTAAAGAGGTACGGGCCAGCAGTGATGTTTTTAATCTTCAAAAGTATTTGAGAATATTTGACATATTCGTGCCAGAATATCTTCTCTAGCTCATTACTTGAACCAAAATCTGAATATTTAGTGGTTACAGCTTAAAAATTTTGTTAACAATGAGCTCCTGCGTATAGATGTAATAGAAATAAATGCGTTTATAGCTCTTGTATACTATAAGACATTTATTTAATGAAATATGATACGGAAAATAGAAAATTAATTTTTGTATAGTCATGCGTGTGTGTGTGTGTGTGTATACAGGCTTTGGAGAGTGGCTGTTCATAAACACTTCCTAATAGCAAATAAATTTTATTTAAATCACTGAATCCATTCTGGGAATATATTCTTCATTTAGTGCTGTTGCGCTTTTAAATCTATTTTACCAAAAACATTTATTGAGTTAAAAACATTTGTAAACGCATCCTGTTTTAGCGAAAATCTGGACTTACAGATTCAGCGTTTAACCGAAACATAAAATTTTTTAATTATTATGGATAAAAAGTATTTGTCTCTCTCGCAATTTTCAACAACTTTATTTTAAATAGTTTTTTTATTGCAGAGTATTGCTGTCCTGCTGGGCCTTCGTCAATATTTAACAAAGCGTTTAATTTGGCCAGATCTAAGAAAGCACAGTTGAAAATCCAAAGCAAATATTTGATGTTGTTTGCTACACATTCTGCGAGAAACGTTCTTTTTTTATTTAGTTTTTAATTCAACTCCATGGGCTGCATTGTCAGTGTATATATTTGGTGTGCTGCTGGTTTTATGTCATTAATTTCAATTTTTTATGAAAAAACGTCATGCTGAGGTTACTTTTTTTTTACCTCTATGCTTTCATTTATTTTGGTGGCAATTAAATTTGGTTTTAATTGGATCCTTTTTTATTTTGTTTGTTTGTTTGTTTTTGGCAAAATGTAAAATAATTTATTTTTTGGTTTTATGAAAACGAGACTTTTTGTAAAAGTATTTTTATGTTTTCATATTCAGGCAAAATACTGTTTGCAAAACGTGCAAACGCACCCAAACAAGCAGGTACTGCTCTGCCCAAAAATTGAATTAAATATTTCAAAACAGTTTAGTGTCAAACGAATTAACTTTTACGCTAAAAGGCTTGAGCTTTTGGCTCAATTAAGAGTTTTTATTTTACTTTCAATGCAACAGCCGAAACCGTCAAGTGGACACGATTCTATTAATTCTTTAATCAAAATTGAGTTCGCATTTCATTTTTTTATTGAAGAACATTTTTTTGATTGCCGTGCTCACTGGCAGTCTGGCAATCAAAAATCTCCAGTTTCAACAAGAGAAGCATCTTCGCATCAAACTTAATGTCCGTCTTGCCTTGAAACTCAGCAAAAATTTGGAAATGTAGTATACGAGCGCAATGCCAATAATTGTCAAGATAAAAGGAATATGCTTCGCCCTAATGTGCATGCATGTGCATGTCTACAGGTATTTTATTAAGCATGTAAATAAACACGAACAAATTAATTTTTAGCATAATAATGTGTGTTTTACTTAATTTCTTACCTTTTATCATTAATTGTGCTGGTAGTTTTAAAGTATTTAATAACAACCACAGTAGAATAATGAAACAATGCTTTTAAATAAATTTAGTTTGTCGTTTAATTGTTGTGCAGTTTTTTTCCTTTCTCCACAATAATTTAATTTTCATCTTTTTTCTTGCTATAAATTTATGGCCCCTTCAAGGGTGGGAAAAAGAGTGGTGTAGCCCAATAATTTCATAAGAAAACTTTTACTTTAATAAAATAATGCACAGTAGAACTATTAACAAGAATTTCTAATTGATGTGAAAATGTGAAAAAAGAGTTGCATTAAGTAATTTATAGTTTAATTCCTTTATTTTACAACTGTTAAGAATCTTAAACGTAGAAACTAAAAACAAGTTTACAAGAACTTGATAAGTTTTATTCACCACAACCGTATTGATAATCTGCCAGTATTCAGTAAATAAAAATTTGACAAAATTGCCCAACCCTTCGCAAAGATTTACAGAATACACAGCCCGACTTTTTCTATATTTTTCTTAAATATTTGTGATGAAATTTTGTGGGTTAAAACAGGGTCTGGTACTAAAAATAATAGTATATGTATATATTAGAGCTGCTAAAGAAAATCGTTAAAGTAATAATCTTCCATTCCCATTTTTTATTTCTGTGTAACTGTAAAACACCCGGTAGTTAATTCTAGTCATAGCTGACTCTAAAAATAATACGCTGAGGTAAGTGGTGCTTGGTGTTTTCATTAGTTTTTGCTTAATAAATAATTAAGATTGCAAGTAGTGGGCAAAATTAACTTAAATGGCCAAATCTCGAATTCACATTTTCCAACAGTTATTGATTTAAGTTAATCCACAAATTTGTACTTACACATGCATACGGATGATGTTGGCTGATCCTTTTTAATGCGCACAATCATTATGAATCTGAAAAATTGAAATTTAAGAACAACTTTTAAACATTGGCGTATGAGTGATATGTGGTAAGAGTTTATCTACAGTATTTGTTACGTATACGCTTTTCGTTTTGTTAATTGTATGTTTTTCCGCACATCAAAAGGGGCAAACAGTTGGTTGTGCGAATAAATCAGAATTCGTTAATTTTGCATAAGCAGCAGCTGGATGTTGTATACTAATGCTCTCTTCCGCTTGTTAGAGTTTGTAAATACAAATTTTTATTTAAACTTTTCCAAGCTCTCAGTGTTTGATTACTTCTTTGTAAGTTAATCAGAAATTAAGAAATTTCTGTGTGAATTGGACCGAACATTTTTATTTCTTAAGGTTCTGTTTATGTCAATGAAAGAGAAACAACATTTTTAGCTTTGAATGCATAATAAGAATTCTAACTTTGGCAAGGACCTTCTGAGAAAAATCAGTTGCCACAAGCCTAATTCGAAGGACAAAAATGGGTTTGTGTTTTTCATAAATACTGTGTGTACGTTTTGTGGGAAGTAAGGAAAAGATTTAAAATAAATATTAATACACTTTTAACAACAACACAAAAGCCAGTTGAAAAAATGCTAAGAGAAAATACGGCAAAAATAACAAGAAATAACAAAAATTCAATTAAGTATGCAGTAATAAAAGAAGAATGGAAAAAACCCCTTAACAAGATGTCAACTGTAATAAATTAGTTGTGTAGAGTCAAAAGCTGACAGTTAATTGCACAAACAAGCAAGACTTGTTTGAAGATAAATACGTTTCTAAAATGACACTGAAGTTGATCCTGTCTCTGCGAAGCCATATTTCAATTTAAGTTTAATTATTATGAATGTATATATTGAAATCCAAACTCTTGCAACCACCAGTTCAAAATTAAGCTTAACTTGCTCGTTTTTTCGAAACCTTTCCAAGGTTGATTTTCCACCAATACTCAAGCTCTTTTACTAAAACCACTGCAGCCAATCAGGCGTTTCCTCTTTGTTACTAAATAATTACACACCGTATTTGCCAAAACTTGCTGACATTTCCAGTTCTCCATTTCTATATATCTTTTATTGGTAATCTTTATTTGCTTTTTTTGTATTGGAGATGCAAAGAATAGCTCTACAGTACTTTTTGGCACTGCTGGAATCTAAAAACAAAATTGCAACACTTTATGTGTAGCACTAATAATTAATCTAGTACCATAAAAAATTTCTATACGTATGTATTTCTGTCAGTTTATGAATGTTGTCTAATGTTGCTGAAAACATAGTCTCTTTCCTAAAAGCTAGTGCAATTTTTCGTCGTTTGTTACTGCCTTTCACAAGTGTAATACGTTTTCATACAAACAAAATGTTGACAAAATTTGTTATTGTACAGCTGCGCAGACCTCGTTAATATACCTTAAGAGTAGCGGGAAAATTTGACGGCTTCACAACCAACAGCTTGCCATAAGTGATGGTAATTGTTTGCCCCGAATTCGATGGGAATGTGGCAGTCATGGCAGATGTATATTCTAAAGGATCATGTGACATTGAACTATTTAGTTTCTTCATTATATACAGCGTTTACTTTAACTTTTGAATATTTTCACATAAAGAAAAACTTCTTCTTAATAGATCGCTCATCGAAGTACGTACAAGCGAACTTACCACTTAACTCAATGAGCTAACAATATTTTGTTTTGCTTTTGAAAGTTTCATTACAACAGTGAATACTGACAATGATTTAAGGTAAACTTTTGATTTCTCATACAATTATGTCTTTAATTTCCGCAAGGAAATAAAACATGTAAATATTACTGCATTGTTACACTTCTTAGTTTAAGAGCTTAAGCCAAAGACATTTGATGACAAATTTCAATGGTTGCGATTGCACTGTGAAGCCACGGTTTTGGTATGTATGTATGTTCTTAAGCTCAACTTATGCGCCCAGAATAAGTCATGATTGACTTTTGTTGCTATTATTGTTTGCTGGGCTACAAAGCAATTTATTATCTGGCTCACATTGTTTTGGTTTGATTTAAAAAAAAAGAATGAAAATATTTTTAAGAACTATGGAATGTTCATATGAAATTTATGTGCCATTTCGCACAAAAACTAAATACAAAATATGTATTTTTTTTTTTTTTTGTTATTTTTCTGCTTCGTTAGCGTTTGTGAGAGTATGTACGAATGTGTATCTACGCAATAATGATTTCATTCTAATATGCTTTAGTGTTTTTTTATATTGTATTTAAGGTCCACTCATGCATTCATCTGCATATACTATACTCATGTGAATCCTTGGTTTAGAATTGCATTTTTCAAATGCTGTCACGTTGTGACACCGGCAGTTTGCAAAAATAAAAGGCAACAATTCAAACCATAACAGCAATTTTAAGCACAAATAGTTATGGAAATAAGTAAGTTTGTATGTGTAGCGACACATACATACATACACACATATAAAAATTGTATGAGCAAAAAACACACCAAGCGGTAAAAAGTAAAAGGAGACTATATTCTAAAAAGTGAAGTGGGTAAAGTTGATGATTTACAATTGAGTAGAAAAAAAAAACAATAACGAACTTGAAAATATTGTACAAAACAGTCGAGTTTATATTTATGTAATCTTGGACATAATTTTTTTCTTATTAATTCATACAGCACCACATCCTTTGGTTTTCTTAATAAAAAAAACTCTATAAACAGTCTTTTGAGCTTTATATTTTCCCAATAAACTATTAGTGAAATATCGAAAATAAATAACTACACCCACAAAAAGTAGAAATGTCGATAAAGTATAAGTTTCAACTCAGGCTGTCAATTTTCTGTGAATCTAAACTGTAATAGCTGCATGGTGACGACAATTCCTAAATTGGTTAGAGCAACCGATTATCCACTTTTGTCGTGACCAATTAATAAATGTGGTGAATATTTTGCAATGAAATATTGTGCATTGTTATAAAAATTCATCTTTCTATATTAAAGTAACAAGAAAAACTAATTTAATCTTTATAAAATTTTTAATATGAGGCGAGTTTACCTCCAACAAAAACTTTTTTTTCTTATTATCTTTCCAGTATTAATTAACTAACGATAAGAGAAGTAGCACAATTATTAGAACTAGCGAGTGTTAAATTTTATTTTAATATTTTTTGGCAGCATATGTTTCAAAGCCGTATTGGTACTCTCTTAATCGGTTAAACGGTTCACATTATGAATTAACATAAAGCAAATAAATTGTGCGGTTATTTCAAGCATGCTAACCATTTATTTGGTCACCTAATTTAAAATTAACTGTGCTTGAAATGCTTGTGACTATGTTACATTCGTTCCAATTGTTTTGATAACTGGATGGATCTGGTGTTTGGTCAACAACCGGGAGGATGTGGTTCGAATCTTGCCAGAGCCAAAATGAAAATTAAAATAAATGACGCTTAGAAGGAAAAAAATGCAATTAAATAATGGGAGAACAAAATAAACAAACAAAAAAACTTTAAAGTCAAGAAAACAGATCAATTTGCAACGATTAGCTGATGGTGGCAATTTGTAGTATGGTGTTACGTATGAAGAATTTCACTATTACATAATAGTGAGTACAGTAACCAAAATTCAATCGGCCACAAATTTGGTTGCCACAATTTATCTATTTTCTCTTTATATTTGCTGCATTTTTACAAAAATACCATATAATCAAAAGCTACATAAATTAATCGAAACAATTTACAAAATGGTTATCTCAATAAACAGTTTTTAAACATTGAACTTGACACAGACACGGAATAGAATAATATATCATAAGTAATTTATTTTCCAGTGCTCTGCTGTTTGAAAGAGCATGGACTGGATGCTGCGGATAAAGTTTTGGCTCTAAGCAACACTACTTCAATATCAACTTGGGCTACTCTCTCATAACGACACAAAAATATTTAACAGAATAATATTACACTTAGAAATACATTTTTAAAGTGATTCCCACCAAAAAAAAAATTAATTTTTGCTATGCGGCCGAATTTTGTGTTATTTTAAGAAAACTTGAATTTACTACCAAAAAAAAAATCTTAAGCTCCAGAATAATTGCAGTCATTATGTAAACTTTTTCTTTGTGCTGTAAATAAGCAAAAAAAAAAAATAATAATAATAATAATAATAAAAGCCAAAAAGTGTATCCAAGTCAACAGTTATATACTTGAATAAATTATTATGCCTATGTATGTATGTATGTAGTTATCAATGAAAAAAGTGCCCTTAACGCAACTTTTACTTCTTCAAGAACTTTATTGTATGAATATTTCGTTCCTTTATTGATCTAACTTTGTAGAAGAAATATGCAGACCATTTAAATAAATTACCAACCTTAGTTACGCAAGAGACACTAAAGATGTCACAATGTCAACATCAATTTGCCAATACCAAGATAACGATGACGGATGGGCAAGTCAAAAATTAAATTAAAGAATGCGCATTAACTTTTAAAAGATTTATACACTCAAAAAATATTAAGTACTACTTTTAGGATCGAGAGCAATTCTATATTATCTGTGTGTTTCTAGTCCAATTAACGTCAGTTTCTAATAAGTTCTAGTGATATTTCATGAGTCCACAAACATGATAACAGATATACAAAACAATAAGAAAACGTGGCATATTATTGAAGGTGCCTAGCTTGTTAAAAAGAAATCCCAACCAAACTTTGCACAGTTGTATACACTAAGAGAAAATTCATTCATTCAGGCAATGAAAGGGCTGAATTAAATGTTCTTCACTATACAAATGAGCAATTTTCTTTCTACAAACAAAAAAAAAAATCATTTCTGGAGCGAACTTCTTCATTTAAGTTAATTTTTCATTTTATTGTGCTCATTGTGTTCAGTTTACGTTCAAATTATGATTTTCTTTCATAGTTTGACCCCTGCATGATTTCTGCATGATTTCTTAAATTAATTGAAGGAAGAAAATTATTTTTTGTAACTGTTTTATTTTTTCATTGATTTTATAGTTTTGTCATAAAATAAATGATTTATTTCACACTAAGCTGCGCAGAAAGCAAATATGCTCTTCTTAAATAGTTTGCTATTCTGTCAGTTTAAGAGTTGTTGCAGTGTTTCAATGCGAACAGTCACGTTCCCAGGTTCATGTCTTGGCAGAGGCGACAAGCAAAAGGCGACAAAGGTTAGGCTGATTGGAGGGGTACATTCGCCCATGTCGTTTGACATACACAAGTTACACTCCATGGACTTAACCATAAACAGTTTGACCCATACCTGGCTCTTCTCCCCAACATCAAATGTTTCCTTTAGGTTCGTTAATAATGAAACAATGTATTTATAGACGGATGAAATTCGTAACAGGAATGAAGTTTTTTCTCCTAGTGTAGCTGGGGTACTTCGCGACAGAAATAGAAAAGCAAATAATGATTTTACTGAAAAGAAGGCTTTAGGACAGGCCTATAGGAATAGGTTAAATAGGTAAATTGATTTTTGGATGAATAATTTAAACTAGAAAAAAATAAATAATTAAATCTGCTGTTGATGGCATTGACTTTCTTTGGATCCCTCCAGCACTAGTTGCTTCCTTCTCTCAGTTTTGTAGCAAACCAAAAAAAGCAAAACGTTAAAAGAACAAAGTTCCACACTGTATAAAAAGTCACAGCACTAATTACGCATCCAATCAAGTCACTTTAGCTCAACATGATCTATCAAAGTTGCTGTTTTTCTTTGTGTAGTAATTACAGCCATACGGCTTATTTCAGCGAAAGTAATTTATTATTTTTAAGTAGATTTTGTCAAGAAAATTTTAATTAAAAATTATCGCTAAAATGAAAGGAAAACAATGATTTTTGAAGAATGGTTTTTAGAAATTCGTTCTGCCTGCTAAACAGCGATTTCAATAGACAATTCTGTTGAAAGTTTGTGTGAGTGTTAAATCGGTTTGGACGAATAAGCGAGAAAATTACATTACTTATCAGAATGTTTGCAATTTGGAAATTTTTTATTTGTTCCTCTTCTCTTCACTGATTATCATTTAGTTACTGCCTCTAAAAAGTAATTTCCTTTTGATTTCCTTCTACGAAAACAAAAAGAGCTGCAATTAATTACTTGTGCTTAGTGAAAGTGAGCGCAAACTAAAAAGCTGTGCAGCAGCTACGAGTACAGCAAAACTTCCCATAAGCGGACACTTGCAATAGGAGTATTATTGCGCGGCTTTATGTCAAGGTAAACGAAGGCTAGACTATGATAGACTATGATAGATATTCAATCCAGATAGTGGGGTATTTCAAAGAGTGGCTTTCAAATTTTCTTGGTCCTACTTGCTTCGGCCCATTTTTTTTAAATTTATTTTTTTTTTTTAATTCATCTTGAGCTTGAGGTTCTTCTTGTTTTTTCAAAAGAATCTATATCTTTCAACCTTTAAAAGCAAAAACTGTCAACCATAGCGCAGTGGCTGGAAAGATTTTCTAGCTGTTGAAAAACAACAAAGACGTCTCCATCAAAATGTATTAGACGGACAATTTGTTTGTTTCTTCACAATAATTAATGAAACCAGGTTTTTCCTCATGTGCTTTGTCTGCTCAGTTCTTACACTGACTACCCTCCAAAGGGCAGCTTCAGCTGAATGTTTACAGAAATCGGTTTTTGTGCGAATGCCTTCATCTATTTTTGAAAATTCGTCAAAATCATTTAGTTGAGTTTTCACTGTTTATTTAAATTTGTAAATCACAAAACTAGTTCACAAGTATAGATAATGACGGTGTATGAATCGTCAAGAAAATAATAAAAAGTTTCAAACTTCATCGATATTTTTTTCAACGTTAACAACGCAGTGTCTGTATGTGCACAAGGCACCAAGAGAAATCACGAAATATTGAATAAATTTTGAGCTGACAAAATTTAAGCTGTTGTGCGTTATTAATAATGAAAAGCTCTTGAATTTAAAAAAGCAGAAATTATTGCAGACGTTTAAGTACGTTATGTGGGCTTATGAAAGAAATGTTCATGTTTTATTTCCGCACTCTCGAACTTAATATTATTTGACAATGCCGTTGTCAAACAAGAGGACAGCACCTTTAGTTTCCAAAAATTTACAATTATTATTTACCAAAAACGAAGATTTCCTACATTTAAATTCATTAGGCGCATTTCAGAGCGTTTTGTTTGCTGTCAATGCTTTGGCCGAAGATGCTTAAAGAAAGCTGAAAAGGATTTCATTTTTGTTACGCTTTGAAAAGAAACACAAAAACAACCTTAAATTTTTTCTGCTCAAGGACAGTCTTTATGAGCACGCTTTTATTAGAATAACTGAATAATCTAAAAGCATTTTAAATTCATTTTCACAGACAATAAATATTTTAATACGATTAGAGTTGCCAAAAGATGTTTACATTTCAGATTTAAAAGTATTGGATGAAAGGAAAAAGCATTTTTTTTTAATAAAAACAACAAATATACTTAATAAGGAACTCAAATATTTATTGTCTTACGTTTTGGTTTTATGTCAAAATACACTTCATTTTGTTTCGTTCCGCGCACTCTTGACTGAAAGTAAAAGTTTGCTTGAAAAGCAAACCAAACCCTACAACTTATAAATATCCTTGTCAAGTTAATCGAGGGAGACAAAAAATACACGTTGTCGCTTAAACTTTTTGTTAGCTCTAACTCACGTTAAAGAAATGTTTCCTTTAAAAGCAAATTCAAATGTATTGCATGTATGTATGTATGTATGTATGTATGTATGTATAATGCCATCAAATGAAACAGTGTTGGAAGAAAAACGTTTTATTTCTTGAAAACTTGTTAGCTTGTGTACTTTTGATTTGTATATCTTTGCAATGCAGCTGGCGGGGAATATTGCTGCAAGCAATTTGTTCCGCAGACGAACTGTACGGCTGAAAAACGAATTCTTTCTGTAGTGCGAATTGTGCGATTCAGTGGCCAATCGATTACAAACGGTTGTGCTCTTGACGATGCACATGTCGTTTTGACATAATACAAATGCAATGGTACACGCAAAATCAAATGCAATAACTAAAACCTTGAGCCGGTTTTTTGAAAATAGTATCTGTTACTTCTTCTAGTATGAGTAAATGAAATTTGTAAATTTTTATACTAAAATTCAAATGATGATTTGGAGTAGAGTAAAGAGCACATACCTCAAGTAAAGGCCTGCGGAATTCCTGTTCAAATTAAAAGTGTCTCGTATGTGATTTGTTTATTGTTTAGTAAACCAATGTTCAGCCCATATGCCCATAAATTTGCACAGCGCGCATAGATTTTTGCCAAATAATTATTGGTTCAATGGTATTAAGCTTAGTTCACTCCCATGGTGTTTTTCTGCCGCAGAGGATTAAAGTTTTCAAGAGTTTTGTTCATCAATCAAACTGTAGATTAACTATTTAGACCCTTGAAAACTTTGCTTTGCATAAATTGTTTGTCAACAAGAAAGTAAAACTTTTTCCATGCATACAACAAAAATAAAGACTTTGTAATGTTTACTTAGGCCTGAACCAAACGGTGTGGGAAATGTTCTCAACAGCTTAAACTGAAGCGCACAACTAAAACTTTCCTGACAACTTTTGAAAATAAGTGTAACATACCTTATTTGTCTGCTTACGTCACTCCTACTAAGAGGATTCCAAAACATATACATAATTTGGAAATATTTAAATTTTTTTATTACTTTTTCAAAAATTTTTTCCGCTTATCGGGACTGTTTGGAAGATCATGTGATTTCAAAGCACATGTGGTTTTGGAAAACACATGCGATTTTTTCTTTTGTAAATTACCACCTTTTTTATACTTTTCGGTGTCACTTTCTGTTGCTGAAAACTCAGGCCAACAGCTGTTTTTGTTATTTGCATGGTTTTGTTCTTAATATGATTTAATAAAAGCAAAAAGGGACAAGAAATTAAAATGCCTGGAGCTTCTGTGTTATCTTTAATGCAACTTAAAAACACAATTAAAAGATGAACCATTGTTTGCGGATTTTATCATCTGCAATGGATAGATATGAATACAACATTGTAAGGACCCCATTAATAAAATTGTGTAGGGTTAATTAAGCTTTTATTTACTTTAGATCCCTTTTTAATAAAGTCATAAACATATAAATACCGCATAGAAGGATTGATTATTAAAAAGTTTCTGTTTAGATTCATTTCATTTTACCAGCTGTACAAAGCTGCTTTTCAAATAATTTTGGAGAATGTAGGGTTACTATTACACAAATGCTCTATGAAGGCACGTATCAAGCTCTAATTATTTTCTTTCTGAAACGATCACCGGTGCACACGTAATAAGTCCAGCCCAATGAGAGCGAAATTTGAAAGAGTAGAATGAGTTTTGAGCTGGAGTAATAAAATTCTTACGACAAAAGTTGTTGTTAATTAAAAAGTATGATTTCCTGTATCTTATTTTTTGCATTTGCGTAAAAAATGAAAAATAATAAAATCTTCAATTTCCAGATGGGTTTTCTATGCAGTTCTTTGGTATGGAATATTTGTCAAATTACAACTTATACGCGAATATTTGGACAAACCTACAAATGCAGGTCGTTTTGTAGTCTTCTTCTTTAAATATTTCTGTTTTCAAATTTTGTGCACAAGAAGTATTTTAGAAAATACAGCAGAAACAATTTGTGCATCCAGAGGGGTTTTATATGCAGTTCTTTGGTATCGAATATTCGTCAAATTACAATTTATACGCGAAAATTTGGACAAACCTGCAAATGCACAACATTTTCAATATTAATTTATTCATTTTATACAATGAATGGAGTCTAAGCAAATTCTTACACACCAAAATGTGTTTTTGGGGCAATTTTCGGCAGCATAAGAACACCTGAGTAAAATGTTCGTTCTCATTATATCTTATTATTAAACTATGCAACATATAATTACTACTCAAACCATTAAGATATTATTTCAATACACTTTTCTTCCTGCTTTTAGATTTAGATGGGCGCACCTGAAAAATTATTCTGGAATACATCGAACATTTTAGTGCTTATAAAACTAAAGGTAAATACAATTGGGATAAGCTCAAAATTAGCTTTTTAGCTTCCAAGGAAAGCAATTTCAGTATTATGCAAGCTGTGCATTGGAACCAAAAGAGAAACTAAAAATTCAAATTTTGCCACTCTGGCGAAATTCGCTTTAAAGAATTACTGTTTTTCAAATCTAACACCTTATATCTGCTTTTAATATTTTACGGCATATTCATAAAACTGCTTGCATCGCAACCTTTCTTGGTCCTCTGGCCACAATGGTTATCAGCCAAAAGTTGTTCAGAGAAGTTTCCCTTACATGTACATAAACATTTTCATTTTTACTACTTTATTAAAACATTTCTATCACAAGGGCCTTAAATGCAATTTAAGTGTTTAATACAATATACTAACTTTGAAAAGCATTGATTGCATGCCAGTCTTTGTATATGAAGCGTTCATGCTATGACGTGCGATGTCTGCTGTATGCTGATGTTCGTTCTTTTTATGTCATTATAATTAAACACTTAAGTAAGTTATTTTTATTGAAAACTTCTAAAAGGGCACTTAAAATGTAAATCATAAGCTTGTAAGTGGTACAAAATATCATCATTGCAATTTTTTAACATGTTATATTTGCCATTATCGTGTTGTCAACTCTTAATTTTCAATACATACCAAAGTCAGGAAAAAGTGGAGAATATTTTCGAAAGAAAAGCACTGAATTAAAAATGTTTAGCTTTATATAAAATATTTAAGGAATTTATTTTATGATATAGTTCTCGTATTAAGATACATTCTAAATATAGTAGATGTATAAAAAATCAGCTCTTATGTGAGCGATACACTCAAAAGTTACTGCACATATTTTTACAAAGACATTATCACATGTCATCCATAAAGACGCTTTGATAAGAAATTTAACTCCTAAAGCATAACAAAAATATTTTCAAATTCTAGTTTAGAATTTTTTCTATGCTCTTTGCCTCTGTATAAGAAAAAAATTTCTTAAATACTATTTCTTATAGAACGATCTGTGTAACTAGGAAATTTAAATGAAAATTGTACAAAAACCTCAATATTCTATTAGACCGACATGGTTTGAACCAAACTGGATATTTTTGGATGGACATAGTTTGATAATTTTCTCGTAATCCCTATTATTAAGCTAATGCCTTATTATTTTGAATTGAAAAAGTGTTTAAGGGTTTTTCTTATTGCGGTTACTGATTTAATTTGTACTATTAAATTAATTATAATCTTAGTGGACTATAATTATTTTTAAATTGAATCATTTTTAACAGATTTATTTTGCACAAAATCTCAAAAATGGAGGGCTTTGCAACCGTATCTCTTTCTTTATACCTGTCTGCCTGTTTCACTGTCAATGCTCTTTGCCTCATAAGCTTCCTTAAATCTGAAACGTAGACAAACATTTTCAAGTGAGTAAACAAGCACATTGTGCCACCGAAAATAAAAGAAACACTAACAACAAATTTTTCGCGTCAAAAGTTTTAAGGAGCACTAAAAACGATGCGTGCTAAAAGCTCTGAACTGACAACGCTATTTAGTAATAAAATTAATTTACAATCACATACTTACAAACACATTAAGGTGGCTCCACTGCGAGCAAAGAAGTTTAGTATCTTCTCAAATAAGCAACCGATTAGAAGAATCAACAAAAACATTTAGGTCTTCGCTGAGGGCAGCTGTAGGGAAAAGGTCGTGATTAAATATTAAAATAATCATGGATAAGTGTGTGTGTGTGTGTGTGTGTGTGTGAGCTAATCAAAATTTGGTACGTAGTTGTATCAAAAAATTTTTCTTACGGTAAAAAAAACACACACGCACACACCTATCTAGTTACTTCTTTTTATTGCCGTTTACTTTAACTGGAGACACGAAGCCTGTTTTTTTTTTTCTCATAAATATGAGGAGCACTTAGTCACTCGACATCGTTCTCTTGAACAAAAACACTGAAAACAACAACAATATTTTAAAATTTGTTGTTGTTTTGCATGTAAATAAGCGAGCGAATGATGTCGAGTGACATTGTGGGCCTGGCGAATTAACACAAATTAGAGGTAGAATTACGACACTCGTGATCAAAAGAATTTCGTCACCTTGTTTGTTGCTCACTTTGTTCTTGTTTTATATTATTTTGACTGGATAGTTCATTCGATCACGAATGCTGTACTTCGACTCCTGATATAAAATTCAAAATACAGGCAAATTTTGCAACGCTGACTACGGCGTGCACGATATTATATTTATGTGTGTATAACATGAATACGTATGTATGTATGATATGTATGTATGTACTTGCATTTTGTATGAAAACCCCAAAGGCAGACATTGCTAGTACAGAAACTTAATTTATTTTTATGATTAGAAAAGACATTAGCTCCAAATTTTTTTTCAGCAATAATCAAAGAAGTTTCTTTGGATATTTATCCAATTAGATTACCATTACTTACACCACTCTTCAGCCCACCATTGTTTACAGTTACACAATGAGATTTAATCTGTGTGTTTGTAATAGAATTACAAGCAAGAGGATGACTAACGTGTGTTTTACAATCCATTAAATACAAGCATATAGATACTTACCAACAAATAAATCTATAAACTCATTATGTGATTATTATATTGAAATCATAAATCATTTTTATTTTGTGAAGTTATTGCACACACGTATTCGTTAGGGCAGTCCTGACTCAGCTGTAAAAATTTTAGGAAGCAGCGTACTCACGGGGTTGGAAATATAAATTATTATACTGACTGGACTAATATCTTCTATGATGTCGGCGATCAGTCAATCATTTGTTGTAATCCATTTCAACACAGTGCCGGTGTTGTAGTGGATTTAAGTCCCCAAACGAAGGAAAAACCAATCCTCTTCTAGAACAAAAGATTGGTTAAAAGAGTTCTTATTCCTCATCATGCGATTTTCATGGTATACATAGTATAAAAGCGTACATTGTTTTGTAGATATGTATGTAGTAAAGAAAAGCAGATATGTATGTAGTTCAAGACATACGACATTTTAGAAGCGTAAAAACGTTCATTCATTTTAAAAACACTGCGTTTTCATCTCATCTCAGACATCTCATCTCATTTTGATATCATTGCTTTATACAAGTTATTTCTACATTTTATTTTCTTCCACTTAAATCAGATACATTTATTATGTACTTTTACATGTGAAACATCGTGGTTGCTAATTCTGCTGAGTACTTCAGGCGCCTTTAAACACACAAACTCAAACAAATTTGCACCTTCTTATCATTTCAGATACATTTAAATAAATTCCATTATATTCTTTAATTAGAATTAATGATTTCTGTTCAGAGAGAGTTTATTTTCAAATTACATACTTATTTGTTGTTATTGTGACAGTTCGGATCAAACATTTTCATCCCACACATTTCAGAAATAAGTACATATGAATACGTAATTATTTACTTTTAAATAAATTCTCAATGGGGGAAATATATGTACTTGTTCTATAATTATTGAAAAGTGACGTTGATATTTATGGATTTTAAATTGAAATGTATCTAAACAAAAAGCTTAAAGCACAACAGTAATAAAATGGATGAATTTATTTTAAAACGTTTTACACAAACGCACATACCCGTAGTACGTAGAGACCCGTATGCGTATGAATTTGTTTGTACTATATACTTGTTTGTATAAAAGCATAATTACGGAAACAATGGGCACCACAGTGCTAATAGTACGCATCAGTTTTTATCTGCTTCCCAAACGGTGAACCAAAAGGTCCGCCGTATGGAAAACCCAGTAGATTGCAGTTCTTGTGCATATTTAGGTTCATTCCAGTGAAACTCTGCCTCATCCTACTCAACAAAAGGTATTTAACGTTGAACAATGTTGTTTTATAATTTGTTTGGATATTATGGAATCTAGTTACTCTCACTGAAAAACTAAACAACACTATTTGCATTTGCATTATATACCCATAAAAGAGACGAATAAAGCTTAGAAGGGGTTCTTGGAGCAACGATTGGTGGGAACCTCTGCCCTATTCAATAGGTGAAAATAATATGGAATGTAGGAATGTACAGAATTAACATACATACATACATGCATACATATTTGTGTGTAGGTATGATAAGCTCACAAATTATATTATAATTTCATTATTGTATGCAACCCAAGATAATTTTTGATTCTTATTCGAATGCGGAATGGTTTTTCCAGGCTCATGACTTTGTGTTGCTAGTATTGTTTGCTAATTCAAAAACGTTTCCAACAGCTGATAGATGATTTTATTAAAATTATCATTCACTTCGTCTGTTGTATGGTACGTTGTGGAAATATTTTACCTCGTAGGAAGCCAAACAGTGCACACCGTTCAATCCATTGTGTAGACGCTGCTCTACATTCTTATTATTTTAACAAATAACATCAATTGATAGCAACCGTATTATGTATCTGTCTTTAGCCACATACATTATGGCGGTATTTATTTCCATTTTATAGGATTCTCTAAAGCCTAAATTGAAGTGTATGAAAAATTCGCGTAAAATATTAAGGATAAATGAAGGAAATCTTATTGAGTTTATATTTCCTTGGCTAGTACTACGACACCATGTGTGGCTCAGATAAACTTATGATAAGTCAAACGTTACTCAGTTTGTTATTTGCATCAAAAATATCTCATATTTATTGTGTAAAATGTCCTGTTTTAAATGTTAAACGTCCTTTATAATTTAAATAAATTCCGCAAATAAAACTTTTATGTCACTCTGAAATTGATCATTGTAGTTTGGTTTCTTCGCCTCTGTTTTATCAGCTTCTGCTCTTAGAGAACAAACCAGGAAAACTAAGAATGGGAATAATTTCATTTAATTTTTAACACAGAGAACAAGCACAAGATTGAAAATCTTTATCACACATCCATTTTTCATTGCACAATTACAAATGTCTGTTTATCTCGTTTTGTGTGTATAAACTTGAATACCCAGTGGAAAAATTAAGAAATAGCTTTTACTCCACGGCCACGATTCTCAGAGCCCACAAGTGCAAGTAAAATACTTATAAAAATGTATTATTTTACTTTCCTGATTAGAAAAACAAAAGGTAATATAATAAGTTTTTGTGGATGTGTATTTTACTTGTAGATATTGAGAAACAGGGTCTAGGCCTTAAACTGCTATGCATTTTTGTTATAATACCAATACTAATATTTTTTTAGTTGCAAAAGAATGTAATACAAAACGTAGTATAAAGAGTATCAGCTCTCTTGAACATAAAAATTTTAAATAGCTACTATTTCCTATGAGAAAGGAAAAGACAAGCTGGGCCCAAAATCTTCTTATGGAAGCGCAAACACCAATACGTATACACTTTATTGACGCACACAAAGAAAAACAGAAATAAACTCATAACAAAAAAAATGATTTCTTCAAGTGTTTCATACTCACGAAATCATTAAAAATAAACAACAAAATCATGAAAACAAAAAAACAAAAAACAACAAAATTTACGCTTGGCACCAATGTGTACCAACAAAGCCTGCGTTCTTATTACTGTGCATATGAAAGTGTTGTTGCTTTGAACTTGGGATATGTGTGTATGTGTGTATTTCAAGCCAATGCTTCGCGCTTTTACAAAAACAAAAGCGTACCAAGCATATAGGCCGTGGGCATCCCTGGCTTAAATGATATTTTTTATATGATATTTTGATGTCACCCTTAGCCAGTGTTATCATATTAGTTTTTCAAAAATCTTTTGATTTCTTTTTTTGGCTCAAAAACTTAGTTTGCACATTATTATGAATACAAACTGTTTATTTAGAAAACATAGGGCAAATAGCATACACCATTGCTCCAGAAGAATACAAGTGATGTCTTATATATTTGTTTAAGATGTGTTTTAGAAAAAAAATCATAATTGAGTTTTTGTAGGATGTTTAAACTTAAAGAGTTTTTGTTTTTAGACCAAGAACCATAAAACACCTTTTGGCATTTCAAATAAGTCAGACAATGTGACAATACTGCTTCCCGGACAGAAAATGTCATGAGGATTCAACGTATTTTTTGCTAAAACAATAACCTCAGTTGACATACGAGATTTCTCTTAATTACATTAAAGCACGTGAAAGCTCTTCCATTGTGAGTAATACAGACACGGGACACTACATTGTATTTGTTCTGCTGGGTAGTGGCAAACGGGGTGTGTGGTGAGCGTGAGTGTTTATATTTTAATTTGTATTCGTAGTTCGACGATACGAAACAAAATACAATGTGTTGGTTTTCACCACAGTACTCGAGATGTTTAAATTTTGCAATTAGTTCAATACTTGAATTTCCCACGAAATGTCGATGATAAAATAGCAATGTGCTACAAAAGTGTGTCGGTAAAAAATTCTAGTTGCGGAGTACTCAAACTGTCGAGTGCTAGAAAGCATGGCGTTCATACATTTACACGTACATATATACTGCATAAGTATGTAGTCTTGTGTGCATAAACGATTGTACATACATACAAGCTTTTAAGTGAATTTCGAAATGTTTATTGATGCAGTAAATACTGCACTAGTCTTTTTATAGTGAACCAATCTATTTTTCCATTTTTTCTTAAATTTTATTAATTTTTTTTTTTTTTAGAAACTAAATTCAAAAACAAATAAATAATGCTTTATGCGAAAAGTTTATTGGATTATGGAAACATTTCTCAGGAAATGTAAACAAAAAAAAATGTACAGAATTAACGAAACAATAATTGGTTACTTTGTTTAATATTTTAAGAAACTTCCGATGTCGGTAATAAAATTTGGCGCGATGTTCATTTGTTACCTCATAAACTACAAATAAATCGAACAATAAACTGATTGTTTTAAAGACTTTGAAAGCAATTGTATAAATTGGTTGGCTGTGTTTCATTTAAATTAAATTAGACAAAAACTGGAAGTGCGGTAAGAAACTCAAAATCATTATATAAAAATAATTTGTTGAATCTATATTCTGAATTCTCTAAATCAATTTAACAGCATTTCTCATATTAAGGCCATTTCTGGCACTTTTATGGAAAAACTCCAACCTGCAAGACAGTTTACTTAAGCAGAGTATTTATGCGCAATTGGTATTTATAATTATGCTGTGAAGAGCCTCCGAGGTCACAGCTTCGAATCCTGCCGAAGGCTCTAGATGTTTCTGCAGATAAACAAAAAGCTTAGCAGTTTTTTGTTTGTTATGGAAAAATAAGAACGAAATTCAAAGCAAGTAGTTAAAACTGTTATATTCCTGCATCATAATAGGAAAACCTATTGCTTTTCAGCATTGTCACATTTTCTTTCATAAATAAAATTTATAGATTGAAGTTGGGATTTTCCAGTTTTTAGAGCTAAAAAGGTTGATTTAAAGTGGCCGTAATTTTTTTTTGTGGGCTCAAAAAGTAAAATCAGAAATGCACATACAGTAGCGATTCTTCGACTTGTAAAGTATGTGTATTCGCTAGTGTGTTGCAACACACTTCTTGTAGCAACACTTTTTCCTAAAGTTCCCATATTCAGGTTGAAAACGATATCTACGAGCGAGCAAGCGTATGAGTAATTTCTTCAAACCACCAAATAGAGTATACGTGATTCATTGATTGAAATTCATGTTCTTTATAAAAATACAAATGTACATACAATATCGCTCTGACTTGTTTTAAGTTTTTCTGCTCCTAACGTAAAAAATTTAAGCTTCTTGTAGCAATTACATATTTGAAGTTCAAATGGAGCGATCCCCACCATAGATAATCAAAAATTGTGCTAAAAGTCTTCAAAAAGTTTCAAAACACAAAATTATATTTTTTGACCTAATCAAGTACTCCTACAACCCAGCATATTGCAATAAGCGTACCTTAACTGTCACATGGTGGTGTTGTTTTTTTTTCATTCGATTTGGATTCCTTGCGGTGAAAGATTTTTTTTCAAAGCCAAAGTCTTTTCTGTGTATTTCATTATTGATTTTAAATAAACTCAAGAACTACATTCATATTTGCTGCTTTTATTGTTTTTCATTTCGTTTAGAATGGTAGAATGTGATTTCAGTTTTACGACAAATAAATTAATTTTCATGCTAACGAGCAAGCAGATAAAAATTGTACAAATAGGAAACGTTACTAGTCTAAAAAAGACTTTCATCAACATGTTAACAACCAAACATATCCACATGTGGTGAACATGAGTATCGTTGAATATATTGCAAACGATTAGTGTACATCAGTATTGGAAAATTGAAATTTTGAAATGGCACTAATGCTTTCAATTTTCTACTTATCAAACCGTACTTTATTTGTTACTAAAGAAGACAGCATACAGGTAGTGCTTGCTCTATTGAGGAGAAAGAAATAAGCGCAGTAACTCGAATTCAAGTAAAGCAGGCTCCTTATTTGAGACCAGAACAAGAGAAAATGATAGAAAAGTGAAAAAATAACATTGCACTGATGTTACTTTTAGGGTGAAAAATTACGGAAAAAGTATTAAAGTGCTGCATTTTTCTACACTGTTGTACGCTCAAAATATTGCTATAATCTACAATCAAGACAAAGCGCAGAATGATGATGAAAAAAAAGAATTAATTTCAAATACCATAAAATAGCAAAACAACAAAATAACAAAAGAACTATAAAAAACCTAAATGAAAACGAAAAGTAAATAAATAAACATTCGTAGTTGGGAGTATAAATGGATTACAAAATCTACAATGATAAAATTTATTCAGAACAGTGCATGTTTGTTGTTTACATTATGTGCATATGAGACATGATAAATGTAAATTTTACGCACGTGTGGTACGCTCACTTCAAAAGTGTAGATGTTACATTTATATTTTCTTGTTATTTCTAATCGAAAATCAGTCAAGCTGTTCCTGCAATGAGGACTAAGAGTATTTTTTTGCCCTGATATAAAAGTATGAGCATTTTGGCGGACGGAGGCAGAAAACTGCTATAATGACTAATTGTAGTTTCAACATAGAATAAATTAATAAAAATATTTTTATACAAGCTTAAAGACTTAAAAACGCTTAGTGGCAACTACATCCCACCGAAATTTTTCAAAACAGCAAATATATAATTTGTATAAAGCGCAACAACCAATACAGAGATGTATTGTGCTTGTTAATCAGGCAAGCGAATTGATTTCCAATAATATACCTTATCCTTTTAGAATTTTTATGTTACAAATAAATATATTATTAAATATATTAAGATCATAATCAAGACTGAGGTGGCAAAATCAAGTCTCAGGTGGAGGATTTCTACTTTTTTAGTAGTGAACTGCAATTCTATGAAAGATTAAGTACGTATTTCATAATCGCTTGAAATTCAAAAACAATTTGTTTCAGAAAAACATGTTTTTTGTGAGGGTGCACTTGCCCAGCCCAGAACAATAGTCTAGCTACATTTACGCATGCACTATTGAAACTCAAGTAAGAATCTTAAATAATGAATCAATACATTTTTTTCCCCTTCAGATCTTTTTGACATAAAGCAACGTTGCCTCACCTCGTTCCGTATTATGACACAAAATGCAAGATGCCATTTGCAGGACAGAAGCAGTTCATAAACTCAACTGAGGCGGTAAATTCATCAGGAAATATATATCATCCACCGAGAATCAACAACGTAATCATCACTGGTGCAAGCACTGGAACTACGCCATTATTTTTATCACCGAATACGAGCAATATTAATGGCCTAGCCAGCAACATAAATCTGACCCGTCATCCATTCAATTTTCCAGAAAATGGATGCTTTGTATTGGAGGAAGAGGAGTGGTACGACAGCTATTTTGGAGTTAAGCTAGCTGTTCCCGAATGGGAAGCAATATTAACTGCAGTTCTATTGTCGGTTATAATTATACTGACGATTATTGGCAACATTCTGGTAATATTAAGCGTCTTCACCTACAAGCCGCTACGCATTGTGCAGAATTTCTTTATTGTGTCGTTGGCAGTAGCAGATTTGACTGTAGCTCTATTGGTGTTGCCGTTTAATGTCGCCTACTCAATTTTAGGTCGTTGGGAATTCGGTATTTACCTTTGCAAAATGTGGTTGACATGTGACGTCATGTGTTGCACATCTTCCATCTTAAATCTTTGCGCCATTGCTTTAGATCGTTACTGGGCCATCACAGATCCAATTAATTATGCCCAAAAGCGAACAGTGGGTAGAGTTTTGCTCTTAATTGCAGGAGTTTGGATATTATCTTTACTGATAAGCTCCCCGCCGCTGGTGGGATGGAATGATTGGCCAGAAGAGTTCACAAGTGCTACTCCGTGTGAACTTAACTCGGACCCGGGCTATGTAATATATTCCGCATTAGGTTCCTTTTTTATACCACTCATTATAATGGCAACTGTTTATATTGAAATTTTTGTCGCCACCAGACGTCGACTACGAGAACGTGCACAAACCGCAAAACTAAACACCTTTGCAAAGCGTTCTATTAATGCAGATGTGGCCACCACATCAAATGCCAATGACAGAGGACCCAGGCCAGTGAGTGTTGTTATATTGTGCAATAATGTTTTCTGCTGCTGCTGCACCAACTCTCGCTTTTCAACGACTCCAATGATTCACAACGACCAGGAGTCAGTAAGCAGTGAAACTCATGCGCATAACGAAAATCCACGAGATCAAATTTCTGAGCCTAAAATTATAGTAGTGACACAACGAAAAAAGACACGAAGAGCAAAAATCAAAGACTCCATTAAACACGGTAAGTCAAAAGCACTTAAGACTCAACAAAGTACAAGTACTGTCACCCACGAAAGAAGTTGTGGAGGCACTGCAAGTCAGCTTCTATTCCCCCAGACTAAAAGCATTGATACTGAAAATCCAGATCTTTCTACAGAGAGCGGTAGCGATCCCAAGGTCCTACCAGCATGCGATGGCAATGAAGCTTTCACCGGCGAAAACGATGACGAAAACACGTCACTGAAAATAACTCCACCTCAATCTTCAGTAGGCGCCACCTCGATTAATGCAATGCCGCTGCAGAAAAAGCCTGGCGCTGTCTACCAGTTTATAGAAGAGAAACAAAAAATTTCGCTTTCAAAGGAGAGGAGAGCCGCTCGAACATTAGGCATCATAATGGGAGTATTTGTTATATGTTGGCTGCCATTTTTCCTGATGTATGTCATCTTACCATTTTGTTCCACCTGCTGTCCAACAACAAAACTAAAAAATTTTATAACGTGGCTGGGCTATATTAACTCAGTGTTGAATCCAATTATCTATACAATATTTAATCTTGATTATAGACGAGCATTTAAAAGACTTCTTGGCTTAAACTAAGATTACAATTCCCACTACATTAATTAGTTATAAGCAAGTGTACGAAATTCTAGTTAATTTTTACAAACTATTAGCTTTCAATTAAAATGTAGTTTTAAGTGTCTGCGTTCCTTTATGTATAAATGACAAGTCATGCCTGCTATTTATTACGGGCCATGAATGGATGCTGATCTGTTGTGTGTTATTTTAGCCGGAAGCTTACAAAACGTAAGCTTCCATCAAAACCAGTACAGAGAATGCAGAATAACTAAATGTTGCATAGTGATCCACTTTTGTGTCATGCAAATGTGTCTGCTGGTTTTCATATTCCGTTCAGACACTGACTGTACGTTGGCATCACATGTTATTTCATCCCTAAATTAATTTCGTGTAAAGTCGAAAAATTTAGGTCTAGAAAAAGTAACAACAGTTTTTTTATATTTCGTAATTAAAATTGTCTAATGTTAAGTCAAACATTCACCTCATATTGTATTATATCTCAAAGCTTTTCGAGCCTACTAATGAGTTGAGCAGCATCTACAAAACATCGGTGGCATATAAGTAGTTGCAAAGACTACACAGAAAACGGATACAAAAGTCTTTTGACCTAAAACAAAAAACTTACACTAAATAATGAATTAATTTTTAAGTAGTAGCTCTCAAAGTTTCAAAAACAGCGTGTAATACAAACTGGAGACACAATGGGTTGACCAAAAATAGTAAAAATGCTGCTTTAGATGAATGCAATAAAAAGTTAAGTGATTTTATTGGCGATTACCGTAAAACGGTTGAACGTTTAGAGACTTTCCATACAATACAGTGAATTTATGAATGTTTGATATTTGACCCCAAAATTGGACGGCTCTAACACTGTTCGATTCAGCTGAACGCAGCTCGCGTCTTACATGAAGTGCCACTAAAACTATCGCAGAGCTTTATGAAAATTCAAAATTTGTTTTTCGCTGATACTTCTGCAAGTACATGCATCAGTTGGTCCCTACAATAAGGTCATTGCTTTTTTAACAAATATCAAACATTATATTCCTTGAACAAAAACAACATAATAACTGAATATAACCCATTCTCGAACGAGTTTGAAATTCTTGTATGTTTTTTAGTTTGACTAAAATATTTCGACAGTTTTGACAATACTGTAAATTTGTTAGCGCGCATGTTAGATCTATATGCTATATTTTTCTATATTAATTTTAATTTTATATGTATGTGTATGCATATACATATATTTATATAATTTTTCATATATAAATTAATATATTAAAAACAAAATACACAAATGATATATGACTTTTTGGAAATTGCACTCGTACAAACTCGATTTCTCTTACTGTTTTTGCATTGGCTATCAGCTGATTATGAGTGAAAACTTCTTGTGAAGCCTACAATCATGTGTTTGTTTTACTTAAATACATATATAAGCTGCTAATGTCTACTTTTTTTTGTTATTTGCTCAATAAACTGTTATGAGCTCTGCATACGTAATTATAATAAAAGTCGTTAAAATAAATTGTTCGTCTTTGATATTAATAGTGTTACATGTAAGTATTTATTTGTACGTATATTTTCTCAATCTGATGAATAATTTCCAAAATTTATATGCATTGATGACACAGAACAACGTCTGCAACTTCAGATAAAAACGTTACATGCGCGCATGATTGAATCGTTGTCTTTTATCTCCCTCTTGTTTCTTTCTTCTTCTTTGTTTATAAAATGCGCGAAATTAAACAAAAGTATGGTATCAAATTTATTTGCAAAATCAATTGGTTTTTTACCATTTGTTTTCCCATTATAACCGAAAGTAAATATTTCGTCTACACATTTACACCGGTATTCATAAAAAATAATATGTTGAAATACATTTACACAACAAGTTTACCCGTTTTTTATGAATACCAATGATAATATTAAAGCAATCAAAAATATTATGTGTTCTAGTTGTATTGAAAACGTACACAAAACGCACAACGAACTATTAACCTGATGGCTTAAATAGTGGAAATCAGTTTTCGTTGCATATTTGCAACTTTAGAACATACACATGATTTTCTGCTATAAGGCGTAAGTATATTTTTCAAGTGCCTAGAACATTAAGGCCCAAAAAATCACTGGCAGTTATAACTCTTGCTTAACAAAACTTTTATTTTATTTAAATTCAGTTTAAGTTTATTGTTCGTGCTTGTCCAAATAATAGTTGGTTTTTGTATAAATTTTTATCAATATTAAAAGTTTTCTATAACATTGAGTTTGTACTCTTTTAAAAATATTTACATATTATGTTGCGCAGTCTTACCTTTAAAAATTATACCAATAATATGTATGTAATTTTGATAGAGACAAAACATATTGTAGCTCAAAAAAGAAAACATAAATGATCAATATATCATCATCACTTCAGTGACGCAAGCAAAGATAACGTTGACGGCTTGAAGCCATTTTGCAAACGAACGACTTGGATATTAATGCAGCGGAAAAGAAAAAACACACAAATACATTTTTTTTTATCTTTTTCTGTAACTACAGATTAGTTTTAATAAGATTGTGATTATTAGTTACTATTAACATTATTCTGAAAAATATTTGTTATGAGGTTAACTTTCGATAACACTTTTATCCAAGAATAAAATTTGAAACATGTTCTAGAAAAACATGGCCAACGTCACATGGAATTGTACACGTACACACACACACACACATGCAAAGTTAAGCAGCTCGGTACCGACTGCCTTTCATATTTCGCCACTAGTACAAAAAATCAAGAGTTGATTCATGTGAACAAGGTTCAGGGCTTCTAACGGCAGCCCGCAACGCAGACTGACTTTTGCTAATGCTTAAAAATAGAGGTCAGTTCAGTCAAAAGGTGCAAACATTTGAGTTTCAACATAATTTTCTGAAAAAATAGAAAAAATATACTTGTTTTTGTGTATGTACATACCTTTTAATACTTAATCTGCAACTTCGACGCATAATTTTTAGAACAAAATTTACTTCTTATTAAGATTACTTTACTTAAACACACACACACACATATATATCTATATATATATATATATATATATATATACATATATATGTATATATATATATATATATATATATATATATATATATATATATATATATATATATATATATATATATATATATATATATATATATATATATATATATATATATATATATATATATATATATATATATATATATATATATATATATATATATATATATATATATATATATATATATATATATATATATATATATATATATATATATATATATATATATATATATATATATATATATATATATATATATATATAAATACATGCAATAAACACTGAAACACTTTTTTCATTGCCTTGGGACATTTTGCTCTGCTCTGCTAAGAAAATAGCTGATAATGAATTGGCGATATTTGTAAGACAAATACACTATTTACCACAATAATAATTAATTTAATTTACTCGGATTGATTTTTTTTATATTAATAATTTGACTGCACAAGCGCACAAAGAATTTTTCTAAATTGGCCGATAATGAATTGGCGATTTTTGTAAGACAAATGCACTATTTACCATTAACATTAATAATTAATTTAATTTGCCCGGATTAATTTTTTTTAAATTAATTTAAGTACACAACCGCACAAAGAATTTTCCTTAAATTGACCGAAAATGAATCGGTAATTTTTGTTAGACAAATGCACTATTTACCATTAACATTAATAATTAATTAAATTTATTCGGATTGATTTTTTGTTTTTTTTTTATTAATAATTGACTGCACAACCGCACAAAGAATTTTCCTTAAATTGACCGAAAATGAATCGGTAATTTTTGTTAGACAAATGCACTATTTACCATTAACATTAATAATTAATTTAATTTTTTTATTTACTAATTTAAATACTCGATCGTACGAAATATTTTCTTTAAAATGGCCGATGATGAATTGGCAATTTTTGTAACACAAGCTCGCTAGTTACCTTAACAACAATAAATAACTTAATTTACCCGGATTCCCAACACCTATTCAGAGAAAATACATGCATTAATTTTGATTAATTTTTTTGATCACATTTTTCAACGCGAAACGATTATTTTTCTCTTTTGAACTGTAGTAAATATGTACGAAGTATCACACGTTTGCTCTTTCCTCGACTAAAAAGTGTGGCAATAAACAACTCTAAACTCAATTTGCCAAGGCTCGCATTTTAGCTGAGAACCAATTAGCGAAGCGTGCAACCTCTATTGGAAGTATGTACCAAAACAAATTTTTAATGTTTAATCGAATTTTAGCTGTCCTGAAGTTTATATATTTACACTGAAAAATAACCTTGTAAACTGACTAGAGTCTTCTTCGTTAAAATAAATTGTGATGTATTTGTGAACTTCTTTCACGAGTTTTTTTGTGACTCACATTTGCATACACTGTGTGTTCTTACATATTCGAAAATTTTAAAATAAATAGAACTCCAAATGAGATAGTAAGTGAGCATGGATTCCAAAAACTGCACACGCGTGTACCTACATCAGCTTGTAGTTTGAAAAACTTTGTCTTGTTAAAAGGTCCGGTATATTAGCTTTAATATTAAGGTTCAGTGCTTTGTTAGATAGTTTGCAGCTTATGTCTGTATGAGATCGTAATAATTTTCTCATTTCATTTATTTTGAAAAACTTCCTTCCTAGCAATAGCTTAGGAAATTTTGGTGCAGCTGTTTCCTAATTGGTTTTCATCCCCAATTGAGCTTTCAACCATACATAATTTTATGCTACTGTGTGCATAAATTTGTAATGAGATAGTGAGCATGGTTTCCAAAAACTGCACAAACGTGTACCTACATCAGCTTATATTTAGTTTGAAAAATTTATACTGGTTAACATGTCGGGTAATTTAGCTTTAATAGCAAGGTTCAGTGCTTTGCTAACAAGTTTGCCGCTTAATTATGAGCTTTCGATCATGCCTTTTTAAGCAGAGTGGAATATTACCCGCCCTTCAAACCAAAAATTGACTGCAGGTAATAACAGCCTTGACGAAGTTTGACATTTTGCCATTCTTAAGATGCAAGATTTACTTACACACACACACACACACACACAACAAGCGTCTAAGCAGTTTTTTTTTTTACTGTGTTAAGATATTTCGCTAGGCCCTGCTACGAAAATGGCATCAACATGGCCGCTCGCTACTTTGCAATTTTTGTCACATCACACAGACACGCTGTCTACCATTAAACACATTTACTAATTTGATTCCATATTAATAACCCGTATTCCGTGGTCCGCAGTATTTGTTTACTTTGACTAACTTCTTTATTTGGATTTATCAACACAAACCGATTTCTTCTTCCAAATATACGATTTTAACTCTTCGGCGTCTGGCAGTTAACTGAAGCCAATATGAAAAACGGTTGCTTCCTTCTGTATTAAAAACTACCACAATATGCAACTCAAAATCAGTTAAACATTTTAAAACTGTCATTCTTTCTGAGAACCGATTAGCAAAGCGTTTAACCTCTATTGAAAAAGCCAACACAAACTGAATGCTTTTAAGCGTTTTTAAAGCTGTAAAGCTGTAAAATTCCCAGTTGTATGAAAAAATATGTTTAAGTATATTTTTGCTCGAATATGTCATTTCAATTATTTAAGTGCTTTAAAAACTTCCTAGGTTGTAAAACTTCCTTTTAAAATCTTCCCAGCAATAAGAAGTTCAGAGTGAATTAGCTTAGGAAAGTTTGGTGCAGCTCTTTCCCAATTGGTTTTCATCTTCAATATGAGCTTTTACCCATACCTAGTTTTATGCTAGTAGTAAATTTATTTCCCTCCAAACCAAGAATAAGTCGAGTCTCCTCTCATAGCTTCAGTTGGTAGTAATTAATTGAAATCTTCAAAGATTTTTTTTATTTTTGCACTTCCCGTAGAATTCACAGGTTTTGCTCATCGATTGTCAGTTGACATGAGCTTTGAGAAATTTGATTTAAATGCAAGAAAGAGCAACCCTGTGACACTTGTTAATTTCAGTTAATTGCCAGCCGCCGAGGAGTTAATTCGTGTTTTTCAGAAAAAAGGGATCGTTTCGTGTAGAAAATGTAATTAAGAAAATAAATTACAATAAAATATGTTTTCTGTGAATACGCGTTGTTAATCCTTGTAAATTAAATTAATTATTGTTGTTAATTAATTGTAAATAATGAGTTTGTGTTACAAAAAAATTGCCAATTCATTATCGGCCGGCCACTTTGATGAAACTTCTTTGCACGGTCGAGGTTATAAAGAAACAAGTGCTTTAGTGTTTATTGTTTGTGTGGGCTTAAGTATAGCGATTTTAACAAGAGGTCAATATTATTATAAATATTATGCTGTGAAGTTGGAGATTAGTTGCTAAGAGGTATGTTGATAAATTATAATGTACATATGTATTTATGTTCATTGCAAATCACCAAAATATGCACACATGTAGATGTATTAACACTTAAAGGTATGTGCCAAAGTTGTAGCACTTTCTGAGAAGGGTGACATCTTTTTCCAACTATTGGAGACCATCTTAGAACATATACCTTCGTAATAAGTTGTAACGGAACGGAAAGCATAAAGTTAATGAACGGATAGTATTTATTTCCGTATAGAAATGTAAAATAGAAATCAATATAAACAAAAATGTTATCTATGATTGACTTCACTTCAGTTTTAACTTCTTCCTCTTCAAAACGTTTGCCTTCCTCCCACCACTCTTTTTCTATCACACTCTTTTTTCACATTATCACAAAGGGATCGGAGTATGATGGACCCACAACGGGACCTTTCTAGGACCCAAGTCAGCCGGCCTCAGGACCGGCGGCCCGCGTAACATATGATGGACCTACGGTGGTTGGTCATATTTCTATTTCACCATCCTTCTGCTGGTTCACCTAACCTAAAATATCACAAGCTAGCAGTTTTAGCCAAAAATCTTTAGATCAAAATGACATGAGCAATATCGTAGACAAAAAGGGAAAGATGACAACAAACTGCCCTGAGAAGCAGGCAACAGATTAATATCACCTGTGCTGCCAAGCAAGGCGAATTAATACAAGGTGAGCTTGGTAGCACATTTGATTAATTTTTATTCTTGCTGATGCATAGGATCAGATATGCCATTTTTTCTCTTTGCTTGCAAAAAAGTTGCACTTTGCACGAAATCTCTTTAAAATAACAATTAAGTTTGTAGAAATCAGTGCTGAAAAGGAAAAAATAGTCCCACGTGCTACCAAGTTCAACTGGTAATGAAGATTTGTTCACAATTGACGATTTTCTTCAAGCTCATCTGGTAGCCGTGTATCTGACATTTCAAATGACATGTAAATTCAAAAATATCAATTTGTTTTGAATTTTTGATTGGCCCAAAACAAGAGTACAAGTTTAGAATTAAACAAGTGGGAATTAAACAAAAGTAATGAGCACAAAAAAAATAATTGATACTAAAGCCGAACATAAAAATGGTCCGTCAACATATTTTTCGGCGAAAACTTCAGAAAGGTGCACTGATGGAGAGAATGCATCCTATGGCTTACATTCTTCGCATAGTTCTACGATTTCGAGTGATAGTGAGTTATCGCTTCTATCTTTGTCACTAGACAACGAACTCGCGGGAAATGCTCATCGAATTGATATGGACGAACTGCCGGTGTTTGAAATACGTCTTATATCACCACTGGGCCGGACACCTTCTCCCATAGACAATGAAGATGTTGAAACACCTACTCGACTGTCAAGTTTTATGGGAGAACAAAATCACTGCCAAAATAATCCCGAATTTGTTGCGTTGCACGATATTAATGCACAAATCAGTCCACCCAGCGATAATGGAAGCGAGGATAAATCATCTCTAAATCGAACATGTAGTTTGGAAACAATATACGAAGGAGTATTTCTAAATACGCCACCAAGGCGAAGTCTTAGTTTACAAAATAACCGGAACATGCGCAACCGAACAAATTTATTGGAAAAAGTGACCCTTAATCGTTTAAGTCTAGGTAAAGAAAATCAGTCGCCAACTTCAAAGTGCAAAACATCACCTGGCTGCCAAACAAACACTTTTGAAGGCGACGAAAAACATAATTTCTCTTAGGCAATGTTTTTTTTTTTTTTAATTAGAGCCTACGTAATTAATAAAACGGAATACAAAGAAAACAGTTTCAAAAATATTTTCTTTTTCACAATCCTTTAGATATACAAACCATACATGGAAATTGGTTTCGCGTGTTTTCATTAACCAACTTTTATATAGTTTTATATAAGGTCGATGTTACTACAATAGGTGCTTAAGTTACAAACAATTTTTGAGAATTTCAAGATATGAATACAAATGAAACTGGCTAGCCACTTTCAAAATTTGTTTTCTACATACATAAGTACATACAAAACCAATTGTACAAATCTCTTATGTAGTCCGTATATGTACATTGTATTGATGTACAAAAAGCTCTATGTACAGTTTGCAGAACTTTAATCTTTTGTAGAATCGGATGTAATTATCTCCCAAAATATTATTTAATTTCTTGAATGGGATAAAAATAATTTATTTTTCAATCCTGGTTTAAAAGTAAACTAACAATTTATACTAAAGCTAATCTATGTAGAGATCATTGGATCATGAATTAAAATTTTTTAGTTTTTTGCATACTTTTTTCGTTTGTTTAGTGAGAATTCCGTTTGTGGTTAAAAGAATGCTTTATATAGACTATAACCCACATTAAATATATCTTTTAAACATGTTTGATCATAGTTTTGTTTAGTTTTAAGAAGGAATTTAATGCAATAAAATCAGCAACAGTAACAATCATTATTATTTTCGTCTATAAAATTCTTTCACTCGTTCATAATTTGAACAACTTTAGAGCCAAAATAAAAGAAGCAAAATTCTCATTTCTAAAAAAAATGGAAAACGAAGAAAATGTTTGAACCGTCCCAGTGAAGGAGATGGGTATCGGCATTGAAATGTCTGCGGCTTAATATGAGCTCAAAAGATACGATTGCTGTATGTCGCATTTACCCTATTCTGTATAATACATTTAAATTATCCTTAATAGCAAATAATAAACTCATGTGCCCTTCAAATAGGTGTGAAATACGGCTTAATTTTACATTTTGTACAAAATATTTATTTAAAAATAGAATACGAATGATATTAAAATTCGTGTGTACATATCTTTTTGGTATAGTAAAATATTATTAGTATGTATATATACACGTCTTTTGCATTACTTAAAATATTGTAGTGTAAAAATAGCATTAAGATTATTTATGGAACTAAAACAGGTAAATCGGTGAACCGGTATTTAATGACAGAAATCTTAAGTTAGTGGAAATCAAAACACAAGTATAACTTAATAAACAGCAAATGTACTTCATATGTATGCATTTATCACCATGTGCGTACATACATAATTATGTATTTAAAATCCACCGACGTTACAAATACACACACATTTTAGGTATATGCTACTGTCACTAAATCACAGAAGCATATACCTACTCTAATCATATATTCTTGGAATGACGAGAGCCCGAGAATATTTTCACTTTTAGTAGTCCAGGGTTTACTTCGCTCCATCTGTCAAACAAAAAAGAGCAAAATAACTATATAAACTATTTTTCAACGACTTAGGATATCTACCTGAGACAACGTTTTTTTAACCTTGATTTAACTTCATTCTTAATGGTCGATACACCACCAGCACTGTGCTTGCCACGTCCGGTTATAATAAACACATGTTTATAGTTTCGTGAAGCAAGTCGAAGTCCTGTAATATGACGATCTAAGAAAATATCTAAACACTGCAAGGCTTCTACCAGATACAAATAGTGCAGATCTAATAGGTCGGGATTGTTTTGAGTGCATTTGTGAACTTCCATGATGCAGTTTGCGGCACGATGGTTGTACATATCAATTTTCTTTATATGTAGGTTAGCTATTTGGGAATAATACATAGCGGCGCTGCTATGGTGGCTCCGAACGGCTTGTCTGGCTTTTAGGTAGCACTCAGCTTTTAGTTGGCAGTGGTGAGCTGCCAAGTTTCGGCTCTCTTCAAACTCTCGGAGTGCCAAACGTCTTACTTCTTCGGGCGATAAATTATTTTTTGGCTCATATTCATCCCAGTCATTATAAATTCGTTCCTGGCGTTGCTCTATTTGAGATTGAACTTCTTGGTCTACCTGTCAACGCAAAAAAAAATGTAAAGCTAAACTTTCACAAGGGTTGTTTTACCTACTAAAACTTCTTCCCGTCGAGCATATTCCATTAAAAGATCCGGTGTTAAGGTCACATCTTCGGTTGGCATAGTGCTTTCAAGAACTGCAATAGTTTTGTTGTAATCGTTGTCATTTGTAGCTAAAATATCGAGCAACGTTTCACGCGGAATGTTGGGAAATGTTTCACATAACTTCATTTCGGTCAAATGGGAAGCCAAATCGGCGGGCATACGTAACTGTTGCATGTCTGCATCACGCAGTTGGTTTTCTTTTTTATCTAGATTATACATTTTGAGCGCAAATTCCATGTCCAAAATTTCTTGCAAGTTATTGGGCGATTGCTCGAATTCTGAATATTTGGGGTTTTTTAAAAGCCGTGCAAAATCTTCGTCCTCTTTAATCACCTTTAGACGCTGCTCCTCCAAATGATTGAACGCAGATTCCATCCATAGCATGTACAATTGCTTCGCCAACGATCGCGGCATAAATACTTTTAAATTTACTGGTAAACTAGACGAAATTTGTTCTTCGAGAGATGATTCATTTCTAAATGTTTCCACCAGTTGCTGAATTAAATGTTCTCCTAATAAAATTTCCAACATATCCTCATGATTTACTTCGCGTTCATTATCTTCCTCGACATCGTTATCACAACCGTGGTTTTCGACATTTTCAACAATGTCAGCCTTTACAAACTGATTTTCAGCCATTTCATTACTATTTTCTCCTAATGCGGAGTTACAGAAGTCAGAAGCATCTTTTGCACCGCTGCGAATATTTCGTATTTTCCGCAGATGTTCTGAATAGAGGTCATCTCCCAAAACAAAACAGTTCTCAATATTTTCCTTCACTTCGAGTAAAGATGGATTTGTCAAAAGATTGCATCGAGAAAAACGCGAACGCTGACGTTGCGGTTTAGCGTTTAATGGATGTAACAACGACTTGGCGCTTTCCTCAGAGAATTTATTACTGTCCTTATCATTTGTTTTGCTGATTTCAAGTTGAGTTAATAAGATATCTTCACTCAAGTCATTACACAAGCAATCAAATATATCCTCGCGTTCTGATTCAAAGGTGATGTCTGTATTGTATTGAAAACTTTTCGATTCATCTTCTTTGAGCAAAATATCAACTGCCCAATCAATGTCTCCTTTACATTTGACAAATAAGTCCCATAAGCCGGATACCCTTTTGTTTGGGTATATTTGGCGCAGTGTGGCAAACTTTGGGTTTTCATTTGAACAGTTTATATTGTGGCGCTCAAAGGCTCTTGGGGTTTCAATATCACCTGTATCATCTCGTTTTACTGCCTGCGAATTATTTTCGGCATTAAAGGAATCTTCCCTAAGCAAATCCAATAAAGATTTTTCACCGCATACATTTTTACTCGAGCTGCCAACGCTCTGGCCTTCAGCACTAGATGGCTTCATTCTCCAAAAATCGGCAGATTCCGATTCGAAACTTTTCCAAGCATTTGCAGTTTTTTGTTCCAAAAGACTGTATACATCTCTTGTCGACGAAGCTGAAGATTTACTTTCTTCAAGTGGAGGGGATCTCTTTGACTGAAACTTTATTCGTTGTTCTTTGGAGTTACTTATTTGAACAGAGTTTGTATCATTAGGCTGATTACTTTCTAATAATTCACTTTTAGGAATACTATTATCAACAGAAGAGCGTTTCTTTCGGACACTGGATGCCACTGTGGAGGGTGAGTTCAGTGGAGGGTTTAATCGCATTTGCGGCAGCGTCTTCGTATATTTGGTTTTTTTAAGCAACTGAAAAATATGGTAGACTTCTATTAAGAGATCAAAATGTGTTTGTTCGAAAAAAAAACACCTATTAAAAATGTATAGATTTTTCTCAATATCCTTTCACCATATTTCCCAATTTACTTTAAAAACTACTATCCTTTATTTTATGGTTTTTCCTTCTTAAAAAACCAAAAGTACTGAAAGTGTTAAATTTGGCTGTTAAAAAAGCATAATTACCTTTATTAATGAATCAACGCTTGCTTCTTCATATTTTGCCATTATGATCTTTATACGATTCTTCGTTACACCATGTTTGTTTGCTTGTGATAAAGCGCTTGGCGAATTAGACCATGGCGATTTTGGTTCCAGAATTTCAATTAAATAATTATTTTGAACCGCAAATTTAACATAAGGCAACATTTCCCACAGCTGCATGTTCGTGTTGTCAACAAAAATGGGGCTTAAGCCACATTTTGCCTTTTCTTGTACTCGCCGTTGATTAAATTCGTGCGCATCAGAAATGTATGCCGAATTGTACTTATATTCTCCTTTGTCATTATAAAAATAGTCGTCTGAACTGCAGACAAAATCTTCAACCTTATAGCTATTATCAAGATCTACAAAATAGTTTACCATGGAATGGGATAGGTAAGATTTACCAGCACCCGGTGGCCCGCGCATAAGTATCATAACACGATAACCTTTTCTAATCAAAGATCCAATACGTTCTTCATCTTTGTTAAATTGTATCTTTCCAACCATGTTTCGATTTGAATTTTGTGGTTTTCGTTCTTGTGATTCACCCACAACCAGGTTTGATAACTGGTTAACGCAAGAATCAACTAAGTAATCAAATTATTTGATTAAATGATTTAATTTTGTTATAAAAATAAGTTTACAAATTGTACTCACAATGCCAATTGTTTGCTACACATACTTCTCGCAGCCTCCAGTATGGCGTTGAAACAAACGTGTCTTTCAACTGACGTAAAATATAATTTTGTTCAGGACTGTCCTCAAGGTCTGCATACATTTTCATATCTTTTGCATATAGTTTTGATTTTTACGTCTTGCTTTTTGGCGCCTTTTGCTATATCTTAATATTTATATTCGTACTTATTTTCTCCAAGATTATGCTGTTTATTTTACAGTATTAATTTCAAACATAAAAACTGAAAAGATTAGCAAACGGTTATAAAACAAAACAAAAAGTAAATTATTTTTCTATACTGTACTGTGACTACACAATGGATGTTGTTTTCGTGTTGCGTATGAAAACACTTGCTTTCATCACGTATAGAAAATGAAGTTGCCAGACATTTATTACATTGTATTAATGCATAGGCAGGACGTGACTGTATATAAAGACTTTTTTATTTATCACTTGATCGCCAGATGTTAGTGTTAATTATTAAATTTATTCATACCTATATTTTTCTTCTTATTTATTATTATATAAATATATGTAAAAGTTTCCTTCAAAAAAAGATAACGAAAATATATTTCCTTGAACAGATTTACAACGAACGGAGTATCGAAGTATGGAAAATAGTAACGAATTAGTTAATTGTCTGCTTTTCTACAACATTCACAAGCTTTCATTCTTGAATTTAAATTAATTTTATTATTATTACTTACCTAAAGACACCATGCCAGCTGGAGTAACAAATCCAGACACATTAGTATGCTGTGTAATACCCGACTAATAATTATTGTGGGGTGGCATCCTTCACAAGTACTGTTTTTCTTTAATTAAACATGCTGATGTGGCAACATATTTGATCAGATGTTTTTTTTTAATTTGCAAAAGTTGTATATTTTTGGCCTCAGATAAGCACAATAAATTTTGTGTAGCTGAAAGTTTTTATTGAAATAGTTAAGAAATAAATAATGTTAAATTGAACAACTTCCTGCGCAGTAAGTAGTGTGACGCATGCTTTTATTATGTAGAATAACTACATACGTATGCAAATCCTTTCCAGAAAAATGTATTTCCCTATTGGTTGGCCAAAGGCAGTCAACTTGGCCTTACCTAGCGAAACTAGTGAAATAAAACACATCTGTTTTGATGCTGTAAAAATACTTTTGGCTGCAGTTGGAAGTGATTTTTTGGGAATTTGGTATGCCAATCCTCTTGTTCCCATTGTGTACTATAAAAGAAATTTGATATCCGTCACTAACTTTGGTGAAAATAAACTTGTGGTATGGAAACCCGACTCTCGGCAATTGGTAGTTCTAACAAGCCGAGGGGTTTTAATACTTTATCAAGTGGACTTTGATGCAAGTGGAACTGGAATATTTCAACAAGTAGATCCTCCAATGTACAGCTTGAAACGCGATTCGGCAGAGTTGTTTATTAAAGAGAGTATACCGAAATTGAGTTTAAAAGAAGTGTGCCACATAAAACTTAGTTTCACTGTCACTACGGTGTGTTGTATTAGCTTAACCGAGTTGTTAGTTGCCACGGAAAACTGCGAACTGATTCGTATCCAGTGGTCTGAGCTGGAGTCTGATGATTCTGATTTTCAAGCGATATCTGGAGCAATAAATTTAAGAGAAATACAATTTTATGTCAATCAACAGTGTCATCTGAAAAATATTCCACATGTTAGACCTAAATCGTATGTTGCTTCATTGGAATATTCACCTTTCATTGGTGGATGTGCTGCAGTTTTTAGTGATAAAAGAGCTGCTTTCTTAATAGCGAACCACTTGAAGTTCGAAACAGAAAATATGCATGGATTCTGGATACCAGAACTAGAGGACGCTACCGTCTGCAGTGTCAATCATAAATTCCGTCTTCTGGCTTATGGTCAAACAAACTCAGATGTATCAGTTTATGCTATAGAGGACTCTACGGGAGGTCTAGAGTTTTCACACCGCTTATCGCTTAATGCAACAGTACTGCCTGGAAGTTTAGGGGCAGTTAATGAACTTAAATGGAGCCCAGACGGATGTGTATTGGTTGTTGCGTGGGAAAACGGAGGAATTGCATTATGGAGTACATTTGGAGCGCTTTTAATGTCGTCATTTTCATGGGATTTCGGAATTCACGTCGATCTAGTTCACGACAATCCTTTGCGCGTAAATAAAATGGAATGGTCTACTGAAGGTTACCAATTATTTCTGACATGTAAATCAAGGAATGTTGATACAGAAGCGGCGGATGAAACGTTTAGCAATGTTTGTCAATTAAGCTTTGTTAAGAGCGCTCTAACAATGAATCCCTGCATGACTTCTCATCCGCATATATTACTGCAAGGTAAGCTTTGTAGTTTGTAGAATAATAATTGCTGTTTATTTTAGCTTTAGCTTAGTTAGTCCCAAGGCTCTCAGAGCTATTTATCTAAATCAGCAACAATTTGATTTAACTACATCAATTGCACTTTTCGGGAGAACCAATTTTATTTCTTTCGAAACTTTCAGCTACCTTATAAACACGAAAATTTTATAGATTCCGTAGAATTTTTCGAGTTTTTCTCTAAGATGGACACTTTATGTATGACAAATATTTCGAAAGACTCGAAATTATTTTTAAAATTTGATGACAAAAAAAAGACTAACCAAGATCCCAGAATATATGATCCATATGCTGCCACTCTATGTATGTATGTACATATTTAGGTGCATACCTACACATGCATGTAGAAGGAAATACATACATATGTACATATCTGCATTTGTACATACATATGTATATCCATTTAAATTAAAAAAAAAAAAAAATTATAAATTTCACCTCAAATTTTATTTTTTGCCTCAAATTTTATTTTTAGAACTAATATCTTTAACAATCAATTTGCGCTATATCTCGGTTATGTATGGACCGATATCAAGTTTGTATTTCCAGACGTTTAATGATCATGGTGAACAGAATTCCCAAGTGTGGAGCAAAAAGCTTTTTCTCTCCTTTTGCTGAAAATAGCGATCTGTAAAGCAAAAACATTAAAGAAACATGATTTTCATTACGTGCTGTTTCATAACCATTGCCAGCAATATTACAGCCTGTAGAACAAAAAATTCAAAAAGAAACTATTTCAGATTATATTTTTTAGCTTTAGCAGAGGCGTCACTATTGGCGTTTTTTTTTTTTTTTTTTTTTTTTTTTTTTTGTAAAAGAAACCCCATTTATTGTACTCTTTTCTTAAGATTTTATACTTTAGTGAGAACAGAATGAGTAGCATATGTACAAAATTAATGCTCTTATTGAAAATGTTGCATTTATTGTAGAAAAGAAAACGACATACATATGCGATAAAATGAAAAGCTTATACGAGAAATATATTATGAAAAAACTAATTTATACAGTTTCAGATCGTTTTTTTAAATAAAATTTATTAACAATATTATCCAATATTTCGCTAACAGTTTGTTAGCATCTTCATGATAATATTTGTAAATATTGAATAATATTGTTAATAAATTTTATTTAAAAAAACGATCTGAAGCTGCATAAATTAGTTTTTTTCAAGAATTAAAACGATAAAATAAAAATTATATTTGAAATACATATATTATGTTTATTTTATTATGCTTATACATATGTACATTCCATATGCCTGGTTTCTAGTAGAACCATAAAAATGTTTCCAATTACAACCTTTTTAAAATCTAGCATTTGTATTCATAAAAAATTGCATGTTATTGAAATACATTTCATTTTTAATGAATACTGGCGTATGTATTTTAAAGTGCTCTTCAAAATACCTGCCGGGTTTCTGATGTTTTTATAGAAAGAAAGTATATGAATTAATAACCAAATACATTCGCAAATGGTTACTGATACAATTAAGGATTTCAATGCAAGCAACTAAAATTATGTTTCGATCATACTGGGACTGGGAACTACAATTCGCAAAGACGTTTCAAAAATTGGATTACATAACTTTCTGTTGTATTTTTACAAATACAACTTAGGGGATTTTGACTTTGTAAATGTTCTACTAACTGCCATCTACTAAACTCTATTTTGAACTCCTTTCAGGTGATGATTCCTTGTATATTAATCAAGGAGATAATTTGGAAAAAATTTATTTTGGTGGGAAGTTTGTATTTCCAAACAACAAAAGCGATGGAAATTTGGAAGCAGAAGACGCTAATCAGCACGATAGTTATTGTGTTGAAATAAAACATACGGTAGACATATCAAGCATACTGTCGGAAAGTAAATACTGGACTGTATTGCAGTTGCCTCAGACATATGCTGCCACAAACTGGCCAATTAGATATTCGGCGATTGATATGGAAGGTTTTCATTTAGCGGTAGCTGGGAGAACCGGACTAGCCCACTATTCTATGACAACAAGAAAGTGGAAACTTTTTGGAAACGAGTCACAAGAAAAAGATTTTGTGGTCTCCGGGGGATTGTTGTGGTGGAAAGGGTTTATTATTTGTGGATGCTATTCGCTTCTAGATCGCATCGATGAAATTCGTTGTTATCCGGAGGAATGCAAACTGGATAACCAATTTGGAAATCGTATTCAAGTCAGAGCTCCTGTTATATCTCTCAACATGTTTCGTGATCAACTTATTGCACTCACTGGAGACGGTATTGTTACTTTGTTTGCGATGCACAAGCGTGATGCTTATACCTTAAAAGCGGATTGCGTATATGAGGTGGACGTCAAAAGCATTTGTATACATCCAGCCTGCATTGTTTCTCTTACAGTTACAAATCTTCGCAACGATTTAACAACAAAAGTCACGATTTCACCAGGAAATAGCGATGCTGCCGAAACAATCATTGTCAATGTGTGTGGACGAATACTCATGATTCAGAGAGATAATAGTAATGTAGTAGGCAATTCTCTGATGGCGTCGTGTCTTGCCTCTTGTGTGGAATGTTTCTGGCTTTCAAACACCGCTCAGGAGTCAAGTCCAATGAAGGACTGTCTCTGGTTGTTTTCCGGTGTCCATGGGATGCAAGTGTGGTTGCCCATATTACCGCCGTCGCATGAACTCAAGCAGGAAGCTTCACACCGCTTGCATACGTTCATGTCAAAGCGCATTATGCTAGCTTTTCCTTTAAAACTGTATCCACTCGTTATTCTTTTCGACAATGTTATCGTGTTAGGTGTAGAGAACGAAACGACACTGTATACAAACGAATCCACTTCTCACTTTTCATTGCCTTTTTCACAATTGGAACGAAAATCTCAAGTATATTTGCATAAGCTGCTGCGGCAATTAATTAAACGAAATTTAGGTTATAGTGCTTGGGAAATAGCTCAGTCCTGTCGTCACCTGCCGTATTTTCCCCATTCGCTGGAGTTGCTGTTGCACGAGGTGTTGGAAGAAGAGGCTACAAGTAAGGAGCCAATCCCGGATGCTTTGTTGCCAAGCATATTGGATTTTATACGAGAGTTTCCCGTTTATCTCCAAACCATAGTACAATGCGCACGTAAAACGGAAATCGCTCTGTGGCCGTATCTTTTTTCGATGGCTGGGAAGCCAAAGGACTTGTTTCAACAATGCTTGGAATCGGAAGAACTTGTCACTGCTGCCAGTTACTTGATTATTTTGCAGAATCTTGAACCATCTCTTATAAGCAAACAATATGCTACACTATTATTGGAAATCTCCTTGCAGCACTGCAATTGGGAACTCGCCAAAGATCTGATACGGTTTTTAAAAGCCATTGATCCAAATGAAATTGATTCTCCTCGCTCCTCGATGGTAGTAAATGTTAAAATAGCTCCGCCAACTCAGTCGCAGTCGCAAGTAAATCAAAATCCTGATGCTTTTAATCTCATTTTGGGTCCAATAGCCAGGGAGCGTAGTTTCTCTACAACTGTATTGAGCAACAATTTGACGAAAGAAAAAAAGGAGAAAGTCACTTCCGGGAATACGGCAACGAACAATGAGTGCTCTACACCAAATAGCGCAACTGGCCCAACGGTTGTTGCACGACGTAAATCGGAACGCAGCAATTCTACGAAAAATGAGCGACGGGAAACCTTTTGCATTGAAACTATTTTGCATCGTCATGCACGTCAACTGCTACAGAAATGTAAATTAATCGAATTGGGGTACATGAGCGCGTTTTTGGATTTTCATTTGGTTTCTTGGCTTTCCCAAGAAGCGGATAAAAGCGGTCGTTTGGATGATTATGTGGCTGCCATAAACCTTTTGCATGAAGAATTAAAGCTGCCGACAGCCGCAACACTTTATTCTCCTACCGAAGAATGCGATCACGATTATAATCAAATGCAAAAACGTTTTCAACTAGACAAGCAATTAAACTTGCCGCAAACATCGAGTCAAACATCGGAATCCGGTTACTTCAGTGTAGCACAAATGGATACTCCCACAAGTATGCAAAACGGCAATTTAACAACACATAATAACATTCCTTCAATTAAAGAAAACGAGGAACTACAGTATTCATCGTTGTCAAAACGAACACAGCATCAGACTCAACCGGCTACTAATAACCTACATGTTTCTGGTTCAAATTCCCAAACTTCCCTCGAACATAGTGCACTGTACCGACGGTTTTATACGCTTAACGAAGAAATGTCTTCGTCAACTTTATCGCTTGGCATACATTGTGCCGAAGCTTATCATAAAATCGTCCCCGAAAAATTGGCCATAAAAATGCGTTACCTGCTTCAGTTATTTATCGAAGCTAATTGCATTGATTTTGCTCTAGTCCTCTCGATTCTGCTCCAGGACGCTGCTTCTGTTGGGCGAATAATCAATGTGGTGATTCGATCGGAGAATCTTACAGCTTGCTGTCGAATTCAGACATCTCTTAAACATGTTGCTCAATGGTCATTCGATATCGAATGCATTTATCGTTCGTTTATGATATCGCTGCAACCCCATATTCACTTTTTAGATCAATTTATTATCTCATCATCTGTCATATTGCCAGCTACGCCTCTATCCACTGCATCAGCCAACAATGGGCAACCGAATTTGAACCAGAATCGCAGTTCGGATGATGTCGATCTGAAAGACATTAAAGGTGCAGACCACCAACTCGACTCTCTCAGCCACATGTTTCAAAATCATGGCCTCAACATTTGCCCCAATTCGACTGCGGTCAGCAATATCAAGAACGTCAATTGGTCGTTCGACAACTATACAGTTGAGGACAAACGTAATATATTGTCACGTCAATTAAGCACTGAAAGTGCAAAAACCTCTTATAATTCGTTAAGACAGCCATCAATGCAGACTTCTAGACGCGCCTCCCTCCAGCATCAAGATGCAGATCGTAACGAATCTACTGGTTGTATTGTTATGTAATTGTTAATTTTGTTTGGATTTAATTTTAATATGTATGTAATTTAATTTCCGAAAGAGTCCTTTCGTCATTTTTGATTTATCCCCAAACTTTGTTTTTTTTTCACTTTCATTTTTCCCGAATCCAGCATCCTTTACATCTGCAATAAGTAGAACTTGAATTTTGTTCGTTTTAGTTCGTTAGTGAGTCGTTATTATTTCGTTCGTAATTTTTTTGTTGGAAACATCCAACTGCCTTTTAAATTTTTGAACATCCCTGATAAAATTTCTATAATTTTATGTACCAACAAAAATTGGGACACAGGATGCTCTATTCTACTTCTGAGACCTCGTTCCACAAGCTTTCAAGTTTTGCGATACGCATAGACACGTCTTGGTTGCACGTTCAACCAAATGGGAAAAAGTCGGTGCAACTTGTGGCAAAATTGATCTCAGCATTGAATTCAATGCTCCTGATTCAATATCCGCAATCTTCCGATGCTCTTCCCCCGCAGTGGCCTTATGTCTAAAATAAATAAAAAAAAAAATGCATTTATATCCTTGAATCCTTTTGTTTTTTCCCCTGAATCGAAGAATACATTCATCGCCACAAAAAATATGAACGAAATGAATTTGAAAAATATTGTTTTTCACATAAGTTTGGGTATTGCGTCTTCTTTCTTCGTGTCAAATGTTCTAGCGTTCTCTTTGCTCAAAACTGAAAGGGTAACTCCTGCATGTATGTATGATTCAAACCAAAATTACATGCATACTTTGAGTTCAAAAAGTCTGATTATAATAAAGTCTGATTCTCGAGTTCCGCCTATGACATACACACTTATATTTTTCTTATCATTTCTATTGATGTCATACAACAATTTTAAAAGCAATATTATGTTTTAATTATTTCATAAATCATTTACCTTTTTCCTCCTTTGAGAACTCTTCGGTTTATACTCATATAAGTTATTCAAAATACAAAATCCATACATATTATTGTTGAGCTGTTAATAATATAATTTAATTTAGATAAGTTCGTCTATTTTTAAGTTCGTTGCTGTGTCCAGTGAGAATTGTGTAGAAAAAGAGCCACACCAAGCCTTTTATTACTAACTCAGATTGAAAATTTTCCAAAAATTTTAATACTTTTATATTCGAACTGTCGCAGCACCATTTGCATCAAAAAACTGAACTGGGCTTAAGTAAATTCTAAGTTTCCGTTATACAACGATTTCAAATTTATCTTTAGCGAAGAAATTAATAGTTTGTTAAACATTTTAATGACAAACATGTATGAATGCTTTTAAAAATATACAAATATATTTTATTATTAAAAATACATCATTCAAATTGAGCGAACAAAAATGTTAAACTTTGTTTACATGCACGGTATGTTTTCGGTACCCCTGCCAAGGGAAGAGAAGATAATATAAAATACAAATTATCGTATTGCTCTAAGGTAGATAGAGTATTAACCTGAAAGCAAAATTTCTTGCTAGTAAGCAGGCTTAATTCCTGTTGACTTAATAAGTCAATACAGTGAGTCAAGAAGAATCCAATTGAAAATGTGATATATTTTTCGTCTCTTCATCTTTCGCTTGCCTCTGAAGGTATTCGAACCACAACCTCACGACTGCTGATCAGACACCACATCCATTCAGCCGTCGCAGCATCTAGAACAACCGGCAATTTAGGTAGAAAGTTAATTTCAAAATAGGTTGTTACTTTGTACAAATTTAGCATTGTTTTTAATCAACAATTTCTTATATTAAATTGGCGTTACAGTTTTTTCTTGGCCGATTTGTTTCTTTTCTTTTTGAGGATTTTTAGTTTCGTTTTAGTTTAAGTTTTGGTGTTAGCTGCATTATATCTGTTTTCAGCTTATCTTCTTGTTGTTTGAGCATCCCAAAAATGTTTTCTTGGTGGGATGTATGTATATGGGTAGATCAGAAGGGCAATCTTATGTCGTTTTCTATTCTACACTAAGGGTAACATATTCAATACCGTTTTGCACAAAAACTGGGAATGAGCCCTATTTTTATTAAATTTCTTTGCTTACTTATAGTTTTGACGACTATTAAAACTTACATTTTACGAAAGAAGTGGAAAAAATGCACACTTTTTGCCAGAAAAGAAATCGGCGTTAAGCACAAATTTAAATACTTCAGCTCTTTAGCCGTTTGGACTGCAGTCAGTCACGTTACTCGTTTTTTTTTATAGACATATGAATGTATGACTAAGCAAATTTGTATATACATATGTATGTATGTAGATGCATTCATTTATTTTCTCAATGCGGAGAATGAGATAAAAGTTGCCAAGGCATAAAATGTAGTAAACCTCACAGAAAACTTTTTCTCATCAATATTTTTTTTATACAATTAGTAATTAATCTCTAGTGATGCTGAAAAAATTTTATTTTGTCAATATGTCTTTGGTAAGTCAAGGGTGAGAGTAAAACAAATCTACGAAAAAAATCCCTAATAAGCAAGGGCAACCTTATAGGGTGTATACCCTAAGTGCACTTTCAAGTTCCCCACAAAATCCAGGGATTTTATCAAAGTTCAGGTGATTTCTTTTCTACTGTCCAGTCATGTCACTACTGGTGTCTGGTAAGCCCTTAAATTCAATTTTAAAAATTCCACTGCATTAAAGTTACCTTTGAATCAAAGGCTTAAAAAAAGCAAACGTGCGAATGAGTGCCAGGCTCCGGAAAAGTTGCCGCCAACCGAAAGCAATGCGAAGAAATCCTTACAAATCGGCTTATATATTTTACGTGCTTATTCATAGATATACGTGTGTGTGTGTATGCGTAAGCACGGATGTGTGTGTGTGCGTGTGAAAATGTGTAGCTACAACAAAACGCTGCTCAGGTGAAAAGTTTGCCTCATTAATTCATTAATCAAAATAAAAATCTGCTCGATTGTCGCTTTTACTGGGCACCACCTGTGAATAATGGCCTTTGTGCAAAAAACTTTGTTGTTCTATTCCTACCGACTAACAGGTACATGCCCAGCTACTCACATACGTACATGCGTATGTATGAATCTACTTAATCAGTTTTATGTTAAACCATAAACAAATACATTTTCCTTGACGCTACCGCATCTGTCTGTACTCAAACGAGCAAACACACAAATAGGTATGTACATGCGGCACGGCACACCCGGTTCAAAAGCAACTCAACTCTAAAGTTTCAGTTTTTTGGGTCCATATACTTAAACCATGCACATTACTAAACTAAAACTTTTTAGATTATAATCTGTATGCTAAGACCAAACAAGCGCGGATTGAGAACAGGTCATACATTCTGGCCCATCTGTGCTGTATAGGAATAGCTGGAGTAGAGCATGTGGGGAGGATAGTGAGACTATTATGGTGCACTATTTATGCCAATGCCCCGGCTTCTCACAAAAGCGGACCCGCCACCTAGAGATCGACACGTTATCGGGCATAGCTCCATATATGGGGTATATGCTTGAGCAAGCTAAGGAACTTTGTGTCTGACACCGAATTCCTATTGACCCATTAGTCAAAACGGAGCGCACAACAAGCCCGCATTGGCTTGAGCGCATGTCAGAAGGAAGACATGGGATATCATATCCCTCCTATCAACCAAACCTATAAGCTGTGCGGACTTTCTACTAAATGGTCTGTTTTTGTTCCCAACTATATTTTAGGTCAAACCCAATTTCATTTTTTTGATTTCTGAAAAATTAAAACTTAGAGTTGAGCCACTTTTGAGCTGGTTGTGTCATGTGCATGTAATTATGCTTGCAGGTATCAAAAAGTCCATTTCGCACAGTGAATAAAATCGAGTGTAATTAGAATTTTCGATTAATTAGATTCTATTCTTCAAATACATAATAGCCCAGAGTGCAGTGATAAAGAAATTTAAATAACCAACAGGAAACGAAACATCCCTCAACAAATGTAAGTGCCCAGGGCTGGAAAAACTACACGTATGAGCCCAGTTTTTAGCTCAGTATTTACATACATATGAAATTAGTTAATGTTTGTCGAGCTGATGTTATTTTTTTATATATTTGATTTTTTTTAATTCTTTTTTTATAAGTTCTTTAGGCAATATTGCCCTGAAGAAGTTATTCGAAGGAAAGCGAAATATTGGCAAATACATAGAAAAAAAAATCAAATATATGATAAAAAAGATCGTTAGCTCGACAATAATACTATAAGGAAAACAATATATGGTCGAAGAAATCAGTTAATTTTTAGTTAAAAGCGAGTATAAGTCGTACATAAATAGATTTAAATTTTTGAGACCCACGTAGATATACATACATGCATACGTGTAATTGCGATACGCAGGTATGTTGCGAAAGCCACATTTATATGTTTGCGCTCTTCTGTAACCACTTCGGTGTGATTTTACTAGTGATGTGCGCGTGAGTGATTGTACTCATACACGACAAATTTTTTACGTTTCAGAAACTCACCAGCAATATATTTTCAACCACGCATTTTCACTCGAGACTTATAAAATATGAATTTAAAATATGATCAACTTATTTTTCTATATTTTAAACAGATTTAGTCTACAAAGTCCACCGCACAACAATTTGTAAATTTCCCTAGTCATTTGCCTTTACATTGGCCCTTAGGTGTCACTCAAAATTTCTTACATACGCGTGCCTACGCTCAGCTGAAATTACACATTCATTTTTTTTTAATTATAAATTGGATGTGAAAAGAAATTAAAGATGCCTACAAAAATGATAAGCTTTTAGCTGTAAAAGTAAATCTAAAATTTTAGAACAATTTTAAATTCGCTAGATGAAGTTTTTAAGCATTTATTTAACTTTATAGAGGAACTATATGATTTGCAATTGCTAATTATTTTATCGGGCTTGAGTTCGCTTTTACTTTCTCAGAATTGAGAAAAAATTTTAAAGAGGATAAGGGGGCGTGTTCAAAACAAACAATACCAAATTTAAATGTAAACTAATTTACATTTTCCATACAAACTTTTCTTAATAAGCACTTTAAACGAATTTAGTTTTTTTTAACACGCATAAAGAAAAGTAAAGTTGAAGACTCATTGGCTGGGGTACATACCAATGGCTGTTTCACCCCAACACGACGCTCCCCAGCACCCAAATGCGTTTCGATCCCAGGTCATGACTAATTGCATACTGCTTTTAAGCAGCAGCGTTTAGCCATCCTGCCTCGTAAAACGGTCACGGTGTGTACCCCAGCCAATCAGTCTTCAACTTTACTTTTCTTGTCTTTTTTTAGAAATGTTGATCACTATAATTGTATCACAAAAAAAATCTCTCAATTCTGAGGAAGTAAAATCGGACTAAAGCCCTATAAAACAATTATACTTTTTTTTTACTATACATATGTATATCACATTCTTTGCGAGGTATATACATTTTTTTGCGACCTTGTGAAATACGTCAGAGTTCTTCCAAAGGCGGCATCAAAAGAGCAGCGATAAAGTGCACAAAAGATTTTAGTACTATTATTACTTCCTAAAATGTCGTAAAAATTCGTGATGTTCTAAAACTTAATCACCATCACGCTCCTCACGTCACTTTCACGATAACTACACACACACACACACACACACACATATGTGTGTTTCTACATGAATGTTTCATAATTTAATGGCCTTTGATGTTTATTCACCTGAGAATTCGAAAAAAAGAGGCAAAAAGGAACGACACAAAACTGTCTATGCTTCGCAATCGATTATGCTTATATCCAATCGAATAAACAAAGCATTTTAGCTGGAATTGTTTTATTTATTTAAAGTAACACGAGCAGAAGAACGATTTGGTTTTTCTTAAAGCATTTACATACCTCATTAGTAATTGGATTTCAAAATAAATTCAATCAACTGTTTTAAATTCACATTTTTTTTACAAATGTATAAATAGAGGCTCATACAAGAGAAAGAAAAGCGAATTTGTGTCTATTCCATGCAGGCCATTGAACTATTAGAAAAATGGCCGCTAGAGTAAAGGCGGCTTAATCCGATAGCCAGACTAGCGAGATTGCGGTGATTTTCGCATGGCTTCCATGTAAACAAAAGAAAAGAAAGCGACGAGCTGACTGGGAAAACCTTAAGGAAAAGCTTTGAAATGAATCTCTTAAATTATGTTTATCTTTAAGCATATGCGTTTATTATTCGCAACAAAATCAATTTAATTAGTTAATATTAATTGCTGCTAAGGATGGATCAAATTCACAGTCATTAATTAATTAGCCTTGTCAACAGTTGACTAACGACTGTGAATTTGAGTCCGTGTAAAGCAAAATGTACAAAGCCGACTACACACTCAGTCCTTGTGGTTGAAAAATATTACTAGAGATTTTCTTTTTAACGATTTTGGTTGTAAAGTTGAATGTGGCTTTAAGCGTTTGAACACTTTTTTTGTGGCTTGTGAAACTATTTTAGTTTTATTTCCTTTTACTTTCGTGCCTTGACAGGCGGTTAATCAGATTAATATCGAAAACTAGGCAAAACTATTTATTGAGCACCTCGATGTATGAATCGATGCTAACAGTACCGAGGCCGTAGGTTCGATTCCTGGGGAAGGCTCTGGGTGTTTCTGCAGACAAACAAAAAGCTTCACAGTTTTGTGTTGAAGAAAAACTCAGGCTTCTGATCGAAGTTCGATTATTCAAAAAAGAAAACTGAAGTGATATTGTAGATACAAAGTCCTTAATTTCGGTGGGGCAAAGAATTATTACCCTTCGAAATGTGGAACTTTTCTCCTGTATTCCAGTTAGCCGGCTTCGCTTCTGACTGTTTCCTGAATAATGAAAACATTGGCAATAAAATATCCTTTAACTAATCAAACAAGCAAAAAACTCGTCCATGAAAAATGCGAGTCGGTACCTTTCTATCTGAGACCAACGCTATATTTTATCATGACAGGCAGCTGCAATAGGTGATATTTTCAAGTTTGCAAAAATAAACAATATATTGCTGGTTTCCATTATTATTATGTTTTGTTCAATCAAATGACCACAAACACTGCCCTTTTATCCTCTCCACGACCATTTTTCCCAGTTCCGGTACAATGCAATGCACATCTATGTACATGTGTGGAGCCAGTCCCCTGAGTACTGGGTTCAGAAAATATATAAGCTGCAATCCCTGCTAAATAATAGTTTATAAGGACACATACACATGCACAAACATGTCGTTGGTCACAGGTAGAAAGGGCCTGATGCATTTTTTGCAAAGTCAATGCAAAATCCTTAAATTAACCACACTCCAAAATTCAAACATCTCATTTTGTTGAAAAAATGTCAGCATTTTTTTTTTTGTTGCTTTTATTTATTTATACGTATGTATGTATGTCCATATGAGTTTAAATGTGTGTATGTAAGTTTAGGGCATGTAGTTTGGCTGAGTTCAATAACTCTGTTACATACATATGTATATTCGTAAAACGAATCAAAGGGGCAAAACTAATTTGCTGATAGAAAATAGATATGCATGTATGGATGTGTTCATGAAAACTCTTATTAATTTTTTCGGTTCAACGCAATTGAAGCATAAACGCCAGTTTAAAGTTCATTTTAAAATCATTTTCATTGTTGTCGAAAACCAAATCTAAAAGATATACAAAGTACAAAAAAAGAATGTGTTCATACCTTGCGGTAAAACTGGGAAGTCAGAAGCCCCAATTGGGCAGACACAAGGCCTCCTTGCTCCATTCTACACTCAATTTAATTTATACACCCGATTCGCTAGCTAGGCAAGGACTTCCACACTTTTAGAAGGTCCTCTTTCGACTGAGTATAGAAAGCCCTCTGTTGGCGGGCCTACACAAGTTTTCCGCTGGGTTTGGCTGATTTTAGAAAACAAATAACAAAATACTTATGTATGTATGTATGTATATATTCATATGTATATTTATGGCAAACATTCAGCAAAGCTTACGTACATCATATCGCACACTACACCAGAAACAGCAACAACTCAGAATGCAGCAGCTTTCATGTGAGAGGAGCAAAAGACTGGGGCAAATCGTCGCATTCGTGATCGAACGAATTGCGTCGTTCATGCTGTGTATTTGTGGTTTTACATTATTTTTACAAAATAGTTTCTTCGGTATCGACTGCGACGATTTGGTGCCTCTTTTTAAGATTATCGTTATAATTTTAAAATCAAATCGCGTTCTAGATTAAAGAAGCCAGTGACGCGAGCGATATTTTTTGTGGCCGTTAACTGAAATTCATTTATGAAAATCGAAATTTCTGTTTGTGATTTGGTGTGCGATAGCAAATATGTATGTATACTATGCTTTTGTAAATTCTTTCGAAACAATTTAAATTTAAATATATTCCCCAGGGAAGCAACGACAATCTAGTTGTAAGTGACGAGCGTTTGTTTCTGTGAATAAAATATCCATTTACACAACAAACGAAACCAACCAACATCCATTCTTTTATTGCAGAATTATGAAATAAAAGCATTATAAGATTAAACAGAAACCCCATTTGGATATCAGTTTATCCTTCAAAGTGGTTTAAAAAATTTGTGTGTCTTTCTTCAATGGAAAAAGTCAAAAAGAGGTGGGTGCAAATTTACTGGCGACACTTTAAAAGACTGCGCTCTTAAAATATTAACGAAAGTTGTTTAGCTGCAAGTGTACAAAATATATTGTACTGGGAAAACATTTTAAGAAGCCTCTTATTTGAAACTCTTCAAAATTAAGATCTGGGTGGAGTTTTTTTCAAAGAAATCTTCATATTTACTTTGCCTAAAGAATACATACAGTCTTGTGGCTGTCAGTTCAAAATCATAATGGACACTCTGAAAGTGTCAAAAGCGTCAATGTTACTTTCACTAAAAAATAGAAAAGCTGAAAAGGAATTACAATCGCAATGTAGAACAGAAATATAAATTGTTTTTGACGCAAAAGCTTTAGCTTGCTTGAGTGGTTGAGTGACTGAGTGTGTGCTTGTGTGCTTGTTTGAATCGAATCGCAGGACGAGAATGTTGTCTGCATTGAGAGCGAAAGGAATTAACAATAATTGAATTGTGTGATAGCTTGTTGATAAAAAAGGTTATCAACGACATTGTTGTACTCGTCATCATCATCACCATCTTCATCGCCACAACGCCATGCCACCCCAAATTAATTTTTTTTTAATGTGTTCGCCGTGCGAGCATTTTTGAAAGGGTTCTGCAATGTTTGTGCGGATGAATGCTAAAAAGGGATTGTTTTTGTATTCGTGTAGTTTATTTTATTAGCTGCATTCACTATTCTAGTTATAATTATGTTTAAATTATTTACACACATATGTATGTTCATACCTAATGATGTTCATATCGTCGGGTTTCTTCTTAAGCTGTGCAAGTTAAATTTCTTATCGAAATACACATTTTGGATTTTTCCAGTGGAAAATAGTTTTTCCATTCTTACCTTGACAACTTTGTATGACAAAAAAAAAAAAAAAAAAAAAATAAATAAATTGACACAATATTTGCCACTCATTACACTAAGTAGTTCCAGTAAAAGTGAATTGTTTCGAATTTTTTCAATATTTGATTTTTTGCTATTGACGAATGACAACTCCTTTTTTTTTAATTGTATCGTCAATTATTCCTATGCTAGTGTTGAACTATATACTTATGAGGCCGGATCGATTTGTATGGACAAACATTTGGCGATATTGTGTCATAGGGTTTTCGGTAGCTTCGGTATGAGAAAAGAAAGTTACACTACACCAGTTAAAAGAAATCATTTTCGAGGCATCCGATTTTCAATTTGTTTTTGTATTGACTGATATTTCCCACATGTCAGAGATACAGTGTGAGAGACTCTATTTTTTGCTTCAATTTACACATAGAGAAGTTTCGTAATGCGCGTAGTGCAGAAATGAGGCCAGAATTTCACGTCCGTCAGTATTTTGCTTCCGTGCCTCGCACACGTTTAAATTGTGAAAACACTGTTGAAACGGTATTGTTTCAATACATTGTGAACATACGTTTAGGAATACACTATAGTTTTTTCTGTCACACTGTTCGCTTGTTTCGAAATTCGGTGTTTTCGTGTGGGTGTGTGAGTGCTTGTTAAAATAAATCCTTCTGGCTGCTTCAAGGATTTTATTTTCCTAGGGATGTTTGTACGTGCACACACATGCACACAAATGTGTGTGTGTGTGTGTGTGTGTGTTGTTGTATTTGCATTGGAACGTGTCAAAAGTTACCGCTTTTAAATCTTTATTTGCTTTTTATTTAATTTAAAAACAAACAAAGCAATTTTGTTTTCATCCATTTCTTTGGCATAAAAGTCTAACACTTGTTGAGAAGTTAAAAGGGTTGCTAAAATGTTTTGTTATGACTTTTTTATTGTTGATTTTCGAGTTGTTTTGCTTAAGCAGCCGTAAGTTAACCTTCAAGAATTGGCAATTTGAATCAATCTTAAAATACACTTGCTACTTACTTTTATTGTTATTTGAGTTAAATAAAGATAATCCGCTGTATTTAGTGGAATGAAGTAGGTCGCAGAAAGAGCAGCTTTGAAACGGCTCTCTTTGCGAACGGAAAAGAGGGGGGAGGGGGCAAGCAAGCCTGACGACCAGACCGGTCCAGTTTTTCTTAACTCATTCAGAAATATGTTTGATGTGAACAAATATTTTTACAAAAGTAAATTAAATAACATCAGTGTGAGGAATGAGTTTTTTTTTCTTGGTAAATGGAAAATAAACTTTTTTCCCTAACAAAATATTTAAAATATAATATTTTTTTTGTACATGTATGTATAATAAAAATGATCTCTTGAAAATTTTCAGAAAATTAATATGTGAATAACGGCCATACATACATAAGAGCAGCGGAAAATGTTCATATATAAATATGCAAAAGAGAAAATTTAGATGTGATATTGTTGCCATGTAAATTTACTATAAGATATAGTACATACATACATATATTGCAGGTCATTTACTTGGCCGTTTTTCGATATCTTGCTAGATTATAATTTCATAGAATTTATTTATGCAACGTGTGTGACAGAGCAAATTGTATCACATAGTGTCTACTCCCAGTCAAAGTGATTTTCAATTGCCTTATGGACAACATCTCAGTTGCACTAACCATTGCGTACGTAGCAGGATTGAAGAGGTTCTGCTGAAATTTAGTCTCAAGGGCGACTCCATTTGTATGGGAAATCTTTTCAATTCAATCAGTGTATCGACGAATTAAAAGTCGAGTAAAAATAACGTAAAGCAATAAGAAAATAAACAACAAACTAGACAACTAGATTTCGCTTTAGTCTAAATGCAAACGTCCTTTGGCAAATACTGTAAAGAGCAAAATGTTGTTTGCTTACGCTGCTGTTTCCAGAAAATGAAAGTGAAATGGGATTTGCGAAAAAAAATTACTAGGAATCAATTAAGAAAACTCGTAATGAAATTTTTATTATGTTTTTTTATGACTTCTTTTTTTTTTTTTTGGTAAAAAGATGCTTAACCGAAATTAGTTTGTAGCCTTCTGTTCATATACATACGTACGCACTTACACAACAATTGTAGTTTTGCTTTTGTAATTTTGTTTTAATTTCTGTTCCCGCAAGCTGCGTTATGATTTGTAATTCCGGCGCCGCATTTCTACTTTATCCTCTATTCTTATTACACTTTTTTATATTCGTTACTTTATATTGGAACTAGCCTGCTTTGCTGCTACAAATGCTGGTTTTTAATATTTGGGAAGTCGACCCCTTTCGTTTGTTGTTGTTGCTTATTTAGCTATTGTATCTGTTTGTTTATGTCTACCGTTCAAGTTGGTGTTGTTGTTGGTTTGTGTCATGTTGAACGATATTTTAATGGAATAATGAATTAATTAAAAGAGATTTGTTTGTGGCTTTTGAAGGATTGCAGACGCTATACAACGGAACCTCACAAATTAATTAATTTTAAGAGGAAAGTTCTTATGTACTTACTTATGTATTTCAGGAAGAATTATTATTTTTGCTACTGCTACTGCTGCTGATGTTCTGTTGCTTTCGGTTTTCTTTTCATACAATGGCGGCGAACAGCCATAGAAGAGCAAAATTCGAAAACAGAAATATCTGTAAATAAAACTCGCCTCAAATCCACTTACTCCTTTCAAATTGTGTTTGCAATTTGTGGTTTCAATAAAATCCATGAAACAAATGTTTTCATGAATTTTGTAAAAACGTACTATGTGCGTTAGGGGGTCCCTCAGCCGTATGGGATTTTTTACTCCCTAATTTGGTGAATATTGACAAAACGCTTGTCCTGTAAGAATTTCGGATCTATCATTAATTTTATGCACATATACATATGTATATATGTACATATATATGTATATGTATATCCAGTCTGCCAATCTGGTACAAAGACTGCTTCTCTGATATACATACATTTACCAGGAAAGGCTTTTGGGACGACAACGAGGGAATAAAAAGAGGTAAAAACGGGTAATTGCATATCCGGGCCTAATGAAGATAGCACCAAAATTTAAAAACGAGTGAGATTTCGCAAAAATAAACGGACGCATGCTGGAGATGTTTCAAAATATATTTTCTATCATGAATAGATAAAACGGGTAAAATCCGATTTTTTTTTGCTTTTTAAATCCCATTTATTCTATAAAAGTTATATGAATAGGAAAAGGGTTCAGCTTACGTGTTACCTCTGCCAATAGAATCGAAAATGGATTCGATGAGACAGCTTTTTAGCAATATACATACATATATGTATATTTTTACCGGAACAAGGAAAATAGGCCATGGGAAAGAGGCAGTATAGTTTGTGTACATTTGAATTGAATCTTTCATATTGTAACTGGAAGGAAACATGTCAGGAGCCAATTTGTTCCATTCACCAAACTAGGGGGTGTGATTGGGAAAAGTCTAACTTTTAGTTTTGAGGGTCACCCTAAGACACACACGTAGTTAGAATTGTTTATATGTGTGGAGAAAAAAAATGTCAATTTGAACAAGTTGTAGTTGTATAAAAATTTTCCAAAAACATTTTACGCTGCGTTTAAAGCTTGTTGCTTTAAATCTCCTAAACTTAAATTGGAAACAAATAAATATAGTGCGTTTTTAGTCTAATGACGACCAATAGGGGCAGTATGGTTTCGTCACTCTTATCGTAATCTGTAATTTTCACATTCATTTTCTTCAAAGCCGCCACTACGCATGGCTACGCTTGATAGAAAAATAATTTAACCGTGAGCCAATATCTTACATGGTCGTTATGATTCATTCACAAGAAAATCTGATAAAATTCAGCTCTGCCCAAAAGGAACATCACTTCAAAAGTTCACTGCAAGTTTGTATAACTCCCATCTTTCTGTGCGATAAAAACTTTTTTGAAATATTTCTTACTTTTAGAGCACACCTGTCGTTTTGACCAAGCGCCCGAAAGTGGAGAATGATGAATTACTACTTTATGTATTACTAGCAATAAAATGTTTCTTTAATACCTTTCATACTGACCCTTAAAAACTTATAATGCTTTCTTCACTCAATTGGAATTAAAATATTTACGAATTTCCTCTCCTACTTCGAGTACCACGCCATTTTATGAATGGCCGATTGTGCTTTAGATTCAAATTCAGTTCAAGTAAATAAAAGATTTTGAAAAAAACTAAAAAAGAACCCAAAAAGTTCGTTTGCCACAGAAACATCCTGTTTTGATAATTAGTACTCTTGAATTTTGTTTCTCTTTGTTTGTTTCCTCTTCCATTTATTTAAATTTTCTAATTTTTTTATCTCCACACGTTTATGCATTTGTGAGTGCTTATTTATCTGTTCGTTTACGTGTACGATTTACAACACATTGAATAAAGGAAATAAGCATTACAAAAAGGAAACGGAAATTAAAAATCCTCTATGTACTACTACAGCTGCTCGTTGACTGCAAGTCAAAGAATGAATGAGATAAAGTGTGTATTAATGCAAAATTGTATGAATTTGAATACGTGAATCTTTAAAAACAAAGAGCTTGTTTTTTTCCACAACAGAAAAATTGACTTGCTCACTTATGCATACATTTGTACATAATTACACTTGCACACTCCAGTCTATCACAAGATATACAAGTCTTACTTACGCTCAACGTTGCCATTTGATCATTTCCACTGCAACATTTAATATTTCTCTTTGAATTAAAGCATTCAAGTTTCTACAATACTATATGCTAAAAGTGTTAATTTTAGAGCAAACATTTATAGTCTGATGATGAAAAGGTTTTAAGAGGCAAACGAAAAATTGCCAATATCGGTCCATACACTACATATAGCAGAGATACAGCGCACACCAATTTATCAAGAAAGCAGGTCAGATCCGAGAAGAAGGCAATTAAAAGGAAAAGAAAAAATACAAACGCCTGTTACTGCCGAACCAACAGTAATGGATAAAGAATCAGTAGGATTTGTGAGAGAAAACTGATTTGGCATTTCAGCATTTGAAACCGCATGTTCTTTGAATTGTCCAAAGTTCTACATTTTACCAATTTGGAAAAGGAATAACTTATAATTTCCAAACACAAAGCATGAAGAAACTCAAAGAAAATAACAATGCTTCGAAGTAAGGACCCTGTCGGAAACAAAGTTACCTTTAAATTAGCTTAAAGCTAACTATTTCTGGTTGAGGCTTGCATTACATTTCAATGCAAGCAACCGACAATTGTCCGACGTTGCTTTACTTTTCAACTAACTTAAAGCTAGCTACTTAAAAATTAGGGCAAACAGAATACCATGTACAAGACAAGACTAGTTTTATATATTTCAGTAGATGTATATTATGTTTAGCTTATTTTTTTACGTTCCTCTAGTTTTTTAGTTTTTGTACTGCCAAGCTCTTTTGCTAGCCTCTGGCTGGACTTAACCGTGTATGTTTGTAAGTTAATCGTGTATGTTTGTAAGCTGTTATTTGGATTTTGTGTCAACTCTGCCTTACTTATCAGTTAGCTTGCATTCAGTCCAAAAAAAGTGATTGCATAGTAGTTAGCTTGAAGCTAGCGCATAAAAGTTAACTTAAAGTTGACTATTTTAGTAGTTGACTACATTGAGTAGTAGCTCGACAGGGTATGTGCATGTTCCTGTGTACGAGTATGGATGTGTGTGAATGTATTTGTGATGTAAGCACTACATTTGTGTTGTGTGTGAGTGCGTTCAAAATATTCATGCTTTCTCTTCTTGTTTGTGTGTCGCTATTCCCGTCTTTTGGCTGCTGTGGTTCCCCTTATCAAATGCGCTTTCATAAAACGGTAATTATGCAGAAGATGGCGCATAATTTTGCAATATTCTAGGAATGTTGCATAAGCTGTCATAAATTTTGTATTTCGTTGTTCTTTTACTTTTCGAGAAAAGAAAAAATGACTAATACCTATGCGTTTTCTCGCAATTTGCTACAAGAAAATTAAATGCCTGCGTATGTTTGTGAGCAACGAAGCGTTGTATAATTCTTAAATGATTTAAATTATACTTTCCTAAAGACCAAAATGAAAATAAGCTTAACTGCGTTCATACATACATACATATGTGCAAGAATTCTTAGTAACAACTCACACAGGCCTTAAAGCTCTTCGAATTTTCTCATTAATATTTCGTTCTTATTTATGTGTGTGTCTAGTTAATTTTAAACTGTCTCTACAGACAAAATCAGTAATGTACTGACTGAATTTTTTTTTTTTTTTAATTTAGACTAGTTACATATGTACATAGATATTTGTCGTATATCAAGCTGTCAATTTTAAGTTAGCTGTGGACTGGTATTTTTTGTACCAGTTTGTTTATTGTGGCATTTAATTTGTTATGCACAAATATTAATTTTTAGTTTAGTCTGATTTTCTCAGCACTAGAGTTCTAGTAAATTTTAGCTTTTGTGTTCTTTTATCAAACATGTAGGTATGTATATGTATATCTATCACTTTCGCTACTGCCTCGTTCCATTTGATATTATGACAGTTGCCAACCCTAATTACTTACAAACTTATCTGCAGGGCAACAACTTTTACACACACACACACACACCTACCTCTGTATGTATGTTCAGGCATACACATACATACAAATTTAAGTACAATTTTAACTGTGCTTTATTGGAGTTTTTGAAGGGTTATGATCAGTGATGCCAACTTTTTGAAAGCACAAAAGAGCTGAAAATTCAAAGAAAGCCTAATTTTGTGCTCAAAGAAAAATACATTGACCTTCTTTTTCAACTGTTTTAAATATTTTGTTGCTCACTTGCGTCAATATCTAATATATACAAGGAACATTTCAGTTACAATATGTATGTATATAATTTGTACATGGACAGGAGTAAACTGTAAAGTGGCCTAGAGATGTTCAAATGAATCTTAATGTTCAGTATTCTCTAACACATTTATTATTTCAGCAACGGTGGTCACATACACTATCAAATTTGCCATGTTAGTAATTATATCATTCACATTGTCATTGCAAGTTTTCGCAAATTTCTAAATTGTTAGATATATTATTTGAGCACCAAATATAATGCCAAAATCACTAAATTGGCATCACTGATTATGAGCGCGTGTTTGGCTTGAACTTTTGGCACTTTCTTCGCAAGTGTAGTCGATACTATAATGACTTAATTATGTATGTTCATCACACCTCTTTGCGTGGGTGGAAGGAAAAAGTGGAAAGAACCTGCACATCTCACGTTGTTCCCTAAGTATTTAATTGCTACACAAAGCCTCTTCACTGCCAGATGTACAATTTTTCTTTGAATTAAAGCATTGACATTTTTTACGAAATACACCAAATACTGTTTTTACTGCCTGTCTCACTAAATTTGTTCAGAAGTACTCTCGCGAATTAAAATACATACATGTTTGATAAGGATATTGTCGCGATGAGTTTAATGAAAAACAAAATTTCAAACAGTGTTTAGCATAGATTACTATTCTAGAGTGACTAAACTTAAGTTTCAAAAATAATATTGGCGTTTTTGCTATGAAATAACTATTTATCACAGTTTTAAGCAGAGTACGAGCTTTAAGGATTAAGGAGCTTATTCCAAAAAATTTAAACGAACTTCAAACGTAAATTGATGTAAACTTTCAATACAACCTTCAAACAAACATAATTTTTTTTTTGAATCACATATAAATTGAGCGTGGAGAGAAGCTATTGCTTTTCCGAAAATGCTGTTGCACAGTGTATGTATGCATTTACTATAATTAATTAGCTTCTATCAGCCCACTTCCTAAACATTTCAGCCGTTATTACATTAATTTCTCTGCTAGAAAAAATTGGTTGCTTTAGTTTTTAAACTTTTGTTTGTGTACTCTGGTACATCCATCCATATGCACCGCTAGACATCTATTTGCAAAAAGAAAAAATATAATAATAAAAAAAATAATAAAAGAATTATTAAAAAGTTTGCTGGTACTGGTGTGTTTTGGTTGTCAAATCAATAAATGTGAAAATTAAGCTCCTTAGTTGTTGTCAGATTAAAACGATGTAGAATTTAATCGGATTATGAATAATTAATGCTGCATCGTAAGACTGACTGACGCTGGTAATACTCATATTCATAGATCAGGAAATATAATTGAATTTTTAGCTCATGCTTTTATTTTCATATTGTGTGTAGTCTTGTCTAAAGTAATAAAAGATTAAAAATAAAGCAAAGCACAGAAGAGACGCCATCTAAACCATGAACCAACAAAAAGGATTCAAGCAATTATTTTCATATTTTATGTTTTCCATGCGTAGTAAATTGTGAATGTATTTAATTTACTAGATGATTTTTCAGGACATGCTCAAATCAAATACTTACCTTCACTTATTTCTCAGAAGCATTCCTTAAGCTCTATGAACAACCATAACAAAAGCTGCAATGAAGGAGCAGAATAATGTATCGGAATTCCCACAAAAGGGTCCACCAACTTGACGAACAAATCAAATGCCAGTCATCACGTTTTCCTCTCTTTTGTTATTAAAGAGAAACACTAAAAATTAATGAAATTAAATTATTCAAAGTTTTCCCTACGCGTAATAACTATATACCGTGCTACAAAGCTCAAGTTCCTGGACCTCACCCTTAAGTTAAGGCAAAGAATACCGCGGTCACACTTTTAATAAACACAGTGGAAAACTTCAATAAGTTGACGACTGGCATAATTTTATGGTTGTTACTCAACTACATATATATATATAACACTTCTAGAGAGTAGTGCAAAGAGGCAATAAAATAAAAATGCTTGGGTGCTCATTGTGTGTGTGTGAGTGTAAATAAAACACACCTGTCAACAAAAAGTCAAACTTCTGCAAGGCTGCAATTAGCAGCAATTAGCAGCAGTTAATTGCCGGTTTGAAGGAAAGTAAATATTCCGTTGTGCAAAAAAACGTATGATCGGAAGCTCCTACTCAAGTTGCCAACCAATTAGCAAGGCTTTGCACTATCATTTCGAAGAACTTTCTGCCAACAGGAAGCTTTTTAGTATTTAATCTTCAATCAAACATTGAAAATATTTCTTTATATTGAAAACATTTCTTTATTTTGATAAATATGTATAATAGTAATGTATTCATATCTGAATCAGTCCAGGCACTTAATTTTCCATGTACATAAATAGCAAATTTGAACTCACAAATAGATGCCAGCTGCCCGCTGCTGGTCATTTCACAGCTTTAATTTGTGGCAATTTTGAAAACGTTGCCAAATTCAGTTTGTGTTAAAACTTCCGCTAGAGGTTGAACGCTTTGCTAATCGCATGACAGCTAAAGTGTGAGCTTTCAGAATTTTAATTTAGAGTTGCATATTGCGTTCCGTTTCAGTCCCAAAAAGGGCAGCTCTGTGTTAGTTCTTAGCATCAGTTAGTTGTCAGCCGCCGAAGACTTAGTTCGTTGTTTTTTTTTTAGAGAAAAAGAATTGTTTCGTGTGGAAAAATGTGAATAAGAAAATAAATCAAAATTAATACGTGTAGTAGATAAATTTAATTAATTATTGTGTTCAATGGTAAATGGGGTGTTTGTGTTACAAAAGCTGCGGCCGTTTCGCAGGCATATTGCTTGCACGGCCGATCAAGCGTCTTGAGGCAATAAAGAAAAAACGGTGCTCCAGTGCTTCTTGTGCAAATGTTTGTGTGTTGAAGAAAAAATTTCCCACCCATATTGAAGTTCGGCTGTTAGAAGGTATGTACATACATACATACATACATATGTACGTATAAAAGTATAAATGTATTTCTATTAATTGCAAATCACAATTTTGTGTTGAAACTTACTGCCCAGCCTACGATGTCCCTCGACATCGTTCGCTTGCACAAAACCAACAACAATATTTTAGGATTTGTTATTGTTTGTAAGCAACCAAGCTAGAGAGAGATGTTGCGTGATGTCGTTGGCCTGGCGCTAAAATTCAGGTGTCAAACTCTTAGCAGCAGCTGAGTGAAGCGACATTTCTTTCGCTCTGAACATTGAAGAGAGCATGCGAATTTGTACACATGTTGGTATTTTGGTGGGAGATGATAATTTACGCAGATTTATGTGTGTGTGTGTGTGTGAAATGTTTAGCTTTTTCGTTAGTAAATTATAATAATACATCTAGAACGCTTATATTCATAGAAATTTGAAGCGTACGAGAAAGCAGCATAACAATGTTGATGAACGATTAGAATTTCCATGCAAATCGATATGTGTACGTATAAATGAAATATTTACTGTGGGTGACGTGTAATTTCAGCTGCTTTGTATGCATTTTTGCACAATTGGGGAATATGTACATAACATATCTGATTTGATTGATATTAAATGCGTTCGTAATAAAGGAAAAAATACTAACTGCCAGTTATTCGACATCGAATTTGTGAAAGAAAACCTTTATCTTTTTATGGTCGGCGATTTGTGAAAAAGGCCTTGGAAAACTAATCTTAAACGTAGTGTATAAACTTTTTGGAAACAAACAATTTTAGTTTTAGCTTCTATTTTCATTTAAAGCAGAATTAAATAAATTTTATGTTCTCTTTTTAAAAATATGCCAAGCTTCAAAAAAAAGTATTTCGAGAAAAAAAATGTGTAAAATAAGTGCACACTTTTTTCCAGCAAACAAAAATAGGCATTAAATAGACATACTGCTTTCTAAATATAAATAAAAAATGTGTGTTTAAGTTAACTGGTGGAATAATATGTATGAGATTTGCAGATGCATTTTTCATGCCTGCACATGGCCGTCTATGTTTCATTCAATTCAGAGTTTATTGAGACTTTTTTTTTTTGATTACATTATAAAATGAAAATATGAAATGGTACCAAAAATAAGGAAAACTTAAAACTGTTTTGTATTATTTTAAAAGCACAATAACACTTCAAAACGCTGCATGCTGATAGGCAAATATTGTTCTAATACAAAGTTAAATATTATATTACGTAGCTCAACATAGTAAAAAAGTTTACAACGATAGTAACCATGTCTGTTTAAGACTTAAACTAGTACTTAACCTAAAAACCAAAAAATAAAATAAAAAATTAAACTTAATAAAAAAAAAAAAAAAATAAACAAAACCAACAATCAGCCCCTATTGGAGCCAGGCTCTGAGTGAGAATAAAACTCCGGAAGAACGTACTCTTCAGTGCTATGGGACGAAATTATGTCCTCAAACAAAATACCAACTGGTGATAAATAAGAGCTGTTTGACCAACCAAATTCAGATTGTGATTGAAATGTTTCATTCAACAAAATAACTACTCATACCTAAAGTTAGCATAATCGGATCGACCACATTTGGTGGTCATTAAAAATTTCTACCTTTGTTTTAGTTGATTTTTTACTAGCGACCTCTAATTCGATCCGATTTATGCGAAATTTCAATTATATATTTGTTTTGTGATATGGAATACAAGCAGCCCTGTGGAGCACAATATTTAGAGGTTTTTGCTTTTTGAACAGGTCTAGTATATCATGTCATGCCCTCAACTTTAGTTCAGTGTGAGCAGCTGCCCCCTTTTTGCATCAATTATGTCAACTAATTTCTTTAATTTTCACGTAAAAAGTTTTCAATTTCTTGTCGGTCTCCTCACCCTTTCTCGTATTATGTATTGTATTATGTTGTATTCACTACATATTTCTTAGGCAACACATTCCTTCAAAATGTAATAAACATGAACTCCAATAGAATGCAAATATTGCAGGAAATCGATCCTGCTTTTCTCACATCCAATCGATCTATCTATCATTTCCTTTATGAGATGAACACAATACTTAAAACGCACTAAAATCATTAGTTATGTATATTTTGCTGGCTTATACAATTTTGATTATCTCCATATTTGTATGTACATATATTTATTTTAAAACTGATTTAAGTTGAGAATAATTGAAAATTTTAGCATTTTAAATACATTATCTGCCATCAATTTGTTTGTCGTCGTTAAAGATTATCTTCACATTCGCATGTGTTTCCCTTTTGTAAGAATTGTAAAGAAATTGTAAAGAAATAATAATTTAAATTAACAATTTAAAATCAAACAAAAACTTTTTAATTTTGCTAATAAAATTGCAAGTCGTAAATGAATTTTTGAATTGCTGTTGTGCTTCTCTTTCAACTTAAAAGCTTTCGTAATTTAATTTTACCCTCTAAAACTCCAACCCATCAACTATTTGAAAATCAAAGAGATTGAATGATTTTGTTTTAATCATTCAAATACATACAGATTTCCGTTTGCAAGTTTGTGTACACACTTGAAATTAAATTATGTTTAATTACTAGTATTTTGTTCCCTGAAATATTTTACTGGCAAACACCGCCCTTGGCCATGTAAAAAGTATGTGAACAATAAAACGTAAACAGGGCCATACACTCACACAAATTCATAAGGGTGGTACATAAATAGATATTATTTGAGCACTTCAAATGTGCTAAGTAAAGTTTAACTTTTAGATTAAAATCAGTTAAAATTAAAATTCCAAGATTTAGAAATTAAAAATCAATTTAGGAAAACAGATCTTGCGGTTTTTTAAATGTTGTAATGCGTGCTCTTTATGGGTATAGAACTTCCGATAGGGATCTTAGGGTCTTAACTAGCTGTTCTAATAAAGAAATGTATCGACCTCCTTTTCGGTATACTGTTGTAAGGCAGCCTGTCATACCGAAGAAAAAAAAAAACGGTATTTACAAATCGTAGAAATTGATTTGCAAAATTCGGACTTGGTTCATTCACTTTAAGTTTACGATACGCTTAATCATCCATCTGAATAGTATGTATCCTGTACTTCTAACCCGATGCTGACTTACGTTTCCGCATTTTATTTTATTTTGTGAAGCAACACATGAGTAAGAAAGTTCTGCAAAAGTATTTCAAGCAATGTGCATACATATATGGAGCTGCTATTTCTTTTAACTATTAATATAATAAAAAATAATGATGAAAATACATATATGAATGCCATTCCTAAGTAGCTGTAAAGAAGTGTAATGGCTGAAGCTTACAAGAATATATTGGGGATATATTGTATATACGCAATAAAATTGAAATACGAAAGTAGAGTCCGTGAAGCTGGTCGTATTTATCACAGAATACACCAGAAGCGTCACCAGTTATACCGGACTACAAAAATTGCCAATTTTTCTGTCAAATTTCATCAAAGTGGCCGTCTTGAGGTGCTGGTGTGGCCAGTGAAGCACAGAAAATATGAAAATATTTATGTAGCTATCTCTGTTGGTAGACTCCGTATTTGTTTACTTTAATTTTTGGTTAGAAAAATTCAGTGCAAATCTAATGCAAACAAAACAGCTTTGCTTTTATTTGCATAGAGTACATCACTAGTAGTGCATGGAGTATGTTTAAAACTTAGTTTTCAAAGCTTTTCGTTAATATTTTCTACTTTTTTTTTTTTTTTTAGTAAAAATTGCAACAAAGCCAATATATTTCCAAATACTTTACAACAACAATTTTCCATTGTTTTTGTGTACACTAGTTGGCCTCATAACTCAAGTTGCCACGATTTCCTGTACTGCTCACGTCACTTTTCGGATATCTGTTTATATCTGTGGTATTTATTCATACTTGCGCACACGTGAATATTATTTTCTCTCGTAATAAAATGTGCTAATGATATAAAAATATAAAACAATATTTATTTATTTATTTTCTTAAAATGTTTGTGCTTAATACAAGTATTAAAACTTTCGGGATTTTTCCTTTTGAGGAGGTGATTTTTGGGTATTAAAGTACATAAAACTATTTCCTAATCTACATACGTACATACATACATATTCTAAATACTCTCACAGCTGAGAAATAAGGTTGAGTGTATATTTACATGTAACAATTTCAGTAGTCATTTATCTAAATTTAATTTAAGTTTAGAGAAATTGTTAAATTCTTGATTGACATACTCGGAATTAAACTTCCGTCTTTACTTCAAAGCCAAACAAATAATCAAAAGCAGATGAAAGAAAATATTTTCGTTTTAAAGCATAGATTTGATAATGAGTGATAAAAAGCCAAAACTAAATAGAATACAGAAACAGAGCTTTTACATGGATTACGTTGAATCGCGGGAGAAGTGATCATGTGTTTGCTCCGGTGGTTTTATTATTGACCTTTGGATAAATTTCTGGTTTCCTCATAACTTCGTCGTAAGATGGCGGAGGAGCTAGATTATAAAAAAATAAATAAATTTAATTAATCAACAAAATATTTTTTAGGATAATAAATTTATTTAATTTCTAACGATATTTGGGATATTGTTGCGTAAATGTCTTACGCCCACTTTCATAATTCACCAATAGCTTAAGGCTGAGTTTCCAAGTGCACTGCGCAGTAAAGTTTTCTAGCTTGAAACTTTAAACGTGAATGCATTGCTTTTAGAAATTTAAAGATTCAAATTATGAAACCTTACGACAAAACTCAGTTGGCAAAATTTTAGCTTTGCTATCTTGACTTAAATTATTTAAGGCATAATAAATAAAAAAAAAAAATAGTTTGTTATATTCTATCAAAGCTAATTAAAATTTATTATAATAGATCAACTAGACCATTATAGTTGTTTTCGGTTTTGTCTTTAGTCCTCTATAAGCCGTCAATATTTCATTGGTGCTATACATCTCGCCAATGGACTTGAAAGACTTTTGCCAATATGTATATTATTTTTTAGAAAACTAATGAGAATTGAAGAAAATTTTGAAACAAAATTTCAATACCATAAGCCACTATAGTTTTGCTTTTGACCTTTTATAATAAATGGTAAACAAATAAGAACATTCTTATCAATTCCCTAAACACAAGTAAATGTCGAATTAATTACCGTGCATACCATTTATTATGTAAAGTTCGTCATGAGAATAGGCGGGGTTTGTTATGGCCTCGGATGTATAAGTAGTGGCTAGATTTCGAACGTTTATGGCTGATAAGTCCGATCGCTGAGAGTATCTGATTGAATCACTTCTCTGCCGATTGTATTCGTCCCTTAATTGATACTCAGTTTCCAAGTCTTCAGGTTGCAGTTGAATTACATGCACAGATGGTCGACGTTGCTCTAAAAAAGAAATATTATGTCGAACACTTGAACATTTTTAAATAATCAGTACTAGTGCAAAAAAGTTATTGGGCAAACAAATAATATAGTTTGCCATGATGATTAGAGGAAAAAAACTCAAAATTAACACCGATATCGGTGCATATACACTTAGCCGAGATATGGCGCAAACCAATTTTTGAGAAATTCTCCCTGTAAGCGAACTAAACGGGTTTTTGGCGGCAAAAATTTGTTTTGGTTCATATACACTTAGCCGAGATATGGCGCAAACCAATTTTTGAGAAATTCTCCCTGTAAGCGAACTAAACGGGTTTTTGGCGGCAAAAATTTGTTTTGGTTCATATACACTTAGCCGAGATATGGCGCAAACCAATTTTTGAGAAATTCTCCCTGTAAGCGAACTAAACGGGTTTTTGGCGGCAAAAATTTGTTTTGGTTCATATACACTTAGCCGAGATATGGCGCAAACCAATTTTTGAGAAATTCTCCCTGTAAGCGAACTAAACGGGTTTTTGGCGGCAAAAATTTGTTTTGGTCATAAAATGAACTTTTTCAAAGGCAACTGCTCAAAATTTTTCGCGCTTATCAACGATGGATAGCGTTAGAGCCGTATCAGAAACTCCTTGATCCAAACTGCATTCTATTTAGAATTTTATAGTTCTGGTAAATCAATTTTCTTACTTCGTTTTTCTTGTTTGTTGTGAGAACTGAGTGATATAAAGTAACATTTTAAGGATCTTTTATTACTGAATATTTTCTTATTAAAATAATGGTTAATATGAATACAAGTACGAATATATGATATTTACCACAAAACTATTGACATTACTAGGGTATCGGTCACCGGAGACTTAATTTCAACAAGCAAACTCCCACAGTTTTGTGGACTCGAGCTAAGAAAGATGTGTTTAAAAATTGAGCTTTATCATTAACAAAAATATTAAAAAGCAACAGCTGTCATTACTGTGAACGTCAGCTGCACTTTTTCTTTGACCCGATCTGAATATACATACATATGTACATATACATACATATATAACTATAAGTAACCGTTTTCGGAATACTCAAATATAATTTGGCGCTGAGAAACGGAATCGGAATACTTTACCTTCGTAAGGGGTCAACGTATCACACATTCAGGTATCAATTAATTGGCAAATACAGTAACATTAATAAGACTTGTTGTTGTTTATTAACAACGTATCGTTGTTGTTGCCTTTGTTGAGGAGAGAATTTACAGAAAATAAGCTTTTATGTAGTCATTATTTTACAAAAAAAAAAAAAAAACGAACTGCTAATAATTTGCATTCGCTGTTTAGTCAATACCTGAAGTTGAAGAATTTTGAAAAGTCCTAATGCTTAGTAGCTCAGCTACTAAATATTTTATTTGACTTTTTGTCGATATATTTAATAGTTTATAATCTACCTGATCCGATAGCATCCGTGTAATTATCAGCCAAGCCAATATGAGGAGTTATTGATTTTTTACATTTTAAAAATAAAACAATTAGTATCCAACCCAAAATCAGGACTAAGTACACAAATCCAAGCATGCTCATAAATGGCGACGCACTTATGTATATTATTTTTGGCAAACAATAAATCCGGTATTGGATCGTTCTTTTGCCAAACATGAATTTCACTTATGTTTTATGAATTTTTATGTTCTAATTCACATATTTTAAAAAAAGGACTTAAATCGATAATACACCATTCACTGGGTGTGTGTGCAGGCGAAGCAGTTGCCTGTATACATTATTTAAGCGCTCTTTTATTTTTGTTCAAATTAATATTTCTAACAGGACGAACAGCTAGGACTTAACTAAGTATTAGCGCTAGTAGCTTTGTGTTAGTTTGACTAACTTGAGTCACATTCAATTGTATGAAATACACACACATGTACACACACTAACGGTTATGTCCCGCCTGACCAGAGACTCGTTTTTATGTGATATTTTCACAACACGAGTGGACAACTTGAAGTGAAATTTCATACGAAAAATACTAAATGCCATTTAGTACTTTTCTATATAAAATTTTGAAGCAGGCTACTTGCTTATAAAATAGAAACCACACATTAATCGAACATTCACTGAAGTAGACAATTTTTGAAACATGTCGATAATTTACACAAAAAGTGTGAACCTCTCGCGGAGAAAGGCAAAGAAAAAGTCGCAAAAGCTTTGCTATCGAACTCTTGCTTGCTTGTGATCAAAAACTTTGCTGTTACAAGCATGCAGACGAGGCGAGCTTGAGAGCTCCTTTTTGTGCCACTAAAAACAACCGTTATTTAATCATTTAACATGGAAAAGTTGAACAATATTTGCACAGCGATTTTATACTGGAAAATCATGGTCAAGCGGGTTACTTACGATAGGACATACATATATCCGCATCAGGGTTGCCACGATAGTTTAGCCTTGTATTCCAAATCAGCCAAAGTAATTCTCCAAAAAATTCCCCCATCAAAGAAAACTCGCTAATGCTGTCCCGATGACAGCTTAGTGCATGCCTTATGGCATAAGAGGTAATATTTTATTCCGGGAGAAAATAATTGATTTACTTTATTCGATTCTTATATTCTTTATAATATTATTATATTTGTCGAGCTGAGGGTTCTTTCTATTACATATTCGATTTATTAAGTTTTTTGTATTTGCCGATATGTTGTTCTCTTTCGGACAGCTTCTTCAAGGCAACATTTGAGTTTGTATTTTTCCTACTTCTTGTAGGTAGTAACTCCGCCTTGCATGTAAGTTTCTACAAATACGCTTTTTTGAAAGTATGTTGGAACGGTATTTATCAACTTTCTATAGTTTTGGGAAAAAATATATTCGCTTTGCGAATTGACATTACAAACAAAAAAGCGTGTGTGTGTTTAGCTCCCATTATCTTATCGCTCACTTTTATACTAAGGGATAGTTGTTAGAAGGTAAATAAATATATTAGTGGAATGAAAGAAAGAAAGGTTACGTTCCTTGACACTAATGTTAAAACCTGTAAATCCCTCAAAGAAAAGCTGAAATTCCTAAGTTGTGGCTTTCAGCTGGCAACACTGGCACATGTTGGCTACTGTAAACAATTATTGTTGTCGTTGTTGGTCAATTGTAAGTGGTGAACGTCCGAATACGTGCATTTAAATGGGGTTGAAAATGGAAAAAAAAAACTTTTTCCATTACCACAGAAAGTTAAAAGCAGGGCTGGATACAGTTGAAACTAAGACGTTGTTTTCATTTGTATTTCAATAATATTTCAGTAAATTTTAATTCATATTCAGAACTGAATATTTAAATATATAACTTTTTCTTGAACTTTGTTCGTATGGAAATTATTTTTTGTAAATAGGGGTGGAATTAGTACGAACTTTCGCCATTGCCATCGATTGTTATTAGCAGGGCTGGATACATGTTATATGAAAGTGAACTTAAAAACTGAAATGTTGTGTTTTATTTATATTTTAGTTACATTTTAGCCCATATTAATTGATATGCAATATATAATTTTTAATATTTATACTCTAAAAGAAAATTTGGTGAAATGTCTTATTATTCACCAGCTTGTTTGCTTGTTTCAATGTTCATACAGCTGCATATACATACATCTCTATTTTTATTTGTATTGGACGAAATTATAACCATTGTTTTATTTTTTCTTTTCAGAAAGCTGAAAGCGTGTTTGGTGTTAATTATAAAAGTTGTGAAAATGTGTACGTACGGCTCTTATCGCGTTGTGTAATCGTCGCGCGAAAAATTATTTCGTTGTTTCGTTTTAGTGTTGCCAAAAGAAGACAGTACATATGTTTTAATATATAACGCAAGAAATGCAGATACCGCGATTGTTTTTTTTTTGCAAACGATGAGCAAAGTAAAAGTTATTACATTTTCGGCTGTGGCAAATATTTCATTACCTTCATCTTTTTTCAAATCAGAAAGAAAACAATTTTTTTCACATAATTTTTTTGGAAGATATATGGCAGTGTGGTTTTCGAGTTCAAAACTTTACTTGACTTACTGCTAAAAGCGTAAAGTGATAAGATCAACCAACCACCTTTTGGTTTTTTCGGAGTATACCAACCTTTTATATTCCCTTCAAGAATGGACACTGATACAAAAATAATATTGTTCAGCATTTTACATCATCTTGATAACTATCTTTTGGGGCTCCTAGACTTGTGATCTCACTGACATTGTCGCGGAACATATCAATATTTTATGTGTTCTTCTCAAAGATTTATAAGTTATCCCTACCATTCTTAGTAGCCTAAGGGTGTCTCTGAAAGGGTGAACTAGTCGCCATTGGCTTTTTTCTTCCCGATATTTTCTACATGTATCCGTATCACACTTGTCTAGGAACACTTGACACCCACCTCACACCTCTTCTTCGTAGATGTCTCCCTCCCATAGAAAAAAGTTTATAAAACAACACGTTATCCCCCAGTTAAGGTTTTGACCCAATCTTTTTCGCGAACTTTACAAAATGAGAGGGCACTAGCTCATTGTTGTTGTTGAGCCGTGATAACAATAGAATATGAGCCCGAACAACTTATTTAGTACAAATGAATGGTTTTTCCAACTTTTTTACAGTATTTTCAAACTGAAACTTTTCAAATTGAAAAGAAAGGATAAATAGATTTAACAATTCTAGGGAAATGAGCAAGCTATTGAGAAAATGAAATTATCCCTGAACGTAGTATCTAGTGTAACTTTATAGCTCCTACTTCAGTTGGTATGAACATTCCGAAGCTTTGCAATTTTGCAATAGAAAAACAATTTTTGTGAGAAATCGAAAAGAAAGTGTAGCGTAGTCTTTCATAAATAAATTCTGTTTTCGAAACATACGATGAAGGATATGAAGTGGTGCCAATGCATAAAGAAATAAAATTCGGCGGGTGCCTCGTGTTGCGTCAGTCTCTGCTACGCGCTTCTTAAAATAATGTTATGTGATAAATAATTATAGCTCAAAGTTCGATTCAAGTCATAATTTCGCACACTGGTTTTTCGGTTTTTTTTGTTTGTCGTGTAAAAATAGTGAAATAGTAGTTAAAGAAATCACCTGCGTGCATGTCCTACTATATTTAATACTGCTATTGACAACGTCGCCAGTTGCATAAAGGTAAGTTTGAAAATTTATTTTAATTGTTCCTTTAAGACCTGTTTCGAAAATATGTTTAAATGAATTTTAAGTTGCTTCGTTCAACTGCACTGTTATAACTTAATCCTTTATTATTGAGTCATTATTTCTACAACTATTTTATTTGAATTATCATAATTTAATTTGGCGGATTAGGTGAATTATAGTTTCATATATAAATAAAAACACTCTTAAAAATAAGGCAATTTAAATGTTAATACTCTGAAAAAAGGTACTTGTCGTGTTTGGCGTACTTTTGATGAATACATTAGAGACTGGTCGTAGTCTGTAATTTAAAGTATCTTGTTTGATTTTCTGAGTCCGTAAAACGAGCTAATTGTTCGGATGCCGCATAGCATGTGGTGGTGGACGGTGTCGAATTGAATCTTTCACTGGCATCGTTCCGAGTACCATGTGCAACGTTGTTGCAGAAACAACGAAAAACGCTCCATGTCAATACTAAAATCGACGTCACCACGACACCCATACCTATTCCGGGTAGGAAGCTTTTCTTCAGAGTATTCACAAAGCTACCGGAATCAAAAGGAAATGTTTCCGTCTTCGTCTCTTGGCGATTGGAATCAGCATTTACATGTCTGCCGCTTACAGCAAAGTCTTTGGCTAAAACATTTTTTTGATATTCGTACGAACGATCAAATTTTGCAAAATCTTCAAATGGAAGTCTTTTAAAAACTCTAGGTTTAGTATTTTTCGGTGGCCTTATTTCGAGGTGGGTTATATTAGAACATCCAGCCGTTAAATCAGAATGTGGTTTGTATTCATGAACCAACACAAGGCAAAATCGATAACTGCAAATCATTGAGGAGAAATTTTGTTATAAAAGTTTAATCAAGAAAATGCAAATTTTTTTATACCTCTCTCCTTCTTCTAAATCTGAAAATTCTGGCACAATAAGACTCACGATCATTTCACCATTTACCAATTTACTCTCGCAGTCTACCTGCAGAAAGAAAAATAAAATTAATGACATATTTTTAAGAAAATAATTTCGTAAATCGTATAAAATTTCTAAAAGTATTAAGCATATAACTGAATAGAGGGGGCACTCGCACAGATGTGGGCTTATGTCTTTTATTTGTCATGTATTCTTGTGGAGTTGTTGTTTCGATTATATTGAGGTTTATGTTTTACTTTATTTCCCCAATTTTAAAAAAGTAGCGCCGAGGCACTCGGAGCTTATCGTCTATATGTTTCCTTTGTTTCACCGGGCGAGAGACGATTTGTGCGAGACAGGAATAATATATTTATCACGATAGATAAAGATGGCCCACGTGGAGGGAAAAGGGTGCTATTTAAAATGAGCTGCTGAAATCTATCAGGGTTATCAGCACAGGGAGCCTGTACTGAATACAACTTATTCACCTGGCGAGATTTGGTTGTAAGATTACAACATTATAGTTGATATCTAAGTAGAAAGTAGGATTAGAACCTTGTCCTAATCGCACGGGCATATATTTCGATCGATCCATAACGATCTCTAAATCTCTCTCTAAATTCTGAGTTATCGATAATTTTCATGTTATGCATTTTTTTCGCTGACACTAGATGTACGATTTTTGAAATAGAATTGACTGTGCAAGTTAATTAATTCTACTTACCGGTGCGTTGTCAATCAAAACTTCGCTTATGTGTTCTTCTTGGTAGACGAATACTGCATCACAGATATAATTTTTTTTAGTGATATCCATGGACCAAGTTAAAAACAGTCCATAGTCTGGTGAAAGGTAAACTTCTTTTAAAACAATCTAAAACGAAACTCAATAAAATTGAAGAGTTATTAAAAAATGCCTTTATTTTTATATTTAACAGGACGAAACGCAGGGCTTAAAAATATTTTTCATTGGCCATTTCTTCTTAACTGTGTGAAATGCACATTTTTAAGGAAAAAATTACATTTAAATTTTAGAATTTTGCTAGAAAGGCTCTTCAAAACAGAGATACGTTTTTAAGAACTCTTATTGAAATTATGAAATAATCATAATTAAAAAAAAAAAAAAAAAAAAAATTGATGTGATTTAATAAAAAATTAGATGAGCCTGAAAAAATTATTTCCGTGATTTTGCCTTGAAGTAAAATACTTGAAAGTAGTCCATGCAAAGAAATGTGCACATGTGTACGTACTTCTAATGAAACACTAATAATACATGTTTGTGTGCACAGACATGTGTAAATACGTACCTCTTCCGATAGATCTTTGATTTGATGAGAAGAATGATTCTTCTTTGCAATGGCTTCCAACTGTTCTATCACATTTTCGTTATCCTTTTCTACGTTATCTAAATCACAACTGAGTATCTCTATAGGCACTTGAATCAGAGGCGCTCCTTCCATCTTGGGCGGCGTGGCACATGTAATAGTGAGCAGATCCTGGGAAACCAAATTTGCCACTTGCAGCCATTCAGCAAACTCACGAATGGTACAGTCACATGATAGAGGATTCTCCTGCATTGATATACTTCTCAATTCAGATGCTCTATCAAATGCGTTTCGGGCCACAATTGAAATATCGTTGCCGGATAAGCGCAAGTCTTCTAGGGCCGGCAAAGGTGTTATGAGATCTGAGGTCAAGGCCCTTAGAAAATTGTGGGTCAAGTCAAGCGTACTGAGTTGAGCCAGATGTTGTAGCGAAGCACTTGAAATTGCCACTATACCGTTAAAGCTCAGATCAAGGGTTTTCAATGAACTCAAGCCGTAAAAGGCATGGTCCTGCAACACATCTATTTGGTTGTGACTTAAAGAGAGCGTCGAAAGTCTTGAAAAGTTTTCAAGCGCCTTGTTTTGAATGCTTTTAATCAGATTTTGATTCATATTTAAACTGGCAAGATTTTTCAAATTCGGCAAGGAAAGACTTGTCAAAGGTCCATTAATGTTATTGGCACTTATATCGAGATCCCTGCGAAAATAAGAAGAAAAAAATTAATAAATGGAGTATATGGGACAATTCCAGCACAATGGCCGCCAGCGAATTGAATTTAAAGTTTGTTTGGCATGCTGGTGAAAAGATTGATGCAGGCAAATTTTATATTTTTGCTGTGTGAAGAGCTATTTCGATGCCCCGGAAGCAAAAAGCCTAGAGCGGGCGTTCCCAAAATATTCCTAGAGGGAGGTTGTTGTTAGCAGAAATACAAACCTTAAATTAAAGCACTGGGACAACGCATTCAAGTTTATGGGGTAGTCACCCAGCCGATTGCCTCCCAATTTAAGAACTTCCAATTTTTTTAGATTATTAAATGCCCTTTGTGAAATACTCGATAACTGGTTGTTGCTAAAGTCCAAGTACTCTATATTAACTAAATTTGCCAAGTCGAACGTGCCTAAAACTTTAATTTTGTTATTTGACAAATCTAGTCGCTCCAGTTCTGTGAGTGCGGCAATTGATCTCCAAGGCACACTGCTTAACCCGTTTTCTGGCAAGCCCAAAGCTAAAAGGGGTCCATTGATTCCCAAAAATGCAGATTTGTGTACACGTTTTATCTCGCCAGATGAAATAATGAGGCATCTCAGCGAAACCTTATCAAATATACGAGCATCGCTGAGAAAAGTTACGTTTCTCAGTGACACATCCAGCAAGGCCACAGAATAAGGTGACAGGCGCAAGTCCTCCGACAGTCGCTGCAAGAAGTAGAATATATTATTTCGCTGTTTGTCTTAAAGCATGTTAGAAAGAAAAATAAGTCCAATACTCACGGATAGTCCGTGTATATCCCCATTACATCGAAGCGTGTGCGGTAGGTCACATCCGCACTCCAGTGACCGAGAGCCTGTTATATTCGGACATCTCCAATCTACGCGTTCATCATCTGTTATTATTGATGGGAGGTCAACCGCTGTCTTACGCTTCTTTTTTGGAGTGGCCTTGTTGAAAAATTTAATAGATTTCTTCAAGGACTGGGGTGTAGATGTTGCCATTGTAATATTCTCAAACACATCCATCACTACTGACGACGCGTTTGCTTTCGCCTTGGAGCTTGCTTCAATTATTTGACACTTTGTGGGACTCTGCAAATCTGTTATAACCAACAACAAAAACCATTGATGAGCCCAAATACAGAGCATTAGGTTCACTGTATGCTGCATTGTTCTGTAGAATTAGTCCCTGAAATAAAGAAAATTGCACTAGTATTAGTATTGGCAATCAATATCATATTGTCCGTTTTCTATTCACGATCGTCGTTACGGCAAGCTCATTAGGGGGAGGGGGGGGGGGGGGGGCGAACGATCTCTATTCTGCTAACTACTAAAACAAAATTTATAAAATCATTTTAATAGAAAAATATTGCTTTAGCATAAAATGTTACACAATTTTAGTTTTGCCCCATTTTTTAATAATTAGAACAATTCCCTCAAACTAAAACGAGAGAGGCCGTTCACACACAATTGATACAAAAAATCTGTAGTTGCCTCTATTTGCACAAGACTGTGAATACAGCGAATATTTTTTATATGTATGTATACATGTGTGTGGAATTTTTTCAGCAAGAGAAGATAAAAGTGTTTGTTGTGCTGGTAGTTTTGTTTACCTTGTTTATTGTACATGTATTATTTATTTCACCATGGTCTGATTGCTTTTCAAAAGATACCACAAATTTAAAGAGTTGACAACACCGACGACAGTATCATTTACGAATAAAACGACTTTTAATAATTTAGTTCCCGTTCGGTAACCAGCACCGCAACACAGTTCTGTGAAGTAAAATAATATATTTTATCACTCATGTTTTTCGGAATTAATAACTGAGCGACGTCTAATTTCATTTGATTGTTTGAATACAAAACATACATACATACATGTAGGCATAGATACAATCTTACATATGTATACATACATATGTATATATGAAGTGCATGAAGAGACGGTGCAAACGTAAAAAACATACGAAATTTAAATCTTGTCTTTTGTTTAATCTGCTTCTTATCTTTATAATATTGAATGGAATTTGCGATTTTAATATTTTACGTTAATACTCGCACACACGTATGCATGTGCACATTTGTACATACATATGTATGTATTTTGAATCGTGTTGCAAAAAGTCTTTTGTTTTGAAAACTTAACATGCGGTGCACATAAAAAATGGGGATTTCCTTCAGCTGCGATTCTTTTATTATTAAACAATTCGGTCTAAAATTACAACCCGATACAACAAACACATGCTTACATACATATGTATGTACTTTGTTAATAAAATAAGTATGTATGTACTTATAATTTCTGTACATATGTATGTACACTTAATTCACTTTTTACACACATTTGATCTAACACCTGCGACCTTTCAAGCCAAATATTTTTTTTTACAGGAATTGATTAGTTTTATTTCAATATTCTATGAATTTATGTACATATCACATATATTGAGTACTTGTTTGTGATCTCACAATATCAACCTGTTATGCCCCCTACAAAGAATGAACGGCTTTGCGCTTTTTGCATTTGCGTATGTGCATTTGAGTGGTATTCCCCGACGTACATATCATAGAATAAAGAAGCAATATAGTGTTGTTTTTAATTTTTGGTATTATTTGTAATTTTTATTTTTCTTGCACCAATTTTTTCACACGAATTTTACGGCAACGTGTCTATACTGTAAAAATAGTACTAGATGTACACATGTATGCGCTTTATTTACCTTTACTATTGTAATGCCAGTGACACTGAGCACTTTTATACATCTTTGGAAATATTTTTCATGCAAATAACAGAAATTGTTTTGATTTTTCTGCCATTTATCCATTTATTTAAATCAATACATCAAGTCTCCCGTTCGCGACAATAACGTAACCAACCTGTTTTTCAAAGCTGGCTTTCTGCCAAGGCGAACCTAGCTTTCTGATAAGGGGGTGAGGACAGGGTTAAACTTGCAAATAAGCAAGATACTGTGAATGAGTTTCCAAGAAAAAAAAAAAAAATACAAATCTGACTGATACGAAGTCAGTGCCAAGCTTAAATTAATACACCAAAGAAAATTCATATTTTGTTATGATTGAAATAAAGTAAACTTGACCCGAAGCTGATTGCAAGAGTCTAGCTGAGAAAGGAATTACCGAGAAAGATTGAAACCATACTTATTCTTTTCTGTAGTTTGGGACTAAAATTATATGCCATTACGTTCTTTTATGCTGGAAGAGTTTTCGTCCATAATTCTAAGGAATTTCACTAAAAAAATCCTTCTTAATTTTGAGGAAGTAACATCGAACGCAGTCCCGACAATAATTAACAATTGAGAATTTATTACATTATTAATATTTTTACATTAATCCAATGAAAATGTTCCTTAGTGCAGTGCGTTTTCATGGATCTAATGAATAAATTTCATTAAAAACTATTAATTAGTTTCCATAAGTTCACTAATAAAATCAATGAACCATTTCATTAAGTCAATGAAATCATTCATTGGCTTTTCAGTGTTCTTTTGACTTTCACAGAAAATTGTGTAATATTTTGTAGAGCGCCTCGATGGATGAATTGGTAGAGTGTCCTACTAAGAGTCCCCGAGGTCGCAGGTTCGATTCCTGCCAAAGGCTTTAGGTGTTTCTGCAGACAAGCCAAAAGCTTCGCAGTTTTTTGTTTGTTAAAAAAAAAAGATCTTCGTGCGATTAGTGCCTATTAAATGTCACACTTAAAACGGCATTTTATTTTTTCTTTTTTTTGGAATGGAGTATTATATCTTTTATTATGATTATCCGTAATGAATTTTTAAAATTCTTCGTTCAGCCTTTAGTCGATAACCAAACAAAAATCTGACTTCGCAATTGATTATCCGTAACCTTAACATAGACATAATGTTATGCGATCATTAATATAAACTTAGTGAAATAGTATTCATTGATTCGATGAGTCCCAAATTAATAATTTTTTTCATTGAATGAATGTTGGAGTTCATTAGATTTATGAATAAGATTCATTCAGTATAACATATTATTGGCTAAAACTTTTCTAGTACAAGGGTCGCAACAGGATTTCAGAGATAATCATACTTAGTCTTTGAAAATGATGAAAAATATTTGGAAAATTTCGCTTTTAAGTGCACTTGTGTTAAGCCATGCAATCTATGTGGGATGTAAAAGATACATGCGCTGCGAATTAGCGAAAGAATTGGTGGAGAGGCACCAACTAAGCAAAACATTCCTATCAAACTGTGAGTATTAACGAAATGCAAGCCCAAGACTTTCAACATATTTAGGTTTTAGATAAGGAATTACTGAGACTGAATTCGTTTACCACTTTTTGAGTTAATTGGTTACCGGAGTTCTTATATGACTCTATAGTTTCATGACATAGATAAGACCGATAGGATATTTAACTTACACACGAAAGCATTTTAACATAATTATGGACTTCTGCAAAATTTGTAGTTATTGAAGTACATTAATATTAAAAAAAAAAAAAAAAAAAAAATAAAGTCAATTACCTGGTGACTTCTGAAGACTTCATATTGTTTCAAATTTAAATATGTATGTAATACATATGTATTTAAATTTAATTCGTGTGTGTATGCTTACATGGTATTAAGTAGTATTAAGCTAACTGAAACTTTGTAGGGATATGCTTGATCGAACATGAAAGCGATAGAGATACAAACATAAGGACCGTACTTACTAATGGTGAAAGCAAATACGGACTCTTTCAAATCAGCAGCAAAGATTGTAGTTCTGGGAATAAGCTTCGCGGCTGCGACACAACAACTTATCCTTGCTGCCAAATGAAATGTGAAAGTAAGTAGGTCTTTATATTTGTACATAAGTACATGCATATACATACATATGAATATGTACATACATAGAAACAAAATCAGAACCCATCTGTTGACGCCGCAAGCGCTGCAAAAACGCTATTAGAGGGTGAGAGTAAAAAATCGGCAAAACTGTTTTCCATATACATATGTATGTATGTATGTACGTGATCGCCACCGTAATGTATTCGTTTATAACAATTTGTGTGTATGTACATATGCATGTAGTATGTGTGACTGCACGAGGCTGTCTTGCAGTATTTCCATATTTTAAAATGTTTATCTCGATTTTTACTGTAATCTCCAGATTTCCTAGATGATGACATCTCTGACGATGTCGAATGCGCCAAAAGAATATTTGAAAGAAAAGGTTTCCGAAACTGGAATGCTTGGACTACTTATTGTCGCAACTTTCAAAACTTACCGAATCTGAGAGTTTCTTGTAACATCAATACAGTGACCCCGTTGTCACGATTAATTTCTTAAACGATAAGTTCTGTTACAACTAATTCGTTTTTGGTGGAAGTACAAAGTACCGAATTTTAATAAATTTTGAAGTATATCTATTTGTATTTTCATTAAATAAAGCTTTTCTAACGCACCTGAATTTTGCTTTTAATACACTTTTCGGTGGGCCGCGTTATAAGGGCCAACAATTTTTCAATAATGAGCCATGGTTTTTTCGATAGCCTTAGGCATGAGAAATTAAAATCATTTTCGAACGGCCAAAATTTAAATTTTTTGTATTTGTTTTTATTGGAGACCCCGTAGGCAAGCGTAGCACGGGGTCAGTGTGTTCCAACAAAATATTGGGAAGAAAGAAAAAAGTATTGGTGATGGGTCATAAATTTTACCTCTCTGTGTGTATCCTGGAGCAAGTTTCGCTTCCGACGAGCTCAAATATGACCAACCACCAGTACTTTTTTCAAACCTGCCGACCCCGTATCAGGCCTCCTTTATGTTCAGTAGCGTAACTTTTTTTCATCAAACCGAAAGCTGTTCTAAATCGAAATCTCCACACGTCTCTCTACGTAGTTGGTATTACTCATACATATGTGTGTATGTGCATTGCACATACATACGTCATAAATATGTATGTATGCCACTGTTTATTTTTTAGCTCTTTATTTGCCATAAGTTTAGAAGTACTAATGACTTCTTTATGAATTTAAAACACGTTTTTAGCTTTGTTGTCCCTTAGTATGGTCCACTTAGTTAATTAATTGTGGTTCATCTTTTTTTTTGTTTTTTTTTTTTTTTTTGTTTTCTATGCCCTATACAATTTTAGTACCAGAGAGAGTCGGCAAAAAGTGTTATGTCCCAATGAATATACTCTAGTTATATTCATACATACATATGTGTACGTGTGTATATGTACACTAGAAGTGAGCGGTATTCCTTTTAACTGTGAGCTTCGTAGTCGATAAATTACTGATACTTTTAAAATAGTTCCCGTGAAGCTGCCAAATGCTCAGAATTACACTCTACTGTTTATATATTTTGGGCAACTGTATTTTTCAGCTATTTGCTCTTGTTTCTCATAATTTTCTACCCCCCCCCCAGTCGTGAGACCGGCCCACGTGGGTCCCAGAAGCTCTCGTTGCGCTATTTAAAACTACATGCAAACATTTATAACGAAAGTTATTGCTATTTATTTTTTGCTCTATCAAATACGCCGCAATGTACTCAGGCTGAAAGTATACATTTGTGCTGATTATTCTTCTTTGACATTGTATGTATGTATTTACATACATGCATATATGTACATACATACATATGTATATGAGCTCTCAAAATTTATTTGTCTCTTAGTATTTCCAGGTAATGTACTAAAAACAAATGCTTAAAAATAACCATATGTATTTTGTGTATGTGTAAAAAACGTTCGAATAAAAGAACTCTCCAATATCAAAAGAACAATGAGACCGGTTACTGCTTTTGAGAGCTTTAATTTGTAAGTCCCGTCCCATTCACTGTTTACAGTGTCACTCAGAAATCACGGTATCGCCCATCTCTAATCTACAGACGTACTGTTTTGAAATAACTATTAAAAATACGTTACATAAAATTCTGATTTCTTTTTTTTTTTTTTTTTGTCAATAAAATGAGCCCACAACAGTTTCAAACAAAGCAGTTTGCTTGATAACGAGCGTGGGAGTAAATTTTATTTAAAGTTGTGGAGTAGGTTGATGCTAATATTGAAAACAGTTTAATATGATCGTCAATTATGTGCGTTATAAAAATAAAGCAACAAAAGCTTGTGGCTGTTGCGGAAGATTAAGAAATGTATGCTTGCGTACATACATATGTGTTTGCATTAGCCAAATTTATAATTTTATGTCAACGAAAAACAAAGTGATGTGTTGAAATATTTTATTTAAAATCGTTACTATACAACATGCATGCCTGCAAACACACATGTATAAATATGTACACTTGTATGTGTGTACCCAATTAAAATATGTTTAAAACCAGTGGTTGCAATACTTACGTTTTATTTCCTTTTAAGCGAGAAAACATATGATCCAATAATAGTTTTGGGCGCAAGAGCTGTCGTCCGCATCAAGGTTCTGTTAATTAGCACTTATTTTTTTTTTTTTTGTTTGTTTGTTTTCAAAACAGAAGTAATTACAAATTTGACTTTCTTATATGAATATATGCACATACGTCTGTATATAAAAACATACTTGTAAATTTTTAAATTATAACACCCACCACAGTACAATGCTAAGAGAAACACATCGTTTGTGTACAAATATTTATATTTAAGATCACTAAATAAATACAGCGCAACACTGTTGTAAGCCCAAATTCTATTTGTCAACTGCATCGTAGATTTTTTTTTAACAAACCTACAAGCGTATGCTTTAAACAAGTAATTCAAAACAACATGTTGCTAGTGTTAAGCCTACATGAAATATATGCGAATCAGAGCAATGCAACATTCAAAATAAAAAAAAAAGCAACAAGAAAAAACAATCTATGTACAATAGCTGTTAATAATAAAGTAAATAATTGAATATTCTAATAAGTAAATGATTACAATTACAATGAATTGGGAAATAATTTCGACTACTTTTGATTGTAAAAAAAATCAAAAGTAAAAATTAATAAAACTATTTTTCATTTGATTGTCATATATTTTCATTTTAATGAAAGTACAATAAATTAAATTTAAGCCAAAGTAAAATATATGGAGAGAATCTAAACCAACCAAAAGTAATTCTCGAAAGTAGCTAAACTTTTTACTGCTTACTCTTGATTCTTTTTAAAGACTTTAAAGTGATCTTGATTATTTTTATTAATTTTGTAATCGACATTGCTTTCGAGTATTCGAATTAACTACATTAATATCAAAATAAAAAGAATTCAATTATTAACCATCATGATTATTAACACTTATTTCACAGTTGAACGAAAAAAAAATAACCATTCAGGGAATTTCAGACCGCAATATATTGTAATAGAAAATAATAACATAATACATTTTATTTTCTATACGCCTTCATGGGTGTCTGATTAGTTTTTCATTTACTCAGAGTTGCTTCAAAAAATATGTCTATGCCGTTATTAAGGCATACTTTATAACGGATCATAATTTGTTTATCGTACAGAAATGTGTATCATTGCTCCATGCCCATAAGGCAATGGTCTTTCGCAACAAATATTTAATTTAATTTCTTTAATTCCTTTGGAAATCACTTCTATATCTAAATGAATTACATTCACAACATATTCATCAATCTTTGATTAATGCCAGCGAACTTAAGCTCAGTGACTCAGTTTTACACATTTGAATTTACTTTGACAATAAACTTAATTTCAACACACATCAAACGAATTCAATAATTAGTGAACAATTCTTGATCATGCACGCACAAAGTAACTAAAATATGTTGTTTGCAGTTCTCTGGTTCGTAACTTGTTTAACCACATAATCACCTTTTATGGAAAGTTCAGTCAGCGTTACCGCTGTATATTATTGAAAAGGGGAAAATAGGAAATTTTTTAAATATAAGTCTCAATTTTCCAAAAGTATAAGAAAAATGTGGACTTCTTTGAAAACAGGCACAGTTTTAATTACAGCTAATGGCCAATTTTTGAGTTGATAATCAAATGCCATTTAGCTTTAAGTTGCAGTTAAGCACAAAATTTATTATTTCAGCATTTATTTGATTTGACTTGAAAAACTCTGGCCATTTAAAGATAATTTATGTTTTATAGATTAATTGTATGGTTTTTAAATTTTCCGATTTTTAGATTGCCGATGTGCTGAAAAGGTAAAAAAAACACATATAGAGACGCTAGTTGAGATATTGTGCAAAACAAGGAATACTTGTACAATGATTACAGACTTTGAGAATGTAATGATTTACTAAAGTATGAAAAGAGGGGAAGAATTTAAAAAAAATATCATATTTGGGGGCATAACAAGAAGTGGCTTGATAGTGTACAGACGGACAAAAAAGTAACCATCAATTTGCTATAATAATAACAATAATACTAACGGCAACGCCGACTACTCGCAGTGATCTTAACCATATAGAAATAGACGTATTGTACCAGCAATAGTAAATCTAATGATCACGCCATCCCGCTGAAGCAATAAGAAACGTTATTCGTGGATACTGTTAAATTTCCAAGTCCTCCGACTATTGCCATAAAGAAAATTATAATGAAACCATGAGCTACTACAATTTTCTGGCAGCTTTTCTGTTAGTGTAAAACACAACGTTTCTGTGTTTCAAATTGAAAAGAGTTAATACTGCGCAAAGCTTTTGTTGGAGTGATTCCATTTCAGATAATAGATGAAGAAATTATATAATGAGCTCAATTAAGCCTATAAAGGTAAGTACTCTGATTAAAATTCCACGCGGAAAGTTGTCAAAATGCATGTAAAAAAATTCTGGCAACATTTTCTTTTTGCTGCGAAATAATTGAAGGGGCAATTCTTCCACGTGAAATTTTTAGCAACAGCTGACTGCTGATATTTTCATTGCAAAAATTTAAGTAAAATTTTTTGGACAAACAAAAAAAAAAAGGAATGCAAAGTAATAAAGAAAACCAAAAAATTAAATTGATTGAATTGATGTCAGCCGTGAAGAAAAAGAAAATTATTTGGGACTTCTTTGTTCATTTTGATGTATTTGTATAAAAAATTAACTTTTTATTCTATAATTAAATTTTTCTCATCACAATCCAAATTGCAAAACATATGGGTTTTGTTTACAAACGTAAAACAATGTAGCATACTTTTAATAAAAAACTCGTTAAATTGTGTGAAACCGCGGGATAGGTAACATTAGATACATGTCAAATTTTCCGTACGAAAAAATCAATGTTGCTCAACATTTTCCGCAGTTTCGAACACAGTACTTACCTTAATGCAATGTTCAGAAAGGCATATTTATTATTTTAGGTCTAAAAATATACCTAAAGTAATTCATTTAACTTGGCTCTTATAACAAATAATTGAATTCACTTTTAAATAGAGATATTTGTTTATTGACAAAATTATTTTTCTGTTCACACTTAAAGTAATAAACATTCGTCAGCTGTGGAAAATCAAATCTGCCTTCACTTTAGTTGCCAAAATTTCGAAGAGGCTTTCTATCAAAATAGAAAATAAAATGAACTTGAGAATTTTAATAGCTTCTGTTTCGTCGTAGCAAGTTTTTACTTCATAACGTATGTATGTATGTAAAAGCTCACTTTTTACAATGTTGCACTTCAAGTTTACGCAAGATTTGAAAGAAATTTTTAGTTATTGGGCAATAAATTCTTTGACTTTTTGTATGGAGTATTGAGCGCGTCAAGCAATCGAACATGCCGCAACACGTTGTGTGTCTATCGTAAGTTTACAATTTCCATACAAAATGTAATCATAATGAAATAAGAAATTATTGATTGATTATTTGACAGCACCAAACTTCTTTACAGGTTGCACTCTGACTTGAAAACTTTCATTTCTTTATGCGACAGCTTCGTTTCGAAAAACGTTTATTTTAAACTGTTTTAGTTTTGTGGTACGTATTAGTAGCTGCGAAGGAGTATTTGGCAACTTAGGTTTCTTCACAACGTGCCTGGGCCACACGAACTTTCATCTGCCACAAATGCCATTTTTCTCATACGAAAAATAGCAACTGAAACACGGACGTTGTATCGAACCACTTGTTTGTCTAGAAAACAATCATTTTATTTCTTACATATTTTCAAAACAGCAATTGATCATATGTGCATAAATAAATGGGTTTGTAACAACTACGAAGCCATGGCAGGCAGGCGGGCAGGCAGGCAGATGAGCCATGATGCAATGAGAAATGTGAATTACAGGATGAAAAGTTTGTTCGATTGTGCAGAGTGGCGATGAGTTGGCTGATAAAAAAAAGAGCTGAGATAAATGCTTTGGATTAAGAAATCGTCTTAAAGACACTTACTGATATATCCAATTCACACAGTAAAAATCCAACTTTTTCAATTTATTATAATCTCGACATCAGCTGTACAGTAAGTTTTCTATTAAAGTACAGCCCGTAAACAAGCAGTAAAACAATTTTTTACACACACATGCACTTGCAAAAACAGAAATACATATAAATTTAAGTAAATATTGGTAGATACATATATCTACTGGTATTGTATATGACATGTACATTAGGGTGGCTAAATAAATTTTCTTATCTAAGACCTGGGAGGCTCAGTAATTAAATATTGCTGAATGCTGCGACCATTCTATAATCAAAATTTTATAATAGTATTTGTTGAATAGCAGCTGACTTAAAAAAAGACCTTAAAATGCACGTCACTACAAAATAAATGATATATTTTCTGGGTAAACTCACTGGAACTGCTGGCTCTTGCTTGCGTTCAAGATCGGTTCAAAGAATTAGTTAGTATTAAGCCGCACTGCGTGTTGTGTTGCCCGCAAACGTTCAAGTGATTAGTGTACGTAATCAAAATTTAACAGCCATAAACCCTCCTGCATAGTATTCAACAAAATCCGCAAATGAGGTCGCCGAGTCAGGTTAAAAATATTTAATATTGCGAAAATCAAATAGTAAAACAAACAAAAAGCCAACTAATTTTAGATTTTTGTCCAAATCATGCGACAGGTTTGAAGTTGCGCTGTCTGCGCCAAAAAGTTAAAGGTATGGAGAACCCTAATAGGAAATATTCCCATAAATACCTACACTTATACGCATAAACACACATACAAATGCATGTGATTGTACAAACATTTGTGGAATCCCTCTTTTCACAAGCACTGTTACATTTTAACAACATCATTGTTCTGAAACACCCTCTAATATTTTATCAACATATTTTGCTGACTGCAGCCAGGCACAAAAAAGGCGTTACAACGATGCTGAAGGTGAACTAGAGTAAAACGTTGTGTTCTCTTTGCATTTCTTCTCACAATAACTCAAAAATAAATAAAAAGTGAAGATTTTGGGGGGGTCTTGCGATGAATGTCTTGAGAGTTAATTTCAAATGGGCCACAAGTGCACTTTAGCATCTTCCTGCAAACTAAATTATTCGTATGATTATTGCAGCGGCTCCCAGAAGAAATGTTTAGTTAACCCCTTCCATATTTACAATGAATAGCAGCTCTGCTTTATGTACATACATATACAGAAAGAAGCAGAAGTATGTTGTTCCCCTGTTCTGTACAAATTATTACACTCTAAACACCGTAAAATGTTTTTATTTAGTTTGCAGTATTTTCATTTGTTTGCAGGTTTTAAGAGCGCTTTTATTACCCTGTTCAAATCGCACTTTCGTTTCAAGGTATTCTCTGGCAATAATAAATTTATGGGAAAAGTTTTATAAATGTTGCAAAAAATATTTTATTTGACCTGTTGGTAACTTTTTTTACATACAAATGTATTTTGTTTAATCTTGGTAATGAATAATCACATTAGTATTTTACAGCTTCAGATCGATTTTTGGCTTTCAAAATTATATTGATAGGAAAGTCGATTAAGTGACGTCGGCCTCTTGAAATATCGTTTCTGAGAAAACAACTAGACCTACAAATATTTTCTTTCACTTTGCACAAGGGAGTGACAAGGGAGTCATTAGTGAAATTCCGCAAAACCGGTACACAAATATTTTAAGGCATATATTGAATAAAACCAAAAAACCACTTTTCCTAATTTTCCTAATGATTAAATTACGTTTTGTATTAAATTTTTGCTTGATTAGTTTACTAGTTTCATAAAAGAAAAGGAGTGTTTTTCCCTTTCCACCCACCAATCCAAAATCTGCACTGTTCTAAGTAAAAAAAAAAAAAAAAAAAAAAAAATTTAAAACGCGTTTTCAAGTCTCCTGACGAGTTGAGTAGAATCGACGTGTCGTCGACAGAATATAAACAATTGTAAATGTCTCTTTAGCCACTAAAATTGTATATTCACCTTTTGTATTTATTTCGTTTAGTTTTTGGTACAAAAATTCTCGATAAAATTTGCTCAAGCAAACTGAGTTTCTGATCTAGAAGCTCTCTGTAGTGAATATTTTTTTTGGAAATTTGTGTGTTGCTTTGATTGCCATGTTGTTGCTTCACGTACAATAATTTTTCTCTTATCCCCACCATTTATCTTATCCCCACCATTTATAAAAATACTGGAAAGAAAGGCAGACACAAAGTCAGTTCATACAGGAGGTTTTTTAAATATTCAGAAATACCTTTCTAATCAATTTAATTTTTTTTACTTAATTAAAAATTGTTTTATTTTTATTTGCCTTCACCTTTTCTGTTACATTGTTGTACGTACTTTAAATTGTCTCAGGTTTTGCATAAATAAATATAAATGGGAATCCAAAACGAATCCTTCCTTAGCAAGCAAAAGGAAAGGAAAAATATTAATGGATATGTGTATTTTCCATGCTTCGGTCGTTGTGATGATTTTGCATTAGTCAAGAGCTAACAATAGAGACAAATACTCCCTTCATCCCGCAAATAAACAATAAAATATTGAAATAAAAAAGAAATTGATTATTTTGTGCAATAAAAATTTAACCTTTCGAAAATTTCGAGTTTCTTTTCCTCCTGCTTTTTTCACATAATCGATCTTATCGACACATAAGTTACACTTCCGTTCTCTTTTGGATTTCGTACTGCAAACGAATGGAGGAAATTCTTTAATTTATGATGCGAACAATGCGCAGATTGTAGAGCACTCACTCCTTTTGTTGAATATGTATTTTTAATATTATAATAGTAAGAAAATAATATTCCCAGGAGAAATAAGCGGCATATCCTTTCTTAAATAATGTTGAATATGCAAAATAGAACGGCAGCCAGCTGATGCTGCATTAAAAAGTTAAAAGAAGAAAACTTACAAAATAAAGTAAATAAAATGAAAGAAAACTTTGATTTTTCATGGAGAAGAAATAAATTTTTGTTTGATTTCCTTTCTTTGCCATCCTTTTACGTTTTGTATATTTATGCTTCTATGTCTATGTGTATGTGTGTCTGTTTATTTGTCAAGTATCCAACCAGCCATGTAGGCAAGCATTTAGCAGACCTGTTTATTGAATTCAAGTAGCAACAGCACATACATATGTACACACATACAAGCTCTTTGGCAGAAAAATTTTATTTACAAGTGTAGTGATGTATTTTTAATGTAAATAGTATTTGTATTCAGAAATGTGTGTCCATTTTAATGCTTTTGAAATTGCTAAACTTGAGTAGCATACAAAGCTTAGTTTGCATTTTTTCGAAACCAACATCTGCAGCCGTGTTCTCAATAAAAAATGTGTAACAAATTCTTCTTGAACAATAATATTTCACTTCTCTATAAGAGGAACAAAAGTTTAAAATTTTTTTTTAACATCGAGCAGAGCAAAGTCATTGAAGAATGGTGATGTCGCAGGAGAATTGTGACCGTTGTTGTTGTGGTCAGTGTTGTTGTGGTCAGTGTTGTGATAGTGTTTACACAAAAAGCTGGCTAAAAAACAAAAATAAATTAAAACAAATCTTAAAAATCAAGTACGCAGTTCCATATATTATAGTATTATTTATCTTGTACTGAGTGCTCAAGGCGTTAGGTGGAGCTCTTTCAGTATCGGGATGCTGTTAAAGTGAGAGGAATTAAAAAAACTTGCAAGTGCTTCTAATGTTTTTGAGAGACTTATTAGATATTTGCTTGTGACTAATCATAACAAGGTTTTACATTAACCCTTTTCTTAAATAATTGGCAAGCTGCTGATTTATCAGTATATAGAAAGAGCAAGGAAATTATTTAAGTTACGGTTCATTCGAAAACACTAAAATCTCTAATTACAAGAAATATGTGTACTTTTTAGGCAAATTTGACTAACGAAGTTGACATCAATTAACTTTATGGTCGACCTCTTATGATTTGCAAATGATAATTACTTTATCAGGCTTTAGTTCGATTTTTACCTCCGCAGAATTGAGAAAACTTTTTTTGTGGTGAAACTGTATTGGTTGATGATTTATTGGCTGGGGAGCATACCGTGGCTGTTTCACGTCTACTACGGTGTACACAAATGGCTTCGTACCCAGGTCGCAACTAACAAGTGAAAGTTGTCAAAATTACTTAGAATAAGCAAATGCAGTTGCCAGCTGTATTACTTTTTCGGCGACTCGGAAATTGCTTTCGTATCCATATTGGTATCTATGCCACGCATATACGTAATAAATGCATATAACATTTATCATGTTTAGTCAAACAACACTTATACGTAACTTGAAATCACTTGCACCCACATATATATTTTTGAGCGTTTCTTCTTTGTTGATTCAATATTGAAAATAAACAGAGCTCTAACCGTTTCATTTGTGATCAAACGAATTCCGTTATTTCTGCTGGTTGTTGGTTGGTTCATTTTGTTTTTGTTTCACATTAATTTTACTCGATAGCTCATTCGTTATCGAATACAACTATTTGGCCTCTAAAATAAAATCTTAAAAAAATTATTATTTGTAAAATAGTTTTATGATCGACTCAGCAGTTTTATATTGGGAACAACTCACGTGACGGTTCGTGTGACAGGTTTCAGCTGAGATTTACTAAACGCTGCTTGCGTTTTTGCTATTATGCATACATTTCCATGGACATGTCTAAATGTACGTTGGCATCTATTAGAACATTACTGCAATTAGCAGAAAGTTACCAGAACATAAGTACAAATACAACATGATGTTTTTTGTGCATTTGTTGTGGTTTTAAGGAGTTTAATTAAACATTTAAGCATTTTGTAAATTATACACTTAATTATTCCATCCAAAGTTAATATGCCCATGTGGCAACAAGTGTTGTTTCAAGCTGCTATTTGACTCGCGCAGTGATGCTGATTTTTCAATCAGCTGAATGACTGTATCACCAAACTGCTAACCTCAAATATAATTAAAAAGGTGTAGTCACTGAAGTTGGGCAGAAAGGGTGCTGGTTTTATGGACACACTGGTTCATTTAAAATGCACACTTGTACATAAAAAGTGTAAAGCGCCCGCATTTACACGCACTCACACTCCGCAAGAGCTCATCGAGACCACAACTTTTAATCCTCTGAATATATGGCTTATTAAATAAATAAAAATTTAACTGTGTGGCATTGCCAGCAATTGCCATAGTTACAACAATTTAAATGTCAATTTGTAAAATAGCAATTGCAGCGTCCATACATAAAGCACTTTGTGCAATAATTGACCTCTTGCAATATCTATATAAAAACATTCGCCTCAATTGTATACGGATTCGTTCAGACATGCGATAATTTCTGGCCCAATTGACATCAAAAAATAAAAATTAATATCTCGTTTTATGTAGGTCTGTCCCATGTACACCACATGTCTATATTATATACATACATACACACATACACTTGCGCCAAATACATACATACATTACTGCTGCCAATAACGTATTATTGTTTTTGGAGAAACAATTTTTGCTTTATTACAATTGTACTCAATTCAATTGCAATCAATATTTAAGGACACCACAAATAAATTGTAGGTTGTTTTACATTCCTACCGACAAAAAAACAGGAGAATATTTAAACATTTGCGAGCATATAAAAAACCATTTCAACCGCAGTCTGCATTATGGTTTGAAAATTCATAAACATGTCGAAATTCAAATGCATTCGCATACGAACCATCATAAAAACACAACATTTGAAAAATAATAGTGGCATTTCGAACAAAGCAAAAAAGCTTAAACAATAGAATTTTTATAATCAAACGGGGGAAAATAATAATAAAATATTAAATGGAAATTCCAATAGTTGTTTGTACTATTTATAAATGTTAATTAAAATTTACACAAGCATCTGCAAATATACCACACATACCCCATTGGCCATAACATGAACCGAAAATCCGAAATAGATATGCCGTCTATGCTATAAAACACTACAGAAAAGAGCCAGATACGATATAAATGTATGGCTTGGCTTGAGATTTATACTTTACTCATGCCCATGACGTCTTTGGAAAAGAGAGAGAGAGAGAGAGAGAGAGAGAGAGAGAGAGAGAGAGTAGAAAGGGGAATTGTTAACTCTACTCATGATACAACTAACAAGGTAACCTTTTCGCTACAATAAGAACAACTTCAATAAAAATAGCATGCATTTTGTTTTTGTACAACTTATGCAAACTGTCAAAAAGACGCCACTTCTACATTTGCAGAAGAGAGATGCACTGAGCTTACGCGGATTAACTATCTCGTTTTGGCTGCCTTTTATCTCTGCAATCTCTTGACAACCTAAAGTAGTCAGATGATTAACGGTTTAGCTGACGAGGCTACCTTGTTAATTGTATCATGACTCTACTTGTTCACAACTAGCAAAACTATGCGTTCTGTTTAATCCTTGGAACAATGTTGTTTTACTTTTTGGTCTTAAGGGAGCTGTCAGTAGCACTCATTTGAATATACGGCTTCAGATGTTAACGTAGGAGCACTCTGCAATATGGGTTAGCTGGTCATAAAACACTGGATAACAGATCAGAAAAGTTTTTGGTGTTGAGAGCAGTTGGGACACGATCCGTGGGCCTGTGTCTTAGTGATTGAGCCCAGCTGAGCCACATCACTTCTTTTAAAGAGGCTTTGTGTTCTTCTTCTGCTCATTTATAAAATTATACTTTTTGAAAAACAAATAAAACCACTAGCAATTTAAGATCATGAAAGTCTTAGCAACAGAATTGAAAAATTTTGCCTATTGGCTATTGAAACCAACTCAAGTTTATTGTAAATAGTCATCGTATCTGCTGATGAATTGGGTAACATCAGTGAAATGATGTTGGCGGTATATGGACGCCTGAAAAAAAAAATCAGAAAACAATTACAAATAGGTCTTTTTGATCTATTATAATTAATATTTTCTATTGAAAAAAAAAAAGTTTTTATTTATATTATTTAATTTAATTTATTATTCATGAAAACTTTTTTGTGAGCTGAAATTTATGAAGCAAAATTTCCATATAAAAATCAACTAAGCGTCTTTAATTCTTTAGTGATTGTTTTCCTTTTATTTATTTCCTTTTAATGAAAACTAAAGGATCAAAAAATATAAATATACGAATGTATCAGTAAAAAAAATAAAAATAAAAAAAACCAGCGTAAAATTTAGATGATATTTTCAACGGTCTTGCTTAAAAAAATATTCTAGATTTATAAAATTTCCTCAAAGCATTTGTTAAATAACGTTTATTTAACAAACGACAAAGCTCAGCATATTTTGTATTAGTAAGCCATCAAGTCACAAAGTCAAAACTTATATAAAAGCAATGCCAAAAAACATTACGAGTAGTAAACTCCTATTAACTTATTACTCCTATTAACTTAACACTTGTAGTATTATGGTATTACCAGCTTAAAAAGTAAACCTTTGATCGCTGAGCCACGTTTGAATCAATATAAATTGTTAAACATTAATAAAAAAAATCGGGACCATGTATTTAGGAAATCGAAAATCTAGCCGAATCACGTACATAACTACAAACATTTTAATATTAAATACTAAGAAGTTGCTTTATTTTGATTACAACTCTGGAGTTTTAAACGCCCCCGTTACCGAACTCATTGTATGAGACGCTTGTGAACAAAAATCAGTGGCAGATAATTCTCCTGCCTTTTCAGTTTAACACATGTTTAAACTATCAACTCTGTAAATTAAGAAGTTTTTCATGAAATAAAATTTCTACCAAAAGTGGATCGGATCTAAAACATGACCGAAATTAGAGGTGTTGAAACAGTTTATTGTCCCCCAGCTACAGTTATAATTTTATTTTGCTATTATTTATTATTAAGTATTTACTATTTATTATAAATGTCAACCATAACAACCATTTGATTTGAGCAAGTAAAATCGAATTCAAGCCTAATAAAATGCCGACAAATCAGCAAGTGCAGGTCAGTTAGTCAGTCAGTCTTCTTCTCTAAATATTTCCGTTTTCAAATTTTGTGAAGAAGTATTTTAGAAAATACAGTAGAATCAAGTTCTGCATCCGTGGAGCGGTGGGGGGGGGGGGGTTTTCTATGCAGTTTTTTGGTATGGAATATTTGTCAAATTACAACTTATACGGGAAAATGGATTACCATTTTTAGCGTTTGTAGTGTAGTATGTATTTAGCATCTTGAATTCATTAGTTTTTACAACTTCTGGCAACAACGACCATCACCTGTACGTTAAGAAATTTTCAGATTACGTGAAAAAAGGGGAATCCCCTTTTCTTCTATATAAGCAGCTGTCTGGTTATGGTAACAATTTAGTGTGTGATTCACCAGAATATGCCTTAAGGACGTAAAACATGAGTCAAAGTAAAAGAAAAGTAATAAGTCTGGAATTAAAATTGGGAGAAAAGTCTGTTAATATAGGAAGAGCTCTTGGACTAGCACCTACAACAATAAGAACAATTTGCAACAGAGACAGTGATAAAATAAATCAATTAGCTGAAATTGCAATTATTTATTGAAAATTTATTAATGCATATACTTTTTATGAATGTATGTAAATGAATTTAATTTTTATGTTTTTTTTTTCTTAATTTATGGTTTTGTTATTTCTTTATAATATACATATATAAACATTTGTTGAAGTAAATTAAATAAATAAAAACGTACTTATACTAGTATTTTTTTTTAATCAAAAATACAAAATTTTTTGCTTTGTTTTAAATATTTTCCCCAACAAATTAAATTTCAGTGCATTTATATAGAGAAAAGTGATTCGATTTGCGTCGCGTTTCTCCGGTCCCCATTAACGACGCAAGTCGCGGCTCTAGTGTATTAACAATTTTAAATCATATAGTTCGACTATAAAGTTGGAAGCAAAAAGAACATCTTTGCTTGCTCCTAAATCGAGTGAAAAATGGCATAAATAAATATGTGTTGGAACGAAGACCCCCCCCTGTGATTATAAATTTTTTTTTGCAAAATGTTTCAGCCTTTCTGAGATATTAGAGATGTATTTTGTGCTCCACATTAACTATTTGAAGCTTCATTAAGTGTTGTGCTGCTGTATAGGTTGGAAAAGTAAAAATAGGAGAGACAGTGAAAACACCTCTACTGATTTCGGACACACTATTGCTTTCCGTTGCTTGCTGGTGTCATTAAATGTTTCTTTAAATATTGCCTCTGTTCCTGTATCCGGTCTGTTTCGAACTCTGTTTCGTTGCTTTGCTTGCGCTTTTAGCCTCCTCAGCTTTTTGTAGATTCGGGCAAAACTGTTTTTTTTTCTCTTAACAAATCCAAACACATTTTGCTTTGCTCTGCAATGACCCCACTATGAATTTTATTACATTTTGTAGCAATTTTGATTTGATTCTGTGTAGTGCTTCAGTCCTTGTTGTTTTTTATGTTACTGCTTTTGTGTAGCATATGCAAACAACAGACAAAGCATGAGTTACCACCAACAACATCAATAAAGACAACAATAACAGTAATATCAGAAATTACAAAGTGCGGAGAGCTACATCGTCAGTTTTGTTTTTTCTATTTGATTTTTGTTGATATTGTTGTTTAAACTTTACAAGAAAAACATTTTCCTCCTTTTTCGTCTTTTTTTTTTTCAATATTAACAGTGTACAAACACCCACAAATATACAAAATAAGCAAAACTCCCCTCAACAAAAATTCCAATAAAAATAAACTTTAAGCTTTTTAAAAGTAGTTTGTTTGCTTTTTCTCCTCGTTTATCGTTTAATTTTATTTCATTTTTTTTTTTTATATATTTTCATTACATACATGTTGTGTTTTTTTGCTTTGAATCTTTTCTGCTTACGTCCTTTATTTATGCCTTCGCTTAAACAATGGAAGAGGCCATGAGCTGTCGCACACCACTTTCACCGCCCTTCCACTTCTCGTATCCAGCGAAGTTCTTCTGTTCGAAGTGCGATGTTGTTAACGGAAAGGAATGAGTACGCCTTCGAAACCTCAGCAATGAAAATACAATAACAATAAAATTAAATGCGAGAATGTAAGGGATTTGTAGATTTAAAGTCTCAAGGACTTGATGATATCGTTTGAACTTGTTTAATACAACAAACTCTAGTTCTATAAGTTTTAACTTGTGTGTGTATGTGTGTCTTAGAGAAAGTATGTGTATTTTTATGTGCCCTGCCGGCAATTAGGTACTTGGCAATTTCTTTTTATAATTCATTTCTCGTAAAATAGCTGCAAGCAAACTATAATGCAATATTGAGTTGACCCAAAACTAAAGCTGACCGTTCAGTACAGTTGAGATTTGTTAACCGACTGCAAAGAAAGGCGGAGGTTATCGCTTCGTGTGTATGTTGCTCCATCTGGTATTACTGCGCCAATAAGGAACCGATTTTAAAAATTGGTGCTTTGCTTCAAAGATTAATTTATAAAATTGCTTTTTTAATAACTCCGTCAGCCAGATATGGATTTTCAACCAACAAAATGAGATCATAAAAAAATTTCGCAAATTAAAAGGACGAAATGTCTATTTCCTTTACTTACATTGGTTTATTGTAAACCAATTTTAAAATTCTTTTTAAAACATATTTTCATTAATTTGTAAGCCTGTGAAATATTAAGCTTTTCGAAAATTTTTGAGTAAAAAGTTTTACGCTAGTTAATAATTAATGCAAAGTTACACAATTGTCTATCTGCTAGGAAATCATTCGTTATATTTAAGCACTTCATGAACGCTTTTAAAAATATTCCTGGCAACAACCACCTGTGATTGTGGAGAAGTGCGCTCAGATTGCATTAAAACTTATTTGAGTTGCCGGCAGGGTAGTTGTACGTCTGCTAAAAGAAATGTGTAGAAAAATTCCAAGCTTACAAGTATTTGCGTTGGTTTGCTTGTGTGTATTTATGTTTATTCATATACCTAAGCACATTTTTTTTAGAAACCTTAATATTTGCATAGTTTATGAAAATAAAATACAGTTTCGTGCATAAAAGTGCAAAAAAGTTTTCATGGATTTGAGTCAACGGTTCTGCGAAGTCCTCACATTTTTAAAGTGACATTTTTGTTTTTAAAAGCGACTAACAGCTTGCAGCCTTTTGTATATCTTGCTGTTTTGTCTTTTGAGCTACAACAAACTTCCTAATTTAAGCATAATAAAAGCTTCTCTCACCACGCTTTTCATGCTTACAAGTACCCAATCTCTTCAAATGTAAACCTGTTTCAAGCCGCAGTCTTCGCCTGCTTTTACTGCGAAACATCAAGTTTTTTAAATCGAAATTTTCTAATCAAATATTTCTATATACATACCTGTAACTTGCCTCAAAAGCAACGCCTGCAAATGAGTCGTCTCTGAATGAACATGACTTGAAGTATGAAAATCAATTTGTCCACAGGCTGCTTGTCAAAAAACAAAAGCAAAATTAGCAGTTGTGGTATTGTTAAGCTCGAAACTGTAGATTTTAATAGTAAGCAGAAACTACTTAAGTGTTCCACAGCTGAAGTATTTAAAGAAAATTTTCTACTCCTTGTGCCTCTGCTACTAAATCAACGAGTGAATGAGCATCTTGTTTATCTGATAAAGGAGTGAGCCTGAGAGTTTTCCTGTTTTTTTTTTTTTGTTCACTTGCTTGGGTTATTACACATACATGGATTATTTCTGATTGCAAGCAGCGTTGCCACCATTAAGAAATCTTTATTAATCAAAACTATAACCAAAATTTGTTGCACTTAAAAGAGACGAGAGTTGAAAACTCATTATAATTGTGTGTTAGTAAGGTATGAAAAATATTACTTTAAATGGATTATTTCTGTTAAGCATAACTTCATCTGTAATGAAACGATATTTATTAAAGACACACAAAAAAAAAAAATGATTTTAAGGTCGCATTAGCTGGGGAACAACTGGTTGTTACGTATCCACGTAGGCATCTAGATTAGTTGCGAACTCGGATCATGGTTTACATGCTTTCAAACCAGCTGCAGCGCATATTTATCATGAGCTGAGTGCTGTAATTTTTAATTCAATCGGCAAAAAATATCCCTGAAAATGTGAACACGAGATTCATGAAACTTAGGGATAAACATGGTATAGAAACTCAGTACTTTTATTTGGGAAGTTGGGCCTTAATAGCTGCATGAAATATGCTATACAACAAATTGCATGTGCTACAAACAAACAAACAAAATAAAGAGGCAGCCAATTATGGTTAAAAACAACCCAAACGGTAACGCTGATTGCGAGAAGCGAACAAATGAATGAATGAATGAATGAATGAACAAGTGAGTAGAATAAGGCATCATGATTGTGCTGGACCCGAAGGCCATGTTTTGTAAACTGCACGTAAATTGTAAATAAAAGGGAACCGTAATTAAAATAGAAATATTTTACTACACACATACAAGCACAGTTTTTCTTAAACAAATACATTCACTCATTCATCCGCACAATAGACAAGATGAAACTACTTCAGAACTTATTTATACACTTATCAAACTATATTCTACATTCAGTTACTTCACTTTTGTCTGTACAGCAAGTTTGCCTTCCACAATGATTCTCACAGACATTCATATAAATGTACATTGGTACATGCATTCATATCCATGAAAGTATGTATTTATGTACAACAGCTTCTGCTCTACAAGATGTGCTTCAGTTTAGATGTCAAGTTGGCAAAAATTGAAATGGAATTGTTTTGAAAGGCAAACATTTAAAAATAATATCAACAACAGCAACAGAAATTTGTAATTAAAGTATTAGTTTAAACAAGATACTTTTATCTCTTCTCATAAAGGACGTTTGAATTTATTTTATTTCCTTGAAAAAAAAAAAAAAGGTTCAATTGTACTTTAGACTGTCGGCTATATAATCTTAATATGGAAGGACGTATACAGACATTTGTTTAACGTCTTTTCATTAATAATATCTTAAATAAAATGGTTGCACAAGATTTTTCCTGATAATAAAAAATAATAGTTGGCTTCCCGCGTCCGTTGGTACATTTGTGGGCCATTCTGTCATGCATTCGATTCAGAAGTATATGTCTAGTTAGCCAATTTCTGATTTAGTATCAATATCGTAGCTCTACTGCATACAACATACTCATTTATTTAAAAAAATTGTCTGCTTGACTTTTAAAATACTCGTACTCAAATACTCAAAGTAGCCAAGGGATACCCACTGTTTATAAGTTTCTAAGAATAATGAGACCATTCTGTGCTATGAAAAAAGGCACTAAAACATTTATTTTTTCAAATCTCATTGTTTATTTTCAAACAATTGAATACAAAGTTAAATGGTTGTGGATGCTTAAATGCTACAGCAGTTTTTAAATAAATAAAATGGGTTTTGTGGTTTTGTTGTGTTTTTCAACATTTGATGCATTTAAAATTCAACAAATTTTAAATCGTTGGTCTCCTAAGGTCCTTGCAAATATTTCCTGGTTGCACTATTTACATATTTAGGTGAGTTAAAGCATTTTGTATGGAAATATGCAGAAAAATCTATTTTAAGGAAAACTGCGAAATAGGGCCTTTCTCCATGATACCAGCAATTTGGTCTCTGGTAAACACGTAGAACATCATTTTGGTCATCCAGTGCTGCCAAGCGAATGTTGAAAACTATTTTCATAACGAACTAATTGCTCTCAAAATTTGTATTAAGCCTACATAATCAATAAAGTAAAACATTTCATAACGTTTTCTCCTTTTTGTAAATGCATTTTATTACATTTCAATGATGTTACATATTAAGCAATCGAAAGCAATTTTTAACAACAACCGCACAATTTATGAAAGCAAATGTACACAATTTGGAAAATTATGCATTAAAAAGCACACGAAAACCTTGAACCTCTTCAACTTTTATTTCTCAATACTGTGCTGCCTTGATAGGTTGAAATCTACATAAAGCAACATTCATCTACAGCCAACTTTTGATGTTGCAAAATGAAAAGAAAAACTTTTAAACTTAATTTGAAATGTTGTAAAAAGCAGTAACTTAAGAATTTAGCATTTACTACGAACATAAAATGCAGCACGAAAACATAACAAAAATGAATACGCACTTGAAACATCGAGTACTTTTTTTTTTTGTAATTTGTGTGTAACAACCTCCCTCTCCCAAATGAACCTTTTTGTTATTTAGTCGTAGTACGTATGTATGTATGTATGTATATCTAATTTGGATTTACAACAAGAAAGGATGTTGTTTGATCGAAAACTTAAGAAGAGCACTTTTACAAAATTATAGAAAAAGTTTTTCTAACGGCTGTATGCAGCACGTTTGACTGACAAATGCACAGTCAGCACTGGCACAATTTGTATGTAATTAAGCGGAGAATTCTGTAGTTACCTGCCATGCCAAAGAGTTAAATTCTGAAATGAAAAGATTTACCGTCTAATTCATAAAAATTATAACAGGTTTATAAAGCTCTTATTAGACAGATTTTCCATACAAATATGTCAAATAACAGTCTTATAAGCCTGTTATAATTTTTATGAATTAGGGCGTTAGAATTCAGTTCTTCAGAAAACTTAAAATTAGTAAAAACAAAAACAAATCTCGAAAACAGCGCAACTGCCTGTTTCTTTAAATGCAAACGAAATTTTCTTTCGCATACTTGTATTGAAAACAACAACAATTGTTTCAAGGTTATTGCTGTTTTCCATACGAATATGCGAAAGAAAGAGATGTGTAGACGTAACGAAATGTAGTCTTGCGATATCATTATTTCCAAAGAAATAAAATTTTAATCTGCCTAAAAGTATGCAAGCTTTCTGAAGTACTTTGTTATGCTTGGCCAGTTGTTGTTGATCTTTTAAAGAGCCACAGCTCAAATTTATGTATGGATTGCTAACATTTGAATCGATTACTTCGATTATTTTTCTTTTAAAACATTTGTTTAGTGCAGGAGCCCGTTAGATGAAATAGCAAGGCTGTCTTTTTTTTGGACTGGTTTCTGAAATAAACGTTTCCATTCAGCTTGACTTCGCACAGCGGCATTTCAAAATCATTTCGTACGAATTTTGCTTTAGAATCGCTTTAGTGAGTCTTTTTTTGGTCGGAATATATTTTACTATTTTCAATCTGCTTTTTGCGAACGATAAATCTGTTGGGCTTATTTTCATTTATTTCTTCCCATTCTTATACTGTGAAAACTGCATTGCTAGAAAACACTTCGAAAACCAATTAAAACGAAATTTGGTGCAGTTTAGGAAAATTAATAATAGCAAGGATAAGAATTAGGACCGGTATTCAAGTGGTGAAGTGGGGAAGTGATGTATGTATGTATTGCTGGTGGTATATCGTCAGCAAAACAATTCAGGTGAATCCACCTTAAGTCTACAGATTTTCAGCAGTAATTAACACGTCGTTCTTTTATCGAGAAATAGCACACGCAACAGGGATGACAAAGTTGTACTTTTTATTAAAGTAACTTCATCAAAAAGTACAACAAACTAAAAATATCTGCTAGATATTTGTTCGAAACATCTTTTTGTGGAGCCCAACAGCTGCGATTTAATTTTATATTTGACTCCATTCAATTCAAATAGAAGCATATCTTGTTGTATAAGACTATTTGATTAAAGTACAAAAATATTTACGTACTGTGCAAAGGATTGCAGAGACTGATTCGCTCCAAAGAAAACCGAAAGAAGGAGATGAAAAGAACTGGTTTCAATTAAAAACAAAAAAAAAGGAAGAAAAAAAAACCAAACAAAAATAAATAAATTGTCGAAAAAGTTTTGTTTAGTTTATGTCTACCTGCGGTAGAAATTCGTTTAAGCACCAAAGATACAATATACTAGAGTTTTCGGCAACATTCTGTTGCAATTAAATGAGAATATTTAAACATACACAGAATGAACTTTGCTGTAAAGTTAAACGAACAAGGTTTGTTGCCAAACTATTGGAATTTTTAATTAAAAAGTCTTTATGTCATCTGTGTGTATACAACGATATTCGACAATATTTTATTTAATTACTTCTTCCTGTTTTTCTGCAAAACCTTGTCATTGGAATGTCCAACAAGAACAATGATTTACAAAGCAATTGTTACTTTAAAGTATTTGAAAATGCCAAAACTGATTTAAATTTGATAAATGGATACAGTTGTTTGTCAAATGGCAAATAAATTGAAATCTTGTTTGTATGTACATACATACGTACTGGTGCATTTGTTCAAATATTGAATTGCATATGAAAAAGCGTGCATGCAAAAATGATTTGAATCTCTTTACCATGCGACAATAATCTTGTGGGTACGTAACACTGGAATGATTATGCTGAAATTAGTTAAATTTTTTTTCACATTTTGCTTCTCGTTGTCCCTTTTCAAAAAATTACAAAGTCAAATCATTTCACTTCAAATCATTCTGCTTTCATTTTGAATTGAAGTGCAGCCCCAGCTGCATCAAGAATAAAAGCTAAAATCAAAACGACAATCAATTGAATCTGCAAGCATAATTTTTTCCTACCCTAAAAAAGTATAAAAGAAAAAAATCAATCTGATTGATGACTGATGACTTGCATAGAATTTATATTAATTAGTAGACTTCCACCGAGCGCTTGAAGGTTCGAGTTAAAAAATCATATGATTAGCTTTGGCTAGATAAAGCTGGCCCTCACTTGTATTGTAGCTCTCGAGCTCTTGTAAGGGTCAGCTTCAGTGTAACCATGTAAGTAGTTCTCAAAAATTGTCCGCTAAACGAGTTGTTGGTGTAGAAGGGCCAAGTCTAGGAGGAGGAAGGCAGAATGGCAGCTAACTTTTACACATATGTACATTCAACTGCATTAGCGGTGCCATATTATTGACCCACATTTTAGTGTATAGAATGGACTAGCTCATACACACGGCTATATGTCGATAGACGTATGTGTGTATATTTGTATGCATTTGTCCGCAAGGCTCTGCACAAGGTGCGGTGTATTTTTAATTTGGCAACCGTTCGGAATTTATTAACAAATTTGTTTTTGCTTAAGTTGGAAATTGCCACATCCTTTGGGTCATAAAGTTTTATTGTTTTGTCATATAAAACCACAGAAATTCAAATTTCTATTATATTAAATTAGGTGTCCTTGGCACGATTCCATTTTGTTTTTTTAGTTCAGTGTGCATTTTTTCATTTCGTGTTCAGTTATGAAATCGATGTGCATAAATGGGAAGGCCAATGTTCTGAAAGTCGGGGAGTAAAAACAGGCAGGCCTGCTAAAATCCTCTTTATCTCATAACTTTTGCAAGGTCTCTCCTTGCCGAATGTGGTAAACTTTTTGAAAATGAAAACCTTAAATCTGAAACTAGTCTTGACTTAAACTTAAAGCTCTCGTCATAAGAAACCAAACTCCATGTCAGACTCACCGGTAGCTGCTTTTCTTATGAGTACTTGCCCACACTTTTTAGTTTATTTAAATTTTTAAATTTCCAACAACTTAATGACTTCTTTTATTTTATATGTTCAAATTTAAACTCTCAATTAAAAATTCTATACAAATTGAAACCATATCGCTTCTTTAATGTTCTACGTCTACGCAATGCAAATGCAAGTATCATGAAAAAACTAAAAGGAATTTTCTTTTTGATAGAAGTAGCAGCTCTGACCTTCTTCTCTTGTCGGCTTAGCTTGAAGGGAAGGAAATTCATTTTGAATTAATGTTATATTGCAGTGATAACATTTTGCTAAATGTATTTGTTCGGTGGTGGAGGCGATATGGAAATTTGTCCCATTCAGTCTGTGTGTTTTACATTTTTGCATTTTTGTTATTTGTGTTATTAGAATTGAATTTCAATTAAATTTAATTGCAACTAAATTGTATTGAAAGATAAAAATTTTCAATTATTGAAATTGTTTAATATTTTAAATGTTTATTTACTTATGAAGAGTGTACATATGCCCCAAAACTTTAATCGCAAAGCGGAGGTGCAAACAAACAGCCAAACAAATAATTTTCCATGAATATGCACATATTTATTTTTAAAATAAACAAACATTATGGCAAGTTATTGAAAACTGCAAATTAGTTATCATATCAAATAGAATAGGCAAACACAGTTGCGTATTTAAAAATAATTAATTTTATTTTATAATTACTAATATTGTTCCAAAGCTCAACTGCAAAAAATAACAAACTAAAGTTGCAGAAAAGCGTATTAGAAAATATGGTAATTTAAGTGCAGCCAGAACATCTTGATTATCGACTGCGAATTGTTCATACTCACGATCCCATGCGGTTGTCTCAAGTCCAAGCTTCGCGCTGCCAGGCAAAATGAATAAGTCATATTCGTACACAATGGTTGGTTACATGCATGTAAATATTTATTTATTTCATAATTTCTTATTCAGTTATTCTAAATAATATAAAAAACAAAAGAATATAAGTTTACAAACAACAACTCTGTGTGTGTGTGTGTGTGTGAGTGTATGTGTATTAGTGAGAGTAACTTTTATGAGTAGTATAATATATACTTTAGTTTCGGATTCGGTTTCGGTTTCGCTTTCCGTTACCATTACCGTTACCGTTACAGTTTTCTGCTTAATGCGGCTCAGCTGCTGAACCGCATTTTCAGAGACTTGTTAATTATTGTTAACAGTTTGTTTTAACAAAAGAAGTGTGTAATAAAATTATATTTTACCAAGGAACATAATAATCAGTAATGTATTTAATACTCGCAGCTAAGTTTATGTGTGTGTGTAAGAACATCGCATTGTTTCATCTTTGTGGTTGTGTGTGTGTGTGTGTGTGCGTGTGTGTATTTTAAAAACATGTATGATATCTTTTATGTAAACGATAATTTTCTTATATTCTTGTGTGTATAGACTGTATGGTTTTGTGTAGTTGTCTACGAATATCTTAAAAGTATATGAGTTGTAAAGATCTCTTCTGTGTGCATCTCTTCGAGAATCTTTGGTTTGTTTTGAAGGGAGGCGGGTGTTTTGAATATTTTTCGTCGTGGTATGCTTCATTTCTTTTCATCGCTCTTTCGTTTCAACGACTTTTCTCTTAACTAAGTTATTAGAAACTATTACAAATGTGTATGATTGGTTTTTTAGTTCAACAGAAATAAAAAGTGTACAAACTTTGTTGAAAGATTGCTTTTTGTTTTTGTTCTTTTTTGTGAATTTATTTTCATTGTTCCTTTTTTTGTTTGTTTCTTTATGCTGGCAACTTTTTGTTTTTGTTTCTGGTTTTTTTTTTTTTTTGGTATGGGGCTGGAGTTTTGGGTGATTTTGGGAAGGTAGATTAATTTTTTTATATATGTATGTAATGGGATGTACACATGCTTGTATGACATTGATAGCTGTATGTGTTTGCATGTATGTATGTGTATATTAATGTTTGTATATCTAAAGGTTTTCTAAGGACATTTCTACTTTTTACTACAACGCTGGGCAACAACAATTTAAATATTGCTAAAGTTCTCTAGTTTCAGTGTTAATTCTTAGTTGTTTTTTTTTTTTTTGTATTTATTTAGCATTTCCAATAAACGAGTATGTATGTATTTGTATGTATATATATTTTATTTCTTTTTTGCTTTTGATTTGGTTTGTCTATAACTATTTATTCTTTCATTTATTTGGAACTCCTTCCATTTTCAAGTTACTACAAATATTGCTTTCTTCTTTCTGTATGCATTTTCATACATTTACATTTGTGTGAACAAAATTGTATGTGTATGCGTGCCTGCATCTACACAAATGTAAAACAGTTCCATTTACTTACGTAGGTATGTAGGTGTATGCATGTATGTATATTAAGGTAACTTTATTATTTATATATAAATACATGTGTATATATTATATGTATGTATGTCTATGTATATATTAAAGAACTACAGGTTGTCTGTATGCGTGTCCAATTTAAAGTTTATATGGTATATGCATGTATGTATATCGATATATGTATGTATAAATATTATTTATTGCTTATGTTTTCACAAACTAGTTCAAGTAAACTGCTATTAGTATTTCTTGCAGATAATTTTTCTTTCTTTTAGCACTCGTGTCAATGAATTTTTTATATTACTTTTTATTTATTAATTTGAAAAAGAAAAAAAAAAAAAAACAAAATATTTTATCAACTGCCCCATGCCTAAATAAATCATGACATCTCTTTGAGATACATTAAAAATTACTTCAAGTCATCAGAGAATCCAAGTCAGTATCGCTATTTATCAGAATTGAAAAAAAGTTAAGATTTCAATTGAATTGAATTATCAATTTGGTGTGAGAAATGTGAGAACACTAAAATGAATGAGTTATTTTCAAGAGTATAAATTTAGTTCTAAGGAATGTGCAGAGAGAAATAAATAAAAGGTATAAGGCTGTCACAGTAAGAAAGTAACATTTGCTGATGATATGGTTGTGGCGGTATCGAGAAGTTTCCGGCCACTCTTTTACAGCATTTGCAGTCTGCACTGGAAAGCACAAATACACAGAACGGCAATAAATAGAACGCCTTAAGGTAACTCTTCAGAAAATGGAGCTTGTACCATTCATTTGTAGATAGCAGCCGTCTCTCGACCTTGTGTACCAAATATCTCGGTATTTACCTTGATGCCAAACTTTCATGACGCCTGAATGTGCATGCAAGTGCAGCCATGGATGCTGTGGCCTAATACGTTTGTCGGCTGGTCATTGGAAAGAGCTGAGAGTTCTTGCGGAGTCTAGATCACAATTTAGCTGACTTCGTAGTAGGTACTACAAAAAAAAAAAAAAAAAAACCGGGAAATAATTGGTGCTCCGGTACCACGCCATCAAAAGTATCATTCACAATGTGGAACTGTATGCCAGCTGATCTCTTGGTATACGAAACTACCTATACATTCCTTTTTCATATAGACTGTAACCTGCATGTCAAGCTAAGACCGCAAGACGGACCGATTAGCGGACTAGTTTTGGAACTAGAAGTCTGTATTAGCTAACCTAATCAACAATAACAAAATTTATTAATGGAGGAGCAAAACATTAAGGGATCATAGCCAAATATTGCTAATCTTTGCACGGGCCCAAGTAAAAAAGATCTTAGTCAGGGAGCTTTTTGTTGTTCACTTCTCTCGTTGTAGATTCTGAACAAACGCCTGCTGCTACACACATTTTCGTCAGATGTAAAAACTGTTTTTTAATACGGCATTCTTATTTTCTGCAATACTTTACGCAAAGCGTCTTAATTGAGCACCACGACTTCAATGCACTTATTTTTAAATCACTTAAAATAATATTGAGATGTAAATAGTTTTCCTAAAATTAGAGCAGGCTTATGAATACTTTTTGTGTGTATAATTTTTGTGTATTTAAAATGAGCGTTTTAAAAGTTTGGATGAAAATTTTAAATTAAAACACATTTCCGATTTGTTTTCGTCCTCTTGCATAAGCCCCTGTATCCTTATTCTTGAAGCAGGAGCAGATTCATGAAATTTTTATTGTGCGAATTGCAGTTTCTTTGTTTTGTTGAATATTTGCAAAAAGGTTTTTTATGGTACCGGGCCGCACAATGTTTATATCATACGTGTGTTGCACAAATGTGTGTTGAACGAATATGTGTATGCATGTGTGTGTGTGTGTGTGTGTGTTTGTGGGTAAGAGTGTTTCGTTTTAGTGTTTAGTGACTAAAGTTTAGTCTTAGAAGGTAAACGTTTTCATTTAACTACTTTTTATATCTACTTGCGCCATGATTTTTAAAATTTTATTTTTACTTTTTTTTTTTTTTTTTTTTTTTGGGGGGGGGGATTTGCTTATAAAAAAGTATTTTTCTTTTTTGTGTAAGGTACATACTAAAATAGTAGGTATTTTGGTAGTTAGAAAACCTAAATTGTAAACGAAATGTTTTTTCCATTTCGTTCTTCTTGATAAAGTTTTTTTTTTCTTTTGTTCTAATCTTAAATCTAGGAATTTAAAATAAGTAACTTGCAAAACGGATTTTTCTCTTAAATAAATCTTAAGTATACTGTTTTAGTTTTTGAATCTTTTGCAACAGCTCAGCGCTGAGATGTAAATAGTGCATGTGTGTATGTAATTGTTACATAAAAATGGGGTTGTCTGTTAATTCTCGAAACATGCAGAAGTGGAAGTAAAAGTCTTGGAATTGTTTCTGCAGCTGATTAGTATTGACAAGATAAATATATTTCCTTGCGCCTTGTGTTCTTGGAAACTCAAGTTTAGGTATAATTTGATGTGAGTTTTTGTAGTTTTAGTGCTTATTATTACTGAGATACTGAGCATTGTCAAAGCAAAATGCTTCACAAGCTGGCTTTTGGGTTTTTGTCTCATCTTTATTTCGTTTTCCCCAATTCAGGTGATGATTTAAATTTTTTTATTTTTTTATAATTTATTGAAAGTATTATCTTGTCAATTGTAATTCTACATTCGTTAGTTCCAGAAATACAAACTTTTAAACAGTTTTATTCCTTATCACTCCATTAGCAAAAGTATTTAAAAATCCCTAAATATGGTTGAAATTATTTTCTAATACTTTAATGCTTGCTGAATGTATTTGTGTGGAGGGATAACTAAATAAAGGCTGCTGTGTCATTGAATTTAAAAAGCTGACATAATTAATTTCAGATCTTTTGGGGATTAGATTCACAAAAGATCTAAAATCCAGCTTTTATTCATGTTGTCCCCTCAACATCAAATGTGGACTTTTGCATGTTTTTTATTTTGGTATAATTTGCAGTCTTATGAATTATGAATCTTTAAATTAATAGCGCACGCAAAGAAAAAATATGTTCAATTATGGTTGCCACCATATAATAGGGTAAAAGCAGCCGTATGGTATGGTTAAGGCAATCATATAATATGGCTGAAACTAAATAAGTCGATTATGGTTGTCTGCAGCCATAATATATTGAACCATATATTTCAACAATAATATTTTCATCTTCCAATTCATAATTTTTCTGCGATCGTTTAGTTTTTATATAGAAAACAAGTTGTTACCAATATACATTTGCAATATTTGCTCGGATATTTCAAATAAGGGAAGTTTGATATACAAAATAAAGCACCTCCAGCTTCCCTATTAATTTAAAGATTTATATTGTTCACTCTCCAAACAACCCCACTTTTAGAAATGACTCTACTTATTCAGTGGTACGATATCGTTTATCTCTTAATTCCTATTAAGAAAAATAGTTAAGTTAATAGCAGAAACAGAAAATGTGTCTCCATTAACATTTCATTTTGCAAAATAAAAATAGTACATGAATAAAATGAAATAAATGGATGCAAATTCAACTGTCGCATCTTCAGTTATTTTATCGATTTATTTTCATCAATAGTTATACAAAAATATTATTGAGTTCCATTTCCTAAATTTCAGTTGTGGTCGTGTTTATGAATGCATTTGTCTGTAAAGACGTCATTTTGTTTGTGTATGGCAATCGCAAAACTTCGTTTACAGTACATCATTTTATATCAACGTAAGATTCATTTCATTCCACAAATCCTCACTTTGATTAAGTTTTTTTTTTTCGGTTTAATATTCGCTTACTTCTTTAATGACTATTGTAAATAGATAACTTTTGCCTTTAAGTTTTTTCATGAATGTAAAAACTATATATGTCAATGCCAAATACATACGTTTTAAACGCATTTAAATGAGATCAAAAAAAAAATACTCTTTAAATATGTAAATTTATGAGATGACATACATATGTACATACATAAACGACTCAAGCTTTTTTTTTCTTATTAAATTTAAAATTTCTTTCAACTACTATACACTTGCGTATTAAGCGAGCGTTTTTGTTTTTCAAATGTTCATAAATTATAATTTTCTTTTATTTTATTTTCAACAGTTTTTCGCTTTTAAGTTTCATAGAGAATTCAACAATTTTGCATGAAATAAATTTATTATGCCAACAGCCCTTGATTGACAAGAGCCTACCTACACTGTTACATGAAAAGAAAGAGGATCGAGTTAAATGTGTCAGGATTTTCTTTCCATAATTCAATTCATAACTTGCTTATACACTACTTTTGATTGTTTTTAGTCTTCATTGCTTTTAATTGTAAATTATGTGTTGCATGTGTGCCACTTTTATGTTCCACACTTTCAGAGAAGTTTTCGCAACCAAATACACTTTTACTGAATTCTACTGTTTGTGAAGAGACACGGAAAAGGAAGACACTTGAGTGAAAAATACACACAATTTATTTAGTTCGAGGTCTACAACTACACAAGTTTTTATTTTTTATTAATTTCCGTCTGTTTCATAAGGAAAGCACTAAATTATTAAAAAATTCATTATGGTATGTTTTGTTAGACAAGGATCTTTACAGTTTATTCAACGATTGATTTGAAAAACGGCATACATTTTTGAATATATGTACATCGAGCTCACTTAATGATAGGCAATACCATGAATGAGCTATTTAACAAGCGACCAGTTCTTGTACATTATTGGACCAGATCGTGCATACAACGACCCCCTTGCTAAATTACTTTAAACTCCTTGCTCCATTTAGTATAACATTTTGTGTGAAAAAGCCAAAATACAGAGAAAGAATGAAATTCTCAACAGAATATTCAGGTATTTTTTGTTTTAACAAACACAAGACTGCAAACCTTTTTACTTGACTGGAGAAACAGTCGGCATCAAATCTTTGACCTTGAGGACGCTTAGTAGGTCTTAGTGGTGCTTACACTAATACATTTATGGCACTACTTTGATACACAACTTCTTGTCTGTCAGACAGAGGTGCTCTATATCAATGTATCAATTTAGATGAATTATTTTCACAGAAAACTTCTCAGTTCCGAGGAGATAAAAGTCAAACTCAATCGCCACAAAATAATTAACAATTGAAAACTTCTAGTGCTCATCTGCGTTATATAAATATGTATTTGCTTTGCTGGCGTCTGTCAAAAAAAAAAAAAAAAAAAAAAAAAAAATTATTTAGCTACAAATCGATTTGAAATCCGAAAATATTAAAAAATATTTGTGCTAATTTGGTGACCAACTAAAAAAGTCTTCTCGAAACATTTGTTCACTTATAGCTTAATTTTTTTTTATTTATCTTTTCAAAAGTGTCCTATTTTTTGTATAGACGCAAGCAAATTAAATATTTCTGTAACATTGATAAGCACTAGCAGTTTTCTATGAAGAGAAGTTTTGCTGAATTTGATGCCCAAAAACCAAAACAGTTTGCCAAAGGCCAAAAAGCAAACATATCAAATGTTCCCCTCGAAATCAAAAATGGTTTGCAGAACTTCACAGTGAAAAAACACCATATGGATTTGTAAGGCATTCTTCACCGTTTTTGTTATTTTTTTTTTTCGTGTATGTGAAAGTATTGTGCAACCTGCAGACTTTAAGCATTTTGCACATATTTTAGAAAAGATTTTAATATATTTGCGAATTCAATCATCCATTATACATCCCGCACATGCTCTTTGAAAAATGTGGAACATATCAGTACTTTCATTATAAATTAACTAATATAAGTTTATGTTTGTTTAGTTCTGCGTTCAACTCACAGCCATTTGCAAGCCCATTTCATCAGTTGGGGCACCGTTTGTTTCGTACTTCAGCCACTGCAAGAGTTGTTGCCGCCTTCACATGTAGAGAAAAGTTTAAACATTTCTTTTAGCGCTTGCAGTCATACAAAATGTTGTGAGTTGAACAGCAGCTTTTTCGTGTTACTTTTCTAAATATTCAAATATGAATAAATCAATATTTTTATGACTACATTTATGCTTGTAAATGATTTGGTGTATGCGTTGGTTGTTTTGTGAATGTTACTTTAACATCTAAAAAATTAAATGGAAAATAGAGCCACCAATGAAATAAAACTCAAAAACTTTTTCTGTCTGCTGCACTATTTAGTTCTTCTGCTCCTCCTCCTCCTCCTGCGAGCACTTGAGTGCAAAAGAGAATATTGCAGTAATTTCAATTAGCACAAGTTCTCTTTCACTTGTTGAGATTTTAATAAATTTTCCTACCAAACAATAAAAAAGTCATTAACTTTTTTGCGAACAAACATTACAAGGCTGGTAACTTGAAACAAAAGGCTTAGTCGTTCTCATGTACATAATTATATTAATTTTTGTTATTTTGAAGGACGCTGCACAGTTTTACAAACTGTTTTTTTTTTTGTTCTCTCGAATATTTGGTAAAAGTACTTGTTGAGAAACATTTTTTGTTTGTTTGTAATTATACACTATATAACTTATAATCTACTGCTTAAAGTAACGCTTATCATGTTTAAATTTTAGTCATTCTTTTCAATTGGCATCCACAAATTAAATGTTGATTTAAATTTAAATTATATTCAATGTAGTAAAATTGTTTTACTTAAACGCCAGCTTTGCTTCCTTTCAATATGATACCTACATACATTTCAAATACTTTGAATTGAAAAAGAAATGAAGGCAAAAAAAAAAAAATTTAAATAATGCCATGCATGCCTGTGCATGCGTTTGCATGTCTGTGAAATTATAATTCACTCTCTGTGTTAGAAAAGAAAATAGCAAAAATAATTTACAATCAAATAACAAAAAGTTCGTGGTAAAATTCAGGACATTCCATTGCTGTTTGTGTACTTCAGCTATAGTTGGTATATTTTTGAGCTGGTTGTTGGCTGCAAGTGCATGCACAGAGAGTTTGAGGACATAAATTTCATACTGCAGTACTATTTGCTCAAAATACGAATTCGCACTTGTGTCAATAAAAAGTAACACAGTTTTGCCATCTTCATTCCAGTAAAATTTCAAATAATCAAATTTATTCCTGGAACAAAACATGTTCCAAAGAACTCCAATTGATAAATTTCAGCTCTAAAGCATATTAACCTTTATTTCCAAATGCCATCTTATCTATGCGGAAACAAGAAATTTTGTAATATAGATTTATTTTTAACGCCCTTTTTTCCTTCCGCTTTTGATTGTATCATCACTGCCGTAAATACATTTCTTTGATTGTGTTGATGCCAACTTCACAGAAAAGTAAATACACAAAAATTTAAGAAAAATTTATTGGTTTTTAAGAGATTTCTTTCATCGACACGTTCTTCTAAATACTCTGTAACAATTAACTCAACAAAAATTTAAATGAATTTCTGAAATATTTAAGTAAAATAAAAACAATTTAAGTTTTTAAATGATGAAGACTTTCTTCGAAGGTCTTTAAGTTTACAAAAATTTACTTAATTTGGCAAACCAAGGGATATGAGAGGCATATATGTATGTATGTGGTCAGCTCTATATCGACTTGGCCCAAGTGTCAATAGTTTGGTGTAGAGAAAGAAGTCAAGAAGGACTTGAGCGCAGTTTTGCCCAGATATAGTGTTTTGGACCTTCCTCATTGCTGCCAAAGAATGTTACGGAAAACTATGCCAAGGTTTTTGATTTTGAGGTTAAAAATATGTATTTATTTTCATAGATATTTCAGACAGCATTGCCGCGGTATTACCTTTGTTTGTCTTGCCCGCCTTGCGAATTCGACTTTTCGTGTTGCGTGTCACTAGAGTTAAATGAGTCGCCCTTAAAGAAACGGGGCACAACCTTCAAATATGACTGTTATGAAAGATATTTGTTTTATTCAAAATTCAACAGTTGTTTTTAACTAAACAAAATATAACACAAACTGACACTTAAGCTGTCGAAAGAAAACTTTGTAAATAATATCTTAATATAATTTCGCATAAAGTAATTTATAACAAAAATGTTCTGTTTAAACTGCGAAAGAAACATTTGTTTTCATAATTTTCTTTATTGCGGCAATATCTATAAGTTGTTTAACTTTAAGTTCCGTTTATGAGAAGATGTTGAAATGAAGTTATACTGATGCACGAAGAAAGCAAAAGGCAAACAATGTGATATTTTTCAGAGATTTTAAAAGCATCTGCAACCCAAACTCGTCACAACACATTTTCAAGTACAAGTCACTCCTCCGCAGTCGTGAAAAAGAAGAAGGGGCTGGGTTGCATTTTTGCCGTAATGTTTTATTTTTTGTGGCTTCACAGAGCAAACTGTCTTGAAGTTGCAAATATTTAAAGCTGGCGCGAGAAACAAACTCTTTTAATACGTTAAGTTTGTTGTCTATGCCCTGCTGCTTAATTTAAATAAGATGGCGAAATCAAACTGCAGTTTGATTTAACAATTTAATATTTCGGTTGTGTAAACAGGTTTATTCTCATGCGTCAGACCAACAAGTTAACAACGGCCATGGGTGCAAAGATTTCCGTTTCGATTTATATTTTTGTTAGAGATGAATTACTTCCATTTAAAATTAGTACACTGAAAAAAAAGAGTTTATTCCGAATGTAATCGGAGTGTGCTTTGTTCAGCGTTTTATATTTCCTCCCAGCTTCTGTGCAAAATTCTATAAGCCCGAACAAAAATATTGTTGCAGCCAAACGAGGCAAATTTATTTGCTATTTTTCTTTTTAGTAAGCAATCATGTGCAAATAAAAATTTGTTAAAACAACATGTTAGAATTGAGTAAATTTTCCAAATAAATAATGAACGATGGCATTAACCATTCTCGGTTTTAATTTTGATTCCTAATCTGAACAAAACCACAAATTTATAATTCACTCAATAAAAGTCAAAACTTCATGCAACACATTTTGTTGGGCGGACTTATGAAATACATATGTAGCAATCCCCAAAACAAGTGGCGTTTTACTGTTACACCTTCAACTTATTTTACCACGATTAACAGAAATGATTTAAAGCAAAAATTATGAAAAATCTTATTTAATAAAACAAGACAATTGGGATACGAAAAGTGCACGTCATAAAAAAAAATTAAAGTGTGTAATAAACGAAGAATGTGTTTAAGGACAACATTTTTTGCCTCACATTTTTATCCACCATTCAATTTTGTATGTATTTTTACTCCTTATTTTTTCGCTTAATGCACAACGTAGCAATATCATATGCTCCCCGACACAATTGCGGTGAATTTGTGACGTTTTAAATCTTTCACGATGGCAGCAAACTGAAACACCTGAACACATGCTGCAACATTAGAACTGTTGTTGTTGACGATAAAGTTGCTGCAATCGTTTGACTGTAGCCGTGGGCTATACTTAATCCATCTGTGGCAGAACTTCTACTGCTTCGAGCAGCACCTTCAATAATATTGTTGTTGTCAACTTCATGCAGAACAGGAAAGTTGATGTCAGGCACTGCTTCTTCCGTCACAAACAGTCTCTTGTGTTTACACTGTTTCTGCTTTCTATAGGATTTCGTTATATTTACGTTGTAACCCTCCAGGTATTCCGTATTCTTCATGTCATAAAAATAGAAAATTGCAAAAGAAGGAAAACATGAAAAACGTTATATGTATTGTCTCTCACACACACACACATTCACATGTATGTGTGTGGGAGCCTGTGCAGGTATAGAACATTGTTTATGATGGGGGGAAGAGCGTACGACAGATGAAAATTATTAGCAGATAAATCAGTCATATCGAACTCAGACATTTCATTTCTTTTCTGCTTAAATAAAGTGAACAAATTGCTATTTACATACGTAAGACTCTTTAAACTTTATGGGAGTTCATGTTTTAATTTTCAGCACAAGTTGCTGTTTTTTTTTTTTTATAAAACGAAGAGAGTGTGGACTCAGGATATACGGCATATACGAAAATGTTATGTAAAGAAGGGGGAAAAAACTGTAGTGTTTCTAGACTAGCAAAAAAAGGAAAATAAATTAAAAACCCCTCTAGCAAATTTTTGCAAAGTTGAACTAATTCTGATTAGTTGAACTAATTCTGATTAAGTGTTGTTGACTTGTCTCCTTAGCGTCCATTGTACATACCACTGCACAGCAAGAAAGTACCTGTTTACAGCTTAAATAATCAGTTGTGCGAAAAGCTCTAATTAATTTTTCTTCTTCGTCGATGTCTAAAATAAGGAGATTTTATTAATCAAAGTCTAGTTTTAACAAAATTAGAGTGTCTAAAATTCAACTCTAATTATTTTGCACCTTCCTGTGGAAACCCCACAAGGGACGGAGTGAAAGTTACAGAATTAAAACTATTCGGATCGGAATCTGCGCCATCGTCGCTAAACTGCATTCAAATAAAGGTTTTCTTTGTTTTAGTATTTGTAACAAACTCTTACCGGTATCACATGATTTTTAGCACCCCAGCAAAGAGGTTTGAAAGAACCTCTCCTGGTGGCCTCCTGAAATTCAGTAAAATGATTTTGCCAGTCATAAGAGAGCAGCCGGGTTTCCAATGTCATTCCCGATAGTTCGGGTGGTGATGATATAAGTACGGGATTCGAGTCCCTGAAATTATAAAATAAATAAAATGTTAAAAAACTACAACTTACTAAAACTTGTTTCTGTCTCAACTTGAGTTTGTAATTAGTAAATGAGACGCAGTACTTTTTTTTTTTTTTTTTGGACGAATGTTTGTAGTTTCGTTCGACAATTTTGTAAGATATTGAATTGAATAAAATCTTAAAAAACTTATGTGGCTTTGGAGAAATATATGTTTCTTCACTTCCTTGGAAATTCTTTATGTGACAGATATTGCGTCGTTTTCCAAGTTTGTATCTACAAAACTGTGTATAGGAATGTTTAGCAAGTACTGGTATCGTTACAGAAACGTTTTACCAATAAATTTAAAAAGCTTTCTAAACTTTCTACATATATTTCATTGATTTTAAAATTTTTCCTCTTTGACTTTCGGTCACGTTAATCATACGCCACATGTTACGGGGTTTTTGAGACATCTTCTGTCAATGAAAACAGAATTTGCAGGTGCTAATGAAACCTGCACAGCATACGAACAGTTTACCCCCAGAAACCTAAACCAGTGGTTCGCAGAATATCTTCAGAAAATACCACTCATTTTGCTTATTTATTTTAGAAATTCAGAGGCAAATAAATAAATGACGGCAGTAAGTTAAACTTCATCATTGTTTTATCGTCAGTTTGTTGTGGCTCAATATGATAACATACTTGCAATTTCCTTTAGATGTGACTAAACTCGAAGGCAATTTTCATTATTTTGTACTTTACATTCATTATAGACACATAGTTAAAAAAAAATCAGTTTGGCAATTATGATTTCAGTTATGCTTTTGTATGCCAATTAAAAAAAGAAGTACTTACGTCGCCAGTTGCTCTATGCCAAGCGAGTGAAGTACTGTTGGCAGGCTCGGAAGCGAGTGACAGGTAGTTAGCTTATTTTGTCGCGGGTAGTACAACGTCAGTACAATACAACTTTCCTCCTTCATAGTCAACCCACCTGAAAGTAAATAGAGCACGATATCAAATAAGCAGCAGGCATGAGTAAGGAAAAATAGGCGGGAGTATTGGCGCTGCAGTAACCGTAAATGTGTAACCAAGAGCAAAACATAATGTAAACAGGCGAATGTGGCACAAAACAAAAGGCTTTGTATGAACACGGAAATATTAAATGAACTTTTTTCAATTTAACTTTTGCTGAATGTTTCTGGCATACAAAGTGAGGAGAGCATTACGACATCCCGAATGAAGTTTTAAGCAAATTTAAAATGCTTTATATGACACTTGTGAGGTCGAAGTTGTGACAAAAATTATAATATTGAAATAGTTTTTTTTTTAGCTAAAGTATTCGTCGAAATTAAAATGTTGTTGAGATACATTTTGGAACAAATTTTATATGAAAACTTTATTCTGAAGCATTTTATATTTTATGAACACCAGTGTAATTTTTTTTTCATAAAAAACTAATTTTAAAAGGAAAATATTCAATTTTTTTGTATCTCTCGCCGGAGATGTGAAACTTATGATTTTTGTTAGTTGTTTTCGTTAAAACTGATTTTCGTGATTTGTGGTAGAGGATTGTTACTTCCTTTCATTAAATGAACTAAAAATGCGTAATTTTCAACTAAAACTGTTCTAAATAAGTCTCTCAAATAAAGCAAAAAAATTAATTGTTCAGGTCTAAAAATACCTTTTCAATTGTTCCTTTGGTGCCACTCAGCTCGGCAGAGGACTCCTGGTACAACTGTTTAAAACTTTTTTTATATATTCTAATATTTTAAAGAAAATTTTGAGAATTCGTATCTCAAAAAAAAAAAAAAAAAAATATGGATGCATCGAATTTGTGAATGTTACAGGTAAGAGGCATAGAAAAGTGAACATGAAGTATTTGTGGTGTATCTTATTCTCACTACATTCTCATTGAATATTTTATTCATTCAAATGCCAACAAAGCTTTTGCTGTATAGACTCGAAAGAGAATTTGAAAAGTTTTTGAAGCAAATGTGTCGCAGCATGGACGAGCACTTGTTTTAGTGCACTATACGTATTAGACTCTTACTGCATTTGCAGACGTAATTGATATTAATAGTAAATAATCAAAATAATAATAAATAGTATATGGAAAATAGTTTACTTGTTTCTTAAACACAAGGGCCCATGAAGCGAGCATTACGTATGTTGTGAGTTTGTTATTTATTTTGTTTATTTTTTTATATTATTTTTACTCCACAGTTCATTCGATCACGAATACCATGATTTAGCCCCAGGTTATTTTTATGTTTTTTTTTATTTCCAGACTGAGCTTGCTACTTGGTTACAAACAAACAAAAATAAAAAACTTAGTTTTTATATTTTTTTTAAGTCATATCAACATAATATCATAACAACCGTGACCTGTAGAGCAAAGTTTCACTATAAAATTTCTCCGAACGTTGGATACAACGAAAACATTCGTTATTCATCAAACATCTTTTATTAGAGATTTTTTTTTTTGTAATAGAGCCATTTGAGTATAATTATTTATTTTTTTGGCTGGCTCAAAAAGCGTATTTTTATAAGCTGCCCCTTCTCTGAAAAGTGTAAACTACAAACTGCACACAATTTATAATTTAGATGGCGATACCAAACAAACGTAACAATATCCTTCGTTAACATCATTAGGAGCTGGCGTTATTTATTTTTCATTTGTGTATTCAATATAAAATTTATCTACAACATCGCAAACAGAAATACAATCAAATGTTTCAATTGTATTTGCGGTTGGTTACAAATGCTTGTGTACAAAAAAAAAAAAAGTCTTACTTACTTCAATGCACAACTCTCCGTTTGTATCATACTTACCGAGGGTTATTGCTTTTCGTGATGAACTGTCATAAATGCATTCTGCTACCAGTCTATCGCCTGGCAAAACCTGGACGGTTGAAGATAAACGACGGAAGTCCTGGTAGGCGACGTCTATGTTGCTGTCGTGTGCAATTGGCGGTAGTTCTTCAGTCTGTCGAATCTGCAATGCATTTTTATTTATTGATTTTTTTTTTTTTTTTTTTAAGAAGTATGTGTTTTTACTCAGCCATGTGACCGATTCGGATCGATGAAATTATAGTTGCTTAAATGTTACTTTTTTGAGTTATTATATTTTAAATAGGCATGGGCTGCCAATAAATGTTTTGAGCAACTGCTCTAGAAGTAATGACATGGCAATGCTAAAGAAAATTCCGCACTTACCGCCGGTTTGTCTAAAACGTACATTGAGTTGGCAACAAAAACAAATTTTCATATTTTGTTATTGTTTGGAATACAAATTTTAGAATGAATATTTAAACATTTATTCCGTTTGCAATATTAAAAGTAGTTTTGTATGGAGACGTTTTATTATAGAGAAGAGCTGATTACTCAATAGATGTACAAAAAAAAAAAAAAAAAAAAAAATTCAAATTGAGTGTCTGTCAGTCATAATTTTCCTTTTCATTTTCAAATCTTTTAAAGGACTTTGCAAACAATGCGAGATATGTCTTTTTGTAGTTATCCAGCGATAACGGCGCACAACTTGCCATTGTTGCAACTACCAATACTGGTTTCATTAGAATAAAAACAAATTATAACAATTTCTTCATTCTGCCATGGATTTGCTGCACGTTATATTTGTGTCATGCTTAAAATGTTTGCTTGTGCAACAGTGATGTAAGCAAGCACGAACACAAACAAGCATCCATGTGTGTCAAAAATATATGTATTTGTTATTAATGTGGAATATTACAAACCTGACGAAGCTTGACTTCCTTTCCAATTAGATGTGTGCTCATCATTACAGCGAATACACGAATGCCTTCTGCGGGAAAAGCAAATACAGTGCAGTCTTCTATACATTGTCCTTCTGATATGACCTGATTTTGTCCAGGAGGAATAATATGCCGCCAATTCGGATCCATGCCTTTTGGATGTGGTAGTAAGAGGATACAAAACAAATAAAGTTTTAGCTTTAATCCCTCAGGTACAGTTGGTATGAATCAATCAAATTCATATGTGCATCAATGTTAATAAAGATGTATGAAAAAAAAAATGACCACACTGTTACTAACTTAAGTTGTATTCATGTGCGTACATACATATGTCTCCTCAGCTTTAGAAACAAATTTAACAACAACAAAATTAATATTACATTTAATTGAAAAAGAAAAAAACTAAGAAGCTTAGCCAACCAACTCGTCATTAGACTTGAAACCACTTGTGAAAATATGTTCACTATGTAAAAAAGTGTTTTCTTACATTTTTGTAATTCTCATTAATTGAAGTGGAATGTTTGACTATATTTTCATAAGCAGTTGCAAGTCGACTGACGAGTGGGTTGGCGCCAAAGAAATGTCGCATACTCGCATAGAAAAAGCTTAACAAAGAAAAAGCTGTACAATTTTTGAAAATTTATTGGAATTTAGTTTTATGTTAAAACTATAAAACAGGGTTTTAAGCCAAGAAATTTATATGAGTCTCTTAAAAAGTATGCAGACTGAGAATGCGGTCTCAAAATAGTTCCGAATAAAGATCACATCCACGTGGCAGTGTTGTGAGATTAAGGAATTTATCATCAATTTGCATTGGAGATTGAATTGCTTAAATTACGAATTTTCATTTAATATTACGCTTGGTTTTGCTTCTTAGGATTGTTTTAGTTTTAACACATGACAATTCGTTTATTTAATATGCAGAGCTGATTTTAAAGAGGAGGAGGAGGAAAACACTCATGAAATTTAAAATTTACCATGGTAAAATTCGAACTTCCTATTTTTGTATTTTTTCTTTCCAAAAAGTGAAAAACAGAAAATGATATGCTATAATCGAAATATATCTAGTAAATTCTTTCTTTCACTTTTTACCGAATTTGTGTGGTTGAATTTTGATTGAGTTTTTTATGACTTCACTAAAAGCAGCTTCATATGTTCAAATATAGTTCAACTAAAAAGTGCTGGGTTCACCCATGGATGCACCATGGATGCACCTTTATATCCGAAGGTGCATCCGAAACAGAAGAGCCAAGTTATGGAAGCTTCAACAAGGCCTGCTCCTCAGGAGAATTTACAACTACAGGAAGTTCACTTACCTATCGATAGCACGCCGGCATCGTATGGACGAAGTACATGGGTGAAGTGAATTTTAAGTCCAGAGTTATCGGCCATTTGCCGGGTTGGTGTTTGTGTAATGTCAGGTTGAAAATTAATGTAGTGTGTTTCCATAAGGTAGTATTTGGCCTGACGCGACTCCATTGGGTATCCCGACTCCTCAGGAAATGTAAAACTCTGCAAAATTTAAGTAGAAAGGTACAAAGTTATTTGCTGTAGAATCGGTTTTCTGCAATTAAAATTTTTTGAATTTTATAAAAAATATCCTTGAATGTTTTCACATCTATTTAATTCTTTACGTGTAGATGTAAAACTACATACACATACACGTTCATACGTATCAGAAAAGTTATTTATCATGGGGGTTTTTTGTTTGGAATATTTTGTGCTGCTAATATGAATAGAAGAAAAATGAACTTACATTAGAGCCGCGTGACCACGAAGCAACTATAGCGTTACATGCTAAAGGAATATCACGAGCTCCCATGCACTGTCTTCCTTGCTCGCGTGCCATTTCCTCAAGTTCCTGATGCATGCCATGGCATTCTCTTAAAGTTATGCGTTGCAAATAATGGACGCTGGATGGCGAATCGTATATGGGTTCATACTGACAAAGGAGATAAAGCAAAACAGTGGGAATAAATAAAAAAGAAGATAACCATAAAACGGTTTTCAAGCATCATAATGTGCATAAAAAAGAAAAAATAAAATAGAATAGAATATAATAATTTATGTTGCACGAACACACTGATTTCAGCATTTGTTTTTTGTGCAGATGGTCTTATGGATGTGGGTAAATGGATGATTTGGCATGATTTGCAAATTGCAGTGAAATTAATGATTTAACAGAACATTTGAAATTTAAACAGGACATACCCTTATCAGATGATGTTTATGCTTCATGTCATCTACCTTAAACATTTTGCACCAAATGAGCGACTCATCAAATCGCGGCAGCTCAACATCTTCATTTCGAAGCTCGAGTATGCGAACGTGCTCCATGCGACGGTAGTGGACGTGTGCTCTTTGTGTCAGCACCATCGGTCGATAAGGTCGTATTGAAGCTTCTGGGTTGGGCAATGGACTGGATCCAACTGAACCGTGCGGCGGATCCCTTCCATTGTACATGTACAATACACGCATCGTGTCGTTCTGTGACAAAAGAAATTTTATTTTTTAGTACAATGGTTTTTAATTGCGAACCCGTAGACTCTTCCAGAGAAATCTTAGCTAGAGCATAAGTCTTACAAGTGACTTTCGTTTTTACAAAACAAAGAAAATTCTTCTGGACAGAGTACAATAATTGTATGTGATAATGAGTTCTTAGTTTAGACCGTTTCATTATCAACTTAATTATTTAAATGCCTTTGAATAAAGCAAATATTTTCCGTTGCTGTCGCTTGTAGGACATTAAATTCGATGTGTTTTAAATGTGTACGAGTACTTGTGCTGGCGTTTGTCATTGCTTTCCTTTTTTTTTTATTAATTGTATTTTATTTAAATCGCATTCAATTAATTATGTGAGTTGTTAAAGTAACTTTGCCGGCTTCTTCTTATGATTCTCTTTAATGCGTGCGCGTAATAAACACACACACACACACACACACACACACACACACAAACTTAATTTCAAATCATTACTTTGAGGGCATTAAAAGTTTTCAAACTCGTTTAATCAATTTTTAACAAAATAAATATTTAAACAGCTTAAAAGTTTCAAACTCAAAGTTGGAGAATAAATTTCATCATTAATCATGTTGATGGTGTGAGGTTTGTTTTGATATACATACATACATATATTATTAAAGTTTAGGTAAAATAAATAAATAAATTGTTCGTGCTACACAGAGTTTTACTTACGGTAATTGCAATGTCGTGAACATTATCACACGTATCAAGTTTTCTGCGAAACCGTAGGACAGTATGAGTTCTGTTCTCATAGCCAATCATGAGCATGTAGTCCTGGGAGGGGTCGACAATTGGTTCCGGATTTCCATTGCGTTTAAAGTGACGATCCTTAAATAAGAGAAGCTCTTACTTTCATAAAGTCATAATCAAAAAAAAAAAAAAAAAAAATACGTTTGTTTATGTATTAGTTTTTGCATAAATAATCACCAACCACACAAACTACACAAAGATCAGAAGACTCAACTACGAAACGCACGCGAGTTCCTTAAACTTCGTTGACGATCTTTTGTTCTTTTTGTTTGGAGAGTGGCGTACTCAGGATGACTATTGTAAAATGACTATATTTTTCTGAAAAGAGTTGCCACATCTGCTCTCTTGATTACACATACAGTCGAATTCAGTTAAGAGTAAAATCACTTTGGCTTGAGCAAAATATTCCTTTAAAAGGATTTGATGTACATCACTTTTTGAATTGCTCTATTAGAAGTGGAGCTTAAAATTAGATAACAAAAAATAAATTTTTTTTTTATTTCAGCTCAATGAAATAATTTATACGTTTATTTAAAAATGAGAAGTAGTTCATTACAATATATGTACATATGACTTCGTCATTCGTAAATTGATTAAAAGGTATTTTCTTTTAAGCTTAAAATAAGTACTAAAATATTTGAAACATTTTTAAAGCAAATTTTTTGCTCTGACTAAGCAATTATTTTTCTAAATCTTAGATCGGTACTAAGGATATAACCCCTGCATATGCATTGCGTTATACCCTAACTAGGAAAATAAGAACAAGCAAAGACAAAGTACTGGGAGGGTGGAAAGGAAAAATTGGGGAATGGGTGTGGACACTTTATTAACCAAAAAACAAACAAAAAACAAAAATAACATAAAAACAAAAAAATTGAGCAAGAATTACGCACTCTTAATATGTCTGTTTGGATAGCTTCGAGTCCAAGAGAGTTATCACAGCTCTTTTAATGTTACAAAACTTCGACTGTACAGAGAGAAAACAATTTGCTTTTAAAAGATGTGTATTTTGCCTGAATTCGACTGTACAGTTGTGTACGTGTATTAAGTTTTTTTTAATCTCTAACTTCTTAAAAATAATTTTAAAACAAAAGTTTCATGAAGTTAAAACATGTTATTTTTTATTTAAAACTAATTGCCGTTTGGTTGGGAAGAACTGTAGAAAAGCACAATTACAATTTAAGATGAGAGTTTAAGAATTCTGGCTGCAGATCCCACCGCAAATGGCGACTCAGAGTACGAAAAACTATAACGGCCAGTAAGCAGGAGCGTGGCAAAAAATCATCAATCGTCTTCAACTAATCCCCAACTTTTTAGTTCGATTAACAGTTCAATTCACTTTAAAATATTTCCAAAAAAAAAAAAAATTAATTTTGATGAGCAAAAGTTCGTAAATTTTAATTTAAGAGCAACATTTCAATTTGAATCCCGCCTAATCTTCAGCACGTGATTGATTTCAAGTTTAGTCAAGTTCGTGCGTGCCAGGAAAACATCGAGACAGCTCTCACACATCAAAATAGTTGCTGTGCACGGCACCTTCTTGTTATTCTTTGTAATGTGATAAAAATTGTTTTTCGTGAGTAGCAATTACAGATTTGTAAGTACTTCTCTGTGTACGAAAACAAATGCGAACGACAACACACAACAGGCAATCAGAATTATATTTGTATTATTAATTAGTTGTTTCCACAACACAAGCAGGGGACTTCTGTGCAAAATTTTGAAGGAAATCAGAAGAAAAAAAACGTTTTTACCACAAATTTCCAAAATTTTGCAGACAATTCATTGTGTTGTTGGCTTGTGTTGTGGCAACATCACATAAATTTCTCAACATAGTCATGCTCATAGAATAGAGGCAGCCGCTTCTGGATCTCACGATCCAGAAGTTAATTGGGTACAAATGTGTGACTGTGAAACGAAAACATGAGTGAAAACTTACCTGAAAGTATGTCTGACCTCTCTCAACCCAACCAACGGCCATATCGGAGCCAGCGATGTTGCCGTCGGGTGAAAATCCGAATCCCACATAACCCAGTGTACGTGCTTGTATTTCAAACGTTATGTCTTGATTGATGATTCGCCATAGTATTCGAAAATCCTCATTCAAATCAACGGCATGATCCCAACTGAGGGCTTCCTTTGCACCAGCAAACTGCTTTGCACTCACTGAAGTCGATACCAAGTTTTCGAAAAAGCAACTCACAAATACCAAGCAGGACATTAAACATGTGATTAACGACGACAGCGATACACTTAAATATTTTACTTTAGTCGGTGTGGTCATTATGATACAAACTGGCTGACGGCCGGCCTCTTCTGCTTGTTTGTCTGCCTGTCTAGCAAGCTGACTAACTGACCAATTTATACTGTGGACTCTTTTGGCAAAAAAGTGCAAATGTGTTTGTATTTTCGTTTGCTTAGACAGCAGCTGAAGAAATTGTCTCGCATTTATACTGTTTCCTTTGCCGCAGAAATTGTTGCTGTCGTTTATCACAAAATACTTTGAATTTTTTCTTTTCCGTTATTTGTGGAGCAGCAGTGACTGACTGTTTGGGTGCGTACGTCACATCTACTGCGATTACAAATGCTGTTTGTGTGTGTGTGAGTGAGAGTGTGAGTGTGTAAGAGTGTGATTGTTTGCAGTCGGATTTAGTTGCCGTAATTAATAGTTTAGGTTGACCAGCCTCTTTTGGGAAGAAGACGTAAAGGACTTAACTCGACATTTATTGCTCGTAAAGCCTCTTTAACAAGCACCAAATAGCAAAATTACATACAATGAAATGAACGATGGCGTGTGCGTATGTGTGCACTCACACACACACACGTACTTTCGTATGTGAATGGATTTGTGCACAAGTGGGTTAGTAATTTCACTCTGTGAGGGGCTGCTTGTTTTATTTTACTGCTTGAGTTTGTGGCATAAATGCTCGAGATTTTTTTTTAATGTTTGAATGAATAACGTTATGCGTTTTGGTGTGTGCGTGTGTGTGTGTGGGTGTGTGATGGTACAGTGAGCGAGTGCGGTATTGTATTAAATAGTTTGTTGAAAAATAGGACGCCACGTTTACAAACAATCGCATAAACGGCTGCTTGTCCGTCCAATTGTCCGTTTGCGGGTACTCGTACCGGTATTCAATTATTCAAAAATATGACTGTATGCAACTTTGAAAGTTTTATTTCCTACTTTCGCTGTCTGTGTGCGTGCGTGTATTGAGATGTACATGAACATACTACATACATACGTGTGTGCGAGCAGCATGTGATGTGCGTGTTAATCGCACTTGTTCTGTTTTTGGTCCGTATTTAGGTGCTGGAGAGCTGGAGCGGTGGCTGCCAAGTTTCTCTGTTGGAGGGCCAGTGTTATTTGCACGTACTTTATGCGTTTATGTATGCATGTATATTGCGAAAAACAATTTTACTTCTCGGTGGCCTTGTGATTATGTTTCATTTTTGTGTCGCTCCTTGTGGCGCAGCGTCGCACAGCCAGCCGTTTCAAGTGTTTGCAATTTTTCGGCACTTTCACGGACATGCACGCGCTGGCAAACTCATTTAAACTTGAGCACACTCTTTAGCACAGCACAGCAGAGCAGAGCAGAGCTGTGTTATTTTCATTTAAATTTGGAAAGTTTTTCTATTTGTTGTTTGGATTGGTGTCGGTTTACTATTTTATGGTTGCAGTTGTTGTTTCACGAAATTCAGTAGTATTACAGTGTTCGGCTCACAGCTCTTAAATATGTAAAGTACTTGTTTTCGCATTTAACAATAAAGCAGAGTTTAAGTTTTGTTTTGGTTCGAAAGCTGTGCCGCTACCGGCTGGCTGGTTGGCTGGCTGGCTGGCTGGCACAATTATGTTTTTATGGCTCTTTATGCTGTACTCAATACTGGTGCGCGGTATTCGATTTCTTATTTTTATTCAGTGTGTGTATATCTCTTTTAATATGTGAAATGGAATTTTGTTTATTTGGCTTTTATATTTTACTGTTTACAAATGCTTTAATACACGATATTACACAAACTCAGGAACAACAAATAAACACGAAAACAAAAAGAGTACAAAAAGAAGTAACGCTTGTAGATCGTTCTTATTTATGGGTTTATATCGACATGGCTGTAACACTTATACATACAAATACACGCCGGTGTATTTGTGCGTGTATGCGGATACAGTGCACAAAATACTTTTGTATACTCTTGCAGCAAAAAAAAAAAAAAGAAAAAAGAAAGAAGATTGTTTGTAGTTGTAGTATTTGGAGCAGTTATTGATGACTTTTTTGTTTGTTTTTGTCTGGTACTGTTTCTGTTCGGTGGCTGTGTACATCCTCACATGCTTCCGCCTTTTATTTATGTGGCGCGTTGTCCTTTTTCGTTCCTATAAATCATATCGCATGTTCATTTTTGGTTATTTTAATTATCAGGCAATATTCATAGATTGCATTTCTTTGTGGTCGTTATTATTTTTTGAACTTCTGCATTGATTGTTTCTTTATAGCTGAAAAAAAAGAAAAAAAAGAAATGAAACAAAGTGAAAACAAACACACACAAATGGATTGAAAGCGGCAGATATGGCTGTGTGCATTTGCATGCGAATATGCACATTGAAATGAATAAAACAAGTAATACAAACATTTCTGCCACTACCTTTTGTATTTGCAAACTTAATTTACGAAATGGCTGAAATCGATTGCAAAGACTTTTATTGAATTTAAATTTTGCACTTTGGATAAAAATTTTCGGAATTTTTATACGCAACTATTCTCTATACTCCAGCAGCATACTTTTGTCTTCAATATAGAAAAACTTTAATAAATTGATAAATAAACTGTAATAAATTGATGGAAAAATAACTGATAATAAAAAGTGCAAAATTATGAATCAGACAAAATTCTAACGAGTTTTTCATACAAGCAAACATACACATCAAGTTGGCATTTCCTCCAGTCCCAGCTCTTATTTCAAATACTAAAAAAAAAAGAACATGACCATGACCAGGTCAATCGGTGAGGGCTACAATGGTTAGTGACTTGTTTCATAATAAAAATTAAAAAAGAAGAGCCTTCGTAGCGGAAAACGCAATCAGAACAGTAAAAGTCTGTTTGATTATTCATTTTGGCCGCACAAAGATTTGCTTGAACGAAAACAAAAAATCTCTATTATTAAAAATTTGGCCAGAAGAGTTTTGTTTTGGTCGCCTAAGATTGTCTGCTTGTAATTCAGTTTGTAAGTGGGATTTTTACTGCAATCAAGGACATTTAAATGTTTAATGGGTCACGTGCAAGGGCGACACTCTAAATTTCTAATTTCTCTGTAGCGTCTGGTTCTTTAAAGCAGATGCATGCTGTCAAATGTAAATCCCCTTCAAACTCAAAGTGGGAGGAACTCTGTATCACCAATTCCAATGATAAAGAGGCGGCTTATTCACGACATTGCCAGCAAAAATGACGATAAGCGTTCAGGTCCTGTAGAATGTTGTTGTCCGATTGGGAAATGATCGCAAAAATCCAATCTCAGTTCAGGTAAGACTTAAAAATAAATTAATGAACTTGAGTAGCGAATATGAAGTGGAATGAAAAATTCTTTGTTGCAGTCATTGTCTTTTTGAATGCATTTCTTAGTGAAAAGAGTGAATGCACAGGTTCATTTTACTATCTGAACATGGTATAAACATGGTTGCTTGATATCTGTTCTTTGTGAAGGGGTACAAAATTTTTTTGATTGATAGAATTTTTGTTTTTGTTGAATTTTAAATACTTGCTCTTAGATTATCCACTGCAATTTGTTTTGTATTATATTTTCTTCCCAGCCCTGGGTACGTGTATGTCCAGCGCCGAATCATCTCCATCACAAAACTACTGGGCATATAGAATTTGTGCAACTGTGTGTGTAATGTTTGGGAATCTATTTTTCAATACGTGTACGAAAAATATTTGAATAACTTTTTACGTATTTGGTTTGTTTGTTTGTGTAGAAGGGGGGGGGGAAAAAATACATAAAAATGTGTGACGTTATTTTAAAATTTATTGTTCATGAGGGAAGGGAACACAGCTTTCAACTGTTTTGATTTGTTGTCATCTTCGGTTGAAACAGTAAGTAATGGTTGCTGGAAAATGAAGCTTTAAAGATAACACGGCGAAAGGTTCACAAGATCAAATAAATTTAATAACACAAAATATAATTTTTCTGTAGCTTTGAGAAGGTGACATTTATTGAATAATTGAGGTCTTGGGTCTACAGTTTAACAGATAAACATTTAATAATATCGATCGGTTTTTGATTACAAATATTAAAACTATATTAAAAAAAAAACTATAAAAAACTTCAGAGTTCTGTAATCAAAACGAATATGTATTTTTGTGTTGATTTACGATGATATTTTTAATTTATCTTTTCACAAACGAGCGAATTCCTATGCGACCTTTGGTTTCCTTTCTTATAGCAAATGTTACTACTAGATTCGTTCCTGCAGAAATCGCGAGTTGAACCCACAGTTTTAGATTAGACTGGATTGATAGCAGGATGGTGATAGGAATTTAACCAAATACACATGTGTATTTGGTGCACAAATCTGATTAGTAATGTAAAAGCTCTAATTCAGCAAAAGAAACTTTTCAAAATATTTCTATTCTAAATACATAGAGTACTCTTTGATATTGTTTATTGGTGTATATTAGCTTTAGTTGTGGTCATTTTGTATGCCTGGGCCAATGCCAATATAATCGCACCATATCGATTAATTATATTCTTTTGTTTTCTTTTCTGGATACGACAAACAAATTGGCTATCACTTACAATAACTTTGTTGCTTATAAAATATCCTTAAATCATCCAAGTATACCACCAGCAATACACAATTTATAAAATATTCCATTAGCAATTTGGAACTTTTATAAATAATTTGCTGACTGAAAACGACAACACCAATCATTTATTTTAATTGAGTTCTGAGAATTGAGCATGTCGTTGTCGCTGGATAGAAACAGTATAAAAAATCGAATTGCGTGTGATATTTTATTAGTTTCTTATTTTTAAAAGTGATTTATCAATTGAATTCAAAATAAACTTTCTTGCTTTTTCTTCTAATGAATTGTTATATGAAACAATTAATAAAGAAAACTTTGTATTAAAAGCATAGAAAGAAAAATTAATTTCTTTATCATTGAAAAGAAGAAAAATTAAATGTGTGCGTTAGAGGGCAACATTTTTTTTTTTTTCTTTTTTGGCAACAGGTTGTAGTTTCAACATTATGTAGAGCATGGCAAAACGAAAGAGCAGTCATTTGACTCTTGCTGTCGCTGAACAACTTATTCTATATAAAAGTTGTGATTGATATTAATTAAACAAGACACAAAAAACTAAAAAAAAACTACACAGCCAAAAATCGCTGATGTTTTCTATGTCTTGTTCAATTAATATCCACACAACTGTAATAAAGAATGAACTTGAGCCCGATAAACGTTATACAAAATATACATAGAAAAAATTCGATTAATAACGATAATTAATCTATCGTGAACTTTCTTCACGCACCAACATTTTTAAAGTTTTGTAAAAAAATTATTATGTTTTTAATATTTGTTAAATTTGTTTGAGTATATGCAGATTTAATATTTTGTATCTCTCAGAATGTGCACAAAAATAAAACGTGTGTAAGAACTAGTTTATCTGCAAAGCCTTGCAGTACTGGGTCAATAATATACCCTATACCAAAACAAACTACAGGGGTACAAAAATAAATGCTATACTTAAATTATTTGCAAAGTTTGTTGGTCTGCGGTCACACCAATCCTTCCCGGTGTCATAAGCAATAAGTAGTGATTTGCATTATAAATCACTAATACTGATTCCGTTGAATTTAGTGCGTGTGTGTAATTGCGGCGGTACAGTTCAGGAGACTGGTTTCGCAAAGTTTCATGAATGCCCTTATTGTTTGTATTTAATTTTCTAGTACATTAAAAACTGGAACAAAATAAAAAAAAAATACTCATGCTCCTTCTCCACAAGCTTGCAAATTCATTAGGGCTGGCCGTATGCTCTCTACCAAAACAGTTTCAAATCATTTTATGGCATCAAATGATCGATTAAGCACTTCCCATCGCTTTCCCTCGCCACCTTGCCAGAAAAAACAAACTGGTCTTAAACCAGGTAAAGTGGTGATTCAAGACACTTTTGCTGAACAATTCTTTTCATTGCGCCCTCAAATTAGATGAATTGCGAAAAAGAATTATGAAGTGTTTGGGAATAAAAGTGAAATGTCGTTCTAAATCACATGTTTTTTTCTTTCGCATATTAGAAATTCCAATTTTACATTACGAGTATTGTGTGCAGCACAGCACGGCAAGTACAGGTTGTAGACGTGAAGTAATTTGAAAGGATATAAAAAAGTAATATAATGCATAGTTTCTTAAATGAATGTGGGTTTTAAAGTATTGCACACAACATGCCAAGCCAAACCACAGCCTCGCAATGCCTTTATAAGCCTTTATTCAGTGCACTTTGAAAGCACTACAACAGCAACAACATCACAAGATAAATGTGAAAAATGGCAAATAAAAGAGTACAATAAAGCAAACAATTTTGTACGTACGAACGAATATGCATAGAGAAGCACACACACACACATACACGCATTTGTGTAAGTACATGTTTGTGTATTTTGAACAATCGAAGCAATTCATCATTTCCGAACAGTTGCTGTACACATTTATATATGTATTAATATTGCATTATTTCTGGGGATGAGAAGTCCTTTAAACGCCCGTCTATCTGTCTGACAAATGACTAAATAGGTTGTATGTATGAAGGAAAGTTGTTAAATAAGGCAATGGGAGAAAGCATTTAACATAAAGGATGCCAGGATATTCAGATTTGCTGAGCATCGTATCTCGTGTTCATGATTTATAGCAACGTTTGTGTGATTGTGCCAACTTACCTTAAAATGTAAAATATTTATGCATATTTATTCCCAAAAGTGGGCTGCAATATAATCCAGATTTATTGTGTGCCGAGATGCTGTTGGCTTGATGCATGGAGGGCCGAAGGCAACAAGAGCAGCAGCTCTGCCTATTTTTTTCTATTGCTATTGTTGCTTTTATTGTAACTGCTATTGCCTGGACTACAGGCTGTGGGCAACACATTCACGTAGTTGTGCAATTTCAGCACACGAGGTGGAACGCACGCTCTATCATATGCAAAGTTTAAATTGTACAGACTTTTGTTATGACGACACACATTCATGTACATATTATAAACGTATGTGTGTTCAGCAACTAACAAAGAAAAACAAACACAGACATTTCAGCATTTCAATTTTTTGTTTCACTATTTACAATTATTTTATTTGCCAAAGCAATTACAACAATAAAATTCCCTCAACAGGATTAGGAGCAACGTCGTTCTGCCCCTCATTTGCTTGCTTGAAAGAAAAACTTTTGCACTCAAAGGACCACCGACCGACTCAACAAAACGCACGATGATGCTATTAAATAAAAACAATATAAAGAGGAAAAAAAAACTGCAACATCAAGTAGTTAAAGTAATTGAAGTGCTATTTGTACTTGATGTATGCACCAACGGTAGTGGTATTGGCAATCGCATCCATAACCACACATGCACTAAACTCCAAAACCACAGATTTATTTGATTTTCTTCTCAGCCAACACAATTTATTCATAAACTCGTGCATACACAAGCAGATTTTTAATTTGTTTTGTACACCAACATTTACAGACACTTGCACACTTGCACACATGCACCTACGTAACTGTGTGCGCTTGTGTGTGCATACATTTGCACTGCATACACTCATACATATAGTTTTTTTTTATTTTTTTATTACTATTTGTATTAAACATGCAATTGCTCTCATACACAGACACACAATACAAAATACAAAAGTTTGTTTTAATTTTTATTATGGCTTTTTAATTCATCGACACTCGAAAAAGCTAAAGAATAAAAATTACTGTCTCCCATCCAGCGATATTGATTATTTACAAATTACACATGATTTTCAGTCAGTAGTCAGTGGCCTGCTGTCAGAATGCGATTCGGCGAGCATTTTTGCTCCCACTTGTGCTCTATTCATTCTCAGACTCACATTTTCACTCTTTGGCTTGGTATACCTTGCAATGTGCATGCACATGCATGCATACTCTTTATGCACTAACAGACGAAATAGATGACACCAATTGTAAACACTAGAAAACGGAAGTACCCCAAAAAGTATTTACAATTTAAGAAAATAGAAACAAACTACAAAACGGCCTCTAATTTAAAATGCCCGCGGGAGAACAAACAATAACTCGTTCGAGTGACTGTGCAGTTTCATTTCATGTACATATTTTGCTTAAATATCCATTGAATAGATGGTTTTCGATAGCAAAAGTTTATTCATACCGCTCAGGATTTTGCCGCGAACATACGAGCGCACACGTTTATCGATGCACGCAAAAAGAAAACAAAACAATTTGCAACCTGTTCGTGCAATATCAACAACATCAATGGCTTCCGACGGATACCATACGACTCAAAACTAAGACAGTAACTGAATTCACTTTCTGCAGTACCTGGATTAGGTCACCTCCAACAGTACTGTGTACGTGTATGCATAACAATTTTGTTGTTGTTTTCATTTTCATCTATTCCCTGCGGTGTGGCCAAGTTTGAAAAATTGCATGGAAATGCGTAAAAGCAACTGTAATGCATTTAAAAAAATTCATATGATGTGACAATAAATAGAACAGGACTTCACATTTCCTACTTACAAATGACATTCATAGTCTTTTAACAAATTTAAACATATCTTAATATGTAGCTAAATACATACATAACTAAAATTTCTAAATACTATATCAAATATTTTGATCATTCAGATATTGTGCTGCGGTTCTTGGAACTTCTGCCAAAGATGATTTTTATGTTTGCGGTGTTCCTTCCCAAACTGCTCTGTTGCTGCCCTCTCCAGACTTTCTATAGAATTCAAAAACGGCGATTACAATGAACGGTATATTTAATTGCTTGAACGCCATTGCTTGACAAGAGCCAAAGTGTGTCAGACGTAACTGTAATGACATGTTGGAAAACCTACTCTAATGCCATATTCCTTTGAGGATGTCTTGATTTATAATTATTCTGATATCGAATTTATTCTGATGTAACTTTGGAGTACTGTGTATATGTTGCAGAAAAAGCGAAAAAAAAAATTATTTACAAAGTTAAGAAATAGTAATTAAAAAATAATTTTTTAAAGGGCTTTAAATCAATCTACAAGTGAGCAAAAATGGTCACTCTGATTCCCTGCAACTATCAACAACATTCAACTTTGAGTTGAACAGACGGCACAACAACTTTGTAATTTTTGCTCATTCACTCAGTCACTCACTTACGACCAGCAAATCTATTACAACAAAATAATGTTTCATACATTGGTACATATTGGCCACACAAATAGACAATGTATCTTGTGAGAGAATTGTTTCATTACCCTCTTGTTTTGTGAAAAGCGTTTTAGCGTACTCACTGCCAAGTTGCCATTTCTGCGAGTTTCAGAAGTTCTTTTGTAAGTCTTTGGCGAATGGGAAGTGAAAACATGTGAAAGCTAGACTTTATGTCTTCAATTGGAGAATTCATTTAAAATGCACATTTCTCAAATTTCCATAGAAAATTTAAGCCAGTTGGATATGAAAGAAATTGTTAAAGGTTGAACTAAATAAACTTCGCCAACCGACATGCCAAATAAAGAGAATAGACAGTTTATTTAGGTAATTATAGTAAACAGTCTTTTTCTATGTGTGATTTTAGTTCAAAATCACACTAACGCTGCTGGCGGCAGTGTCCGTATACTTAATATTGCTGCTGTGGCTGGTATTTTTATTACTCATACGTCATGTGCGATTGTTATTGTTACTGAACATTGAATACATTTTTTCAGCATTTTTTCACAGCGTTCTTTTATGAATATGTAGCAATTGACTATTTGTTAAAGATGTTTTGAGATAAAACATATTAAAGTGAAAAGAATCTATAGCTGCAATAATTTGATATTATCAACCCACAAGAGGATCAACTAAAATATCTACAGGTTGACAGGGACCTCCACACAATAATGTGACATGAGTACTTTTAGCATAAAGCGTTTTTTTTATTGATAAATTGTTATTATTTTGTTTTTTTTTTTTTTTGCAAATCAAATTAGTATTCAGAAAAATAATTAATAAAATATGTATGCATGTACTTTAAATGCAAAAAATTCTCCTAAAGCTGAATATAAAAAATTGGCAAAAGGCAGTACATACATGAAAATAGAATATAGACTATATTTGTTATAGAAAGTACTAGGAATCCCTGCAAGGCCGCTAATGAGTCGTACGCAAGTACTGCTAGAAAAGTTTTTCAAATAAAAGAACAGTGAAACTTGGACTAAAAAGATTACTTTAATGATACTCATATTTAACAACAAAGTAAAGAAAATTATAATTATTTTTACGACGCCATTCACTTCTCAGTTGAACTTATACTTAGGATTTCCGAACTCTCAATTTACAAGTTGGAAATATAAATTTTGAATGGCAACCCTTTTTGGAATTGTGTTTTGAAGCGTGCGTCAATTAAAATTGTAATAAAGTACCAGTAAAATTATATTTTTTAAACGCTGGCTGCTGTTTAAAAAGGGGTTTGGGAATTGTTTAAATTTAGCTGACATGCACCAAATACACCAAAACACACACTGTCGGAGGAATGTACATATGTAAATATACATGTGTTAAAGTAAAAAAAAAAAACTGTTTCTCTACAACAGATGTAAATACACACACTTTTGAATGTAGATATGTATACCTGCATAGTTACTGCTTATGTTTTTATACACGAAAATCAAATACTTTGAACTGACAGCTTATTGAAGCTTTTCGAAGCGACATTCACTAAACTGTCACATAACTATTTGCATTCTTGTACACACAAATCAAGGACTGAGGTATACATAAAAATATTTGTGTTTACAAACGTTTATGTAAATTCTTATGCACTCTGCCTCTGTTGTGTGCGGTTGTGCGAGTGGCATTTTCCTACCTGATACACAAACATCTTTGTTTTTGATTTTAGACTAATTCAATTCTGACATGTTCCCCACACAACTGAAAATCAGCGTAATATCTCATTTGTAACTGATTCTTCCGTTTCAAATCGGTCTTCCGTTCTGCGCAAACTCTCTAAATTTTTTCCTTTTTTTCTGCTCTTCTTTTTTTTTGTGAGATTCGTTTCGTGATTCTTTTTTGTTTTGTTTCAATTCCATTACTTTCGTTCTAAACGTGCCATTCTTAACTGTTTTCTGCTTTGTTTGATTTGTTTTTCTTTGGTTTATTTGGTTTTCCTTTTCAAATTGAAATATTTACCGAAATGTCTGGATACAGATGTTCCTTTTCTGCGCGTGGAAGTTCCTGTGCACTATTTTGCTGCAAATATGAACACATTCGTTTGTCCTCATGCATGTGTGCATGTATGTGAGTGTAACGTAAGTAAATAAAAGCCAACATTTTAAATATGTAAATACTTATGTTTAGATGGCTTAATGAGCTATGAAAATAAATTTCATCATATTTAATCAAATGAAAGCAAAAAAAAGAAAGCTGAGTGAGTGTGCAAGATAAATGGAAATTGACAGGTACCGGCACGTGAGAATGTATTTGTGCAATTTGGGCGGGCGACAGGAAAATGTTTTATCTTTTGCGATAAGCCAGAAACATGCACAATGTTTTGAAGCAGCTTTTTTGTCATTACAATTTGCTTTACTTCATAAAAACCTTCTTTTTATCCCTTTTGAACGAAAACTCCTTAAGCTTGAGCAGAGAATGCAACTGGAACGAAAAAATTTTTTTTTGCAATACTACCATCACCTCATTAAAATATAAGCCACAATAGCAACGGCATAGGTGGTCTAGTTTTCCAGCGAATTGTTATGCGACCGTGTCTTCTGTCTGTTTCAGCCGTTTATACGCCTTCTTCACGTCTACCAACAGACGGCTGAAAAAGACCGGAAACAATTACTAAGGTCTGTTTTTAGATTAAAACATTACGCAATAAGCTTCTGATTTGTAGTTTTTCGAAAAAAAAAAAACCAAGTTTTGAAATTACTCAAAAACAAAAACAAAATTCTTGCTTCAAATTTTTTTTGCCTCCGTGAAAAATGTTCAACTTTCTAAGTTGAACCGAATGTCTTCGTTCTTTCTATCAACTCTATTTTTTAATGGGAAAAAGTTCTCGAGTAACGTAGACACTGGGCCTTCATTTTTTAGAAGGCCCAAGGTAAAAAAGTCACCCGTGTTTTCCCCCTGAGTTATTTATGGGACTGTGCTTGTAATGTGTGTTGAAATAGAAATGGAAATCTAATGCACACATGAGCCATGAAAATAAATAAGTAACAAGTTTTATTGTTTTACATTCTGCAATGGGTTTCTTTTTACTTCGTTTCCATTTTCCCGCTACTTCTGTTTTCGAAATAAAACTCTTAAAGTTAAATCGATTGCACCATCACTTTAGATAAATTGCATGAACTCATGCGCTCCGATAGTCTTCCTTTAAACACGGCCCACTGAGCACGTCAGTATAGAACTAACTGTTCAACTTTTATATAAAACAAACAAACAAACAAACAAACAAATGCCCTCATACATACATAAACAGACCTAAACTTTTTTGGCATTTTTTCAACTAGTATAACGAATTCCTGCCTATGGAGGAAAAACTGAACACATGTGCAAATATGATCATATGAATATATTTCTATAAACACACACACACACACATACATACATACATACATACAACGTTATGTACGTTTATAATGCACTTGTGAGAATTAATATTTTGTGTACTTGCAACTGACAGATCCGGCGGAAAACGAAATATCTAAAAATGAAAATTGTTAAATAATTATTTTTGAAAAACATACAGGACTAGATACATACGAATCAATGAACAGGCATTCAAAACCGTCAAAAATTTGATAATTAATTTTTAAATATGTACATAAATGTTTCTGACACTTCAACTCAAAAGGGCGAATTGTTTTTGCATACCAAAAAAAAAAAAAAATTAAGAAAAAAAAGCTGCCAATATTGAGTCACTTCTGCTTCGTTTTTGACATTTGATGAGTGTAAAGTTTTTAATGAGCAAACTTATTGACAAATTTCTTACTCTTGCCACGGAGTTTGAAGTGCAAAATATCATCAGTCGCCTTATTCTACATACATACTTGGAAAAGAGAAAATATTTTTTGAAATTTAAGGTCCACAAACGCCGAAGCTCTTGTGAAATAAAATCTTGGCATTTCTTGTCGTTTCAATAAATCTGAAAGGCATGTCAATTTTCAAGCGAAGCCACAAGGTCTGATGATAAAATACATAAAAACAAATAATAACAAATTGTGATTGACCTAAAAATAAAATACCCAATTAACTTATTTTAGTTTGCTGAAATTATTCAAATTACATCACATGGCCGAAACAAAAATATCGTAACGATTTTATTGCTTAACATCATGACAACAACAACTCGAAAGGCAAAACAGAAAAAGGAAAAAAATATTCGTCAGCCACTTAAATAAATGTGGAAAATGGTTTTTTTTTTGTTACGCTTTCTAAAGCCTAAAATTGTTTTGTCAAATTATGAATGTATGTGTATGACTACCGAAATCTGTATTTGTCAAAGGAGTACTACAGTGTGCAAGTGTTTAAACAAATGATTCTTCTTTCTACTTGTGCAGACAGACAGTGGTGGTTGTGCTGGTGACAGCAAAATAAATGATTTCGATGTATCAGAACATCATTACAAGAGAACGGGTCTGCATAAATATAGTCGTCGGTAGCAAGAGTCACAGAGCAAGAGCAGAACAGGCCATCCTGAAAATGGATGTGCTCGCGAATAAAAACAATCGATTCTGTATTCGTATAAAATCTTATCAGAACGCAATTGTTTAAAAAAACACTTTTTTTTTTGTGATTTTTATATCGTTATACACATTTTGAGTGAGAAAGATTTTCTTGATTCAAAAATATTTATATATGAACATTTTTCCCCCAAGTTGATATTTTGCCGCCGATGCGTGTTCGTAACGTATGGTAGTATACATATTTTTTTTTAGATAGTACTAAGCTTTTAAATATATATTTTTTCTATGACCTTACGGAAAATGTGAGACAAACACGTTCATTCACGAAATCAACGTATACAAATTGAATAAAATATTAGATGATTAAGAGACGCTAAAATGTACAAAATAATGAATTCTGTGAGAAGGCGACACTCGTTGGGTAGACACGGACGTCCTTTAGGTTGGTAGAAGAGGTATGACAGCCCATGTCTTCAGACATGAACTTATGCCAGTGTAGGCTGGCGGACTTAGTTTTAACTCATAGAGCTATAGGAATTCGATGTCATATGCAAAGTTCCTTGATTTCTTCCAACCCATAGGTTGGTTTGTCCGATAAGTTGTCGCTCCTTAGATGGCTGTTCGGCATTTGTGGGTGGGGTGGGGCACTGGCGCGATCAGTACTTCAATGTCTTAAAATCCTCCGCACATGCTTTGCTTTCATCTCCTCTCGCTATTATTTTGCCGCTTATGAGTGGCAGCAGTTGTAAGTGACCTGTTATCACTCCCATTATTCTAATCAATTCGGGCTTGCGAAAACTTCGTTTTTTCCTCGTCTGGATCCCACCATAGTTATCCTGTTAATTTTGTTGTAATTCATTTGGTGGTTATTGTACACTGTTTTCTCTGTGTACTTTTAATTTATTTTTATTATAATAAAAATACACATTTCAATTGGCTTTTAAAGGAAACAAATAATCAAGTTGGTTTTTTTATTTTTATTTTTTTTTTTTAATTAACACATTATGGGCAAAAACTTTGTTGCTGATTTTAATGACAACCGTTAAAAATTGCACTAGTTTGCTTATAGTTTTTGGATTCACTGATTGTGATACAAGCAAGCGAAATATTCGCCCACCACTGCTCGCAGGACAAATATAATTTCTTGTCTCTACTGAATTAATTTGGTTTAGTCGCGACGACTGCCAGTTATCTGTGACTGGAATCAAATAGGGAAATGAATTGTGTTTTCTAAGTTGTACTGTAAGCAAATGTTGCAAAATTAGTATATTTTCTACATTTGTGCGTATGGTTGAACGTGCTTGGTTTTTGATTTATGTGTATTTATGTATTTATAAGACCATTTGCCTATTCGGAACTATTTTATTTGCTTGTACATGTAAAGTTACAATTTCAAATATTGTTGCAGAAAAAATACTTTGCTTACGATTTTCTTAGCGTATTGCAATAGTCTAGCACCAAATTTAGCCAGAGACTATCATTTCAGTATTGCTATAAAACTATTGTTACTGCCTAAAAAGGTTGAGCCAAATAGGAATTTAATAAACATAAAATATTTTTTATCTATGCGACCCCCAATGTACATATGTATGTAACGACTTTTGTTTGACATGCTCTTAAACCCCTGCTCGGCTTATGAATACGGCTGCCGGCCACATTCAGCTAGTGAAATTGTTTTCTTTTTGCATTAGACAGTGATTAAGTTAATGCGATACAGGACGAAGCTAAAGAATTTCCGCTTCGATGGAAATATAAAATATATTTAATTTAAACACAGCTCAAGCGTTCTTGCACTCGTATTCATACGAGTTGTTGTCGTTATTAAATAAATTTATAATTCTTGTACAAATTGCAACCTCTAATTTAGCCTAATTTCCTGACCAATTTTATCATTATTACTGAACTGAACAATAATAAAAGCACATTTCGTTCGAATGTTGTTGACTTTTATATTCCATGGGGCAAGGATATTAAATGAAATGAAATGAAATGAAAGCATTACTTTCAACTACCTTGTGTTTGGGTATAATTGTTTATAACTGCAGACATTCATACATACACACATCTATACACACATATTTGTGTGCTGTGCCTGCCTGTCGTGTGTGTCGGAAATATTTTTGGTACACTCACACATACATACGTGTGCAGTGCATATTTTTGAGTCACCAGTTCTTCGTTTTGCGGTCACAGACGTTCAGATGTGTAGCCCTGTTTATCGACATGCCGGTGTGATGTAGCTTACAAAGTAGTTTGCTTCATGTCTATACACATAAGTATGTGTGCACGAATGTGTTTGCAAACTGAACCTTTGGTTTTGCCAGCAACGGTAGGATTGTTGCAGCTTCAAAATTTAATATAATAACATGCACGCAACTGCTGTCAATCGAACTTCTGTGACAGGCAGCGTTTCGTCTTCGTATTTATTTGTGTGGCTCTATTTGATGTTGCAGGTTGAACTTGTATTGTGTGCCTGCCAGCAATATGTCCAAATGCAGCTACATGACACTACACCAGTGTTGCCGATTTCTATATAATTGCATACATTGTGTGTAATTTTAGCTTGCGTGCGTAGCGTATGTAATTTGTATGTAAATTTGCTTTAAGCCATTTCGTTAAATTTTTTTTTATTATTCTTTATGAGCTCTGGTCCTTTGAAATATAATAAAATATTGTATTTTAATTATAACGGACACCATCTTATGTTGAATCGAAAATATTTCCATGCAACATGCTGTTGCGCAAATTTCTCAGCATAATTGCAGCACTATGCAGCCGCCAAAAGAGCTCCATATTGTCTATATCGTATGGTACACCAACCACAGAACTATCATTAGTTCAGATTCTGTGTGCGTAGATTTATCTTCTTTCTAAAATAAGAGATTTCTGAAGAGACTGCATGTATGATATCAGAATTTTGAAATTACGTACTCGCATTTTTTACACTTAATGTCCGCGAATTCTAAATTGTGTTAGATTTAAATTGCATTAATATAATTTTTTTTTTGAGTGTAATCATTATATCTCGAGTTATTGAAAAAGAAGTGACAACAAATTTTTTTGCCTAGAAAAGTTGTATAGTTTTAATTTTTAAAAATTTACAAAAAGAAGAAAACCTGGCATTCACAAAGTTGCATTATAGAGCAATAAAATGAGCATCTATGTATAAATACTTATTTTATTCTCGATAAAGCGAAAGTAGCTGTATAGTATATCAGAGGAAATGTGAGGCGTTTTTGTTTGTGTGGAAAATATGAGCAGGAAATGCGGTAAAAGTCACTTCGCGTTTGCTTTTTAAAACACCTTACTTTTGTAATTCGTGTGAATGTTTTTCTTCAATTCCAAATCTATACATATGTATATATGTATATTTTTATAAATTATTTGTCTGACAACCCTACTAGTCCCAAAGTATCAGCATAGAGGTCAAACTGCATCAGCTGAAGACCATAAATTACGCGTATTAATAACAATGTCCTCAATAAAATAATAGATCTCCAGTATAGTCAAATCTTCCCCCCGAACACAACTTTTTCTGCCGTTACATAAATACACGTATGTAGGCTGAAGTTTTGTGTCTGCAGGGCAGTGAAAGTATTACATTGAAGTGGACATGCTTTAAAGCCAGAATTGCTTAAAACATCATTTGCAATAATTAAAAATATTTTACAATGACCAAGCTCTGAGTGTCCTGCAAAAACAAGGAAAAAATGAAAAATGAAAGAGGAAAAGCTAAACTGAACTAAAAAAAAAAAAAATTAAAAAATTGTATAAAAGTTAAACAAAGAAGAGCAACCCAAAATTTAATGAAAGCAAACTGGTCGTGGTCAGTTGCTGTGGTCAATGGTCATGAGAGCTTAATTACCAAACAGTCATACACTGCAATTTCACTTTACTCTGCGTTAGAATCGCTGTAGGATTTGGAGCGTAAGTGGCTCCAACGAACACAACATTAAAACTATTTGTCAAGAGACGTGTTACAGGGGTGTTTTTGTTGCTCTTGATTTTGTATAATTTTTTTTTTTCGTTGTTGTTTCATTATGGATTCTATTACACTTAACATTCGACCGTTGATGATTATTTTGGTTTGTTTGCTGTTTTGTTTGCGTTGGTTTGTTGCTAGACATTGTTAACGTTATTGTAAATGATGTTTTAGTAGTATAAAGTAGTTGCTGTAAGTGGTTAGTTAATGTTATTGCCATTAATGTTAAGATGTTCAAATTACTGCTTTCAACTTATCCAACACAAAAGTTTTGCAATCCAAATGAAAGCAGTGCCACATCCACTCCATTATTGAGTATCGTTGGCAGTTCTGCTGGAATTAAGGTAATTAAATAACGAACAGCGTTTAAAACACAAAGTAAAAACTTTGCAAGAACATTATATCTAATGACGCAGTTTAATATGTTTCAAGGATACGCCACGGTTGGTCATATGTATGTACATATATACATATGTGCAATTAGAAATCGTCAGTTCTCTTACGCAACCACGTAATCACTTTTGTCCAATATTGTTTTCTTGCTGCAGTGCAGAGATTAACCTTCATAGAACGAATGTAATGAAGTGAAGTTTAGTGCGTGAATGTATTAAAGGCGTGCACAGTTCCATCTGTTTTAGCTTCTGTGTTTTTTGCTTTATCCAAAAAGAAAATGCATTTTAGTTTGAAAATTCTATAAAAAAAAATTTCTTTAAAAAAAGTACACAAATAATTCTAAATACGTCAAGAGGTATGTTTATAAAAAATAATAAAGTATTTGAATTCTCTTTAAAAAAAAAAAAACAACTTTCTTATGAAGTATTTGATTTGAAGTTTGTTTATTTTATTTTCGCTTCATTATTTATTTTATTCATTTCATTTTCATTTTTATAAATATGTCAATGAAAATTTAAACTGATAATGAAGACGGGCATTTCAGCTAGAGACGTGCTGTTGACGTGAAAATGTCATGTGCTGCGTGATTCACGCTTGATTGTGCATCACTGTGAATAAACGAGTGCGATTTAAGGAAAAATTTCGTGCGTGATTAACTTTTTAAAAGAAATCAGAAAATTTCAGAAAGAAACGGTGCTACCAATATAAAACATATAAACTTCTTCGTTGAATATCCTGTTAATGTTGTTTATTTTAACTGAACACATTTTGTGTAGTTTGGATTTATATTGCTACTAAAAGGAGAGTTTAACCATGTTTTGCCTGAACTAAAAAACAAAATGTAGAAACGCAAGTTTTCATAAATTTCCAATTCCTTAACTATTAGAAAACCGGCCTTAAGAAAATTATTATTATTCAATTTAGTCAGGAAATTAATTTCTAGACTAAATGTACATAAACATATGTTAGCTGCAAAAGCCATCAGCCCATAAGAAAATTAAAATAATCTATTTGCTTAAAATACTACAAATTTATAAAGCGCTACGATGGACGAATTAGTAGAGTGCGGTCTTGGGTTCGATTCCTGCTTCTGCAGACAAACAAAAAAGCTTCGCAGCTTAATGTGTGTTTTTGATTTATTTTCTTTTAATAGAAAAAACAACGAGCTGGGCTTAAGGGAGGTCTCTCTGAATTTAAAAGAACAGAAACCAGATTCTTGAAAGCTTCGAATTCCTAAATTATTTGAAAATCGATTTCAAAAAATGTTGAATGATCAATTACCTTAAAAAGAATATTGTGTAAATAATAAAAATTTTTACCTGAGAAATATTGAATAGTAGTAGTACATATTTAGATCAATAAGGACATGATTGATTGTGAGAATTTAATAACGAACAGCATTTTTTTGCGTCAAAATTGTCGGGCTTGCAAGTGCGTGAGTGAAACCATCGCATGTGCTTTTCTCTGGTTATCAGTTCTGTGTCAATAGAAATATTTTCAACTGCTTCATCATATCATCTTCAAATAATCTTTTAGTGACACTTTGAAAATGTCAAAATACTCCTTTTAATGTGATGAGATAAATGCCACTAAAAGCAAAATCAAATAAATTTTAATCCCCTGCGCATTCAACGACGACAATAAGGACGGTAAAGTAGATGGTGATGGTGATGGTGATGGTGACTACAAGTGCTACAAAGTTTTCGCTAGTAGCAGCGCTTATGCACTAAAACCACCCTGGGGTTTCTGCATTATGACAGCCCATTTGTCAACGAAGAATCACAAAAATCAATTTTGCTGATGAACATGTATGATTTAATTCAAAGTCCTCAAGTATGTGTGTGTGTGTGTGTGTGTGTGTGTGTGTGTGTGCGTAGTTTGGTGTGTAAATGCGAGATGTGCCTTTATGACACTGACATTTTGTGAATGTTAAGTGTCACTGATAATAATGTCGTTGAAATAATTTGAATATTCCTAAACGTAGAGCATAAAACAAACAGTTGTTTGTGCACGTTTGCAGCACAAAATTGTTTATTTTTTAAGAAATGGGAGAATGAAAGAAAAATGTGGTTCTCTGCAAGGGATTGCACTCATCCACATGAGCTGACAAATTAAATTCCCTCAAAGCTAGTAGTTTATATAAAAATTTTAACATTAAGCACTAGAGTTTTAAAAGCGAAACGATTGTGTCGATGATATACATACATATGTATGTGTATGTGCATTAGAATATGCCCGACCAAACGGTTGTCCATATCGTAATATGTGAGTAATTCTAAGAAGTTTAGCTCAGCAAACCATGGGTCCAAAATCAAATGCGATCTTCCCAATTCTAAAGTGAATCTTTTCACTTTAGTGAACTTCTTTTCACTTCCAAAGTTTCTGGTTAAAAATGAGAAGCTCAATTTTGATTTTAGCCCAGTGGCTTTCTTCTTGGACAAACAAACGTTCGTGCAAGTAGTTGTAGATTAGGATCTTTTTTACCTACATATGTATGTACGAAATCGAACCACTCAAATGCACAGATATACATACATATGTTAGACATTAAAAAGCAGCAAATGGAGATTGATAGCAAAACAATGATGCGAAGCTCTGTGTTCGGATGCGGTGTTTGTATCATGACAAACAAAAAAAAAATGGTTGAAGAAAAATTTTTATTAATCATTTCCATCTCGAAACAACTTTTTTATTTTAGCTCTTTTTATCGATTTAAATTATTGTTATTATCACAATTGCTTATCAGCATGAAAAATGAAAAGAGAAAAGTGAATGGTTGCGCGGTATGACCGAATGTTTGGTATTGTATTTGTTCAAGAAGTATACAAATATGCAATAAAAAAATACACATAGAAAAAGCATTAATCTAAATGTCTGGGGATGATAAAATCTTACCAAAAATAGTTATGGAAATTAAAATAAGAGGTGAAAAAAGTGAGGTTATAGCTGAGTGGCTTGAGGGTCGCTGTCGCTGTACTGATGAAAAGTGCAGCTGCTTCGAAATAGCTAATTGTCCCCCACTTTTCTTTCGTTTAATATTGAATCAATATCAATCACAAACACAAAAATAATTTTTTATTAAATTCAAGCCCGAATAAAATTCCTCCCGCAGCACCCACTTAAAAAAGCAGGAATAATTTAATTTTTCTAATGAATACCTTTTATTTAATTTATGTACATATGTATATTGAATGGAAGATATGATTTCTGGTTATTCCTTTTTTGTGTTGAGTGGCTTAAAATCGGTTTCGCCCTAGGTTTTTATACAGTGATTAAAATTGCCACATCTTGTTGGCATAACAAAGATATTACATACATATTACTTATATTGCATTTCTGGTACTTCACTTTTAATAACAAATGCTTTTGTTATGTGATTGCTTTTAACATTATTTTCAAGAGTTATTTAAATTTATTTGAATGTTTGTGAGTTCATGTTGTAAAAATGTTTACTAAATTATTTTCTTTCATCTCACTATTTCTACTCGACACAAAATTTCGTTCGAATGTGTGCGTACTTTTAGCTTGTATTGAGTAAAGTATTTTACTAAACGTTAAAATAAATTCGCAAAGTTTTTTTGTGTGTGTCATGCTTTAGAGAATTTTACGATTGAACGGGAAGTGTGAGGGATGAAGGAAGAATTTCACACTCTAAGAAGCCCGAGGCTTTAAAGTGAAAGCACTAAATGAGGCAGAGTTCATTAGGACTTAATATATGTATGTATGCGACATACAGAAGAAGAAGGAAAATGCTTAATGCGAACCCAACATTAAATACAAATAATATGTATAGTTACATTCGTAAGTAAGTAAGTACACTTTACTACGTAAAGTCGCTCTATATGTCATTACACATACTCTTGAAGAAATGTTTAAACACACGAGTGTTTGTCTACCCAGCCAACACATGCGCTTGACGTCCGCCCAATTTGTAATGAATGGTGAACAAATTTCAGGTTGGGAAGTAAATTGCTTTATATTGTTGTGCTATGTTCCACAGGCTGCCAGCCATGACACCAGACCACTTGGATCCCGTTGGGCCCTTCGCTGCTTCTTGAAAGCAATGACTCTCTTGTGCAGACTTTCAGCGGTTGTGCCCTCCGACCTTCTAATTGCCTCAAGATTCAATTTGAGTGATTCCAAGTTCATATGTTGCTTTCTCAAAAGATTTTGCAACAAAGTTTTGTTCATTCAGAAAATTATCCAGTGATAACTAGTCACAAGAGCGAAGTGGATAGAAGATAAAAGTTACTTGACTGAGAAATGTTTCATGCAATAACTCAACACGTTCGATAAATGTACAGGTTGCACAGTGCCGTGATCCCTGGTAAAGATGTAAGAACAATGGGAGGAACTTGAAAATTGTCTGCACTTGCACTCATAAAGGTTTATAAAAAACCATTAGTGCGCCTACTACTCACATAACATTGAACTGTTACAAGTAATAAATATACATACCTTTTTAATGCAAAGTCCGAAGATTTGCTCACCGGGTAAACTGAAATCATCATCGTCATCATTTGGTTAACATTAACTCATTCACATATGTGTGTGTGTGTGTGTGTGTGTGTGTGTGTGTGGGTGTGTGTGGATGAATATTACAAAAAGTAGAAACTCACACACTTTAATACTTAGAAAAGTGCCGGTGGCGTTTATAACAAACCAATGTTTTCTATTCGTTACATAACACCCCATGGTGACTGAGACTGACTGTTGGTGAGGGAACGTAAGCGGTGAGTGAACGCAAGTAAGTGTCTGCCTGAATTTGTCTACACAAAATACTCATATAATTTTATTAAAAGTTCCCCAAAGTTTGCCCAAGTTTATGAACAACATAACATGTCACTTGAAATTCGTGTTTGAAGTCTTGAAACATATTTGTGTTTTATGTTGCTGCAGTATTCCACAATCTTGGCAGGGTGGGAGAGGGGACATCATTAACACTTGTACCCTACCAAAATTTCTTCATAATTTGCAATGTCCTACGACTATTTATGCATATTTGAGATTACAATGTAATAGTTTCTGTTTGCTTAGAAGTTATCAGCATGTGGCTTACGTTTGAGTGTGATAAGTACATATTTAATTTGAATAAATTACTTGTTAATTTCTGATTCAATTTTAAAATTCTCAGCCCCAGATGGCACAGCATTCAGGACAGAGTATTTTAAGTATGAATGAAATCTTTTCGTATCACGTTGAAGGGTGGCAATGATTTCATCTGTGCAAAGAATACAAAATACGTACGTATTCAGATATTCGGTGTTGGTAATTTAATTACTTTCACACTTTTATATCAATCTGAAAGTCTAATTTGGTTACTTAATTTGTTTTTCAACAAATGAAATAAAATCAATCTAACTCGAATCAAGGGCAAACACAATATTTTTGTTTAATAGGAGCTACATACGTATTTCAAATGTGAGGAAACGTGCTGTTATGGAAATTTCCTCAAGGCAAGTCAGGCATTTCAATCAAGATTTTATTGAATAATATCTGAATGTGCTGCGTTTAGTTAATGTCAACTTATTTGTTGACACAATTCAGTTTGATTAAACAAACTCTCACATATGCAATTTAATTTTTTCGTGCCCAGATGTCTAAATTTAGAGCACTAAGCACTCGCACCAAGGAAGCTTCGACACAGCAGATTTGTCAGTTGATAATTACGCACACCATTTTACGAACTGCAAGATTATTGGCTCTCACGCTCACTCACGTCCGCACATTATTTTAGTGGCGCACACATGAACGAATGAATTATTTTCAATCATGTAATTTCACGCAGAACCGGAGTTTAGAGCTAACACCTTCTCACGTTGAAGCCAAATGGACTACAAACATTTTTAAATATCCAATTATCGAAAAATAACAAATTCAAGCTCAGTAGGGAGGGGAGTCACTTCAGCAATCAGCATATCAAAAAGAAAACAAACTCGTTTTCGAGGCGTCCGGTACTCAATTTTATTTTTTCATATTTTTATGGGAGCCTCTTCAAGCATGGGGTCAGTGTGCTCCAAAAACCATTGAGGGTTGGTCATACGGTTCCCGTATCAGCGCCCCTCACTCCACACTTGCTTTCCCCAAGGTGCACGACCGGCCGAGCAAAGTGTACGACCGACCCCCAAAAGTTTTTTCTCCCTAATATGTTTTTTTCAAACACGCCGACCACGTACCATGCAACCTTAGGTTGGATCCCAAACAAAAATCAAAAAAAAAAAAAATTTTTAAATTGAAAATCGGACGCTTGAAAAAAAAATTTTTTTTGTAGAGAAACTTTTTTGCCATTGAAAAATCGATGGCGTAATATCGAAAAATGTTATTCATAAAAATTGAGCGGGCCTTATGCCCATTAGTATACCTGAATGTTGGACTGCCTCAAGCACTGAGACTAAATTTTTTTTCCCTAATTTGATAAAATAAGAACAACTCTTAAGAAAAGAGAATTCGTTTTGTGCTGGAGTTTGTAGTTCATAAAATCAATAAGCAAGATATTTTCCCCAAAAAAAAAAAAAGACAACAAATTTACACGACTCAAAAGTCAATTTTATGCAAAGAGATGCAAGATACATACGCAAAAAGTTAAGATGATTATCAATTACTCCATCGCAATAACCACTTGCATTATTTTTCTGCTCTTGCTAGGTGATATAATAATATTACAATAAATGCAGCAAAAATCTTCGGTGGCTCCAATCATGGCATATTTTCAGACGCAATGCAAACGATAAAAAACGTGTCACGTTTTGCAATTCATATATTTTAAAGTGCGAACAGCTATTGTTTTTGCAACACGTTTAGAATTGCTAAAATATGAAATGTAGGAACTGATGCTGACAATGAAGCTGATGCTCCCACCAAAAAAACGAAAAGGCATTTTCGTGTTCTTTTGTGCAGCATCACCATCACCATTACCATCAGCTCAGCATCACCTTCATCACTATAACACCACTGCCATTATCATCATCAACAGTTACGACAAAGCAACGTGAAAAATATACAAGTAAATTGGCTCCATTGTTGGAGAAGATTGCATATCGACAACGTAGACAACAAATACCAGCCAAAGGAATCATGCAACCAACGAACCAAGAATAAAAGATACGACTACATTCACATGTAGCTGGCAACGAGTCTTGCAGTTCTCTGAGCAGTTTTTGCTTCAGAACTTCTTGCGTCTTCGCCAACGCTTCTCAAGAAATTTTAATAACTGCAACAGCAACTACGAAGTTGCATTGTTGTCGGCATGAACCTGAATACAGCCAACACCATTACTCCAGGCACGTTCTAAGTATTTATGTTTATTCGTACATGTGTATGTACATATTGGCAGAATTTGTGGTTCGCTGGCTGGTGTGCTTCTTCTGCTTCTTCGGCAATGCGACGGACGTATACACATATGTATGTATGTATGTATGTATGTATGTATGTATGTATGTATATAACATAGTTATTGTATTATAGCGAAGACAGCACAGATGATGGGTCGGTCGGTCGGTCATGATACAAATCTTTTTTATTCTTATTATTCTGTTTAGTTTCTTCTCCTTTTTATTGTTATTATAATGGCGCTTTTCGCGATGTTCGCTATTTTGCACATTCAAGCGTGAAGAAAGCAACGAATTCATACACCTCCTTGCAATAAATGGGCTGTGAACCTTTTGCTTTTGAATGCCACAAAGAAAATTGTGATTGCATACATGTATGTGCTTCCATTTGAATTCAACAGTCTGGGCGATACAAGTTGGTTCTAATATTTAGCTGCAGCTTAGATTTGCACTGATTTTGAAGCATCCTTCTTCGCCAGAAATTTATTTATTTTCTAGTGCTCGGCAATCGTGTTTGACATGCTTGATCATGCTCGACTTGTAATGTAATATCCAAACTATGACAAAAGTGGAGAGCTGCAAATGTCGAGTCATCTACCTTTTTTTTTTAAATATACAAGAAGTTAAAAAAAATTTTTCCTGTTGCAAAATAAGTATTTAAGTGGTTAAGTTTTTTAATACGGTGCAAGATATAATTTACTGCATGCAATCTTCTTAATGTCTATACAATTTATATCCGACTGTAAATGGAATAACACTCTCATGTTTGGGTCGGTAGCTCTAAGCCTATTTTGAGGTTATTCGACTGCGTGCATGGGAGACCAAAAAGCTCATCGCTGACAGTAGCGTATCCAATTCTACTGACTCACTGTAGCATCACCACTTTGTGAGGTGCGTCACATTGTTTTATGGAACAGATCAGGGATCTTGTTCCCGAAACGTGTATTATGTAGTACATGTGCAACATCCAGGTCTCAAGCATTCGTGGTCAATTGGCCAGTGAATCACACAACGCTTCGTCTGTGAAACAACTTGCCATCCGACATATTCCCTTCCAGTTACATTGAAAGAAAATGCTGATCAACATGCATTTTTTGATAAATTCTTCTGAAAATTTTTCGCACAAAATATCGATAATAATTTATTTCACTTATTTTTCCTTCAGTATGTAATTTTTCAAAAAATATTTTATTCATATTACGACGAATGAAACCACACAAAGAATTTTCACAGAATCATTATTCTCTATTGGGGTGAATACACACAGTCGCAGTTTTATCCGCTGGCATAAAAACCAGTTTTCTACGAATCAATTACTTGAAAGATTGTCAAATTCATATGCAATTTTTGTTATACTAATACAGGCTGTCGTATTGCCATTAAATGGGTCCCATTCTGGCCTCAAACCTGTCACCATGTATGGTGAGCTGAGTGGTGTCATTTTGTTTGCCACGCTCTGTAAAGTGCATGATATTCGAATTCAAAGAATGTTTGCTAAGAAATCTTCTCATTGCTAACGTTGTTACGGTAAGGTGTTATAAAATCGCTGCCCAAAGTAGAATCATGCATCATTATTGTTAGTGAGCTGCTGCTAATGCTGCTGCATTTGTTGTTGGTACTGTGGATGGGCTGCATTTGACTGAAGATGCGATCTCTGATCACACCTCATTTTTATAATTGTAACGTTCATTCTGTTCACCATTAAATATGTACGAAAATGTTCTTTCAGTTGTGCTGGGCTGTAATGACTCTGTATTTGGCTGCAATAATGCTTCGAAAATATTGTTTGTCGTGCCATATTTTAAACGCTGTCGACAGTTGCAACGATTGCACAAAGAAGCCTTTTGTTCGCATCGTCATTGGTGTCATAAATGTTTATTGATTTGAATTAAAAATTTGCCGGATTCAAAGCACTGACGACTTAAAGTTTTGTTATGCGAAATGTTTTCTGCAATCAATGAGACCAAAAATAATAAGCATGCATTTAACAAACAGTCTGCATTATTGTGCATGTTGATCGAGAGCTTAAGAGTTCGTCGTTGTGTATATTATGACATCTATGCACGTCAATATGTGAATACAGAGGTACGTGGCACACAAAAGGTGCTTCATAATATGGGGAAAAATATTAATACATTTAAAATATGAAAATAATAAAACCAGTATCGCAGGGTCGTAGTACCTGATTATCAAAGAAATAAATACAAATTTAGAAAGAGACAAAAACAAAAACCCCAACAAGCAGCATAAGTTAAGTTGTCATATACCGTTTTAAAAAGCGTTCAACAAAGTCAATAGGGCAACTGTATCACACTGGTATGCATACCAGATACTCACATTTTGCCACTTAAACTGGACAATTGTACCTCTAATAAGAGTGAACTTCATTTTGAAGAGCAACGCAACTAAAAGATTTTTTATTTTTGCCGTAGGACCAAGGAATTTAATGTGTTTTATGTATAGACGGCCGGAAAGTGCACAGAAATGCCTTATTTACGAAAAGTAAATATTGTACATATGTATAAAAATTTATCAATGAACTATGTAGTAAATAAATGAAATATTTCTGTTCGTTAAGATCGTTTAAAATTTTAGTTTTGTGTAATTCGTGTTTGTAATAATTTTAAATTATTCTACGATTATTTCCCAATCAGATCGTTGAACCAACGATCAAGCGAAATAATTAACATTGCAGAAGGAGTTGAGAGCCTAAAATTATAAAATGAATATTTAATTGTAAATTCATTGGTTCTGATACATATTCCTTATTTATTTCAACAATTTCATTTCCTCTTTTTTTAGGTTACGAATGATCATTTGTGAAACAGAATGAAACATCGCGTTGGCGGATGACATTACTGGGAATAAATTGGTGAGTGTATGTATATATTTTGTTGTTGTTGTTGTTGTTGTTAAATATTGTAGTCTAGTGAAAAATGAGTAAATGCTGAATAAGAGAGATCACAGAAAACGAATTCAATGATTTCTTTTGATTATTAAAAACTAAGTATGTATAGTGTGAGATTCTCATGGCCGAATGGTTTAAATGGCTGCTGCTGCTGCGTAACGTGGCGTCTTAACAGCAATTAGCTGTACCCCAGCTAAGATTTTGTTTTTCCTTCTTCAATTAAATAACTAAACACTACCAATAATTAAACAATTGAATTTGGTTTTAGTTCTAATTTCAACCTTGTTCAGACCAGGGAACTTCAGACCAGCACAATAGTCCAACTACTGATCGTAGTGCAAATGGCTGAATTGGACAGCACCTCACACCGCATTGCAATGAGTTTAAGATGATGTAGACACTTAATTTTTAAACTTCTATTAGTTTTCTATTATTTTTATTACTTTAAATGAAAAAATACTGTACATTAGGCCGGGTCGATTTGTGAACAATTTGTCGATATTGTGCCATCGATTTTTCGATAGCTTTTGACATGAGAAAGAAAAGGATACACTACAACATGTCAAAAAATTTCAGGCGTTCGATTTTCAATGTTTTTGTTTTATAGTATTTTTGTATAGGAGCCCCCTAAAGAGGCGTAGTACAGCATGAGTCAGCATGTTCGAAAAAATTTATTGAGGGCCACCCTCGGTCAAGTGAGGGTGAAGTGGGGAGAATTTAGCTTTCGAGGCATCCAAATACAGGCCCCTGGGACTAATCAGTCCCAGGCTGCCCGTAGAGGAGTGTGCATTATTTTTAATGATTTGACATTTTTAGCAAGAATTTTCATATCACTGAACTGAATACTTTCAGATGCAATAAAAAAAAAAAATTCTCCACGCTAAGAGATGCATCGCCGTCTATTGTAAAGTAAAAGTACAACAAACTACAGAACCTTCATACGCAAATATTTTTATGCACCACTGAACACCTCCTCTTTCATTGGGCACTGCACATTGTTTTCCTTTTCACATTAAACTTATACCATTGCAAATGCTTCTGAATTTCCTCAAATCTGTCAGCGAATTTTGCCATTTCTTTTGTGAAAATGTGTGTTTGTTTTTAGTGCATTAAAATGATTGAAATCGAAATAACTTCGCGTACCAAGAAGGAAAATAAAAACTGAATAAAAAAATAGTTCATTTTCACGATGTATGTATGTATATAGAAAGAGGAAAACACATACGCATCTACCGCGAATATGTGTATCCGGGCTTTGCTGAAAAATATTCATTATTAAAAAATAAACAGGCTTTCTAACAACGCATCTGAGAGGAGTACCTTGACTTTACTTACATATCAAAACAACATATAAGTTTAATACATTTGCATGAATTTAACTACAATATAGAAACATTTGTAAGTAATAGTCCCGCATAAATAAAACTTTTTGCACTAGGACTGTAATAAAATTAATCTTCACAAAATTTCCAACAAAACGTTTTAGTTTATTGCTCTTCTTGCACAAATATGCACTTTTGCGTATTTTTTGATAACGCTGCAAAATGGTGTGCGTGTGTGTGTGTGTGTGTATGTACACACAACCACGCTGATGAATACGAAAGAAAGAAATTGTCCGTCCACTTTAAAAAAAAAGAATACATTAAACATCCCCATTTGCAAAAAATGTTATCGTTAAATAATGAAACTTGTATCAAAACATTATTTTAAGATGTAAATTTAGATAAATAAACTTCCTATACTACATACATACATACGTACATATGTATCTACATTCATGGGCCTTAAATTAGTTTACAGAACGTTTTCGAACGTAAAGAAAATGCAAACATTCGCACACAAACACGTGATGAAACGCATGTAAACACGTACATATTTATTTGCACGCTTCAGTGGTGGTAGTAGGAAAAAGAGGAAAAGTTTTAAAAAGAGTCACGTGACCGGAAAATTTGCGATCTGTTAAATCAGTAATATTGTTAGATAAATTAAATATTAGTGAACATTTTCAATAAATATTGCCATGAGGCGATTGTTATTTCTGCGTCTGTCGGTCGGTCTTGTTTTCCGTTTTGTTTTTTATTGCTTTCTTTTTAAAATCACTTAAAATAACAATTTCAATGTAAATACGATTTTTTTTTTATTTTTTTTTTATCATAAAACACAGGGTAGATGGATTAAATTTTATCCTTTGAAATAAGCACACACTATGATGTGTATGTGTAAAAAATTTGTTTTAGCAACCCAATTGTCCAGGTCGATGTCGACGGCATATGTTTTTGGCGATGACTTTCAGACATATTAAATGTGGTTAAGTTTGTTGTTTGTAAGCCTTGTTGCTATTTCTTAAATCAAGATCACTTCATAAACATGTGCTCTCAATGAAAATTGCGAAAATACTGCCAATAAGATCTTTGCTAATACAATTCGTGCTCACAAGTTTTTGACAACAATTACTGTGAATTTGAGTGTAGAAGTCAGTTTTGTTTACATTATCCTTGGACTTGGGGTTAATGTCGTCGAGGTCAGTTTCTATAATATCATCGTTAGAATAACGACCATAATCATACCCATGTGACTCTTATTCCCGTGCAAGTATATGTTTTTTCTTCTAAAAAAAAAAAAATGGTCTGTAATTGCCCTGGTCTCGTTGTCTAATAAATACATACATATAAACAAATATTTTACACGACGCATGCATGACTCTGCCAACTGGGCAATCAAATTGGACATTTACATGCTTCACTGACATGGGCTGTTATCTAAAGCAGCGTGACCAGTTTTGCCATTTTGCAGCCAACAGTTTTGGCATTTTGATTTAACTGCAAACTTTTTTTCTAAATCGCTTTTTATAAGCAATTTGTAAGAATGATGTGCGTGCCATTCTGTCACTGATGGAGAGTTCTTTCCAAGACAATGAGGAGCCAATATTTGTGTCTAATTTCTCAGGCGCAACGCTACTCTTCAGTAAAATATTTTTAATTGAATTCACATTAGAAAAATTTAGTTTTTAATTTGCCAATGATTCCACAACATACCTGGACAGACAAGAGTCTGAAGTTTCAAAGTGCTTGCACCGTTCCCTAAAAACCAGAAAATCTTCAAAACGTTTAGATAAATTGTTTTACATTTAAGCGTTTAGCTTCAGGACAATGAAACGATCTTTACGAGACGAGGGCAACGTCTTTTATCTTCATTGGACCTTAAACTCTTCAACCACAAGTATTTAATATGTATATTAAATTTTCTTGCTGACTTTCAAAAATGTTTTCCACTTTATTTTGTGATCTCGAATCAACTTGCCTCCGATAAACTTTATTCTTGAAACAACACACACATAAAAAGCAAACGTTTTTATTGAATTTCAACCACTCGTGCTTCGAAATTAACAAAATCAATTTAAAAGCAAAACTTGCCACACTCAAAAGGGTTTTGTTATACTTTCAATTAATGACTTCCATTTGAAAGTAATAAATTCGTTTCAATACAATTAGCCGTAATTGTAACTATAAAACAAAATAGATTTATTTTCTCTACATCCAGAAACATTTATCAACCCTCTTTATTATGTAATAGGCGAATGTGTAGTTCATTCATAAAATTGTCATTTTATTTAATGTTTGTCAATTATTATCCAATGTTACACTTCAGTAATTACAAACGAAGCTTATTAATATCTTTGTATTTCTTTTTTGTGGAAAAAAAAATGTTTGATTAACAGAAAATAGGTTTGAATAATTCTCCGGGCGCCACAAGTTTCGAAAATGTTTAGGAAAGGGCTCAAACTTTCGATTAATTAAAGGCGCCGCGCATACAGGCGTACATATGTACTTACATATGTAAATAATACAAACTGGAGAGAGCGCGCGAGAAGTATGCGCGTGTGTCCATTTGTATTTTCGGTATACATATGTTTATTTAAAATATATCTTGGGTATCTCTTCCCCCTCCCTATATTTACGTTCACACGATATTTTTGAAAAAAAAAAAAAATAATTTCTGAGATTGCTAAACAAGACAGGCTGTTTTTTTAATCTAGCAATTCAGGATTTTAGAGTTCGATATCTCGGAATGTATGATATTTAACAATTTTTATTTTCCAAAACAAAAAATCTTAACTAATTTTTTGAGATGCCTCAAAATGAGCCAAAGTATGCACAAGTTTTTAATCGAAAATACTTCCAGATAAGAAATTTGAATAGTTAACTTTCATTTCGTTGTACCAAAAGTCCTTTTATTGAGACAATTGAAGGTGTTAAAACACTTTTTTGCACAATTGGCATTGACTTTAGGAAAAATACCCCACTCAATTTCTGAAAAATATGACCCCAGAAAATATTTATCTTCTGAGTTTGCTTTTTGTGAGAAAATATCCATCGCCAATGACATTTAATAAATTGTTTTCCTCTGCGCTTTAATGCTATTTAAAATATTTGACCCTGCACATCCATATACATATGTACATATGAGCATTTGATATTTGTCGATTGTTTTGTTAACACAACTGAAATTATATTATATATGTAGCTTATCCGACATGTTTGGAAAGAAACGGTTTAGGTAATATACCGTGTTTAAAATCCAAAAATTGTTTTAGTTCGCCTAAGTAGTATTTTGCAAAAACTCTATATCTCGCTATACATCGATTTAACAACTTTTGTTTCTCTTTTATTTTTTTTTTTTTTTTTTTGTTACCAGAGTAAAGTATCTCTCCAATTCTGTCTTTATAATTTTGGTTTCAATATCGGTATTTTACATATTTCAATATCATTTAAAAAATCCAAATAAGCAAAGGAGCAGGAATTGAGAAAAATATGAAAAATATTTATAGACCTTAAGTAATACTTTTGCAAACATTTTATAGCACCTGATCACGGGGAAAATTTGTTCCTAAATCAATTTTGTCTATATATGTATGTATGTATGTTTAAATAGAATTACTTTTTGGCACGAAAAATTGTGTAACAGGACAAATTTCATAGAAATCGGATTTCCTTATGTTCCGATCATATAATGACTGTGGTACTGAGCAAATGTTTTTTTTTTTTCTTTTTTTCTTATTGCTTTTAGTAACTGGTTTTTTCAGCACTTCGGGTAGCGATTTTGCTGACTTACATTAGCAAACATGTGATGGGATTTTGTAATAAATTAGTCACCCAAAAAAAGTTTATCAGTCAAGTGGTTTTCTAAAAAGGTGGCCGTATCTCGCATAATTAGGTTTTTTTTTCAATAATTATCCAGAATATATGTTTATGTATATGTATATATGTATCTACTTTTACAGGGTACAAAAACCACGCGTTTGTGCAGTGTGTTCGATGTTTATTGTTCAATTTATTATATTTGTTATTAAAAGCTCATTTTTCATGCTCTAAACTTTTTTTTTTCGAACACATTATTTAAATCATGTGAAATTTTTATTTGGCATGGTGCTTTTGTCATGCTTCGAGAAGCTGTTTATTGTCACTTCATAAACAGACTTTTTTGACTTTTAGGGACATTTGTGCAATTTGTTATAATCGAGAGGGAGAAAGAGAGACAATAATAGAATTCATTGTCACGTCTTGCCATATGGAGTGTTATTTGTAAATACTTTTATGATAAAAACGTGACTAAAAGGCGCCTTCTTATTAAAATATTGTGCACTCCAATAATATTTATTATATAATATTAAAATAAAATATGTATACGAATGTACATATGTGCTTGGCAAGTGTTTAATACATGATATACGAATGTTTTCACTATCTAATACAATTATTTTGCTGGTAAGGATTGTTTACTGACAAATTTTTATGTACATTTAATAAATTGCACACGCGTATAAAAACTTGCTAAATAAAACAAAATTCCTTTTATGAAGAAATTTCGTTTATTTTTTTTTTTTTTTTAGTTTAAGAAAGCATGTGTCTGTTAAACAACGATTGAAATATTAAATTCAGAAGTCATTGATGGAAGCAGATTTTTTCACAAATCTGATAAAGTGCGTAAGGAAAGAAATAAAACTTCCGAATTCAAGATCTCATCTGAATCCCTGGGGGAAAACATACAAGCTTTTCAATTGCGAGGGACAAGAAGAACTGTCTGTTTTAGTGAAACGAATTTGATGATTTATTTGATTTTATCACAATTGGCTGCCGCCCATCCAATAATTGTCTCTGAATCGAGATAACGGACAAACAAATGTCTGCTTATTGATTTTGATATTTATGGTTGGAATTAAAAGTTTTTTATACACATGTATGTACATACATATATGAGAATATAAATAGCGAACTTAATGCATCTGACCCCGATAGGTCCCGGTTGACAATTTTTTCTTTCTTTTCAAATACTTGAAAGCACTTACTTGCTTTTTGAAAATATGTGGCCAGCCGTTGATATTAAATTAACATGCCCATAAAAAGCTTTGTATGTAAATAAAATTCGTTTGGCTCTGTAGACCCATATTCCAGCCATAAATTACTATGGAATTAAAATAAAATTTCGGAACAAAAATACTATAAAATATGATAAAATTTAAACGTAGGCAGAAGCCATTATAGTAATAACTTTCGATGTCGTTTAATTTGTAGACTTTTTATCTGTCATAGAAATTTATTTCACTACATTATGTATTCGAATGTGTTTGATGTGATGTTATTTATTGCTGAAAACACACCGTATTTCTAACACACTTAATTTCAATGCTTTCAACAGTCACATCCAACATTGAATTCCATTCATCAGCGAAGCCGAGTCCATACACCATTTCTACTATTTTGATTATTAAAAGAAATTTTTGTTTCAAATTTAAAAGAGAAAACAGGCAGACATCCACAAGTGAAGGGAATAAACTGTGCCAGCAGCGTGGAGCCAAAATGTAGCGGTTTGGCAAGGCAACTGTAGCAACTGTTTCATCAAGAAGATAGAAGAAATTAAATATTCACAGACTTTTAACAAAAATTTCGGTGTAGATTTTTGTGATATGAAGAAAAAGACAACTTGTTGATTTTGCAAAAATTTTCGAAGTAAATTTAAACGGCATTCGTGTTTAACTCTTTTCATGCGTTCGGTACATATGTGGGCTATCCATAGTTTAAACGCTTATGAGCTATTTCTGAAAAGATCGGCTATTTTCTTTTGCTGTTTATGTTTTCTACACCGTGTTTTGAGAGTTACGGTGGAGCCGAAGTGATGTATAGAATACATTTAATCTTTTTCTTCTTCTTGTTTTTTTTTTTTTTTTTTGCTAATTTATCTTTGGCTTGTGCTAAGCAATATCGAGATTTGGGTGTGAATATGTGCACGATTTTTCTCACAAAAACTTAATTTGTCTGTATGTTCAGGCACAAAATGTTATTAATTACTTTATGGGGGGCTTCAGATCGATTTTTAGTTCCTCAAAATTGAAAAAGATTTTTTTGCGATGAAATCACAGTTGCTAACATTTTTAAAGAAGAGAAGAAAAGTAAAGTTGAAGAGTTATTGGCTTCGGCACGACACCCATCAGTACCTAAATTGCTGCGAACCCAGGTCATGAATACTTGTATACTGTTTTTAAGCAGCAGTACTTGGCCTGAGCTCCCCATTACTGACTGTTCGTAAGTTAATCTTACTGACTTTCAATTTTATCATTGTGTGTTTTTTTTTTTTTTTTTTTTTTGGTATTTCTAAATACGGCTGCAAGATCACCTCTTCTCGTCACTTAGTTGCTAATGCATTTATGGACAACTTTTAGCTCACAACTGTGGAAGCTGGTTCATATTTAGATGCCACTTTTGAATTTATGTGATGAAGGTGTGCACTCATATCGTACAATAAAAAGATCATCACCTGTTTCCAACTCACTTCAAATTGATTCAAACATGATATTTTGATGTTTTTGTTTTTCTACGAACACAAAGACACAAAAACAATTTTCGGAAACAGCAAGAACAAAAAAATATAAAAAATAATTTAAGAGAAAATAAAAATAAACATAAAAACACAAAAGCAGAAGATTTAAATACTTCAAATACAAATATCTTCCAACTGCACACTTCGTGGCAGTGTTTCTCATATCTGGCATTGGTATCTGCAACACAAATCTTGCCCATATAAATTTGAAGAGCTACAAATGTGCTCTTTTGTGTTGGTAGAAAAAATTTTAATACCTTAAAGAAAGGAACAGAATAAAAAAAAGTAAATTTATTTAAGATACTTATCGCTTTGAAGTCAATGAAAACATAAAAAATTGAGAAAGGCAACAAACATTCAGTATTAAACTAAATGTTTATAGATATGTAGGTAAATCTCATTTATTTTACACAAATTGTACAATCGCAGCAAATACTTACAGTGCACAAACATACACAAGCACAGTGGTGGCCAAAACTGAAGCCACTGATGCTCAGTATTTTTATTTTAAATCGAAAACCAATTCGAAAGCAAATTTTTGCAAAACGTTGAACGATTAAATTGTCATGTGTAAAATGCCAAAATCGCTTTCATTAAATTTGAGTGGAAAGCAACAATAATGAAAAAAAAAAAATTAATTAATGCAAATGCTCAATAAACTTTTATCAGATAAAAGAAGACAGAAGAGTAAGAGAACTTATGAGACCCAAGTACAGTTTATGGGTATTTGAACCTGCAAGCACAGGCCTAAAAAGTATTCGTTTATTGATGGAAAGCATCAACATTAAGAATTCTTCAATGAGAAACTACATTTGCATACTTGAACTCTGCTTAAATTGATGGAAGCATAGCTAGGTGCATTAAAAAGTGTGGAGAAACTAACAAAACTAACCGTCTAATTCATAAAAATTATAACAGGTTTATAAAGCTCTTATTTGACAGATTTTCCATACAAATATGTCAAATAACAGTCTTATAAGCCTGTAATAATTTTTATGAATTAGGGGGTAAATCTCGTAAAGACGCCTTATGATACGCAATGCCTTGAAGAGGTGCTAGTATTTTGAGGAATATTAAATGTGTCACCGATTCTTTGACTAAAATTAGTGTTAAAAAGATTTCAAAAAGAAGCCTCATACAATTGTACAACAGTTCGGTATATTGAAATATGTGTAAAATTATAATAAATTCATTTAGAAGCTTATAAAACTAATGAATTCCCAAATCGACCTCTATTTTAGACATAACTCATAAATACAATGTATGTTGATTTAGTTTTGGTCCCTAGTGTATTGTATACATTCCTAGATATGCATACATATGTATGTGTGCACATTTAAATATATTTTTGTAGACAAACATTAGGGGGACGTAGGAAAATACTTATTATATTTTTTCCAGAATTGAATATTACTTTATAATGGCACAAATTTGGAAAAATATATTTTTTGTCGTGCTTTTTCCCTGAACATTTTTTTATGTTTCCTGCAAAAGCTAAACTTATAAATTGTTTTTTTTTTCCTTAATAAAATTTCATAAAAATTAGAAAACAACCAATAAGCATTATCCACCTGAATTGCAGATACCTTTTTTTTTAATTTTCAATGCTACCCAAATACTATTTATTCAGTATCCAATTTTACGTCTGGTTTGATTTTGCCTCTGCATGTCTTTTCCCAGTAAACATTACTTCATGCAGTGCCACCTAATCGATTTTCACGAGCGGCTAATTAATTACATTAGACACAAGGTATGCCTCCTTATGGTATAATTATCTACAATTTTTCTACATGTCTACCAGACTTTTACTTGAAGTTAAAGAATTTAATCAACTATACTAAATATGTCTGTATACACATATTAACTGGCTGAATTTTTCGCTCAATCAGAAGAAAACATAGAACTATTAGGTTACATATACATATAACTTTTGTCGGAATAAACGTTACGCGACAATTGACCACGCGTAAATCTTTCACTAATAAAATGTGAATTTTGTATGAGACGAAAAAAAAATAATTTTTGTACTTTTAAAATTTCGTTCTTGAGAATTAGCATAGATTCTCATTTTACCATCACGTTTTGCCGAATGATCAGCACTAATTGTTCAATACGATACGGGTATCTTTGACCGATACCTGCTTGGTATTTTGCTAAAAGTATCGATGCAAAAATGACGTGGTATGCAGAGAATAGTTCCGTACTTATCGTTTGTATATTATAGAGAAATTTGTCAAAAGCACAAACATTTTTTGTAAATAAAAGCTAATGGGAAAATTTACTGAAAGTAAATGATCCTAAATTGTCTCGAGTTGCTGTTTTTCATCAAAAACAAATAAATAGAGCATCTGCATGCGTACTTAGGTGTTACCTGAAGCGTTAACATAAAGCGAAACTATGTTTCAATATGTACATAAAAATGGTGCTTCATTATTGGATTTGATTTGATTTGATTTCGTGTGCGTCGCGGCGTATTGTGTTGGAAAAATGTTTGCGTGCGTGTTTCGTACGTGTTGTACATCAAGGCATTCGTGTTCGATTCGTGCCGCGTTTAACAAATTTGAAACGTGCGTATTTCTACTTATATGTATGTCATGGAATTATGCAAACTATTACAAACTGACAAACGAAAATTGAATTCACACATTTATGTACATAGTATGTATGTACATATGTGCGTGACTATGTGTACAACAATATGGTAAGCTGCAGTTTGTTGTTTATGCGGCTTTTGCAGTTGTAGTAAAATGACAGTCTTTATTGATATCGTTGCTGTGATTCACATTTTTTTTTTTAGAGTAAATAAAAAATTATAAGAAATTATAGCTGAGGCTGGGGGACAACTAGCTGTTTCAAAGCTGCAACACTTCTCGTCTCGTGGATTCTCATTTGGTTGCACTGTTTGTACAACCTAATCTATTTTTCTTAAATTTTTTATATTTATATGGTGTCTGAGTGGCTTAAGCAGCACTGCAGAGACCGAATATATGGTGACGAGAAGTATGTTAAATACTTCCATTACTTCCAATTGTGTGGTCAATGTGTTTAAAGCATTATGCAGCTCTAATATTTCGAGTAACATGATCAATGCAAAAATTGAGTTTAAGCCATTGTTCCACTCAGCCACTCCAACTTATAAGCCAACAAACTGTTTCAAACATCACAACGAAACGAATATAATATGAAGCCAAACTAGATTCTCTCGAACACCAGAGTTACCTGTAACACACAATAAAAAAACTAAAACTAGACTAATAGACGCTTGCTACTCTTATCTACAGTCGCTTAAAAATTGCCAATAGTAACCAGTAATTCCATTATGTTTGTTGGGTATAATTGACTTTTAGCCACACATGCATTTTCATTGATTCTATTTAACCTTCCGAAGGCATTGAATGAGAGTACAATGTAGAATAATGAAAAGAATATTCACACAAAAAAAAAAAAAGAAATTTTAAGATGCACATATCGAATCTACTGTTGACAGTTGTTAAATGTATGTGTGGAAATTATTTCAGATCGAAATGTATTTATGATACGAGTATTTATTTTCAAATGACTACAGAAAGATCTCCATGAATAAGAATACTGTCAGCTGTGTCTTAAATGCATTCAAAAGTCACACGTGGGTATTCTTTCAAATGTCATGTTGATGTTTTTCTCACATTATTGGTCAATTTATATTCACTATTGATAAGGGTTTTTACCAGGGTATGGAAATGAACGGTGCCATTCAGAAAAGTTTGTAGTAGTGGCAGAAAATTGTTCAATTTTTTGTTCGTTTTTTTTTTTAGTAAAGAACAAGCACAAATGAAATAATTTGTTCGTTTCCCTCCTTACTTAGTACGAATTTATTAACAAACGTGGTGGGGTTACAAATGCTTTGGGCATAAAAAAAAGAAATGTCGTTTGGGAACCAGGGAAGCTTTTTGGGGGATACTTAAACCATCATCGAAAATAATTGATTGTAACTAAGGGTAACAATCGTTTGAGTCAATAGCAGTGGTGCTGATGTTCTTTAAATAAAACGCTAAATTTGTGTCAAAAGATGTCGCTTTTAAGTAAATCATCACATCTGACAGCTCTGCTGAAGTGCAGAGACTGAATGCCAAGAGCAAAAACAATACAAAAATAAGTGCCTCAATCACTCTCACAGTTTTGGATTTTTCTTGGCTGGCGGTAAAATGCTAATGAACAGAGTGTACATTTCATTTTGTTTGTCTTCGTGCCCTGGATTTTAAGTCTATTCACAGGCAGCCATGTATTTATGTTGTAGAAAGGAAAGTTTCCAGCAATCGTTCCACTCTGGCTGATTATTATCTTAATAAAAACTAAGTTGAGTTAATTTATTGCCTAACTGTCGATAAAGTTTCTTTTATATCGCTGTTTGAATTTCATTTTGTTCTACGTAGTGAAGCTATTCCAGTATAAAATACCAATTTTCTTAGAAGACCCGTAGCAACTGTTTGTAATGTTGTAATTGGGTGAACAAACTTAACATTTCTTTTTCATTGAAAAAATAACGCAATCATAATTTTATAGAAACCGAACATGTTTGAAAAATAATCAAACTACTTTATCGTGTTCTACAAACTTAAAATATCATTGAATTGACAGTGTGCAGTCGAACACCTTCCGAAAAAAAAGAGCTTTCCAACACTTGTATATATGATCCTGACAAATCAGACTTTCAAGCAACAAGTAGTGTGAAAATGCTTCTAATCTCAACTGAGAGCATTTCGGAAAGCCATTGGAATAATACGGCTCAATAGATTTTACAGGACAGCCACCAATATTCCTCTCCATGACAACGAAAAATGGACTCATAGTTCGGTGGCACTATACAGATTGTAGTTGCCAGTACCGAAATTTTAAAACTATTTAATAATTCCATTCAAATGCGCTGAAATATTACTGAGCTCTCAAACTGTCAAGCTGAATAACGCAATAAATTGCGAGGCCAAACAAAAGATGAAAGGCAAACATCACTTATGCTAAAATTTACTCACGTTCTTACGACTACACTTGTTCGTGAATACAACATCAATTGTTATCACTCTTATCACGTAAGTGTTGCTCACCTCAATGTTATATAAAATGTGAGATAAAAAAAAAAAGGATTTTAATTAAAAGCCATTTCACTTAAAGACACTGGCAGCATCAGAACTTCTTCTACACAACATCAAGTCGATGTGTTGAACATGCAACATGATGCATAAGTTAAAAGAAAGCAACAATTATAAAGAGTTGAAATCAAAAAGACAATAAACACACAAGTAAATAACATCGAAATGATGCTCTTCGTCGTTTGTTCACAAGCTAACTCTGATTGTTATCGGCTACAAGCAAGAGTATCTTGCTGTTGGCTGCGCTCGACGATGGATGGACGACGTCTTTGTTTTTATCTTAAATCTCTTGTCCAATTGTTAAAAATGACTTTCAGATGCAAAAGACATGCATTCCTTCATGTTTGCTTTGTTTCGAGTATTCATCACATCTTGTTTTACAAGCCAGAAAACTAAAAATCAAGTAAACAAACATTAAGAGAAAAGTCAACAACAACAGCAACAGCAAGGCTGACTTGTCCACAGTATTTGACCATTAGGCTCAAATAAATTGTTAAACACGATGAATACGGGCATGAACCGAAAATAAAATTAATGAAAACTAAAACGTTACCAAGAACAAAAATATTAAATTAAAAAAGATGAATTCTGAAAACACGGTGTGGGAATAGAATATTGTGTAGGTTTTGCTTTTTATCTCCATCGGCATTTTCCCTCTTCATCATATTTTTATTATCACAATTTGAAATGTAGTTGGAGACAAATAAACACTCATTTGCGCCAAAAGTGACTTATTCAAAATATGTAAATTTGTATGAGATGGTGGGATAAAAGCGAAGAATATTTCACGAAACATTTTTTCTTTTAAGTGCAAGACTGTTTTATTTATCTATTTGGTGGAAGAAAACTTTTTAGTGCAAGAACTTTAAAACTTTGTTTGTTTTTTCTTTTGCCATATTTGAACCAAAAGAAGTAAAAGATTGTCTGGTCTTAAATAGATTAGTATTTGTAATGTAGAAAAGATTTGGCCTACCCTTTTGAGACAACACAAACGCTGAGTTGCCATAAAATCCCCCTGAGAATTATTATTGATTAAAAAACAGCAAACAAAAAGATGTTGCTCATAAAGTAATCAAAATCGTGTTAGCAGTCTTCAAGAAAAACAGCCAATTATCAATTTTTTCTGTATTTTTTCATGTTTGTTTACTTACACTTTGGTTGCCTGAGAATTGGTTTTAATATTTATTGATTTTGAATATATAAAAAAAAATCTCTTTTAATATAGCTCTTCTTGCTAATATCCAAAACTACAGGGCCGTTTATTAGGAAATTTTGCTCCGACATGTTAACCACGTCGTACTTAAAATATGTCTTATATTTCAGTTCCCCTTCTTCTAAATTGAATAATTCGGTCATTTTTAGATTGATTTCCAAAATTTTTTTTGTTTTTCAAAAGTGTTTTTTCGAGGTCCAAAAAATTACATTTTGAATAACTCGACTATTTATAAACCGTTACGGTTTATAAATGGCTGAGTTATTTTTGCTTCATGAAAGTGTTTCTCAGTAGAACGAGCGTATAATATTTTCCGAAGTCTACATTTTTTCGATATTGAAAATATGACATTTTGAATGACTCGGTCATTCTTTTCAATAACGTTTTCCTTATTAAAATAATAGGAATTCCTATTATTAAAATAATAGAACCATAGCGATAACTTATGGACTTTGTTCTAATTTACCAGGTGTTTATTAGGCACTGTTTTGTTTGTTCAACCAGAATACGAAGTTTTTCGGGTATTTTCGTATTCTCTTCATGTTTGTTTTATAACCAGCGCTGCAGCGGAGACAAATATTTTCCTACCAAAATGTTCTTTATAGTCCCTAAAAAAGATTCCACACACTGGTTTTATTAACTTAGCATTTCACTTAATACAATATACAATATGATCAACACATAAACCAAACAATCACAATAAAGAGCAATAACTTTTACATTAGAATATAAAATTTTAACAAATGTGTAATATGCCACATATGTATATGTAAGTCTCTGTATACTAAAATTTATACTAGAAAGAAGGAGTAAACTACGCTCCCTTTGTGGTACATTTATTCTACAAATAGTAACAATGGCAGCCCTAAATAAAACATTTAAGAATAAAAACATCAAATTTGTCTTAGATTTATTTTTGGATCATATTCGTGTATTCTGGTATAATATGCATCTGATATAATATGCATAGATTCCCTCCACACCTTTTGAACACTTGGCTGTAAATATACAAGTATGTATTTATGTCTTGCATAACTGTGTTAATCCTCTTGCAGCAGTATGAGTAATTTAAATATTAATAATTGAATTAAAATTGAAATTGAAATTGACAAAAGATTTCGATAACAACAAGACACATCTGGACTCTTCACTCTTTTATATTTTTGTACATTTCGTACCTTTTATTGCACATACATACAAGCATATGTATGTGTTTGCATTGGATTTAAGAAGTGTAAAAAAATTTGAAAAGCATTAGTTTTTTTAATTTCCAAAATCTATACTTTCAATTTTATTTCAATCACCCTTAATAACATCTGGTCTCACCTCGATAATTTGCATATTTCAGTCCACTGAAATGAAACGAAAGTTTGTTGTGTAGAAAAAAGGACACAAAGACACGTAGACTAATGCCATTTGGATTATAGTTTTCAGATTATTTACGTCACGCTTGACTTCAAATAAAAAATACTAAAAATGGGTAAAATAATATTTATTACCTTTTTCACAACCCATGTATGTCTGTATATAAGTATGTGTTTTACGTACACATGTAGACATGTGCATGCATTTTTGGAATTCAAGGGTTGTTTTTTGTGTGCAATGAAAGGTATTTGACAAATTTGAAACATTACAGCATCTAAGAATCAGCTGTAGTACAGAAATACAAATGTATTTATCATTTGCACACAAACAAGAATAAAAGAAACAGTAGCGTACACTCCTGGACATAGTTTGGGAAAATGTGTTGTTTTTATTTTTATTGTCCTGCCGTTTAAAAGCAGAAACACTCACCATTGATTTTGGCTGCAGGTTACTGTAGGATATAATTAAAGAAGTCAGCAAAATAATGAGTTAAATGAATCGTTGTTACCCATACAAAAGCATTTCAATGTCTTTGTTTTAGATTTTCAGGGATTCACTGCATTCTTTGTGCGCCTAAAGTGCTACTTAAGCTAAATGGCCCTCCCCAAATTTTGCTCGATCAGCATAAAACGTATGTACATATGTAATATAAAAGTAACGAAGTCTAGTATTTTGAACTTATGAACAAAGACATGCGAATTTTTAGATAATCATGTTAAATATGATGCTGTTTTGTAAACAAATTTAATTCAAAACGAATCAGCTGCAAATACTCCTCTACGCATTGCTTTCAGCCGCACCACTGTCCTCAAATATCAAAGTGAATTCACACAAACACCGGAAATACATTCAATATAAAATTTATAACTTTTGTAAAAAAGTTAATTCAATAAAAAATACATTAAATTATGCACCCCTTTGTGGTTTCAAAAAGGAAAGAAGAAAACGAATGTTGTTGGTATTATTGTTGTCATAGTCCGTCATGTATTTATCGACTATTTTCGACTGTTAAAATTGTAAATAAAAAAGTTAAGCTTCGAACAGTTGTTGCAACTCTTCTCAGTATCCCTTGTGATTGGAATAGAAACACCCCAACAAACCAGTTCTTAAGAGATGTAAAACTGTTTTGGAGAACAAGCCTGGGCTAAGTAACAATTCTTAAATCTGTTTTCACAGCTCACCAGTAGCATTTTGTAATAAGATTTCGAAATTTGAAACCTTAAATTCACAAAATAAGAATTTCATTCGAGTTCAAATTAATGAATCCTTTTTACGAAATGATTCTGATAAAATCACACGCTGTCGGTTAGTTGTGGAAGCGGCGTTTATTACTCGTATTTGATGTTTTAGCTCCAGTTTACTTGTTCTCTACTTGAGGATTAAAGTGGATAAATAAGTATGTAAGTAAACAAATAAATAATTATACTGCTAGACTGATCGCAGGCTTAAAAAAGTATTACTACTTACTAACAAGATAGGGGAAAAGCTACCTAATAGAATCAATAAGATTTTCTCTACGAAACGTTTTTAGGCTGAAAGTTGTCCCGACAAGAAAAAACGAAGTTTCTTGTGCAGGGATTCCTTATTATTTTCATATGGTAAATCTTATTAGTTTGATTGATTAATAAGCAAAATACATAAAATCAAGGAAAACTTGTTGGTCATATTTTTTTTTGTTTTAGTTTCCGTAGAGAAAAACTTATGGATTTTAGTTTTTTTTTAAATTGCTTTAATTTATTATACACACACATTTAGAAATTTTTTCGTAAGTATTTTATGCAGCTAGGCTTTTAAATTTCTGAGAGCATTCACGTCAAGTGTTCTATTTCTTCTAATTACTTAAAAAATTATTAACAAAGCTTTGACAATAAATTTCTAAGCTTGAAACTTGTTTGCTTCCACATAATTTTGGTTTGTTGGGTCAGCCAAACAGTCATACATACATACATATATGTGTACATGTGTTAGTAATTTAACAACGCAAATCGATTTGAAATGCATTAAATTGGTTAACTATTGATATGGCAATCGTGGTTGTATTTATCCGTAATTTGTTTGTGTAATTGCCTTCCAAACATTAAGGGGATAAAAACAAACGTCCCCACTCATGACATATAATTATGTTTAGTTGTGGTGGCTAAGCGCTTAGGGACGTACCGTCGTATTTATAATAATATAACAAATACACATACATACATGATTACTGAATAAGCTTTTGTTAGATGTTTGTTTTCTGTCAACTTGCGAGAGCTATAATCATACTTTGACCTCGAAAGTATCTATTGAACTTTAAACCAGGTGTCGTTCTTTTAATTACAAGAGCACAATTCACAGTGCTCGGCATATATGTACGTCTGATGATAAAAGTTTATCAGTCCTAAGTCGTGCCAAAATATAAAAGAACAGTTGACGATAGAGTTTTTTTTTTTTTTTTTTAACTGATTCATGCATGTTTGTGTGCCCATATGCCTACAGTTTACATTGCACCAAAATATCTCTAAATAAGTGTGCATTAACAAGAAAAAAAAAAAAAGAATAATGTGTGCTTTTTATCACTCTGTGGCTTCCTATAGGCGATAAGAGCATACCACACCATACTTATCCAAACCACATCTTTCATTCGAACTTCAGTTTTATTTCCTGGTGCGTTTTGTAGAATTTGTTTATCTTATCCCTTTTTTTTATTATTATTTGATCCTCTGCTATATTTGTTTGCTGGGATCGTCTGTCTGATTGTTTACTCTTTAGTGTGTGTGTGTGTGTGTGTGTGTGGTTTTTTTGGTTTATGACCCTGTTAAATACAGAAAAACGAAAATGTTCTATTTGAATCGTAACCTCGGCATCTATTGATGAGCTCTTATCGCTTGAGGTTAATATAATTTTTTAACATCTTATCAATAATTGTACATAATTGTTTGTTTTTTTACACTTTCCAAGTAAACAGTAACAAACCAATTCAACGAACTAAATCTTGAACAGTTTATTTATTTTGTTTTAAGATTGTGCATAGTACTAGGTAAACAAATCATGCGGCCACACAAAAAATATCTTTCAACGTCCCTCAATATTTACGATTAAAGCATGTGTGTGTTTGTTTCTTGCATTGCTAAGTATTGATCGAAGAGATCAAATTTTACACGATTTTAGTTTTTCATGGACACTAGTGACAAATGTCGAATATTTGTGTGTTACAGTCCTACCTAAATTAGCACGTTCCATGGCTGGTTTAGAAAACTGAAATACTCTTGACGCTCTAATTTAGATTGGACTGTTAAGAGTTCCCAAAACTATAACACCGGTATTCATAAAAAATAAAACATTGTTGAAACACATTTTATAACAAATTGTTCATATAAAATTTTTTCTAAAATGTATTTGAGCAACGTTTAATTTTTTATGAATACCGGTGTCATAATTTAAAAGGAATGTTTTTAACAAATTAAACTCACTCTTCCCATTTTAACTGAAGTCCATCATAAACATTAATCTAGAGAATCAAATTTGAGCCTGATTAAGAATTCAAAAACAAAACATGTGATGGAAAAATTCGAACAATGAAGTTGACAGAAGAAGAAGCGAAAAAAATATTGTAATATTGCAAGGATTATAAAAAACTGAATTTTCAAGCAAATATGCAGATGAAAACATGCAATAGTTTTCTGTGGTGGCCAAAATAAAACTGGTGAGGAAACAGCAAATAAAATAAAAAAAAAAAAAAAAAATTAAATATATGATAGTAAAAATGTAAGAGCTTAGGTGGCCGAGTGGTTTAAGTGGACTAACACTAGAAAAAGAGAAATTTTGCAGACCAAAGTTCAAACGGCTGCCGATGAGAAGCGTGATGAGTTTGGAACCGCTAACTGTACCCCAGCTAAGATTTAAGTTTTTTTTTTATTTTTTTTTTAAATGCATCATAAGCAATCATAAAAAATCGAGCTCGAAACTCACTAATAATTTTGAACTAAAACCAACAAAAATTGCAATAAAGGAGAGTAAAGCAGTAACTGATAAAAATATTGTTTTAAAATAGCTGGCATATTAATGCGTATATGAAATATAAGTGTGCTGTAGACCCTTTCGATCCTACAATGATCATAGGACCATAATTGTTGTCAGTAATCGTTTAATTTAGGATGAGCAACTGATTGGGCTCCATTCTTGAGCTGAGACTGCCTGCATTACCTCCAGGCTAACTTGTTGTAATGAAATTAGTCACTACATATTTAGGGATATTCCGCTCAAAACGGATCGACAGTTGAGTAGGGGAGACTATAATCGGAACGCTTCACTACTTCATAGCATCTCTATATATGTATATATTACATATTGACTTCTTGACAGCGTTGACAGTCGATTTGTCGAAAAATCAACTACACGTGTTACAGAAATACGATTCTCCTTTCTCACACATCAAAAAACGTTTCTCTACAAAAAGCTTAGGAATTTTTTTTTAAATAGAAGAAAAAATTTGAAAAACTATTTAATACAGCTTCAGATTGTTTTTATATAAAAATTTTTATTAACAATATTATTCAATATTTCGATAACAATTTGTTATCATCTTCAGGATAATATTGGATTACAAATATTATCCTGAAGATGATAACAAATTGTTATCGAAATATTGAATAATATTGTTAATAAAAATTTTTATATAAAAACAATCTGAAGCTGTATTAAATAGTTTTTCAAATAATTAAAAAGATCAAATAAATATTAAATATTTAATAGAAGAAAAAATTTTACTTAAAAAAAAAATTGTATTCAAATGTTGTTCACTATTTACCGGTTCGGTTTTTACTTGTTCAAAATTGACGTCGATTATATGCCGCTCTTAAAACCGCAAACAACTCTAGAGAAATATTGTTTAAAGAGATTTTGAAAAAAAAAACAAAAATTTTACCGAGGAAATATTACTACAAAAAATTTTATTTCTGCAGTTATTTGTACATTGGATATAGTAAAAAATCTATCTGATTTTCCATTCTCTGTCCGACGTTCGCCATCAAAATACCAACATGTTCGGTTTTTTCCCAACTTCCGGCAACACTGCTGTATAAAGACATTAGAATCAGCAACTCACAACTATATTTTGGAAACTCTAAACTATACTTTTGCGATTTATGTTACACAAGTAAGAGCCGATACTCATTCATAGTCAGTTCATTTGGTCATTTGGTCATCATAATCATATGCATATGTGCATATGTACAGACATGTGGCTCTCATTATCATTATGCTGCACATAAATACAAAGCGGAAACCCTAAAATATATGTATGTTACAAAACATTTACAAAATTTGTAAAACAAATTACAGTTCGTAGTACATCGTTCGTAGTATACGCTCAACTTTGACAGCAAATTCTCATTTGAATTCACTTAAAATTTCTGTTCGAAGCTTTTCATACAAAACAAAATTGTTTTGGAGGCACGTGATCATGAAATTTTTATGATACTAAGTGGCACTAACAGGTTGAAGCCTAAACTTAACATTGAATGGTGGCATATGAGTTTTGTTTGTGCTTACAAGTGCATTAGTGCCCGTATGATTGTATGTAAGTGTCAGTTTTACATGTACTCCATACATGCATACAGACATACAGACATACATACATACTTATTAATGTATTGCGCTTTCAAGTAACCAAAAATATTTAATGACAATAAAAAATATTCTTGAAGTTTCTTTTCTTCTTGTATACTTTAAAAATCTTGGGGGACAACGTTACACGAATATTAAATTGTCGCATTGTAGCGCTGTGGCGCTGTAATATTAAAATCTCTATTTTCTTTTGATCAACGGTAAAGTTCAATTCGGAAGTCTGTGGGCCATTAATCACATTCACGTCAAGTGTGCACACAAATTAAGAGATAATTAAGTATTAATTGACAAATTACCTTTGTTCAAGTTATCATACATATGTTCGTACATACGTACAAACAAGCGTACGTATGTATAGCATATATGGCATAGTGTATGTGTTTGTATAAAATTATTCCCAGCTAATCATGTTTTGAACGCATCTTGCATGACGAGTGAGCGACAACATTAAAACGAAACGGCCACCAATTTCAGCTGGACAATGACGTCTCATCTCTAATGAGGAACTGGATGGATGACGGCGATTACGTGTACATATGTACAAACATGCATAGCAAGCTTTTAATTCACGCTGAATCAATAAGATTTCAATGCAATCATTTTGCTAAACACTGAATTAATAATAGAACGAACTCATCTCATCATGAATTAAGAATGTGTGAGAGCATTTATTTTCCCCCAATTTTTTTGTGCCTTTTGGTTGTCTGCAGAAACACCCAATGCCTTCAGCAGAATTCGAACCTGCGACCTCGGACACTACCAATCCGTCCATCGAGGCGCTTTAAGAACTGAATAAGTACTGAACCAAATTTTGATTGAATGCATCATGAATTAAGTATTTTATTTTGACCATAAATGACATTTTATTGAATTTGTGGGGGTTTTCAGTAAAAGGAATTGTAATTTCTTTTCTTATTCACTATTCTTAACGGGGAGTACATTACAAAATAAATGAAAAAAAAAAAAATAAAAAGTTTTTAATAAAAGAGTCAGTTTAAGTGAGTGTGCCCATGTTTTCGATAAAAATATTTTGACAAACTTAGCACTACGAGGGCAAAAAGTTGGTCTCGCAAAAGGCAGTCTGTGAAGATAGTTAGAAACAAAAATAAAAAATGCGTAAATAAAAAATTAGATGCAGTTACTTTTCTCTAAATCTGCAATGAAATACTTTTAGGATGCAATAAAATTATTCTACAATCCTTAATTCAAGATCCAGTCATTGAAATTTTAGTACAATTAATTTTTTAGTGACCTGCTCGCCTTCACGAGCGTTTAATACTTACTATTTTTATTAGTCATTGTAAAAATAATGTGTAAAAATATTACAATATATTTTTAATAGATTGCAAAAGTTGTAATCACTTTATCGGAAAGTTTTATGAAATCAAAAGTTTTCAACCACAGAGAAACTCTCATCGTATGCATTGTTTCAAGCGATGCACTTTGTGTGGGAAAATGTAGGGGCAATGGAAAACTAAAAAATGTTACTAATTTTTTGATAAAGCTGTTAATTATTTATGGTTAATTTAAACGCATCTAAAGTGGTCTCAATATTATACATATCCTTTTATGTGGTTACACATTTTGGCCTTTTCATGCGAGCGGCTAATCAATGGCCATTCTAAAGTATCTTAACAAAAATTAATGGCCAGTCTTATCAATCTATAAAAAAACTCCAAATAGAACCGTGGCTACCGCATGTACAAACACAGATGCATTTGTATATAAATTCATATCGTAGGCTTAATGTAGAAGATGCGCTTATGAGGGTTCTCAAAGCAGCTGGTTTGGTGCGTGTGTTCAGTGTAGAGTTGTTAAATGGTCGGCACTTTCCAAAGAATAGTTTTCGCATAGTTACAAAGTGTTGTGGCGTTTCGAAAATGGCGAATACTTAGACACTGTTAACCCAGCTTTGGGAATAACCAGCCAGCCACCAGTTTTAGAAAACCGGTTTCGAAAAACTAATAGAATAAACAAAAACTAATTTTTCGAATAATTTGTATAACTCGCTAAAACCTCTATACTCAACTAAGCGAGTTTTATTGCCGACTCTACTCGTACAAACTGTGTGGGTGAAGATGGAATTTTAGCGCCGTTACTTTTATTCTTCAAAAAAGTAAAATGTTTTGCTCAAAAAATTTTCGTTGCTAAAAAGTTGACTTTCTCTTTCTTTCACCTTCATCGTTTATACAAAGATTTTTGACAATAGCTCTAATTTGAGCGAGCTGGATGAGTGAAAGATTATCTTTTAGCTCAATGCTATTTTCTAATCTACACACACACACCCACACACATCTCTAGTATTGCACAGAAAAGTTTTTGAAATTTGTGCCAGTCGTAAAATCAGTTTCCAAAATGTTCATGATCACTTCATTACATTATTTTTCAAAAATTAAATCATGATACGCGCCTTGTACACATTGAGCTGTCGACATGTTTGAAAATGAAAGAGTTTTCACGGCAATAAGAGAAGTTGTGTGCGTTTTTATCTGAATTTGTATGTATGTATGTATGTATGTATGTTTGTTTGCATGAGTATAGAATAAAATTAAATGGCATTCTATTTAGGAACAATTTATTCGCTTAGTATGAACAAAAGCCATTAGACCACAAAAGCGGTGAGAAATTACCCTGCGGATGCATTAACATTGGAGTTGTATTAAAAACAAAAAAAAAACAAAAAAAAAACACACAACATCAACATAATAAAAGTCATAGTAACGTAACCGAAAACAAACAGTTATAATGCCACCAGAAAGAAAGGCCTACACATGACTACCAGCTAAAATATGTATTTATTGTTGAACAAAATCATTTAGATAAGACGGCGCCAGCCATTTAATGCAAGAGACATTTTTATAGAATTTTTGGATGAAACATTCAGAACTGCATAAACTCATGCGGCTTCGTTGTCGGCCTTAACAACACTTTTGTGGCCAACAGAACAAGTGCGTACGAGTTGTGTGTAAAAACACTTTTAGTTCACCAGGTGAAATGATAAGAAAAAATATTGTAGTGCAATACAAAAAAAAAAAATACAGTTTTGAATAACAGTTGGCGCACTCTTATGTCCGAGAAACTAGTGCAAGTTCATCTCCGAGGTTGGTTTAATTCACATTTAAGCTAGTCATTAAATCAGTGAATGCGTAAACGATATTTAAACGTAGAAAATTTAAACCACACTCGTCAAACAGTGCAAAACATCAGCTGTTTGAAATTTTTTTGCAGCGTTGCCAATTTTCTATTTCTAAAAACCTTTTATTACTGATTTCCTACAGTGAAAATTAAATTACAATTAAATAACAGAGAACTGATTTTGTGACCTATAGAGTGACGAGTATTTGAAAGATAAAAAATTATAGACTATCATTGAACCACCGCTTACACTGGCAATTGCCAAAACTCTCCTAGACTTCCTTAAATATTGGTCTCGGATTACCACTGTATGCTTAGTTTTAGCTCTGTTGGTTCGGTTCCAGTTGCTGTAAACAAAAGTTAACAGGTGCAGCATGTATATTGTACAATAGGTTAATTTTCATACGCTTTCAGATAAGGAAACACTTCTCAATAACTGCAAACGAGGTCTACTGATTAAAGTCTCTGCCAGTCAATAGCAGACTGATCTATTTTCTCATCTAGCTTTTCATCTAAATGCCAAACATTTGTTTTTGGAATGCGTCTGCGGTACTGAATATAATTTGGCTTGGAAAGATTTGTTATAAAACCCGTTCCACGTTCTTTATTGTATTTTATTTATGCGAGCGTAATTATGCGTAATCAATACAGAGATGGATTTAAATAAGCAAGTTGAATAAAAAATTTTTTATGCTAAAGTAAACAAGCTAGCCCGGAATCGGGAAGATTTTTTTTGGGACAAAATTGTAGTGAACAACATTTTTAAAGAAGGCAACACATTTTATTCGACCTCTTCTTTTTCATATTCGCATTTTCTTGAGCAAAATTTCTTTTTATTACATATGTTTTATTTTTTTTGTGTCTGTATATTTTTTGTCAAGAAAAGTAAAGTTGAAGACTGATCAGCTGGGGTTTGGCGTAGTACGGCTGTTTCACGTCCACCATAACAATCGTTAGCACACTTGAATTGTTACGAAGCCAGGTCATAATTAATTGCATACTGTTTTTAAATAGTATCCCTTGGCCATCCTTTGCAAAGCTTAGCAAACAGCGGCAAAGCTTTTTACTGATTTTCGAAAACGAATCGCAACACCAAACTAATAATTAATAAAATTGCCTGCTTCAATTGCAATGCATTCAACGAGATTGTTATTGAGATTGTGACTGCCGCAGATATGGTTCAAAAAAACCTTTTTCTATTTTACTTTTCAAACATTTGGAGTCAATTACACACAAATCACTTTATCTAAATATTGAGTCGTTTTTGCTTCCTGAGTAGAAAAAAATCGACATTCTAAACTTAAATTGTGGAGATATGTGAAAAAGCATTTAAGAATCTACGTTTAACCATCTACAATCGATATTATTTTGAAGTTTAAGCCCACCGCACCGCATCTCCGCTGTTCATGGAAGTTATTTTTTTGATTATGAATTGGAGTAACAGGTTGAAGGGTAAAAATCTTCGAAACATTTTTCTAGCCGTGATTTAAAGATTTAAACAGCTTTCTGAAACGTTTCCTTGCAAAATTTCTTAAAACAATCCATGAAAATAAAAAATTAGCATTAAATTCTAATGGCAGATTTCATTTACACCCATATAAATTAGTCCAATTTGTATGTTTGCGCGCGCGTGTGTGTGTGTGTGTGTGTGTGTTTTCACAAAAAGACAATGTTTTCAAGCTCTAATAGATAAATAGACAAAAAGGGAACAAAATAAGCAAAGCAAAATTTAACAAGGATAACAAGTTTGCTCATTAATCCTGATTATTTCAAAATGCGCAACTTTATCGTTTCCTTGTGACAGTTTCAAGAGTATCAAGCTGTGCCATCGTGAGTGTGTTTGTTTTTGTGATTTCGAACAAGTTTGGGTGTCCTTGTAGTTTCGTGCTTCACTTCTTCCCAAAACGCTTCGCTGGCCGAACCTTGTAGGTATTATATATTTTTGCTTTGTTTTCTTCATATAGCTTTACTTTTCGGTAAGTAGAATATGTCTCATATTTGTCTATTGCTTTAATTTTTTCATCTTCTCTGACATGAACACAATACTCATTAAACCATGAATCACATGAAAAAGAAAAATAAATACAAACTGAAAAGCAAAAACAAAAAAAAAGAACACACAAAAAAGTTACAAAGCACACAGCTTACAGATGGTGGCTGGCTGACTGACATTTATCCTAGATTGGTTAAGAACAAAAAACAACACAAAGAGAATCCACATACAATCATTCACGGCAACCGTTTGCACTGCAACTTTCGGTTGGTGTGTTCGAAAATTGGCAAAAAAAAAAATAAATAAACTTTAAATCAGATGTAATACATGGTCCTCTGTTTCTAATTCAATTCTATTTAGGCAAATCCCAATCCTTTTGGTCTACTTTTTTATGTCTTTCTTTGGCTACTCATAAGTATTCCGCACAAATTCCCAAATGTCAAATCGACACACATGCACACAAGGTAACGTATGTATACTTACTTATCCATAGCGCTCCTTTATTTGCAAAGTAGTCATATCTCAACAAAAAATCAAATTCAGCAAAATGCGTATAAAGTTTGCAAAACAGTTTCTTTGGATAAAAAAAATAATGTTTCTTTTTCTTACAGTGAATGGGGCAAATCTTCCTCTTGTTTTGGCAGTATATGCGGCGATAAGCACCTCAATTTAGGAAAAGCATTCAACTATAAGGCCTCAACTTTTTGTGCGGATAAAAAAGTATTACACACAAATTTCTCTTAAAATCTAAAATTTTTTAGAATGAATAATAGTAAATAATAGTAAAATACAATTATGACTTTAATTTTAATGGGCGACAGACAACTAGTTGCCCCGCTAGTTGGGCTGCGATGCCACCAAAACTTTAAAATGTTGCCATTATTCCTATATGTATGTACATGAGCTTACTTAAGGGGACAGGCAATCAGTTGCAAATACAACTGCGTGCTTATGAGATGCAAAAACCATCCTCAAAACAAAAATAATATGATTGCATTTACTTTTAGCTGCCTGGCCCACGATGTCGTTTCGTTAGCGTTCGCCAACGTTCTGGGCATGTGAAAACTAGTCAAGAACAAAAAAATCGAATGTTATCATTTTGTATTCTGAGATTCATAAATTTAAGGGGAAGGTGAATATGACCAAAAAAAGTTTTCAGTTTCTCCAATTTGCAGGCGAATGTTAACGAAACGACATCGTGAGCCAGGCAACTAAAATTTCACTTTACAAAATGCCATTAAAATTGCATAATGGTTGGGCTCACGATGTGAATGCAAGAAAGAGTTTGGGGTTTAATTTCGGTTTAATTAAGTATCCCTTTTTCTTAAGTATCCCAAAAATGTTGTATTTTTGAGATATGACTACGTTGCAATACGGCAGCGATACACACAAATCTGTGTGTGTATGTGTGTGTACATTCATAAACTTAAGTATGTTCCTATGCAGATATGTAAGTATATCGCTGTGTCAACATGTGCAAAATTTTTTAATGTTTCCCAACGAGCATATGGGAGTAGCGCAGAAAAGTTATTCGCAAATTTTGCACGTTTTTGCGGTTTCAATCTGCTCAGAGACTTCTAAAATGACAAAATTGTAACGCGTGAATAGAAATTTTTGTAAAAATGTGAAAAATGAAACACTAAAACTAATAAGCCCGTGAGCAGTAGACTGTTATAGAACCTGTATGCGATTTCATACCTTTGAATAAATTTCCAGCTGCCTCCTTTGCCTGACAAAAGTTTTGTTCAATTAAGAAAAAAAAAAACCAGGTTGAGAGGGCTGCGAAAGTTTCCAAAATTGTGTTTGATGGGTGTGTGAGTGTGTGTGTGTGTATGTCTGTGTATGCACAAAGGATGCGTTAAGGAAAGTTTATGTTTGTGTGTTTAATTTAAGCACATAAAGGCATAAAAAATTGTTTTAATCCAAGTTTCTCTTTTTTTTTTTTTGTTGTAATGAATGTAGGGTAAGAGAATGATAAAATTAACATATTTTTACGCTCGTTAAATGTAAACTGTTTGACAAAAAGGAAAATATGAAAAATAAATGTTTGTTTCAAATCATTCACTTATTCATTCATTCGTTTATTCATTTGTTCTAAGGTTTGCTTGTTCAACCATTCAAAAAACAAACCATGGGGAGAGTTTCAACCCTTTTTATCTTCAACGACTAATCAGAGTCACGTGGATTTAAATGCTTTCGAATGAAGCTCCGGAGACCGAAGCCAAAGATGGAAGGGAAACTGAGGGACGAAATGGAAACAAAAATAACAAAGTAACAAAATGGAGCAAACTTTTTTTTTTTTTTTTTTTTTTTTTTTTTTTTGGTTTGAGCTGAGTGAATTGCACATTAAACACACATTCTAGATTTTACTTACAACTCATGCTGTAATCATTAAAACCGTAAACAAGCAATTTAAAAAGGATCACACAGCACCCGTGTGTTTGCTTAAGTTTGTAAGAGCACCACCGGTTGGGTTGGGTGGTATTTGAGCAGACACCAATTCCTCGCTACTCGTTTCACATCTTTGCATGCCATGATTTAAGTTGTGCTTGTGAACTCAAATTGTCGCATCGACAACTCTTGAAACGAATCGTTCTACAGATTTTTCGAGTGAGTGCGAGTGTAATAATTACATAATAAGAATGGCTAAAGCAGAAAATATGGCCACAAAAATGTGTTAAATTCGAAAATTTGTTGGAATGAGTGGTGCAATAGTTTTGCTTTTTGTTCAATTCTAGAGAACTCTCATTACTCGAAAACTAGGCAGAAATTTTTCTTAAGCTATGCATTTAGTTTTATTTTTTGTTAATACTATTTGGGGCCAGTTGTGCATCTCAAGCAAAATATATTTTGTGCAGCCCTCGTTCCCTATAGACCGAGACCTAGACAATTGGAAAATCTCGTTACGGCCGTAAGTTTAATGTTGCCGAGGTCCCTGGGATCCAACAACCCAGCTCCCAGTTTCAGTTTTTTGGGATATTAATTTAGCTTACAGTGCTCCGTCATTCTCCCTGAGTTTCACAATACGATCGGACTTCACTCTGTCGGGACTCAGCAGTCTTTTGGCCTGCCGCACGTCCCTTAGGGCTCTCCAGTGGTCATAGAATGTTGACCTCAGAATTAGTGTTAGCCCCGCAGGACCAGGTTCAGGACCTATAAACGACCTTACTGCGCCCCTTTTGACATTTCTTTTAAGAGCAAACAGAACATCAGAAACCAAATTGTCTCGAGGGACAGCTGTAGCAGCTGTTTGGGTTTTAAATCTTTAAGCATTTCAGTTGTTTTTTCATAAAGTAAAATGTATTAATTATGCTTGTATAACAAAATTAAGTTTAGTATACAAAATAATAATTTCGTTTGCACAAATGGGGTGGTTTGGTTCAAATGAATATTCTGCCAACTGACTGACTGACCACTGCCATTGAAAAAGGGGTGCAGTTTTTCTTCTTTTATGTTGCAATGCAGCAAAAATTTTCGCCTGCACTCGTTTAAATTTTTAAAGCATTTTTAAATGTTTATGAAAAGATTTATTTTTTAGTAATTGGATTCTGATTTAAAATAAATATTTTTCGCGCGAATTCATGTGGAAAAATATTTCTTCAAAAAATTTTTTAATAACGTAAATTTTTTGATGCTGGGCAGAAACGCCCATTTCATTTGAGGGTGCTAGATTCGAATTCACCAAAGAGATTTTTGGTTTGGAAAAGTATTCTTTCTAATTAAAAAGTGCTCATGCCGTATTTGCTAAATTGTGGGTATGTTTTTGTTTAATTCTCAAATCTTAATATTTGGATATTGTAGTCTTTCAGTTTTCTTTTCTTTTTTGTTCCCAAAGTTCCCAAAGTAGTGGGACAAGCATTAAAACAAAAACGCTTGACTTTATTGAAATTTCTGGCATGAAATTGAGGGCAATTAAGTTTGTTTAATAAAATAAAAGCCTGCTACTGACATAACATTAATATAATGTAACGGATTATTAAATTATAATTATGACGATAATTTTTCGCCAGCCAACGAATACAACTTACCAATAGCTAAAGGTTGGATTCTGTTGGCCGCATTTCGCAACCATATTTTATAATGGGAAACTTCAAGCGGGTGGGGTTTTTTTTTGAATAACGAAAACTTTTTCACCGGCATTCATAAAAATTAAAACGTAGATTCAAAATTGGATTGTTAAAAAACGCCCTCCAGTTAAATGTGTTTGTAGTTCCATTCATTCTAATTATTGTGATGGCCTAGTGCGTATGGTGGCTGATCAACTGACGTGAGGCTTACGGTTCGAATCCCATTAAGGGCAAGACCTTGCAGTACAAAAGTAAAATAACTGCAATATGGAAAGAAAATAAAATTAGAAATGAATAAGAAACGCTAGTTTTAATTTTGCATAAAAAATTAGGATGAATTAAAATCATAGTCCTTTGGTGCAAAATCGCCACGGAACAACATAGAATCAACTTTATTCACTACGTTTTTATTTATTTTTTTTTTGTGAAGCAGCTCACAGCTTTAGAGCAATCATATATTTCTGTCTACGTAAAGCAAGTGATTAAACGTCTTATGTATGCATGTGGGTATGTACCCCAGCCAGTAAGTCTACAACTTTTCTGGCGTTCTTTAAAAATGTTGATAGCTACAATTTTATCACCAAATAATTATTTCTCAATTCTGAGGAAATAAATTTTAAATTGTTTTCTTTTTTCGAAATTATTTCGTGCAAATTTTTTTAATTTTATATTCTTTTGCAAAGTTTAATAACTTTTTGTAACTATGTGAAATAAAATTTAGTATGCAAAAGCAGAGAACGATCAGGCTTCAAATTGATATACAGCATACACTTCCAGTTCTCTAATTCTGAAAGAGACTCGAATTAGAAAATGTTGTTTCAAATATTTCAATTAAATATCGGAGATAATAAAATAATTGCTCTATCAATTTAAAAATTTGGTGTAAAATTATTTACTAAAGGACCTCAAGCCGAAGTCACTTTATAAATAAAATATTTCAATTAATTAACCCAGGGACCTGTCGTTGATGAGTGTTTATGCATAAACTTCTTAGACATTTTGCGCGTTAAAGCCTTATGCAACCTTTATTGAACTACACTGTAATAAATTGTATTTATATAATTTTTAACTGGCTGATGACTTCGTTTTTATTATTAATATTAATTAAGTAAATACAAATAAGATTTTAAAATTTGTATTATTTTATTTTATTATTTGTTCTTTCTTTTTAATTTTAGTACGCGCATAAATCATGTTTCTATAAAGAGCCTTAAAAATAAATATTCTTGTTTGTGTGAGAAAAAAAAAATCCAACAAAATGCAGAGGCACAATATTTATGCAACATCCTTATTGTATGTATTTAAATAACATGACAATGTTGAAATAATTCAAACTTTCATTACCCGCATACCATTAGAAAATTTATTTATGAAACTATTAATTAAGCGATAGAAAAAAATTGTATTGTTTCCCAACCATGAGTATACAAAATAAAACAAATACACGTGCGTGATTTCAATTTCACTCCGCTGTGTGGCATGTACCTCAGCAACTTGAGCTTTTTTTTCTGTCAAGGGAGGTTTCCTTCAAGAAAATTTGTTAATGATCTTTTATTTTGGCGAATAATTATTGCTGAGTGACTGGCAAAACAAAAAATGCTGATTCACTAATTAGTTTAGTTTTGCTGTGGAAAATCATGTTTTTTTTTAAATGTAACGTTTAGAAACGAAATCCGCTTCATTGCTCTTATTGGATATTTGAAGGGTGTACGTGGAAAACGCTTTCCACCAAATTCGATTGCAATTTGTTGTATTGTAGTTGTTTGCGAAAAACAAGGTCGGAAAGTTCTAAGGGCCATTTGTCTCACTTCCCCATAATGTTGACGTTAGCTAAACAAACCTGAGTTATAAACTGTACGGCAACAATTTTTCGTTTTGGCAAAAAAAAATTATTTTTGTAACGACTCTTTTAATGATGAACGATTAAAAATTAACGTAGACTTTAACGGCAAGTTTGGCATACAAAAAAAAAAAGTTGTCGTTGCAGTAAACGCCAAGCCTTAATCAGACATTGAGAAAATTGTTGTAGTATTGAAAGTTTTAAGTGCATGACAATACGTAAGAAAATCTGTTAAATGTTACAATGTGTAAAAGTAAAATGTGTAAAAGTAAAAGTTTTTTTAAATCTAGAATACTAGAAATAATATTATAACTTTTTCGAGAGCTTTCGTTTTGTAAAAAACTAAATCACATACAAACTTTCGATTTCAAATCACGATCACATATCTAATTAGAGCCATGCGTGAACTGTTTTTGGAACGAAGTTCCTTAACGCGGCTTGCTGGTAGTGGAAATTAGTAGAAATCGTCACGAAAGCGTGTGAGCTGTTTATATGTATTGGTGTACTGTCGAAAAGCAATTGTGTATGATTGGCGGTGTCTCCACTGACAGCAGCGGAGACACCTACCAATAAATATTAATTAGTTGGAAAACGTTCCAAAAATTTTAAGAATCATAAAATTTCAAAATTTCAAAAACAACACAAAATATAACATACAGATTTCACCTTGTATTACATTCAAAGATGAAAAAAAAAACGTAAGGAACTTCGTTCCTAACGGGGGTCCCCCGACCGCATTTCTTTTTTTATTTATTTATTTCTTTGCAAGAATGTAAATTGAATGTGATGCTATTTACTACGTTGTTATTGCAATTGTGTTTTTGTGTGCTCTACCTCTAATGGTCACTTAAGACAGATATTTTGATGCCAACATTTCAACTCTCAACACGAAGAATGTTGTTTCAAGTGGTGCTTTCAAAAATGTTAACAGCGGATTAATTGTAAAGCAACAAAAAATTAAATGAAAATTGCCAATGGCCATTAGGATTCTAGGAGATTTTTGTTTATAAGCAAATATACTTAAATTTTGATTTTAACTTTCGGAAGTTTTAACACAGGACTCTTTTTTTATATTGGCATACAACTTATTAAACTCATTTTGTAAAATGTAAAATCGATGGCAATTAACATATACTTTGAAAAGTACGATACGTGGGGGTAGATACAAGCAGGCAATACAAGCCTAGGACTTGATAAAAAAAATATCAAAAAATACTGTAGACATGGCTCAGCATCATTTTGATCGTGTCTATCCCTTTTAAAGGAACAAAATGTTAGTGTCGCTTTCAATAAAAATCTATTTCAAATGCCAGCTTTGCTTTTTCTTTAATTTTTCAATTCGCTTTCAAGTCAGTGTCTCTATTGCCAAAACATATCCTGAGGCCGTTTTTGTTTCATCATTGAAGTTGTCATCATTGGTTAGAGCAAGTTCTTTTGATTTGAAGGAATCCATTAGGATGATTGCGTCGCCACATTATTCCTACATACATAATTCTAAAACTACATGTGCACTTTTGATACATGCGTCTATACAAGTAAATGGAATGTGTGTAATTATGCTGAGATGTACTTATGTATGTGATTGCTACAATTTACTTGAGCCCATCACTCTGCTGCAAGCTTGTTCCCTCTGCATATCTTTTCATGAATAGTTGTGCTCGTATTTGTATTCATAGACACTTGTATTTATTAACGCATATACAGTTTTATTCCTGCCATTATTGGATGTATAAAATGTAATAAAGGATTTTACTTTACTTTTTGTCTTTCTTTAGCAACTATTTTCATTTGCCATATAATTGCATCAAATAAATTAGTCACGCTTGAGGTTGCACATTTCATGTTATTTACGATTTAAAATGACTTTCACTTTGACAATATTCTATACATTATTGTGCACAAAAGCACAGCCATTCGCACAAGGATCTGTGTGTTACATTTGAGCAGGATACCCTTTTACACTCCATCGCATCACTGGTTGTTAGTAAGTAAATGTGACAGAGTATGCGTACATGTGTGTGTGTGTGTGTGTGTGTGTTTATGTGTATTAAAATCTTTTAAAAGAAAAATATATTCAACCCTTTTAGTTATAATTTATTAAAGACACATGTACGTACATATGTATGAGTATCCACACAAACATTTCTATACATTAATTTATACACATCCTTGTATTGCAAAATAAATGGAAGGAAGGATGGGCGTTTAAGTCTAAAAGCATTTTATTTATTTTATAAAATTTTCCTTTCAAATGTATTGAATGTACGTAATTAAATTAATTCATTTAAAAGCACAGATGTGTATTTGTTCCTTTTAATACAAATTTACCAACATTTTTATTTTGCTTTTTTTTTAAATTTGGTTAGATGTTGCCAAATAATACACAAGACTTAACTGGTATGAGTGTGTGTGTGTGAGTGTGTGTACGTATGCGTTAACAACTACTTTTGACCAAGTGTGTGTGGTTTACTTTAGATAAGATATAATTAAATAAGTATGTTCTATTAAGCAGGTTTATATGCCTGTATGCATGTACACACACATCCCCACTCGCACAACTTGAAAATTTGTAAATTTATGCTGCATACTAAAATGTAGATTCATATTTTAAATCATAAAAATTATTTATAATTTTATTAGACTTAATTGCGTACAAAAAATCTCTTGAAGTGAACATAAATTTGGGGGAAAAAAGTTTTATTAGGGCTGTGAAAAGCGGCATAATCATTTTAAATGTTATCAGTGTACGTACATTTGTCCAGAAGCTACAAATAAATAAACAGAAAAAGTTCTAAGACGAGATTGAAGTTATGGATAGTAAAAAGGTTTGGTATGCAGCAATTTCTAACCCATTCGGTAATTTTGGCCCACCTTGTATAACACATACATATGTATGCCTGCTTTCGAAAGAAAATCCTGCACTTGTCCACCATACAAAAATAAGCCAAACGAAAAACATTCGGATGGCCGGTGTGTTCGAAATTTCAAAAATTAAACTTTAAACAAAAAAAAAAAAAAACAAAAAACAACAAACATAAAGCAGATAAAACCAATTTAAAAGCTGGTCCAAATCCTGCAGCCATCACTTCATTACGTAGTATAAAAGAAGATTAAGCACACTTGATTTAATATTTACTTTAGTTTCGTTTGAAGTAAGATTTGACTGCCGACACCCCAACAAGTAGAAATATACGAAACTAGAGCGCCGAAACAGACATACTAACATATGTACTTGAGATGGAACACGAAATATCGGTCAAAATATACATATTTATGTATATTCTATTGAAGGAATTAATTGAAGTTAGTGGTTTAATGCCTCATAAATTTCAGTAGCTACCAGTAAATTTCCCAAGCCATAGAAATCACATGAAAATTAATTCAGGCCAGCATCAACTGAAAACATTCACACAATCCCTGTGTACTCGCATGTCCGCACAAGTATACATAAATACATACATATTTAATTAAATGGTTTAGAAACTATATGAAACAATTTGTTTGTATTTTCGAAATCCTCAAATATGTCAATAATATTAATAATTCCAAATAGCATGATGGTTTTATTCATTACTTTTAGTGCTAAAAATGTATGTGATAAGTTCACTTCTTAAACTGAAATACTGCCAAAGGACTCTATTGAAAGAACTCCCAGGGTTTGAATAAGAAAAACTGCCTGTCACACGTTCACACACATGAATAAAACCACTCACATTTGTAAAATGTTACAGCATGCGAATCTGTGTGCATGTTTGTTCGAATAGTTTATCAATATATATAATAAATAACTAAAGTTTTGTAAGCACATACAAACATATGCAATATTTTCCCTTCATTCATTTGAAGCAGAGCGGAGAAACATACCCATTGAAAAATTGCTGGAACAGCGCAAATATAAGAAATTGACAGTAGAGTAAACAGAAAGTTAATTCAACATATTTTCCAGTTGAATGGGATAATCCCAGCTTAAAGGAATTTGTTTTATAGCTGCTTATGTTTAAACGGTAGTAGTGGTGGTGTAGGGCACGAAGTAATCGAAATAAATCGTTTTCCAACTTTCAATAATTTTTATTAATGTTCGTGTGTGTTTGTTTGGTAGCCATAATGAACAGACGTTTTACAGATGTACACTCACGTCCCATAACCAGTGTAACCATTTCAGCTATCTCTTTTTTTTTTTTTTTTGAAGAGAAATTTAGCGCAGAGCAACTTTTTCATCTTGTTTCAAGAATACTATTATAGCTTTCTGGGAAATGCCACAACAGTTGAAGGCCGAATTGAATAGCAATATTTAGAATTAAAAATCAATATTGCATCAGTAGCAAACTGAATGCCAGTTGGTAAGGAAGTGAGCGGTAAATTGGCCAGTACACAATTTCCATATTTACAATTTGCCGGTAAGAAAAATATGTTTTTTCTTAGTTTGTGGCAACACTTTTGAAAGATCTAAGCCTGGAGGAAGGAAGAGTAAATTTAATGAAAACTTAATTTTTTCAGGGCCATTTTTTGCTCCAATAATTTACCGCTCACATTTTGTCAATAATGGGAAATGTTTTATCTGCCCGTTAAAATTCGGTCTAGTTACAATAATGGCCCCAAATAAAATGACGAACCAAACGTATGCACGTTCGAGCTTTTACATACATACATATGTACATATGTATGTTTGAAAATGGTATATGCCATTATAAAACCTGGCCACACTGCCCCCCCCACAAACCACTCACACAAAAATATAAATCGGACATATTGTAAATTCTCATGCCACAACAGCTTATAAATCCAAAAATCCAATATAAAAGTGGTATGTACACATGTATGTGCTCGTGTGTTTGTGCACTGTAGTTTATCCCTTTGATGAAATGGAACAACTTCTTAAATAAATTGGCAAAAACAATTTATTTGAATGTATGTACGTATGTATGCATGTAGGGATGAGGATGTGGCTGTTAAAAAAAGCCAAGTTCACATGAAGTAGAATAAAAAAAAAAAAAAAAAAAAACATAAAATGAAGCCAAACAATAGATGAAATTTTTCATCAGATTGCTCACTTCGTTACGAAGGGTGGTTAATAATACGGACTCGTACAAATAATGTGCACTTACAAGCATGTAGTTGTTTATTTAATGCTCCTTTCTACATACATATTCTCCCTTATCTCCTTCAATATTCCAGCGTAAAAATATGATTTTGGGCCGAAATATGCATTCAAGCGTACATATTAGTTATTCGAACACTCAATTATATTATGATGCTAATAAAATAAGAACACTTGCATACACTCAAAAAAATATTATGCAAGTCATGTCAACGTAAAATGGAGTACAAAGCAAATGAACAGTCATACGAAAATTAGTCATTGCATTAAACAAAATTCGCATTCGGAATTTAAATACACTTGAAAGTAAGTGTATTTAAATTCCGATTTTCTATATAAAATTGTTTTAATAAACATTTGAAACATAGACTAGTTTGCTAATTACTTTTCCGAGCTTTTTAGTTCATTTTATCGTTCTTCAGAACTCAGAAAGATTTTTTGCGGCGAAATTGTTCGATCAACATTTGTAAAGGAGACAAGAAAAGTATTACCATGGCTGTTACGCGTTCACCACGACGATCACCCGGACCCAAATTGCTTCGAACGCAGGTCATGACTAATTGTATACTGTTTTGAAGGCGCAGGACAGGAAGAAACAGCTAATAAATCATAACTAATTTATAGTTTTTTTCAAGAAGGAAGTCTTATTATTTTAATAAGTGGGTTCGTATGGAAAAAATTTAGAAGGAAACTTGTAATTGTTATTAAGTAAGATTTATTAAAAAACCTTCTTCTTGATGGATCCGATTCCACGGCCTTGCGATTGCCGAGCGGCCACTCATGCAACTCAGCCATGAAGAAAATTTGGGAAAATACAGTGCATGACGACATAAAAAAAATTTTAAATCCTTATTGTACACCACCCTAAAAGAATCAAGAATTTTTTTTTTCATCAATTTTTTTTGTGCCAGAAATAACGGAAACTGAATAACAAGTTTCCTCCCTGATTTTATTTGTTTTCGTTATTGCTAAAAGTAATAAGGTTTATCACATAAAAATAATAGGGAATCCCTAGTGTCGGATCTGTGAGTGCTTTTTTGTTTGTACCTTAAAATTAAATTAATTAAGAAAATTTCAAATTGTTGTCTGCTTAAGCAGAAAACATTTAAAATAATTTACATGCAGCAAATGTAATAATTTTTTGAGTGTAAACACTACACAACAAAATATATTAAATCCAACAAATTGCAACAGCGTAATTTCCATCGCGGGTTAGTATTTAGTTTGAAAGCAATATGTTTCAGTTAAAAAAAAAAAATGTTTTCCACCACACAAATAGAACTTTCAAGACCGCCTGAGAATACGAGCAATATGTATTCGTTTTTGTAGTACGATTTAGCATTAGATATTTTTTAATATCTAAACTTGACTAAACTCGTGCAAACCCTTTCAAACTATTTCCCAAAAACAACTGAAAATATAAAAATATTAAAAAATGAAATCATGAAACGCATTTAGGTTTATGTGATATTGCAATAGTTTGTCGTCCATCTTGAGATTTGTACACTGCTACGCTCCGTAAACGTCAGTACATGATTTGATGTTCTACTTTGCAATGATACTAAAACCACTGGATTCTGAGGCATTTATGTATTTGCTGTCAGCAAAAATGTTTACTTTTATGCTGGAGATTTGCCATCGCCATGCAATAAGCTAGATTCTAAAACTATCTAAGCATTTATTTAACAAGCACATCATTAGTCTACTTGACCTCTGTAATAATTTTACTTTCATAATGATGCTAAACTAGAGAGTACTGTTGAAATTTAATGCTTGCACCACTAAATACCAAACAAATTTAACACCATAAAAACAATTAAATAAAATATCATTTAGCCGGAACTTCTTTGAGGGGCGAAGTAGCACATGAGAACATATGCATTAGGGGGCACCTTATTGGTAATTAAGGCCTGTTTTTCACAATGTTGGGAATTGTAATGCGCGCTGCAGCAAAATTAAAATAATACTGGATGAAATTTTTGCCAAATGGTATCAACAAAGTAAAGACATTTAAAAAATGCTTAAAATATCGCAATATTGCTGCGAAGTCGCCTCGATAGAGATAAAATGTGAAACCGAGCACCTTCACTCCCTGATTCCAAAAATTTTAACCAACCACTACAAATACTACTTTTTTGCAGGGCTCAAATTCTTAAAAAAATATATATTTTCGTTAGCTGAATTTTTTAAATGAATTTTAACTCTTAGTAATTAAAAAATCTTTCGAAGACTGAGCTTTTAACCAGGCAGGGAAAGTAACTTTTAAGGCGCTCTGTATTTCGAAAAAAAAACATAAAAACTAATTAACAGAGCCCAGTGATAATTTTGATGAGGAAATATAAAAAACTTCGAAGAAGTTATTGGACATTTGTCCACCTTCCGCCAGATTGTGGTCTGCCTAAAAATATCAACAATGTACTTCTGTTTGCTACGGAGAATATTGTGAGAGAGCTACAATGCAATTTCACATTTAAAAAAAAAAGTCGCGCCCTACTGTGCATACATACACACATGTACACATGTTGTATGTGTTTGTTCATGCCTTGTAAGTTACATTATAAGTTCGTATTTAGTATATTGTCAGATGCAATTATTTAAACTCAGTTTACAATTTATTTCCGTTCGTTTAAGAAATGAATGAAGGAATATGTAGAAGAAGAGAGATGCGTGAGAAAAATTAAACAAAACATTAAATTGAAAAACAAAAGAAAACTACGCGTACCAGTGACGATAAATCGTGATACTAAAATGGTGCTGGTAGAGCGCCAACAAAAGTATGCATTTATTTGTTTGGTACTTTTGTGTTTATCTCAAAAATTTTCCAAAAATAAGTTGCAATGTCCCCGTTTATATTTAATTTTCTTACTGATTTATTCTTAAAACATTTTATAACTACTTTTCAATATATTTTTATTATTTTGGATTTAATGTACGAATAGCAAAAGTACACAGCATACTGTTCTTTGTTTTAAAGTGAGTCACGAATCAATCTAAATATGAACTGCTCGACGTACTGGTTCTTTTTTAACTTTCGAACTAGTGCATTTTGTTCTAGCAGACTTTAGATATCACCGCCTAATCTCCTGCAGGGATTATTGACGAGTCGAACAGTATTATGTTAAAGAAAAGCGAAAAATAAATATGTACTTAGAAAAGTACATTATTGGCACAATGAGCACCAACATGTGCATACACTTTGCCACATGATTACACAGTTGTAGGGTTTGCAAAACTGTTATATTTTAAATAGACACTATCTTTGGCCAACAGTTGGAATTGAAAGTTGTATTGGCTTTACAAGGCATTAATATAATGTAGAAAACTGGTTCCACCTCCTGCAGGTGTGTGTACAAATCTGTACATTGCAAACTATTTTTAAAATAGACCAGTAGAATTTGAATTTCTTAAGAAAGTTTATCTAGTACTTATAGGCAAAATAAATGCATCGATCTAAAAACTCAATGCATTAAATTGCCATGAATGCTAATCGTTCTGTGTACTTATGTCTAGTCTACTCGAAATACACTTTAGAGCAACTTTTTTATACAATATTTGCTTAATCTTTTTGCCCAAGATCGTAATAGATTTTCGTCTATAAATCGCTCAAAACGCGATTTTCAAAATGCTCTTTCATGCATGAGTTTGCAAACCCTGCAAACTGTACGTATTAAAGTACATATTTATTAAACGTACGTCCCCTTATGCCTCCGGCAAAGATGTTGCACTTAATGTGCAGTAGAATTAAACAAGATGTTTAAAAAGTCAAACATGTCCGTCTGTACAACCAAATACTGGGAATGAGCTGAACTTTACATTAATGAAATCATCAACATGACTAATTCAATAATGTAAGTTCTACAAACATTAGAGATAATTTAGAATGTGTGTGCACAAATTAGCGTTTGTGGGGGTGTATGTACACATACATATATATATGTATGTTGGCTAATCTTAAGTATCTCATAAGATGTGAGTAATTAATTGATATTTCAAATAAACTTAATGTTTGTTAAATAATATTTGCTTTGCATTGCCCAAGAATCGTTGTGCATTAAATATGCACATACGCAACATACGTAATTAGTTTTGCAACATACATATACATACATACATACACTAAAAATTCTCTTTTTGCACAAGTTTGGCAGAAAGTCGTTCTGATGATCACTGAGGTTCAATCTCCCATTTGGCAAGTGCCCTACAAGGTTTTGAAATCAAATTCTCTTGTGAATCCCGAACAAATTATTGTCTTCTCTAATTTTGACAACAAGTTGTAGAAACAGAAATATGAAAAGAAAATAAAAGATATTTACAATTTTCAATTACATTATCGCACTTGTAGTTAGATTTTACTTCCTCAAAATTGAAAAAGATATCTTAATAGAAAGAAACGTATGGGTGAAGAGTTATTGACTGGGGAACATACCATGGCTGTTTCACGGCTCAATGCTGAGGCATTCAAATCGAACTAAAAGCCCGATAACGTATTTAAGCTAAATTCATGTTTAAAATAATCTTATTTATGTATGTACATAAATACATACATGCTTGTATACGTATGTAAGTAGTATGTGTACAAAATTTAAAAAATTTTATATTTCTATAAATAAAAAGATAAATCAGTTGCAAACACACAGAAAACACCTGTTTCCACCGGCTCATGCATATGTAACTGCTTTTTCTCAAACACATACGCCAATTGAGAGAGGGATTGAGAGAGCGAAACTATTAGCTCATTTTTCAGTGTGAACATGCTAAGTTCGCTTAAAATAATAAATTTGTGATTTTTTATGAATTTTCTTCCATAATGGAATTTACCGCGTACTAATGGCTTATATTCAATAACACAAAAATGATTTTCTGGTGGTAATGGCTTTTTCTGAGACTCTACAGCAATTCCTAGAAATTTTTTTTTTTTTGCTTCTATATACCTCATATGATCTGTTTTTATGAATAACAATAATATTTTTGAATAGAAAAACCATATTAATTATCTCGGTTTTGTTTTAGTTGTAGAAATATTAACCTGTCTCCTTGATTATTAGGTTCATGTCAATAAAATAATTGCTTCGCTAAATATTTTAAATAAGTTCTGTTTCTATCAGTTGACAACAGACTCCCAATAAATTGATGAATCATCACAAAACTAGTATAGTCTGCTTTGATAATTCCATCTGCTGTTCTCCTTATTAAGCCTTGTGAACGACCATATTGAAACTCTATACTGTTAAAGTAAAATAGTAAAATAATTATGTTGTTGAAGTTTTAAAAATTTATTCATATTTAAGGCTTGGCCTGCTTAGTTTCTTTTTTTTTTTAAGAGATTACGCATTTGTGCTGAACACAACTACATGCACTAAAATGAATCCCTCTACACATTAATCTTTGAATGGCTTTTTCAATAAAGTATTTAATGGAATACATACTCCATAAGTACGAACATGCTTGATGAAATCAAAATTTAACTTTAAAATATTGCTTGCGGTAATTAAAAGCTCTTCACCGTTAATTAAACATGTATCAACAAACCATAATCCTGCGAATGCCAGTCTAATTCCAAAGTGTGTTGCATATCTGAAAGTAATAGAAAATATCATTTGATAAACAACCTCCAATAAGCCTGTAGTCACGTAATTAACTCGGCAGATACGCTGAAAGCTGACAAAAAAAATACAAAACATAGTGGACTCTCAAAACACCAACTACATCGAGCCACATCTACTTAATGGAATCAATAAGATTTTCTCTGTGAAATGTTTTTATGCTGAGGAGATTTTTCTATACAATTTCCTCATTAGTTTCTTGTGGTAAATCTTGTTAATTTAGTCAATAAGGAAAACATTTAAAATCAAGGAGTTCAGTTCTTGTTACTTTTGGTAGCAAATAATAAAATCCATACATGAAACTCATTGCTTCTATTATGGTGTCTTGTAAATTGTATGCAATAAGGATTTCTTATTGATTTTCTTGGGTTACACTATTAATTTTTTTCGAACTGATTTCACTAGGTTCCTAATGACGTGTAAACCGTGTTCCTGTAAACCGTGTTCACTGTCTTGATGGCTGAGCTGCTTGAGTGGCCGTTTGACAATCTCAAGGTTGTGCGTTCGTATCCATCGAGAAGAAGCCCTTTTAAGAAATCTATAAGAATACCTAATAATAATTATAAAATTCCTTCTTTATTTTTTCATTAAGGTTTTCCAGTTATTAATTATTTGATCGGGCTTGAGTTCGATTTTTACTTCCTCAGAATTGAGAAAGTTTTTTGTGATTGAAATATTGTAGTGATCAACATTTGAATAGACGACAAGAAAAGTAAAGTGGAACACTTATTGGCTGGAGTACATACCTTGGCTGTTTCATGTCCACTGCGAGTCCAACCATAAAGTTAAATTAATGCTCATTAAGGTTTTCCTTATTAATGAGACTTTCTTCTTACAAAAAAAAAAAAAACCTCCCATAAAATATTAATTTTTAAGCACTGTTTTCTGCTTGCAGGAGAGTTCTTAGCTTTCAGTTAGAAACCAGTCTGGTTTAACATTGAAGGAAAAGTTATTTAGTTTAATTTTAAAAAAGTTTTCTTTACCATATTTTTCTTAATTTTGATGAGGTTAATTCAATATACATACATGTATAAGGTGTCCCCAGCTTTCTGCACCCATCTGTATATATTTTTCAGTTTGATTTAAAGTTTATAAATAAAAGCAGAGAAAAAAAAAACAACGACAAACTTAAATAGAAAAGCGATAATCCGACACTTCTGTTTGGCGAGCATATGACATGACTCGTGGCGGAATCAATTTTGTAAAATTACATCGGATGCTGCTGCTGCTGCTGCCAAAGCGTTAATATTTGAATTTCATTTTTGAGGGCAACAGCTGCTGAGCTGTCAAATTTATTTTTTTAATCCAACGTGGGTTGTCGTTTGAGTCTTAAAAATGAGATATTAAACAAAAACAATAAAAACTTAAAAAGAAGAATACTGAAAGCAAAGAAGAATTAAGTTTGGGCAACCAAAAATACTTGACAGCACGCAGACGGACAGACAGACATTCGGTTGTTATTCTATTCGCCATATTATTAATGTTTGTGTATTTTTTATCATAAGATTTTCTTGTTGCTGCAAGATTCTTTGCTTTTTGTTTGTTTTTGTGTTACCGCACCCAGGCGTAACAGCATTTGAGGTATCAGCAGACAAAAGATTAATATGAATAAATATACATTCATATGTACATATTATGTAAATTTGTATGTAAGAAGTAAGCAAATTCACATCTTTTTCATAGATTATATTATTATTTATTGTCCATATTACTATTTTGATAATAATAATCAAAATCATAATAGCAATAGCACTTACTTATTCACAATCTGCCCATTCGTATCAACATAAACAGACACATACATAAATAAGTGCCTACCTATGGGCATACCTTCGTGCAGGCATACCCACTTGGCCGTTTTCGACAGCTGGTGCCAGATCTGCCGCATATATGTTCGATCCAGAAGCAAACACAAACTTGCGAGACTTGGGCAGGGACTTTGGTACTGATAGTAATTCAATTCTAGCAATTCATCCATCGAGGAGCTCTGTTTGCTGTTTAGCTTTTCCAGCCGTTTCGTCGATGCTGCTCGTTTCATCAGTAGACTTAAAATACTATGAAAACATTCACTTTATTGCCTTTAGGGAAAATAATGAAAATAATAACAAGTAGTTCAAAAGTACTTTAGATGTTTTCTGCTGACTTTTTAAAAATATATCGATTTCTTATCAAAACCATTTGGCTCCACGGGCAATTGGAGCTGAAGGGCTTCAATTGCCAGTGGGCTTCTTCTTCGATTCTTCATGGCATCATAATTGTGTTCAAATTTAATGGCAGAGGCATAATCGTTTTTGTTTCACAAGAAACCGGGGTGGGCAATAGCGAATCTAGGGTGAATTTGTCGATCGCAAAAGAGTAGAGGAGACAAATCATGCAGCATGTTGAAGACATTGTCAAGAAGAAATTAAGTCGCCACCAATCTGGCCAACTGGGTAAGCACGGTTTTCTATTCATCCATTCTTGAAATCCCACTCATAGAGCAACAACAATTCACACGCATTGTTTGTAATATTTCCAGTCCAAAAATTAATAATAACTCTGTTCTAGTGTGATCATCATGTGTTTTTGTTTATTTGCTCTGCTCCTCTGCTCGATAAATAAATTCAGAGTATTTTATTTAAATGTTTTAGTATCGGAACATCTTTTTTATTTTTTGTTTTTGGTGATGGGGGGGCAGGGATGACAGTTTATGGGAATAATAGCAGCAAATAACATTTAATATTTTTATTAAGAAATTAGAGTATTATTTATGACATTAGTATCTATTAAGCACTGGCACTGATCTTGTTGTTTATTACCGAATCAAACAAGCATGTGTATTTATAATTTATTAATTCGTATTTATTATGCTTCATTTAAATAATTCCAACCGTTTTTAAGGGACCTTTTCTAAAAGAGCAACAACAAAACTTGGCATAATATTGATTAGAAATCATTAAAACGCTGAAATATAACATACTTACGATCAAATAGGAGTTAACATAAACTCTGGAATATGTCAGACTACTCTGAAATAGACGAAAATCGTTTGTATGCATAAGCACTCATTTATACTACATTTATACATACATATGTATGTATGTACTTAGAAGTCTCATTTCTTTTTATGACTTTAAACATATTTAATAAAAAACATTCTTACCATTTACACATGCAAAAATTCGTACAGCTTTTCAAAAAGAAAAATAAACCCTTCACATATTTTGCTGGATATCCGCACAGAGCGACTATGCGGCTGAACGAGTGTCATTAAGTCTTTTTTTTTTTTTTTTTTTTTTTGTTTCTTACATGCAAACCACATTCTGCACTAAATGCCTTTCGAATAAAAGACGACGAGAAAAAAGATGTGATGGCGGCAGTCTGGTTGACATGCAACTACACGCACAACTTTCTAATGTTGTAATGGAATGCTTATGCTCTTAAAGAGTCCTTGACACAGCCGTGTAGATAAAAATGTGCAGCAGGGAGTGTGCAACAGCAGAAACAACAATGAAGGGAGTAAGTACATACTTCAGCAAATTACTTGAGCGTACTGCGAGTCAAGTTTTCCACCTGTTATGCACGCATTGTCATCAAATACATTTGCAGATTCTTGTAAAAAATGATTTTCTGGTAGAAATTATGAAACTACTGAATAATTAAAAATGCCGCACGCTTACACACGCTACCTGCACAGGGTGATGTACAGGGCGTCACAATTCATTACCTATTCTTTGCCGCCTTTAAAAACTGCAAATTTTTCTCCATCTCGATTTTTAATAAACCCTACAAAAATACATGCAGAATAAGATTGCAATATGCCGACATTATTGGACAGCGTCCAGCTCAAAGTTGTGCATTTAAGAATAATTAAGGTATGAACACATAAAACAAAACGTGGGTGAATCTCTATCACTTTTCATTAATCACCGCGATGGATGAATTGGTAGAATGGCCTGTCATCAGTTTCGAGACTGTGGTTTTCACTGCTGCCGAAGGAAGTATAAAAAAATGTAAAAGCAATTACCTTTAATTGCTCTAAAATGCTCTGCAGATTCCTTCGAAAAATAAATACGTTGTTTATAAGAGCATGAAAAACCCCTTTTTCACCTTAATGCAAGTTAAGATGCCTTTCTGTACAAAATTAGTGTTGTTTGACTTGGTTCTTGCGAAAAGAATTTTGTGTTCAAGCCTTATCTTAAATCAAAAATCTTTGCAGCTAGTTCTCCATGGAGATGGAGAGATTATGTCTGTTAGTTTCCAGGAAAGGGACAAACTCAAAGGTGTGTGGCGGCAATAATTCAGGGGATTGCATATTTTATTTGGTTTTAGTGACACCACATTGGCTTTAGAAAACAGGAGACAGAAAGTAATATTTCAACAACAAAGCATTAGTTTGTAAAACTCAAACCCAGATCAGCGAGCACATCAAATTAAAAGTTGCACAGTGTCGCGTTCTCGTATTCGAAGGCTTCAAAAAAAAAACTGAAATTCTAAATTTTGCAAAAACCACCGCCAGCAAGTTTATTCCTCCCAAATATGCTGTTCACAAATTTTACGTTAAATGGATTATTATTTATTATGGCCTGACTTGCAGTAAAAAAATTTATTCAATTTTATATACATATTTATTTGAGCTTAAGGTCTTTTAGAATTTGATTATTTGAGTATTTTGGTCAATATTTCGCTCTCTTCAGGACAATAATAATGAAATGTTTTGATTGGTTTTTTTTTAATATTAAAATTTATTCAATTTAATTTAATAAGCCATATTCATAAATAAATTTTCTTACCACTGACAAAGAGACAACTTTTTCAATTAATCTGCAATAAACCGAAAATTTAAAAACTATAAAAAAAATAAATAAATAAATACATAAATAAAATGTTTTGCTAAAAAAATATCTTTAAGTCCTTGAAAGGGTTTTGTCTCTTTAAAAGGCTCCAACAACTTAAGCTATTGTAAAGTAGACTTTTAAAAATTCTTGCTGCATTTTCAATATTACTGCAAAAGCTGACTGTTTTGCAGTAATATTGAAAAATGTATCAAAACCTGCGATGATGTTAACATTTTTTTTTGTTTACTACCTTGCGCCTCTAAATAGCAACTTTCAATAAAAAACAGGACTTTTTGAAAACCTTTCGCTAAGGAATTTTAAGAAAAGTTTCTGCTACACCACATCTTTCAAAAAACTACATAATAGGTGTTTTTGCAATATTTTTAATTATGAATTGGATTCTCCAAAAAGTTTCCAAAATATTTTTTTTTTATTATAATTTCTTCAAAATTGGCGTAATCGAATTTTTCCATTACTATAAAATAATGTTCGTATAACTTTTGTCCAAGGCGCTTAAAGTCCAAATAAAATGTTTCCAAAAACGTTAATTATCTTTCAAAACTATGTAAATTGTAATAAGTTTTACTTCCTCATCAGCAAAACAGCTGATGGGCGTCGTTGAACACCGCCTAAGCTGTAAAGGAGAAAGCACACTTGCGCTTCAGCCCATTTTCCGAATAATAATACACAAACTCTGCGGATAACGTTTACACCTCCTTGAATAATCTATGAATTTTTATTGGAGTCGGTCTCTCCGGTAATAAACTCAATGTCTCATTGCAAACTCCCCCACTGTGCGTTGTAAAGAGGATATAATTTACATAATTATTAAAGAAAAGTGAAAAATTTTCTCCAGATCTATTTAACCAAATTTTACTGAACAATAACAAAGAGTCTTGCATCAAGAGCCATCGTTGAGGAGAAAGCAAATTCAAAGATTTCTTTTAGGGCATTTTTGAACCCTTTCATGAGCATTTCTTTTGAAACTCTAAATGCGAAGACAACAATTGATTTCAAACTTCTGTGTGTACGAGTACCACACACAGTGCTAATGTAGTAGGGTACGTTTGCTACCTGCGTTTAATCCGCTTATCGCATTTCGGTGATCCAAAACATGCAAAAGGTTTTGTTAGCATAATGGTTTTGTGATTTCATTTCTAACAATCAACCAAACCAAACGAATGCTGATTCAAAAAAGAAAACTAAATTGAAATACAGACACCAACAAAACAGCAACCAAATTGGTGTTCATGAAACGGATGACAGACAAACACATTTGCGTTTGCACAAAATTATGAGCATTTCGGGAGCAAAAGTTGAGCCAAAAATTAAAAATCAACTTTAATTGCCAAATAAAAACCAACTGGCAGACTCGCGAGGCATTCATTACTTATATGTAGATCCAGTTTAATCCATTGTGCGATCTGACTTGTTTCCCTTGTTTAATTACAACCTTGAAACATGAATGTTTGTCCCTCAACCTGCTAACGATCGAAAAGCATTCAAAATAGCCAGAAAGAATAGAAAGGATTTTTCCCAAAACCAGCATTTTGCATTAATTTAACTTTATTTTTTTTATTATTAACAATTAACAATTGAAAAAGCAGCTTTCTAAGAGAATATTGCAACGGTGTTCAGAACACCGTATTGACTTTTGACTGGTAACATTAACAGGTAACAAGTATTAGAAATGTTCTTGGGTATTATTGCTACAAATATGTACATACATATGTCTGTATTTCGAGGAGTTGGTCACTTTTGCCGACAAAAACACTTGTATTTATTTCATCAGGTCCAGCATGTGCACTGTTTTCGTGACCGGCCATGTGCACTACAATGTCAAATCGCATGTAAATGTGCACATGTACGCATGTATGTATGTATGTATGTGTATGTGTCTGGCAGACTTTGTATTATTTATTGTGTGAAGGGAAATGCCACATTATTTTATATTATCTCAACGGGAGGAAAGCATAAATAAATCCGGCATAATCAGCATTTGAGAAGCAGACATGCTTTAAAAAAGCAAACAAACAAACAAACAAACAAACAAAATTTAAATAAACAATTCAATATGATATACATACATACATATGTATGTATTAAATACGATGTATAAATTGAATTCCAAACTCATTCTGTGCCTGCTACTGAATGAGGCATGTACCTTCTATTTGCAGCGTAATATTCGTGTGCATCCAAATACGAATATTACTGCACAACGGTGGCCGGAGTAGCAAAGTGGCTGTTGTAGATTAAAGTATGTATTTGTGTACGGACATACAACCATACATCCATACATACATGTATAAGTTAGTCGATGTTTTTGAATGCACAAGGCTCATCTGTGGCATTCAACACAAATTAGTTTAATTTAGTTTTCACGCCTATCCTGAGCATCCCTTAAACAAGCAATATATTTTTAATAACGCACACAAAACATTTTAACTGCACACGCCCACATCATTAAGCAAATACTGCACAACAAATGGTGGCGTATGGCAACGACAAACACGCGTCTCGTCCGTACGACACGTGTTTCGGCGACACTACGTTTTCGCTGCTGCATCATAAATCGCATGCATATTTCTCACAATTTTGGAACTCATTTAAATATGTTTTCCATTAACACCTCGTCGGCCAAATGAATTCGGTGTGGAAAATGCTGTCGGACAAATAGAAAGAAGAAAATAAAACAGTTCATTGAATTTGTGATCAAGCAAAACTTAAAAAATTCAAATAAATTTGGAAGAAATAGGCCTGCCTCATTTACATAAAAATTTTTGGCGCGAACCACTAAACATGTTTTCTTAAAAGAAGAAAAAGTATCGTCAATAAAACTACCAGCTGAATAAAATTAAAGATTGGCGCGATTCACATTGAATTTGATATCTATTTACTTATGTAATAAAATTGGGGAATTTTCAGTATATTTTGTTGTCGTCAAACTTTGTTTACACTAGATTTTCAAAGCCCGAAACAACAACAACAAAAAATATACCAAATAAACAAGAAGTAAAAATCTGTGTGAGTGACACAGTCGTTTCTGGTTTGTTTAATTATAAAATTAGCCATTATTTAATTAAACTTGACATTTTGTGGCACCAAATCAGTCGTATTAATTATTGCGAAAGTCGACATCGCAAAAAAAAAAACAACAACACGTGACTGAAGTAGAGAGTTGACCTTAAATTGGTTGGTTATTCTTGTAGAAATGTAAGATGACTTTTAGTTGAGCTCTTTCCATGTTGATTTTACATTGTCCTTTTTTTTCTGCCCTTTTCATCTTACCTGCAAAATATTTTTCCTTTCAAAAGTGACCGTCTGAAAGAAAGAAGTGCCAATATTTTTTTATTTTTTATTTTTCTTTTATTTCACATTTATCTTATACAGTATATAGATAGATTTACAAACTACACAATATCGAAGACTACAATGTATAGTACTGTATGAAATTATTCAAGTAATTTCATGTCTCATGTATTCATTTAAATTAAATTTTACTTTTGTACACTTATCGCACTTAAGAAAAGTGTTGCTTAAAAATATCACAGCTCAAACTGGCGTCAAAATCTTAAACTTTAACAGCTTCAGTGCTTTGGTAGACCAACTTGCTTTACTCGAATTAAACAAAAACGTTAATAGTTTCTTTGCATATTTCCTTTCCTATCAACTCCAACTAGTTATTATAATAATGATTATTTTGTTTTTGCTTGTGTGTTTCTTAATTTGTTTGCTTGTTTTTTTTTTTTTTCCTTCTCTCATCATCATCATCATCTTGCTAAACCTAACAACTACTTTTCATATCATTAATAATCTCTAAAATACAACATTTATTGCTTAAAACACGTATGTGTGTGTATGACATGCACAACATCAATATAGAGTCTACAACATAAATATTTTTGTTTTCGTATAATTTAATTTATCACTACAACACTCAAGTGTATGCAGCACCAGCCATCTCTACAACATGGCTGGTACTTCTATTATCAATATGATTATCTTTATAGTTGTCTCTCTTCCCGCGTGCCCTCCCTACCTCCCTACCTCGCCCTCACTCTTTTTTCTGAACACCTCTGGCACAATCACTTTGCCCTCTATCGCTTCGGCTTAATTGCTAAAAAAAAAATAAAATAAAAAAAAAACAAGTACATATATACAAATCGAACATAACTAAAACAGCAGCAAAACAACTACAAGCACTGCACGGCACGGCACACATTTCTATTGCTTATCGATTTCTATTGCTTAGTCTATCTGAAGTCCTGACAAAGCCGCGAGTGAAAGAGGAGGCGGGGGAGAAGCAGGCCTTGAGAGTGCCATCGTATGCATAGAATATAATAGTAGGTATGTTTGTTTGTTTGTTTGTTTGTATGTAAGTATGTCTAAGATCGGCGATTGCTTTCAACAGTCATTGTCAAAATATTGCTTATTAAGTTTACGTTTGAATTTGAAAACGGGTGAGCGAAACACAGAACAGAAACAAACTCAACAGAAGTAATGAAACTAATAATTTTAATAGCTGCGTGGTAAATAGTGGTTGTCTCATCTGGCAAACCATAAAGCGATCAGTGACAGCAAACACACCAAATGTATGCAGCGCCAGGTAACATGTTGTCTACAAGACGACGACTCTGCACCACTCAAAGCCAGGGTTTCGATGAAGGAGCTCCGGCTGCTACGCACTGCTGCCTCGCTGATGTGATTGTTCTCAAAGTCACGTAAAACCGGTAATTCGAGTTGAGGAATTGTTTCGGTGACAAATAACCGCTTTGGCTTACAACTTCTTGGCTCCTTGTATGTTTTGCTAATATTCTTATTGTACCCAATTAAGTGTTCAGATATCTTTAAGGAAAAGAGAGAAAGAAGAAAATTATCATCGTTGTGTTGAGTGCAAGAACACTAAACGGGACGCACATGCACATTCATACAAGCAGTAGTTTATGTAAGTGTGCTGCTTTGCTTTCCCCCACTGAAATGAATACTTACTGGCAAAAGTTGATTATGGTTTCCACTGCATATTGGCTTAAAGGTGCCGCGCAATGTTGCTTCTTGAAATTTGTCAAATTGATTTTCCCAATCGTATGACAGCAAACGGGTTTCCAATGTCATGCCAGCCAAATCTGGCGGCGAAGCAATAACAACTGGATTCGAGTTCCTGTAAATGGACACAAAGCAAAAATGTTCGTGCACATGAGAGTTTAAAATATTTTAGAATTTCGAGAGAGAAAAAAGTAACAGATATTAGAAAACAGTCCTTAGAAATATTGCACTTACAGGGCCAACTGTTCAATGCCCAGTGACTGCAAGACAGTGGGTAAGCTCGGCAGTGAATGGCATGTCGTCAGGCTCTTCTGGCGAGGATAATACAGCGTTAACACCGTACATGCTTCTTCTTTCATTGTAATGCCACCTGAATTGTAGGATGGAAAAAAACCAAACCCAACAAAAAGAAAAAGAAAGAGAAACAAAACTTATGGTTAAAAGAAAAAATGATGTCAGGATAATGAACGTAATTACTTTAATTGAGCGAACACGTTTAACAACACCTTTGGCAAATTGTGTTAGACTGTGAACGGAATGTGTGTGCGAGTGTGTGTGTTGGAGTGTGCATGCAACTTGGCCAACTCTTTATATGTACATAAGTATATACTCAGCGGTAGCGAAACACACTCGAGCACACATAAATATAAAAAAAGAGTTAAAACTAAGCTATTGCTGCACACACACACACACACACACGCACACACATTTTTTTATACAATTTAGAATTAAACGCTGTGTATGAGTGTATTGCACAATCATATTCTTGATACTTTTCTCTGTTTTTTGTTGTTGTTTTTGCTTGAGATTTAAAACACTTACCCAGTGTAATTGCCTTTCGTGACGAACTATCATAAATGCATTCTGCCACCAATCTATCGCCTGGTAACGAACGGACTGGCAGGGCGAGACGTCTAAAGTCTTGGTAGCTGGAATCTACGTTACTATCGTATGCAATGGGAAAGAGTTCTTCGTTTTGGCGAATCTGCAACAAAACCATCAAGAAAAAAAGAAAATGTTGTGTGTTCACATTAGACTCAAGTCAATTAATAATTTAAACGCCAATCGATTTAAGAACATTAAACAAGCCAACAGAACACATTAACAAAACAAAGCGAAACAGCGACATTGAAGCTCGAAAGCCACCGCAACAATATGATACACACCACCGAATATGTGTTTTGATGCAAACACTCGAAACAAACACTCAACTGCACAAAAACACAAACTTGCCGACTACCAGCTATTTGAGGTGATTATTGTTTTGTGTGCGAATGTCCGGAGGTACGAGGTGCATACGCGGTGTAGTGCTGTTTGGGACCACCTCGAACATTACGAATTCTTGCGAGAGGCCATATTGTGTTGAGGCTTCAAAGAGCACAAACAAACTGTGAAAACAACAAACAATGAGTGGGGCTCGGTCAAAACGACAGGCAAACAGTTTGCAATTGCGGTTAGATTTATTACACAGCCGCACATACATGCGACTATACATACATACATATGTATGTGTGCATATTGACAGATTAGCAGTGAAAATAAGCTTAATGAAATGAAGAAGTTTGGCGCAAAAACAGCATGTATGCAAGTGTTTAATTTCGCGACCAAAAGTAAATTAGTGCCCCAAAACATTGTGCTCAATACCTGCGTACATGGAAGCAGTCTTGGCCAAAACTAAATGAACAAAGTGAAAATTGTGTGCATTTACCTGGCGTAATTTAATCTCTTTGCCAATTTGGTGGGTGCGCATCATAACTGCAAATATGTTGATGCCTTCTGGGGGGAAAGCCGAACCCGTGCAGTCCTCCATGCACTGGCCCTGCGATATGACACGCTGCTGGCCCGGTGGTATGATGTGGCGCCAATTGGGATCCATACCTTTGAGAGGTTAAACAAGAATATCAAGTGAAATAAATTTCACAGCGAGGAAGTAAAATGGATACCTACCCACTGACAAAACGCCTGCATCGTGGGGCCTTAAATCAGGTGTAAATAGAATTTTTAAGCCGGAACTGTCAGTCATGCGTCGAGCTTGGTATGGCTCAAATTCGGCATTGAGATTGCTGTAGTGTGTTTCCAGCATAAAGTATTTACTTTGCTTTGTTGGCTCCAAAGGAAATCCGGCCTCCGGCGGAAACATAAATCCCTTCAAATTAAGGCATGGAAATGTTAGTTTCAAACATATCAATACTGTTATCCACACTTACTTCTGAGCCTCTCGCCCACGACGCAACAACGGCATTGCAAGCCACTGGCAGGCTTCTAGCACCCATACATATCTGACCGTTGCCTTTGGCCAGCTGATCTAATTCCACACTATTTCCCTGGCACTCGTATAAAGTCATGTGCTGTAAGTAGTGGAAACTCCAGGAAGAGTCAAAAATCGGTTCGTACTGGAAGTGTATTAGTGACAAAGATTTAAAAAAAAACTACTCTGGAAATGCTTTGTGAAATGTCAAATTACTTTAATAATATGATGTTTTCGTTCCAATTTATCGATGTTGAACATTTTACACCAAAACTGTGAGTCATCGCCGTAGGGCAGCTCCACATCAAGGTTGCGTAGTTCCAAAACTCGAGCCGAGCTCTCGGTTGGAGGCAACTGCAAAGGAGATTTCTGAAGCAGCAGCAGGGACCTGTAAGGCCGCCAAGCTTCTTCGGGATTGGGCAACGCTGCAGATGTAACCGCACCTCTGGGAGGGTCCTCATCAAAGTACATGAACATGACACGCATTGTGTCATTCTAAAAGTCAAATTGAAATGAAAAATATTGTTTTCCTTTGAAGTCTTTTGTTATGCTTACATTTATTGCAATGTCATGTTTGTTATCGCAAGTATCTAATTTTCGGCGAAATCTCAAAACAGTGTGGGTGCCGTTCTCGTAGCCTTTTATGAGTATATAATCTTGGGAAGGGTCAATTTGCGGTTCCGCTGAGCCACTGTGATCAACATAACGGTCCTAAATGGTTTTGTTTTTCTTTAGTTTTTATAAACACATTTTCAACGAGTCGGCATTTAAACTAACCTGAAAGAAGGTATGACCCCCATCCACCCAACCAACAGCCATATCAGCTCCCGCTTGATTGCCATCCTTAGAGAAACCAAAACCTACATAACCCAGGGTTCGTACTTGTATTTCAATTGTTATATATTGATTAATGATTGTCCAAAGCAGACGATAGTCCTCATTCAAATCAGCAGCGTGCTCCCAATTCATTGTCTCCAACTCCATGCTTATGAGAGGTGATGACGATAGCACAGCTCCATGCGTAAGGCCGGCTGTGGTCACTAGAAACGTGAAAATCCCAATACATAAAATAAGGCTCGATTTGCAATGACGTGCGGCGACTGGACATGACAGCTCAAAGCTCCATTGAAATGTGGACGGTGCCATTTTTATGGAATGGCTGTTTGTGTGCGTGTGTGCGTTGCTTTTATAAAATATATTGGTATTATTGCTTTGAGTTAATTTTATTTCGCTTCGTCTGTTCACTCCAAGAACTTTATAAATTCATACGGATTGCGTGTTGCTAAACGCAAGCAATTTCCATGTGAATTTCGTTTACGTAAACGTCAGCAAATCTTATTTGATTGTTTTCGTTTGGATTTTTATTTATGATTATAAATTATCTCTTCCTACGTTCCTTTTAATACAAGAGGCACTAATTACATTTAATGTTGTTGCTTATGTTCCTGCTACAACAACAATTTAAGAAAAATTTCACTTTAATCCTCTGCTGTTCTTGTTATTTTTCTTCTCTTGTTGTATTAAAAGCTCTGCGCTCTCTCCTCTTCTTCGCCTCCTCGCACGTACCAGCTTGACGTTTAAATGCTTTTTCTGGTTTTATTCGTTTCTTTGCTTCCGTTTCTTTGTTTCTTCGATTCCTTGGTATTCAAGATTCTATTTCTGTATTCCTTGCCCGTAAATGATTATGATTAATGTGAGCACTGCTGTTTTAATGTTGGTGAGGTAAGAAAAAACTCCAAGATTTTGTCTTCTATAAATTGCTTAAAAATACCATTCAAATGCGACTAACAAAGTGTTTTTGCTCCATGTGCTTTACTTTCCACACAAAAACACACATTCGTGCAAACGTAAATTTTTTCCAGCAAATAAATGCCAAATGAAAGTGTCTTTTACAACTTGGGTCATTTACTTTGTGCGGTGTGTGCTACTTGGCGATGCTGGCTCAGATCGATGTGTAGAAATGGCAGCAATACAATTTCCGCTACCGAAGAAAAAAAACAAATTTTAAATAGATTAGACATAGCATTGGATATTATGAATTAAACATGTTATAATTATCGTATGAGGAATAGGTAACAGAAAACCAGAAACAAGCAAAAAAAAAGAAAATATTTTCTCATAAACATTATAATGTGTCTTTATATATTTTTAAAATGGATTTAGCGAAGCAAAACTCCAAAAGTTGTTTAAGGCATTCATTTTTTGGCTGGGGCGAACCAACATCAGCTTCTTTCTGGAAAACGAATTTGAATATCCTTCCCTTTTTCATAAGCCAGGAGCTTTCTGTATATTTTGATAAATTAAATATTTTTGTGCTGGAATATGTAAAAACAGTCGACAGTGAAAAAATGACTGGGGGCAAGTTCTGAGAGAAATTTGAGCACTGGAAGTGATTTTGATAAGGCCACACAGTCGAATTCGTCCTGTCGTACCTGTTTTGCTCCGTTCTGTGTTAAGTCTTAAAGTTTGCAGGCCAAAGTATACTCACACATGCTGCTTATTGTTTAAATACACACACACACACACACACAAACACACACGCACACAGCTTTCAGTTGTTACATAATCTCAAGAAAAATATTTTTTGTTTCCATTTCTCACGGCCATAGCGAACCCTTAATCCTGCTTAAAAAACAATATAAAGAAGCCTTTTCACACAAGAAGGGTTTATAAATTTTGTACTTTTTATTTCTACATTAAACCTTTGAAAACCTTGACAAAACTATTTTAACACCCAGACATTGAGAATGTCTTTTAAATACCCATCTTCAATTTTAATGCACATCTTTAATAAGAAAAACTTAATACAATACAATATAACTTTGTTATCGTTACATTCACTTTTGTTTGCAGTCCTTTGGGGATGAATTAATGGTGTGGTTTTGATTTGTATTCCCTGCCGTCGAGAGTTGCTACATTAGACTTACACTAGCAACATTTTTCCCTGCAAGGCATCTTGTGTAAATGACATTGAATCATTGCGTTTGGATAAATTCACCAATGCAACTTTGCTACTCTTATGCGTAAATGCAATACATGAAACTAGACTAGTGTTTTTTTTTAAATTCCTCTCTGTCGAATTGCTTAAAGCATTTCGCTGATAATCTACATCTAAAATGTCCCGTGGACCTAAAATAATAAATTTCATAAAACTTTAATAGCAAATGTTAAATTTACTCTTGTTATAAAATAGAGTTTGTCATTCCAAACAAAATTGTTTTTTTTTTTTTTTTGGTTATATAGTGTCCATATTTGTATTAATTAAGGATCGACATGTTTGGGCGCATCAGCTTTTCAAAAACCTCTACTACTTGTAGACTTGAACTCTCGAAATCCTTCCTTTTAACTTGCAGATATCCAATTCTTATGCAGGTCTTTATACTCTTCCTTCTGCAGTATTGCAATTTGTATGATTGAAATTTAGTGCTATTATTTCATCCAGCATTGCACGTACATAATCAATTTTATTTTTATTTTTATTTTTAGTAATAAATTCATCATTTATTTAATTGATTTAACAATTATGCAAAACATAAAAATTATAATTGCTAGTCACAACAACAACAACTCATTGTTGTTTATATTTAAATACAACAATTTGTACATTTCATTGGGCAAGAAACTCCCAGAGGTATTAAAACTACACACATCCCTCATACACACACACACACATACATACGTTCATTTATTATATTACAAATGTATGGGAAAATCTATTTATTTGTTTATATTAAAATGCACACTGAGTATCGTTGGGCTGTAAACGTTGTTTATTTATATATTTACATATGTATGTGTGTGTGTGTGTGTGCATATGTGCTCAAGTATGTTGCCCATTTCTTTGTTAAAGATAATGCGTGAATAATTCTCCATTCATTAGTGATTATTAAAACCAATTAAAGAGTGTTTAATCTTATGAATATTACAACAACAAAAATTTGCTTTCTTGGTTTATGGAAATATCTTAAAAAAACGTATGTATGCAGATTTACTACACACCAATACGTGAGCAAGTATCTCATATTTTTTTTGTCTTATTTCAAACAAATTTTATAGCATTTTTAATTATTTGCAATATAAACCGGACTGTTGTAGCAAAATAAAGTACACAAACAAAAAAAATATGTTGGATTAATTAAAATTTGTTTGATTTTGCACCAATTAGCCATTCTAATCAATTTTTTAATTGATCTGCTTAACATTTTACTTGCCTCAGTTAAATTCTGAATTTAATCAGCTAAAAAGTTTAATTAGTGAATTAATGTTTTTCTATGTATGATTCAAAATTTTAATATGAAATATTTCTATAAATTTTGGAACATTAAATCGATTTCTTTTATGTGGGAGCCTCATGAGGAGTCATGGGTCGGTGTGTTTGAGAAAAAAAAAATGGAGAAAAATGTTTTTTGGTATTTGACAACTCTACGGGCATCCTGGGGGCAAGTTAAAATGATAGTTAAATACTATTCTTATCTTCTCGAAAATCCTGTTACTATACAAAAATTAAAAAAAAAACTGCTCATGAAAATGTAACAGCTCCAAAATGATTTTTTTGATGTGTCGAGGTAGAACTTTTTTCCTCAATCCGAAAGCTAATGGTACAATATTGATTGCTAAATTGACCCACCCTATTGTCTACGCTTAACCTATTAATGGACTCTCAACTTTTATGACCGTTTGCTTTTCTGTTACGTGGAAAACATTTCATATTCTCTTGGACAACATTAAATGGGTTTTCAATTGAAGCGTAGTGGAGACAATGCTTTTCAAATTTTAATCTCAAGTAATCAAAGTCTGTATGATATTACTTAAATACAGTTTATAACTTTCTTATGACCTGGATTCGAAGCAATTGGCTGCTGATAATCGTTATGGTAAAAGCGAAGAATTCATGGCACATCCTCTAGCCAATCAATCTTCAAATTTACTCTTCTTGTCGCCTTCAAAAATGTTGATCACTACAATTTTGCCACAAAAAATTAAAACTAAACATTTAAAATTTTGAAATAAATCTAGTATCTCATAATTGCACAAAAAATTACATTCAGCAGCAATGAGTTCGTTTTCCAAAATTAGTGCCAGACTCAACTTCCCACAAATGCTGAGGTTACGCGGAAACAAACAATAAAAAATGTAAAAATGCGGTTTATTATATTCGCCGAAGAACCTAATCAATCATTTCAGCGTTTTGCTCACTTAATTGCATAACTCCCTTAATTGTTACAATTTTCAACTTCGGTTACATTAAGGTTGAACAACATATGGCTTAAGATTTTCTGGTGAAAATGGATATTCAAACTCTGTATGGATATTCAAACTCTAACGTTTAGAGCATTGAGTTAATTTAAACCAAAGTATCACATAATTTTAAATTACTGCAACCGCCCCAAGGCCAGAAACACGAAGCGAAACAATAAACTCCACATTTCAATTTTTAAACACCAGTTTCTGACTGGTGTTTTCTGACATACAACAAAAGTTTCATCATAAAAATTTACAATACTGCCAGGAATAAAATATTAAGTTAGAAGAAAACAAATGATGGATTGATTGTCACATACTCGCATGCGTATGTATGGCCGTATGTGCTTGTGCAGGGAAAATATTTTTGTTAGTTTGCGGTTAAAAATCCACATTTTCCCAAATGTTTGTGCACATTCACACATATATACATACATATGTATAAATGTATGTTCATATACATAATTATCCATAAATACTTTTACAGTTCACTAAAAGAAGAAGAAGAAAAAAAACTAAGAAATAATAACAATAGCATAATAATCCCATGCAATTCATACAATAGATGGATGCGGTCCCCTCGCGTAAAATCAAAATGCCACTCAATGAACCATCATCATACGAATGTTGTGGCATTTTATTTATTCATACTTCATGCAGCTAAAAGTGAGAGCCATACCATCATAGAAACACGTACATACATACATACATATGTTCGAACATATCTAAAATAATTCACTGCATTTTCTTTTTTTTTAAAGTTACATGAACGAACAACATGGTAGTTTCATTCCATGTTTATTTTTATTGTTTGTTGTAATGTTTTTCTCTTTATAAATAACTCATATTACCATACAACAATACCAACCCAGCAAGCACCAAGTAAAAAATAAGTTTGTCATTCGATATCAAGCCAATTCTCAAACCTTTTTCAACATTTCGGCTCCAGTATTTTTGAGCTGAAGTTGATACTGATTTGAAAGCAAACACTTGAGAAGAATTATTTAATCGATTGATTATTAAATTACAAACAGAAATGGAAATAAATTTAAAAATTTGGACAAACCAAATATTTATACGCGCATATGTAAACAATATGCTTGTAAAAATGTATTAAAATGGTGTGTGAGTAAGAAACTTATATGAAAAGTGAGACCGGAGCCTGACTTTCAGTCCAACTACCGATCATCTGTTATTATTATGCCACTATAAGGTTGTAGAAAAATCAAGCTAAGACTCAAACGAGAAAGCAAAAAATACATAAATAAATTTGAGCTTACTCTTGTTTAGGTCTACACATAAAACGATTAGATCCAAATTGTATTACCTTTTGAAGAATATTCGAGAATATCATTTGAAAGCGAACTGAGAATAATTGGTTATCCAATTCTCATTTCACCCTTTTTTATTCTATTATTAAATTTTTCAATGTAATTCTAAATCATGTTCATACGCGTTTATCTTTTCAGAATACATTTGATGTCAAATCAAACCACCGTGTTCGCTGGGAATATTCAAGTCAACGAATTTATGTGTTAGAAATGCACTTTTTCGATTATGGGTAAGTCTTACAAAATCATAAATATACACAAACATAAATATACATATTTTTTTAATTCGGGCTGCGTGATCGATCTATTGTTTATTTGTATACGAGCAGCAACAGTTTAAATAAGAATTATTAAGTTTGGAGTTCTATAAATACGTACGTATGAAACGTCCGCAAACTTTTTGATTCTAATGCATAGAATTGGGGACAATAAAATTTCGTATTTGATATCAGGATCGGCACTCAAATATACATACATATGTACATGTAGACGAGTGGTGTTACGCATACCAAATTCCAATATTTGCGAATAGTTGTATGAACATTTGCCAAATACAAAAATATTCAATCTCAAAATTTGTACACAGCACCAACACTACCAAGTAGTAGAATCAATAAGATCTTCCCTCTGAAACGTTTTTAGGCAGAAAGAAACGAGCCGAACTTTTTATTAATTTTATTTGACAAATCTTAGTAATTTTATCAATAAGAAAAACAGATAAAACCAAGCGAAAACTTATTACTCCCACTTTGCTTACTCAGTTTCCTTTATTTTTGGTAGCAATAAAATCTATAGAGCAAAAAAGTATCGATTATATTAGGTTTTGTTGTAAATTGTATCCTTATCGCATTTCTCATTAATTTGTTTACGTTACCTTATTTATTTTTTTGAAAAAGCTCTGCTTATTGACTTCATCAGGTTCTTAATGCTCTTGTGTGAATCCTATGCTGTATTTGTTGTGGTATGGGATTCATCGAATCGAAGTTTTAAAAAACACCTAATAGCAATTATAAGTGCTCTTCTTGATTTTTTCAATATGGTTTCCCTTTTTAAAATAATAAGACTTTGCTTTTTGAAAAAGAAAACCCATAGAAATATTTTATTAACTTTGTTGTAATTTACTAGGTGTTCATTGGGCATTGTTTTCTCTATGCACCTCTCGGTATTTCAGATGTATTTGAAAGAAAATACCCCGGTTTGACGTTTTGATATTATTTTCTGTTTAATCAAACGGCTGCAACATCCCTCCTCCGCAATGCAATGCATATGTGTCATAAGTTGTCTCTTGAATACTGGTCCAAGATAGAAAAAATAATTACAGTGAGTGGAAAATCATAGCTTGCTACTGGAGGTATGGCATCATTACCAGGAAAATGATTATTATGCAAATGCGTCCTTAACTCAAATCGAATTATGACTCTACAGTGTTCTGAATTGAAAAATTTTCAGAATAATAGATTTCTTAGTGCAGAATATCTTTTAATATATTTGCATATTTTTGATGATGATTTAAAGAAAACATAAACAACTTCTCGAAAGAAAATAATTACAAAATCATGAATATTTTAAAACCGTTTTGATTTGGTCCTTTCACTTAGCAAGGACACACACACACACACACACACACCCATGATAAAATCGCTCATCAAATTGACAGCTCTAATTTAGATTAGACTGTAAATTTTTATTTTGTGTTTGTTTAAAATCCATGCTTTTTGTGTGCTTGATCGTTTTTATCGGAATTTTATACCTATTACGAGTAGTAGTCTTATGTCGAACTTGCTCTTTTGTTCATTTTTGCCGACCGACTCCATTTAAATAACATGAGTTCGATCGCTGGTTCGTGCCAAAAACAAACAAAAGAACAAGTTCGGCACAAGCCCAATACCTATACACATTTTATATTATTGTACATATTTACTCAATAAGTATTCATATGAAGCGAATACCAAGATCGAAGCCGGAACTGGCTTACAGCCCTGAAATGAGCTTAGAGTACGCACATTCACTTCACAGATGGTCCTGCATAAAGAAGTCTCATAAATAAACCCTCAATAGTCGATTATAAAGCAAATCTTAGTAGAAGCTGCAAAAATGAGGTTTAAAATATGGCTGATCTGCCTCAGCACCTCTTCCAAGAGAGAAATAATAATATTCCGCTACCTAAAAATACAAATTACCGTCTTCGAAAGAGGCTCTTACCCACAACTTACGTGCTTGTTAAAATATTTGTTTTCTCTTTCAGCGAAAACATGTTTGTGAGTGCATTTGTATGTTTTTCTTTTATTATTGTTTAGTGACACTTTTGTAGGACAGGTCGCCGCGCTGTTGATGTCATAGTCATATTGAAATATCAACAAGATTGAAGGAAATACATTACACAGTTTTCTTTTGAAGCACCGAAAGGTGACAGACAGTCTTTTCTGAGGAGGAACTTGTATTGTTTGGTTGTTTTGTTGTAGCAATACAAATAAAAGCTGACGCAGTCGTCGCTGCACCTTTAACTGAACCAAGGCACTTCAAAACACACAAACATACAATTGGATGTGCACGTACACTCAATCTTAAAATATGTAGGCCCACAAAAGTACATGTGTAGCCATCCACTTTTATAATTACACCTACACAAGAGTTTGAAGTGAGTACGTACTCGCACTCACTTGCATACATGCATATACATACATATACTACCTATTTGTATGTTGTAAATATAATAGATAAGTTTCAAGGTGGGAATTTTATGGATACATAGATTCCACCAAGTATAACATACAAGCGCATTAGATACATAGATGATTTTTTAATTTCCCATAGGTACGAGTACTTGTTACTTCGAATCATACTTTTTTAATCAATCAGTGAACGAACGAACCACTTTGCAAGCTTTGAGAAAAGCAAAAAAAAGTGCAAATATAGCTGTAGTGGTCTATCGAAGTCAAGATAAGATTTCAGAAAATTTCAAAATGAAGATGAAAAATTACATGGAAGAAAATATGAAAATAAACTCAAATTGCTGCAAAAGTTGCCAAATAATACAACAACACAAAAATCAAATTAGAATTAGTGTTTTACTCTATTTGTAAAACTCAACTTAAGACGTTCTGATAAAACAGCACACATCCATTTGTAACTTTTAAAACGTCAAAAACAATCCTGCATGTGTACGTACATACGTATTTATGAACATGTACACATGTACATACATATACATAAATGTTTGCGAACATCTACTTATGAGTCTTCATTGTGAAATGATGTGAATGTAAACTGCTTTGTAGTTTCTCTCATAATACAGCAATCAAGAAAACAAATATTTGAACGACCCACGCGATTTTCAATGAAGAAGACAGACGGACAGACACACAGCCAACAAACAACCAAACAATTAATGAAGATGATGTTTGTAACGACGATTTTTTTTTTTTTTTTTAGATTTCTCATCTTGCTTGGCTTTTTCCCATTTTTCGACTTCGTGTCAGAAGCTGAGTGTTCAATTCGCGCAATTGTCACAAAACACTAAAAGGTGTAGTCATCATAACATCTTCGCTGTTCGTTGTCATTTTCAAAATGTTAATTTTTTTCTTGTGTTGCTGGTTTGTTTGAGCAACGACAACGACAACAATGCAAACTTTACAAACTTTACATTGTACAATTATTTATTAAAAACAAAAAAGACAAAGACAAAGAAAAAATGTGATTCATGTCTCACAATTGATCATTTGGTATTTTTGTAACTTTTTAACTTTGGATATTATCGAGCTTTAGCTTAAAAGCCAAATGCTAAAATCATCATCTAGCATTCATCAGCAGCTAGTGGTTTCCTAACATCTGCTGTGCAGCATTAAGCGAGAAGAAAAAAAAACTAATAACGACACTGTTAATGTTAAAGTATCAGACATACTTGGATGGTTAAAAGAAAAAAAAAAAAAAAACTAATAATACTTGCAATACAACTAAATGGTTTCGAGCACACACAATTGTACCTGTATGTATGGGTACATGAAAGTATAAAATTTACGTTAATACTATTATGCGAAATAACAAACTACGAGTCAAGATTCATAGTTACCTAAGACTAGAAACTAAGTTAACGACATACTTGTTACAGTCGTAGTTGTACATCATCATGGTTGCTGTATGAAAGGAACCAAACCAAGTGATCTCTTGATGATACTTTCATTTTCCCATCAGACTTAAAAGTTGAATTGTGCACAGAACTTTGTAGTTGAAGTATTTAGTATGTAAGTATGTACTTGATGTGAACGTTCGTGTGCATGTGTGTATATCTGCGCCATCGCAATGGCATTCATTGCACAAGGTAAGAAGAAAACTTTATCGTAAACAAAATACACTAATGCCTCTCATAGCGGGAATATCTCAAAACTTCAGGTTAAGAAATGCATTTCAATTGAGCTGCTGCAAAAAGGAAGAAGTGACAGACATTTTAAAAAATCTCTGTTTCTTAAAAACTTCCAAAATTTACTTTCCTTACAATTTTTCTACGCTTTAAATATCGTATGTTATTTGCAACGAAGGTTAGTTTGCCTTAAAAACCTTTCTAAATAATTTTTCAATTGAATTAATTAACATGTTTGTTGCATGAATTAAATGATTCATTCAATCAATTAAACGCTTCAGTTAGCGATTCCAAGATTTTGATCGTTCTTCTCGGGCTTAAACGAGGTGAAAATTTAATCGAAATGAAGCACGTGGGTACTTTACTTTTCAATATGTTGGAAGGGGTTGCCAACAGAAAGACTCACTATTCTGATTCTGAAGAGACGTTCCTATTTTAGTCTACCCGTCAGCGATGTTGTTGCTGCGGTTGGATCCATGTCCACGGACCAATTTAAGTTTCAAAATAAAATTTAAGTCTCATCTTGTTTACAGATGTTCTGATTTCCAGAATAGGACTGGATAATTGGCAACAAAACAATCGATCTTATAAAACAATGTTTTGTGCTTTAGGCTTCGACCAAATCCAAAAGAGTAAAGGTTTGTAATAAAGTGTATAAGCTAACGACTTTTCCTTTCTACAGTTAAAATTATAATTAAATAATTAAGATTTTGTCTGCTCACATTGATGATATGGCAGGTTTTAGAATGGAATTCCTATAAAATTTGATCTTCATTCTAGTTAACGACAAACTTAGCTATCCTATTGATACACATAGTGGTAATATTTCCGTTATTCCCTCTTTCGTTTTGACTTCGTCTAAAATAAATCATGTTTTTATCTTCTTTATATATCTTTTTATCTTCTTATATATTTTTATCTTCTTTATATATTTGGTTAGTTTATTGTGCTAATAGTACGATCTCGCTTGTGGGGCTGTTGTTGTACAGGCAAGCTCACGTGCTAATTTCTAAATTATAGAAAATATCCACAAAAGGGCTACTTGTCTTGAGCGACAATGTCATAGCAGAAAACGATTGTGGCAGATGACCAAACGAAGTGAAAAACATGCAACACCGCAATATATGCATCTAGCTAAAAAAAGCTCTTGTGATGTATTTAATCTACCTAAATGTAGACTCCGTCGGAACAACCTATTTGCACTGATACCATAGTTGGCTTATTGCGGCTCTTCTCTTTTATGAATCTGCTTCCCTTCTTACCAGAAACTGGAGCAACTCCTTCAATGGCAGTATTTGCAGGTCCTGTTTGTCCAGTTAAAGTAAAGTCACAGTGTTGTAATTCAATTCGAACCTGCTGTCTCGAGTCTATAGCTCGATGACTTCAAAGAATTCATTTATCAAACAAAAAAATGTCATCAAAAGAAATTGAATTTATTGTGTGGACTCAGAACTTGTTATGTTTTTAATCGAATATTAGACTCCTACAGCATTATGTCCCAACTAAGCTCACCTGGACGTGTTAAAGAGGGTGAGGTGTAACGAGTAGATACCCCATGGTATTTATTTTATTTTTGCAGCTTGTTTCTTTGTGTTTTGCTCAGCAATAAGCACAGTAACTAAGTAAAGTTAAAATTACTGGTGCTTGAGTTGGCTCTGATGCGGCTGGCATTGCTTCTCCTCTTGTTTCTTGCCTTGTTGTTGTGTTTATGAAGTTTCTTAAAGTTGTTGTACATTTATAAACGTTTGTACATACACTTGTATGTATGTATGTATGTTGTTTTGTGCATGCATATTTAAAGAGATGATGTTCATACAAAAAATACATACATACATATTTATGTATGTAAGTGATTGTCGGTAGGTTGGTTTGTTGTCGTCTCTTCTGTATATGTCGGTCTATTGGTTAGTTGTCTTTACTTGGGTTAACTTTGCTTGTTATGAGTGTACGGCTTGGTCGGAAAGTAGGTTAAATCGTTTTAATTTGGAAAAAGTAACTCTAACCTGAAGATGTGACCGACCATCTTCTTCGCCAGCTCAGTTCACAGCGAATGCGATGAGAAGGAAATGTATGAGATTGCAAGCGCAATAAACAAGTAAAACACAACCAAATGAAGGAATATTAAGCAGAAGGGATTTGAAGTGTAATGCTGTAAACGTTAAACGGTGAATATTTATTTTTCGTAAGTTACATGCTGCTCCTCTGCACCCATCCATCCGTACATTTGGTATTTTGTTTTTTCACGAGGACAAATGTGAAAGAAGGTGCACACACACTTAAAGCGTATACGTGAGCAAATTACATGCACATACATACATATTTTTGTGCAAATAAATTACCTATGGGTAGTTTATGAGAATCAAAGTTTCATATCTAAAAACTATCCAATAAGATGTATACATGTTTATACATGTGTCTTGCAAATATCTTACCTTAATTTCCGCTTCTTTAACAAAAATGTCACAATTTTGTTCAACTTGATGTTGATAATAACCGCTAAATGTTGCATGAAAAAAATAATCCACAAGATTTATGATCTGCACCTTGAAATTTTCTCACAAAACACTCATATAAATTTATTTATTTGTATTTTCTTTTAGGTAAACAATTTTAACAATTTCGTTTTTATAAAAATAGTTTTCAATTTCAATCATCACTACAGAAACCATTTGCAATTTTCTTTAAATTCTTCATTACTTTTTATATGCATACACACATACATACATATGTACGTAAGTAAGTAAGTAGGTATTTTTTAACATTTATCATTTAGGATTTAACAATGAATAATTTGCATTATAAAAATACAAGGCTTTCTTTAAAACGAGCATAAATATGTTTAACGTAAATGCGTTTGATGGTACTTTGGAAAATTAAAAACAAAAAATAAAATTTTACTTTTCTCCGTTCTTCAAACGAGACCAAACGCTCATTACAAAATCCGTCAAATAACTGAACCTGAATTTACTTTAAACTTGTACTCATCACAAATGTTTCAATTCACTGTGTTCAGTTGTGAGAACCCGAAAATGTTTGCTCTCCCAAGCAAACGGACTGGCAACGAAACATTATGGCGGCATTTGTCACTGTGTTAACATCTCTGTTAGTCAAACTCTAAAATTGAAGCATACCTACAAACATTATTTAGCTATGTAGATGTGTGTTCATATTTACGTACTCACAAGTTTGTTTGAATGAATTTACCATCCCAGCAGACATACAAATGTGCCCATGAATTGAGAAGGAAGTTTTTGTGTGATCGGCAGCGATTTTAAGAAATCTCTTTTAAAATTAGAATTTTCAAGCGGTAAAAAAGTGTATATTTTTTTAATTTATTTCATAAACTTAATCATACAATTTGAAAATACATATGTTGTGACTTTTGAGGTAGAGTTTTAACAATAAAGTAAAAGCTGGGATTTCTTAGTTGCACAAAAGGTGTATTCCGCACTCCGTTGGCTTTCTAAAAAATAGTTTTTAATTAATTCTCAAAACTAATTTAGTATTTTGTATGCACTTGCTGGCAATGATCGAACTTGCAGGCTCAAAACGATCACTCGTATCCTTCTATAAATTCAACCATCGAACCGTGCGGAAAACAAAGATCAGAATACTAATTTCATCAAAGTATGTGTTAAGATCTGACATCTTTCAAATCTACTGAAGACACTAACATTTCCTAGTTTTGTCATTATTTTTAAATCCTCTTTTTGTATGTTTTTTCTTTTTTGAAAATGTTTAAAAATATGGCTGACTCAAAAAATTCTTTTGTATACATATTCTATAGATAAGCCTTCACTAGCTACATTTTTAGTTGTAACAAGACAAAAATAAAGTAAATAACGAAACATCGGCTGTGCTCATAATAAGTGATGAGCAATAGTGCCGCAAAATGCTCTACTGTGCATTTTGCGGCAACAAAATTTAAAATGAGAAACTGCCCGATACGGCTCAATTTTTCATTATTCTGCTGGAGCAATTTTTCACTGAGACGAAATGTGCTTTTTGTGGTCACTATGCTCATACACTTGTAAGGTGTCTCAATACGCTTAAGATTTTGTTGAAATTTTTTCTTCTCACTTGATCTCAGTTTAGTGGAAATGTTCCGGCAAAATGCGTTTCACATTATTAAACAATAAAAAACTGCTTCACTCGAACGTATCCTTGGATGCTAATCATAAAATGGTTTCAAAATCAAATTTATATGATCAATCCTCCTTCGCTTACTGTTTCAGCGAGTGTGTTTTTTGCTGACGAAGCAAAAAAGGCAAACCAAGTGGGACATTGCGAATAAAAATCATGTGATGCCGAATTAAGGAAAAGTGTTTGTTGGGTTGCGTGCAATTTTACAAGCATACGATCTAATACAGGCAAAAGACTGTCTCTCCCTGCACACATGCATACGTATGTGTGTGACTGTGTGTGTATGGGCCAACTGAAATGGTAGTACATCCGTACATGCATATGGATGCACTTCTATACATGAAATAAGTTGATTTCTCGCCGATTTTGTTGTAAATGGTTGTAGATGTTTCAATGTTAAAGATATTTTTAGCCCGGCGCTCTTTTATTCATGTTTGTTTACCTTTTTACCATCACTACAATGGTAACAATGAGTCTTGACAGGAATTGCATTGAATTGAAACTTGTGATGCAATTTAATTTTTCATGTGTACACTTGTTTGTCACACACACTTTAGAGCGAACACTTGCATTCTGGTATCATCCGTCTGAAATATGTATAAGTACGTATGTATGTATTTATGTATGCATGAATAAAAACAACATTATGATGCAAGGAAAACCGAGGGTAAAAAGAACACAGAACAATTGAAGTTTGTTTTTCCATGTTTGCCATTTGAGATTATCAAAATAAAGTCACATACAATTTATAATTCAACGTTTTGTGTAAATCAAAAACACATTCACCCGTGCAGCATTTTAGTCTATAACTTATTTAGAGCACGGGAAAAAGCAAACTTGATTGAAACATTAAAAGAGAACACTTACTATTTTATTAGAAATTACATACATACATATGTACAAATATGAGTGTGTATGTTGTAGATTAGAGATGAACGATATTTATGAACGATATTTATGTAATCACAGTTCCTTAACTCGTTTAGTATACTGTATCCATAAGGATATGTACATGTGAATTGATAAACGTCTCGCAACCAACATTGATTTTACCTCTGGATTGCCAACGCATTGTGATAGTTTAGATCTGACCTCTTAATTTAAGTCACTTTGCGAAACATGATGGTTTATTTAAGGATTGTGGACTTAAATTATATTTTGTACATTTTTTCAGTTACAGTAGAAACAGTATTTTATTTCACTTACAAAACAGCAAACCAATTAGCTCCCCTTTAACAACATTAACTGAAATGTGTAACATGTAATATTTTGCATAGCAATATTTAGTTCAAAATTTAATTTGAGTCCCATTGCTAATTTTTTCATTTCTGCAAAATTGAGACCTCAGAAACAATTTAAAAACTGAGTAGTTTTAGTCGCCCAACCTCAGACCATGCAAAAAATATGCGAAAATCTTTTTGTGAAAGGAAGTGCGCTTGCTTACCTCAGGACCATAGTCTAGCAACTCTTGTAAATATAAAGGATTATGCAAAAGTATAGAATAGTCAGCCAGATTTTACTTAACGAGCCTTGAACGGCATTAATTAGCAAAAACTGACCTCCATACCTTTCCAATGAAACCAATCAACTGCCACGCCCTTCTTCAACATTATTAAATTCGGTTTCTAGTCGTTATAGTTATTCAGAAATCAAAATTTCTAGCCGCTTGCCAAAATAGTTAACTAGTGTTGGCAAACCCTTTGAAAAAGAAAAAAATTTTAAAACTCTATTATTTAGTTTGCCAAATCACTTAAAAACAACCTTCAAACATGGTTGCATTGTCTAAATCGTTCGTCGGGGCATATGAAGCAGCAATAAAGGCTCAGTTCCTAAAAACTTATCTTCCACCGTTAGTTAGACTCTTCCAAATCGTCCAACTTTAAGTGTCTCCTCACTTCAATCAAATGTGCCTGTTACAGTTGTAAAGTTGTAATGCGTCCTGTTTGTAATTTAAAAATCTATTTTCATTCGATTTTCTATGTAATACCTTTTTAATAAATGGTAACAAACTTTGCAAATGTTGCAAATATTTCCCTACTGATACCAGTGTGCTGTGGCTTGAGCCTATTTAAAGTTCGCGGCGTATGATGAATTGCGTCCGACGCCATTATTGTGTGTAATTTCAGTTCTACGTAAATGAGAATGAATATTCGTCAACGAAACCCATTGTCCGGTCTCAGTTGTGTTCCTGGCATTATTTGGGGTATGTGCCGAGAATTCATTTTGAAGCAATCTTACTGGCAAACTAATTGAATTGACGACGGTGAGGAAAATGTGAAGGTGTGTGTGTTTTGAGTTTTTTGAGCCTGCACTTACACGCGTAAGCTCCATGCAAAAATAATTTACTGCCCGATTGTTTTGTATTAAACAAAATCGTTTCCAACTGGGCTTAAGAAATTTTCCGAATTGCTTTAGTTTAAGTAGAGAGTTTATACACGCTTTTCGGATGTAAAATTGTGTGCATTGAAAAAAGCTCGTATGTACATATGTATTTAAAATTCTCACCTGACTTCGGTTACATAAATTTTATTTCATTTAGTTTCAAAAAAAAAACTAAAAACAAATTTGAAATATCCCGCAACTACAATTTGTATTCAATTTGCTAGAGCAATCTGTTCACAGCACTACACGTAGTATGTACCTTCAACGGTTTTATTAATGTCGAGCTTTCAGAGAATGATGCCTTGTCTATAGGGAGCATTTAATAATACTTTAAGTGTTCATTGTATTGTGTATTTAATCATAGATATCATTTACAGGTTCATTAGAAAACCGTGGGCTTGAGAAATTACTATAATAAATTACTTTTAAATGATTAACGGGCGGCTCAAGATTCTCAAAAACAATTCCCCCAGGTGTAAGTATCATTAATAAATAACTCTTCGTTTATCAAATATCATGGAGTTATTTTTATTTCATTTTTTTTTTTTACCTTTGGTATGTCTCTTTTTTAAAATTAATAAAAAACGCATTTCTTCTTTGTGCACTCATGTGTGCGTACGCATGTGTGTGTGTGTGTGTGTGTGTGTGTGCATGTGCAAGCGTATGTGCATATGTGTCTTCATTTTTGTGTCCATGATTCCATGTGAATAAACAGTTTATGAACGAACCAACCAACTCTGAAGCGAACGCATCATGCATCTTTTGAAATTTTCATGAAAAATAAAAGCTGCCCGCGTTGAAATTGAATAACAGTCAACACACAAACACACACACACACACACACACACGCATGCATGCATTTCTTATCGCATTTCTCATGCTCTAAGAAGGGCATAAATAATGAAAGAAATGGCAGCAACAGGGTGGTTAAGATGGGATTACATGTTTTCGGTGACATTACATTAAACGTAAGTGATATGCCAACATTGTTCGTTCTCCTTTAATAACAACGAAAAACAAAAACACTCATTATAACTTAATCCAGTCAGTCATAAAAGAACATCTGCATCCTGATCTCGTCCATATCTGTGTGAATGAATGTTGCTGCAATATCTTTATTTTACATCTAGTATATTGCAGTTTTATATTTTTCCCTTTTGTCTATTAAAAGTAGATTTCTAACAGAAAATGAGACTGACAAAAGTACACACGTACGATGGATATACCGCTACCACAGGTAGGAAGGGAAATAAAATGAGTGGCGAAGGGATGACAGAGATTCCATTGCATACTGAAATAGGCGTCAAAATAATATAAATTCACAAAGAATATGACAGCATTTGCAAAATGTTTTTTTTTTTTTTTTCTTTCTACAAATGTCTATTGTTCTGGCTTTTTACTGCGAAATAGAGTTTTAGGGATAATCTCGTCATGTTAACCGGTGCCTTTTTTGTTTCGTGTTCTCTGTTAATTGTTTGCTTTTTTGTAATTTAAAAAATAAAAATAAACTGTAGCATTTTGTGTGTTATATTTGACACTTCTATTGTAAATAAAATGTGCTTGCAGTTCTGTATTTTGTATTTTACTTAATTGAATTTGCACACATCGTTGCACAGGTTGTTTCATTAAGGGGGCCCTAGAAAACCCACGGCACTGCAATCCAATAATTTGAGTAGCATCTACATGAAATTCAGAGCGGATTAAAAAATGTATAAAATATTAAAATGTAACTTTTTACTGCAACTTACTTCAATAAAGAGAAATGAATAATGTCACGGTTTTATTTTTCGCCATGGAAAATATTTTCTATTAAATACACTGAAAAAGTTTTGCTTTGTAGTTCTAATGTAATGCTTGCACTTGTATTTCTTGCATTTTTAAACGGGACATTTGTCTTTCTAATAACAATATTTCAGAGATGTAATGAAATAATTTCACTAAATGTGCTTTAAAAGATAATTTAATTAAAAAATATCATTAGATGCATGAAAAATATTTCATTACATGAATGAAAGGTGTAATTGGTTCTATGGAATCGTATTTTTATTTTCTCACTCCGTTTTAAAGATAATTCAATACAAAATTGAGTGCTTAAAAGGTTTTTAAAAGTTATTGAAGGTGCAACAAAGCCCTTAAGACTTTATTTCACTTCCACAGTGAGAAATAACTACTTAAGCGCATAACAGTCAAATTTTGTTTAGGACAAGTAATCAACTGCACTATATTCTAAAAAGAATAGTAATTCTCTTTTAGGCGATTTCCGAGAACCAAAAGTAAGAGAACCAAAAGTAAGTAAAAGGTAATCCAATGACTCCCAATAGTTGTTTTTGATTCATTACGATTATCATTATCATCCACAGTTTTCCTTGAAATAACATTTTATGGAAAATAATCAAAAATAGTCCCTGCAAGTAGATTAAATTACATTTTGATTACTTTTGATTCTTTTCCACTCTTTTTATAGTTTTTAAAATTTTTCGTAATCGAAGGCAGTCGTATTTTAAGCAAATACTTCACCTGTAAAACAAAAAGAATTTAATTTGTTTTAATTATGATTACTAATCATTACTTCACAGCCAGGCCGAAGACATTATGGTCTTATTTTGCAATGTATCATGATTTTATCAACAAAGTCAGCATAGAAATATTATACCGAAATTGTCCAGGAGCAAAATTTCCCATATAAAGAATTAGCCAAACTGAGTGAAATGTCTTGGAGTCGTTCACAAGTTTTGGTTTCATCATAAAACGAACTTTTTGTGAATTAAAAATACAAAATTTTTCATAACTTTATTTCTCGCAGAATTGCCGCCAGTTTATTTAAGTTTGCAAGAACTCAGAACTAAAATTAGTTCGTATATCAACTGATGCACTCACATTTATCATTTTCAAATTGGTTGGAAGTATTTTCTGGTAGCAAAAATATGTACATTCGTGTATATGCGGCGACAAAAATTTCGTATGGAAAAATTTCAAATTCGTTCACAGGCATTTTTATGAGGCAAATAGTATTTCAATCGTCCACCCATAAACGACACTGTTGACTTTGAAGCAACACACAGGGGTGCATAAATACACCAGCTGAATTAGTTTGAAATTGTTTTATGCTTGTTTGTATTTATGTTGATTTTAGTGTTCGCATATTATCTCAAAATTAAGACAAACATATTTATTTCACAACACATTAACAGTGGGAGATTTGGAGAAAGTTGTAAATTTATCTGTCCTGGACGAACGACACACGTCTCACAAGTCATGGGCGAAAAATGCAAACAGCGCAACTGATGCGGCTACTAAAGTGACAATCTGACACTCTTTCAATGCACAGTTCCTCAAAGTGACCTTTTTTTTGTATTCAAAACGTCTCTTTTGTTTAGAAATGCTACTTTTTATTTCAATTGCTGGAAACATGCACCCAAGCGAATATTTTCATCATCATTTTGACATTTTTATTTTCTGACCTTTTTGTAAAACAGTTGACATTTCTAAATTCATTATACCCGAACTAAGCCAAATGAGATTGTAATATGTTTTGCAGTGTTGGAAACTTTTATGTTCAAACCACCCTGCAGCCTAAAAACTATAAACCAGTTTTTCTTTTACAGAATAACGTAAGGCTACACCTGAACAAGAACAGAACGCGGAACAGTTACTGCCGTTTGGCTCTTGAAATCACATGCCTTAATTTTTTTTAAGTTTTGTTTTATTTTATTTTACTTTATTTTATTTTTTGTTTACAAGCATTTGCTTGTAACAATATTATCTAACGCCTTGTCAAAATCGGATTTTCCAGTGCTTCGGGCGGTTTGAGAATTTTGGACAACAACAAAAAGAAAAACGCTTCCCCGCATTTGCTCAGGCATGCCTGTCTGGCAAACTAGAAACAAAAATGTTTAAACTCGTAAATAAAAGCACTGGAAATTGAAAAATGGAAATGCTTTTAAAGGGCGAATCCTTAAATATCCCTAAAAGTCAAATATATGTATGTGTCCCAAAAATAGATCTTTAAATAATTCCAACTATCGCAATAGGATTTTCCAAACTCCTGCATTATTTCGGTGCAAGTTTAAAGGTGTATAACAAATTTTTAATGTACTATTTAAGGTCTAACAATAGACCTTATAAATGTTTTTTTTGGCTTTTCTAGCTATCTATATGCCGCCGATATTTCGTTGATGCTACTCAACTCGTCAGTAGACTGGAAGAAACTTAGAAGAATGTTTGAAACTTTACCACAAAATTCAAACAAACTTTGAATACAGAATGTCACTTCGCAACGCCTTTACTTTTCCGCACAACCTTCATACAGTATTTTTTTATTATAGCAAACAAATATTTAAATTAATTTTTGGATTTTTTTTTTTTTTTTTTAAATTAATGGACTTGATGTGATAATGTGTTCATTTCAATATTTAATTTATAAATAAAAATTCCTCACAAAGTTTTCCACAGGAAAATAAAGTATTAAATTTATGAAAAGACAGCTTTTTATCACAAAAAAAATCAAAATTGTGAATCATATAGTTCGACTATAATGTTAAATTAATGCATGAAAAGACAAATTTTCTGCAAAAAATTAAAGACTTCAAGATCGGCCAATATTATAAAAACGGATATTTATCAACAAAAATCGTCTAGATTTCATACGCAAAGAAACGGGATCTTCTCTTAAAAACAAATTCCATTTCAAATCAGCGCCAGATTTTTCTTTAAATTTTTCCATGCCCTTTAAACTTTTATTTATAGAAATGTTGGTCGTTTCATTTACAGACGTAAAACCTTAAACATGTGTTGTAAAGTAAAAACTAATTTCAACTTCTGGGCGCTGGTTAAGAGTTAATCGTAAATTTAAATTTATTTAACGGTGGTGTCGCATTACCCAGAATTTACATACCTTTTTGTGTGTGTGTGTGTGCGTGTGTTTTATTTTATTTTTTATTTAGTGCATAAACGAGTGACTGTGGGCATTTTCCAGCTACAAATAAGCCATGAAATATTACGATGTAACTTAAAACTGCGGGGTGCATGCAACAAATCGCTGTCGACATTTCTGTCCTCGTTCATTCAACACTCACTCAGGTTGACGCCACAGCCACTTGACTATAGTTTAACTGAAATTAAAGGGATGAATGCAGAACTTGATGTGTACAAACATTAAAAGTAACTGAATATGTATTATATCTTTTTAAATTCAAGAATGATTAAGTAGATATAAACATGGATAGTTTAGTTTAGGTTTTATTTACTCACTGTAACCTGAGGAAAATGTTATTAAAATGCTTTGTTTACAACATGCTGACAAAAATTTCAAATTTACCACTGGGGGCGTAACAAACTATTTTGTTCAATTCGTCTTGAACATGATTATTTAATTAACGGACGTCTTTCTTGCCGTTCTACCACACGAAGTTCACGGCCAAACCACTTCAACTCCACAAGACAGGCTGCTGAGACACTAAGCTAAATAAAAAATATTCTGTAATTTCTTTGCATGTGAAATTTTTATTCACCCTTGGCTTGATTTATTCTGCAGATAGAGAATTGTGGTTGTATTTGAAAAGACTTTTTAAGTGGACAAGTCGAGAAATAACAAAGGAAAACAAAATGCACTACCCAAAAACATTAGTTTTTAGTTTACTATACATTGTGAGAAAATCTATCAAAATTAACCTGGAGTACGAAACTAATATACATATATTTATTAGAAATAATTAGACTTTATCCCTCGGTCTGATTAAAGACAGAATTTGACGAGGAATGACATTATATCATGCCAAATCTTGAAGATCAAGCCCCGTCGAAGACAACACTGGTTTTAATATTGATTAAACTGCTTTTATTTCGTAGGGAAAATATTAAGACAAATATTGTTTTTTAGAACATATTAACCCTCTAACTCCGTCACGAAACAACTTAGAACAATAAAGAGTTTTGCCTTAAAGTTTTACACCGGTATTCATAAAAAATAAAATGTTGCTCAAATACATTTTAGAACAAATTTGATATGAAAAATTTGTTCTAAAATGTATTTCAACAATGTTTTATTTGTTATGAATACCGGTGTTACTGTATATGCCAGTTCATATAAAATGCCAAAACTTAATAGAAATGACAAAAACACTGCAAACGTACTACGAATATCATCATACCCCGTCTCAAATGTATATCTTCTTTAAGCAGAAGAATAACCATATTAAATCCTATACAAATTGCAGATAATTCATGGATTGCAGTTTCAAAATGTTGTAAATTTTTCTTGTATAAAAACTAAATTCCTTCATACCCACAACTTACATCATCAGTTTCTTTGAATTTATTGTGAATCTTTTTTCTACGATTTTTCAACTCGCTTCAACACTGAGTGTATCACGGAAGCCTATAAATTGTAGGAGCCAAATGAGGCACAAAACGATTGATACGTATGCTGTAACCTGCCGCGGTATCCGTAAAACGGACAAAATATTTCCCAGCTTTCCTTCTTTTTGAGGTGTTTGGTGTTAATAAATAATTACATACTCCATCCATCCTCAGCTGAAAACTATTCTTATTATATAATGTAGCTACAGTTGTAACATTTCTATTTTTTTTTTTTTTTTTGTTTTTTTTTTTTGTTTAACAGATGCGGCAGCCTAAAAATGAGTTTAATTTTTCTGGATATCAAACCATTAAATCAATTTAAAAACAATAATAAATACATATATAAATGTTAAGAACTAAAAACTAAAAAAGAAAAACGTCATGTTAAGATAAACGACATCATTTACAAAAACGACTGCAAACTTAACAGCGATTAGTCATAAATCAAATCTTTTTGTGCCTTTTGTCTCCTTCGATATAAAAAGAACTTCCTTTTGTGTTCTTTTCATGTGTATCAATAGAAGAAAGTGTTCTTCTGGGCCAGTGTTGCCACAGCTGTTAAACCGTTTCCCACCATAAAAATCAAACTAAGCTGCTATTTTGTGTGATGAATAATTTTATTTCTCCTTGAGCATACAACATTTTTCAATGCAATGGAACGATTTTAAGGATTTTTTTTTTTTATATCCAGATTCATACATTCGTAATCAAAATAACACCCAGTGCTCATTTCATAAAAATCCGCAATGGCAATTTGAAACCACATTAAAATTAAAATACTAAATATTTGCTGAGGACTGCAAACTTAAGTTAATATGCGGCATTTTTATTTCACGATTTCAAAAGTTGGAAAATATCTGTAACACTAAGCATTAAATCAAAAATGTTTTTCTTACCATTGACAATCATTTTTCTCGACGTCTTATGATCCCCTAAACACAAAGCTCACCATTCTTTCAGATTCTATGGATAGTTTTTTTTTTCGCAAAACCACACATTTTTGAAGAGGATGTTGCATACAAAATATATCTCAAAATTGCAAACTGTGATGGCTTTAGGCTTTCCTAATATCATTTTTTAATATCAGCATTATTTTAAGAGTTATTGCAAAACCAATCGTTTTATTATTTATTTGTATAATCCTTAATTGGCTCAAGTTCAATACGCCTGTGATTCCTATTTGTATTAGTATGAATTAAGTAAAGAAAATTGAAATATTACAGCCTTGGCAGTGTCGCTTTAGCACAGATATTGTAATTTGACTTTCCTTTCATGTACTCAATTAACATTGACCAAACCAAAGGCATATCTTTATTTCATTGTATCTCTTGGATGATTTTTTTTTTGTCATCTTAGCAGACTTTCTTTTGTTTTGTGTTCACGTTTGTATAATGTGAGTTCTAGATGCTCATTATATTAATACAACTTAAGCGCTTACGCGATGCCGAAGGGTATTTATTAAAATTAAATTTTATTTAAGTAAATATAAACAAAAAAAATGTTTTTTTTCTAGAAAAAATTAAATTGTTTCAGTTTAAAAAATTCACAAAAATCCAATAACATTTGTGTAGTTTTATTGCTTGTTCAAGGAGCCTTGAATCATTCAAATCGATATGTTATCACTTATTTTATTCCAGGTAAAGCAAGTGTATGTAGAGTGTAATAGGCGTTAGGGCTGGTGTACAATACTCAACGACTTTATTTAGAATTTTTCCTTTAAATTTGGATAAAAAATGCAACTCTAAAAGTATTGAGTAACTATTTCTGGAAATTGAGTATCAAAAAAAAAATCGTTACGTTAATACTCAATACTTCACCAGCCTAGTGCTGGACATATCTGAACGAAAAGAATGTGTATGTTTATGTATACATGTGTTTTATGACAATATGTGTCCGCATATTTGGAATTATGCAAGCTATTAAATACAGTTTCTTTCTACAGCTATCCACTACTGCAGGAGTGATTGAGAAACAAGTGATGGAAAAAAACATTCTTCTTTTTTTTTTTTTTGTTGGAAAAGTTTAAAGTTTTTGATTTTGAAAAATCTACATAAAATAGAATAGCCAGATCTTAGGAAAAGAAAGTTTTTTCCTGCGATTGTTACATGAGACATAAGAAAAATAAGAATTCAGCTTCCCACATTTAGAGATAAAAAAAAAATTGCCAGATTGCGAAACGGCAACACTGTTTTTGGTAGTCTTACGTGTGCACGTACACATGTACACACATGCTCATGTAAGTTGTTGGTATGTTCAAAGAATCGTAGATTAGTAGCTGCATGTGGAAGTAGTCTGCTTTGTTGATATCAACAAAGACTAACTTGGCTTGAAGCAAAATTGACAAGACAAAAATATTTGTCCATTCCTACAGAGCATCCATCCACACAGCAGTAACCTCAGCCTCAGTCTGTATTATTATTTTCTCCAAATGTGTATCTGTGTGCGTATGGTATAGAATAAGTTTTTTTAATGTTGTAAATTAAGTTGTACTTCTGTCATAAATTTTTTACCATGAATGCAACATTTTCTTGTTATTGTGTTATTTTATCCTTTGATAAGAACGTTCGTATGTACAGCTACATACATACATGCATAAATGTTTATGTGCATACATGTTTTAATGGTTAACAGAGAACTCGCAGGAACCTTTTCATGAACAATGGGCTCGTTCAAAGGTTCTACACAATGCGCACAGCACAAATGCACACTCACAAGTACGTACGTACTTTCATAGAAACTAGGGGGCACAAATATGTATGTTGTTAGTTAAGACATGCATGCTGCACTATTTTGTTTTTTTTTTTTTTTTTTGTTTCTTTTTTTTGCTTCGTTTTTCTTTTTTTCTTTTATACATATGCGTTTGAAAGAGAAAAGGTCGGATATAAATCAGCAGGAATTAGAATAATATCACTACCTGGAATTTAAACAAGACAAAGACATAATCAAAAAGCGTATTAAGAATCTGTCAATTCTATCATTTATATCTGTTGTTGTTTCCAATTAAACTTTTGTTGTTCTCATGCAACGATGAGTATGTGTAACACATTGTGTTTGCATTAACTTTTCCTTCACACGTTTGCATGTATTGACGCAGCAACTAATGCGCGATATCACTCACATGTACAGCAATGAAATCGAGGAAGACCACAATTACATACATACATATGTATGCATCCACTCAACATCCTTGTTGACTCGTAACAGCAGACACTACTGCGAAAGTCAAGTCAGTTTCATCTTCCGCGACGTGGAAATTGGCAAAACAATCATTAGATCCTTTTTTTTTTTTTGCATGTTTACTTTTGGATATTTGGATTTTGAAATGTGAGATAAAATCACATATTAATACTTTTATGTTTAATGATAATAAAGTAATGTTTCACTACAATTGAATCAGTGAATTATTTTGAATATTCTCTCAAAATTTTGCAACATCAGAATCAAGTGCTTCATCTAAATTAACTTTATGTAATATTTGTTTAAACAATATGAAATGTTTCGTAAGCACATGCCAATGTATATCTATTACAATGCATATGAGTGCAATCATCCACGCTGGTTGCATGTTAAGTAATAGATGAAACAAGAAAGAAGCCGAGATATTTTAAAACAAAATATCAAAGATACAAATTTGTCTTGCACCTATAATACTTGCAAAAAATAAAATGTCTAAAAGTTTTGTTCCCATACACTCACACTCAAAATTACCTTAACCTTTTTTGTCGCGCTCTTTTTGTGATTCCGGAAAAACGTCAACGTGTTTATTCATTCCTGCAAGCAAGAATGTCAGCGGTGCAAATTCTCACGCAAACATTTGGTATCGTTGCAGCAACTGTTGCATAATTTTGAAAGAAAATTAAATGGGGTTAAAGTAAGGCTCTAAAATGTGAATTTAGGCGTTGATGCTAACTTAGAATTTAGTTTATATTGTGGCCGAGATCAGCTGAAAAACTCCTCTGCAAATTGCGATTTGCGAGCTGATGATATTGTCTTAAAACCAGAACAGAACAAAATTAGATCAAAGAAATTTTAATATCAATTAAAAATATAAAATATAATTTTGCACCATTTTAATTGAACTAATTCAAATTTTTATTGCATCAACCAAATTTTTAACTCCACCAATCAAAAGGTTTAATTATGGAATTAATATTTTCTGTGTAATTCGCTCTTAAACGTTCTTCTTGCTATCGCCCAGAAGACGCTTAGATGCTACCTCTTCTAACTGCGATTTTTTTTTTAATGTTTGGCTCACTGCAAGAAAAACAACTTGCATACCACGCAGTTGACAAGCACCTTTGCGTTGGAAAAATCACGGTATCCTTATTAACTAATGCCACAGATCACTAATAGTGACTAATTGGCTTCATATCGTGACTTATTTCAATGTCCTCTTGCATCATGGACACAAGCACTGCAAACGCTTGTGTGGACATTCCATAAGACTTTTGCAATCGTATTTGTATGCACAGCAGTGTTGCATTGTCTAAATGCCAAAAGTTAACATTTTGGAGTAGCGATCAACTTTGAAGATGTGCGCAAAGAGAAGAGTATGATTAAAACTTGTTTCTTCGCCCATGGAATGCTGATATATAATTGCAAATAGGAACTTTTACAAACACTGATGCTGCGCTCCGCAAGAAAATCTCTTAGGAACCGACAGCCTTTCAAAAGTAACGAGCCAGACACCAGCAACAATAACAACAACAACAATAATACAGGCATCTTACCGTCTTGTATGTACAAGAAGTGATACTCAGGACTGAAGATTCGGGTTCAAACAAAACATGAAGAAACAGGTGCAATAAATTAGCAATATTTTGTTCTTCTTAAATGCACTGCCATCCACTCATTCAAAGTTTTTATTTTTGAAATGCGTTGGCAATGGCATGTTGTGTCCATCCTTGAAGGTATCGCATCTCGTTTGTAAGCTGCTTTTTAGGCCACAAAACAGCAAGACGTTATTAAAGAGCATTCAATGCAGCAGACGACTGACTATCAAGTGTTGCACGGTGGGCAAAAATAAAAGCTCTTGCATAAGGGTTTTCTTAGCTGCTCTTCAATGTGATAAATTTTGTTAGAAATAATTTAGCGCGTAATATGACTTCAACTGAAATTAATTTTAAACAATAATTTAATTTTATGTCTGAAGTTTATGATTTACAATTTGGATTTTACTTCTTCAGCATTGAGAAGGATGTTTTTTAAATACGTGCAAAATAAAAACAGTTTTTAACATTTTGTTATTGTTTTCAGTGTTTTTGTGCAAGCGAGCGATGTCGAGTGACATCGTGAAACTGGCGGTATATTTTTCTTTGCGAAATTTCTTGGCAAATTTTGTTGTGTTTTAGCCTTTTTTTATATTTCCTTCAATCGGATTTTTCAGTGAAGTTTTTTTTCTATCGTATCTTGACTTATCTCCAGGAAACCGTCGTGGTTCTAAGGTCTACATCAGGGCCCAAAGAACGGCATTATTGGTCGAATGAATTCCATCACGTATGCTATTATTTTTAATCGATAGTTCATTCGATCACGAACGCCGTGATTCGTGTCTCTACTGCATAGACTAATTTTGTTTTTTTTTTTTTGTTTTGTTTAGATCGAATAGTTAATGTTTATTAAATATAAAATATAATTTCTATTTCATGATGTTTGGATTTCATAGAATATAATGTACAATAATGTTCATCAGCGCCACTGTACGAAAACTTGCATGCCTCAAATGTGAAATATTTATATTAATATGGTTGTATATTTACGTGACACAAGAGTCATTTCAATGCGAACTTTGTTGTGCACTCTTAATAACCACGTATATTTAGACGAAAGCAGTATCGCAGATGTACATTTGTACATATGTATGTACGTAAGTATGTAAATATTTAGACTCGAAGCATGAAGTTAGTCTTTCACGTCTTAGTGTTTTACGGAACCACACTACGACAGTAGGTATCGGTCAAAAAGTAAAAACACAATTTCCGCAAAATATAATGTGGAAGGTTAGATTGGGACTCCAACAGTAATGGCCAGTTTTTGACTTGATATATATGTATGTAAATGTGAAACTAGTTCATTTTCATTTAAATTTAAGTTGCATTTATATGCAGTATTAAATCATTATTTGCATTTATTCATTTCCAAATTTGATGGAGCTATTAATAATTTTTGTCCGATACTGAGTATGTATCGATATTTTATAACCAATACTGTGTCGAGTAAAAGTACCGATACTCTTGAGATATCGTTTCCTCCCTAGTCACACTCATTCCAAATCGAATTTTTTAACTCAATATCATTGAATAATTTCAATGATATTAAAAATATAATCGAAAAACAGGACATGGATATAAACGAAACTATAAGATATTTAGGATACGCTCCAGCCGAATATAGCGCTCTAACTTGTTTATATTTTCAACCCTTTTGAAGATATTCAATAATACGTGCCAGTAACCACTATCAGTTGTAATTTATGGTCTATAATTATTTATAATCTATAATCACTTACAAGTGCTGTATTTCTGGAACGTTTAATCCCCAAAACATACGTTAACTTAAGCATTTCGATTTCACATTTAAATAAACTGAAATATAATAAAGCATAAACAGCAAAAAATTTCGAGTGAGCGGCTGTGTTTGTATTCATAAACAAATTGATGTGTATGTGTAAAATATGTCGATGTTGCACTTAAAAAGGATCTGTTGATAAGACAGAAAGAAGCAACTTTTTAGAGGAGCTTATTAAAGATACAGCGACCATATATTTTATATGGTTTTCTCTTAGTAATCTTAAACTGTCAGAACCTTAAAAATTGAAGCCATTACAGAGCAGTTGAGCTACCCGTAAAATTGTATGCCTGCACATATACACACTGGTGCATATGTGTGTGTATGTGCAAGTGCAAGCGTGTTTAAGAGGCTTGTATTGACAAAAAACAAAATGCAAAGACAAAGATATTTTTATGACAAAATTGTAATTTTACCAATCTAAAGTTAAATGCACATCAACATCTTCAAAGAAGAAACAAAATTGCAGTTGTACGACATTCGATAATTCTTAGTAAAAAAAAAAAGATGCCCAACCGGAGAAGAGGAAGAAAAACTGCTAAATAAATGAGTTGTGCTTAAATGTCTCACCTCTTTCCCCGCACTGACCCTGTTTAAGAATGACAGTATGTGTTTAAGGGGAGACAGAAGGAATCATTGTCAACTTTACGTAAAAATGTTCATAAAGGTACAATGTACGAGCAGAAGAATTTGTTATTTCTTTCGTCTGACACACACACACACACACACACATACCCATGCATACGTACATATATATAAATCTTTTCGTACAAACGAAAACAGAACGAAAAAACAACTTTAAGTCATATAAATTTTCATATGTGCAAAAGCCAGCCAGCCATACACCACAGCATGTTATAAAAACTTGCATTCACGAGTTTGTGTGTCTGTGGGTACAAGTATAGCCAGTCAGCCAGTCACTCATCAAGGTATTGCCAGTCATGCTGAATTTCGCGGGATTTGAACGTCCCGCTTTTTTTGATTTATATTTGCTCTTCTCAATTATTAATTAGCTAATCTGAAGAGCATGCAAGCCGGTTCAAACAAAATCCCAAGTTAGAAGGCCGGCTTGATTATGAGCGCTGAGATAACCAGTACTCATACGTCTGCGCCAACGCAAAAAACGACCAACAACGTATGACGGAAGCATCGTGATTTGGTTCTAGGCTCTATTAATGTTACACTATCTCTACCTATTGTACCCGAAAAGAAAGGAACGTTGTAAAATCAAGAGTAATAGTCAAACTTTGCGGTAATTTATTTTGCATATATTCGTTTTTTGTTTTTTTTTAATTTCATGTCGATTTGCTTCCAGCAATAAGTGCAACATTTTCAATATTGCTTTGCACAAAATATGTACATAAACACTATTTTTTTTTTGTACGCTTATTCATAGTTTTGACATTCTTTTCTTTTGAAATTAATTTCACCAAACAATTAAAACTCGCACTTTGAGAAAAAAAAAAAGTGTAACATAAATGCAGCACTCATTTTTCCAGAAAAGAAATCAACATTAATGAGAATTATGTATAGCAAAGCTTGTGCCCCACAACTCTTAAAAACTCCCCAATATTGTAACTATGTATTCATTAATTTATTCCATCGTTTCGAAAAGCAACAACACTGGCAACCCTGTTCACACAGCAAGTAAGACATAATGACAAGCAGATAGATATTCAATATATGTATGTATGAGCATCTTCATTGGAGATTTTTAAAATGGAATTTAATATCTTGCATGTTTATGGCTGCACCTTCATTATAAATATTCCTGCAAATTGTAATTTTATCTTTTCGATATAATCATACCGAAATAAAAAATTTACTTGTGGATTTAAACATGCTCACACCGATACGTATGTATGTATGTATGTATAAACACACATGTGCGCAGGTAGGACCACAAATCACTTCTGATACTCACATGCATGTGCATGAAAGTTTTTAAAAAAATGTACGTATCATTATTAAAGACATTTAATACTCAACATTCTCAAGTAATAAATATTCAATACAAATTTGTTGACTCACTGTCATTCACGGATTTCATGACATCTTTCAAAATGATATAAAATTGTAGCGAAAGAAGTCAGCCAAATTCGTACGTGTTCTCAACCAAACAAAGTATTGTGGCAGCAACAAAAAAAAAAAAACAATTAATGATAAATGGCCTTCAGCCGCCTTGACTGCTTCATGAATCATCATGAGTCCTTCTTATTCCGATCTCTAGTATTGGCCACAGCAAATCATGTGTAGAAAAATTATTTGTAATTTTGGCTTTCGTTGCAAATGATCTGATGCCACATTTGCATAAAAATACATTGTACATAGATACTTCACTCATCCCGCGCTGAGCGTATACTCGTAGCCAATGTACGCGAACTTCCTCTTCTTATTCTGGTTGGCTTGCCTCCACTACAAAAATATGTGCATGCTAAATCTACGACTCAGTGGGTGGGGAAAGAGGGATTGAGACCTAGAGGATCGACTGCAGGATTTTCTCCTAAACCCAAACTTGTAATTGAGAAAACATGTGTCCACATTTTTGCTAGATATAAGGTTCAAACTTTTCTCTATAGGTATATACATATATTTTGCATCCGAATCGCAAAAATCTGCATGGCCCTGCCATGTGTAACTCAAGTCGTCCTGAAACTAAATTTTGATCCAAAATATGTACCCCATTTTTTGGGGGTCGAAAATTACAAACGTTATCACGAACTTGCATACAAATGTATGTACATATGTGTGTGTGTTTGCGGAGACTATAAAAAAAAAGAATGGAATCCAAATACATTTTTGTTTTAAATTGTTGTTTTTATTAATTCCCTTTTGGTTTTATTGCGTGGTCCACTGGTTAGAGTTCGCTTTCGTCCATTCAGTTTGCCCTTGTTGCTAACATTTGGAGCAGGTTTCGGTTTTGGCAATTTTTGTTCGACTCTTGCGAACAAATCGTAGCTAAACTTTGTGCAAGTCTTTCCTAGAAAATAAAAGAATACATTGTATTTATATAAGAATTGCTGGTTACGAATTATTGTATTGTCTACTTTAACTACGGTTACTTTTTTGCATTGAAAAGTATGAGATTGAGCTCCCAGCGAGGTTGGTGATGAGAAGCGTTGCTACTTCGAAACAGCTAGCTGTCCCCCAGCTTATCTTACTCTTCCTTTCCTAACATATTTAATAAATATGTATCAGTATCAATAATTTAAATTGCTCAAGCTCAATTCAAATTATTGATACTGATAATTTAAAAATATGGTCAAAGTAACAGTAGAATTTCAAACGATCAAGATGTTGAGGAAGTAAAATCGAACTCAAGCCCAATAAAATAATTGACAATTGTGAATCATATCATGTACATATGTAGTTGGACTATAAATTTAAACATATGCTTAAAAACTACTTTCCTTAAACAAGAAGCTATCAAATTATCCCACTTATGTATTTGAATTAAGAATCATTGACGTGATGAAAGTGAACATTTGTAACAACCACACTTTGGGTACTATGTTTTCCTATTTAAGTCTAAACATTTGTTTTTTATCCGCTTCTATCATCGACTTTGTCCAATATTGTGAAACGAAATTTCATTTAAGGAGTCACTTGCAAATTTTTAGTTGCAGTAAGGAGGGATAAATAAAGGGGGGAAAACTTAAGCTTATACCATACCCGAACAAAGCTCTTCGCCACAGTCAGGGCAGGTTTGAAGACGAGTTTCAACAATTCCAGATTTATTTTTCAGTTTTTTCACACCACTGTTCATCATAAATTCCCTCTTGTCCCGCTGTTCTGTCTTCAACTGAAGCTTTCCCATTTCCACCATTCGCGAAAAATATTTTTCTTCGATTTTTGACTTTGGCCTCAGTGTTGTAAGCATTTTCCAATCGATTGGCACAACACATAAATCATACAACACAATGTCTTTCATCTCCTGTGGAACTGGGTCTAAGTAGACGTACATTGCATCTCTTTCGCCATTGTGTTTTAAAAGCTTTTTCACCTCCTTCTTGCTAATTTTAAAAGAAAAATCCTTTTCCTTTGCCTTGATATCTTCTGCTCTCACCTTGATAGGCCTCGTCTTGAACTCTGGAACTCTTTCCATGAGCCGCTTGAGCTCATCAGCCGACTGGGCAACATTTTTACTTAAATCCAAAACGGGTACAACAGTTTTTTTCTTTGCAAGTAAATCTTCCAATTTGCTCATGCTGTCAGTACACTCAACTTGTTTATTCCAAAACGTTTTGGGTATTAATCTTCAGGCGAAAATATGCCGTATAAGTCTGTGGATTACTTAGAGAATCAATAAATAAATACCCGTAAGTTAACCATAGCAACCAATTTTGTTGCGGTGGACTAAAATAACTACTTAAGCAGAATACAGCTCACACGAGTGAGAAACCTCTTTTTGTTGTAGTTGTGAACTTTCTTTTTGAGGCTGTGGAGAATTGGTCCTTTGGTTTAGCAATATTATGCCACAACATTTAAATTGGCCTATAAGCTGCTGGGGTGAGTTAGAGATCCATCAAGGCCAGTGCTCCCGCAGGAGCTGCTCTGCAAGTCTCGCTGGGAAATATGCTCGCAACAATTGTTTCAAAATGTTGAAATTGTCTACAAGATGACGACACAAATACTAAACAACATTTTAGCTTTTCGCTACACTGTGCAGCCACTTGCATTTCTTTTATAGCTTTCGGTCAATTTTTTATAACAAACAGGACCTCTTTTACGCACAAGCTTTCCCTCATATTCTAGGTATTTCGCTTTGGAATTGCATTTCATGCTCTCATCATATGATAGTGAGTGACGATACTGCCGGTTTTTCTAAAACATACATCAATTTTGCTTCGTGTATTTGTGTTGAAAACAAAAACAAATTTTCATATTTTGTTATTGTTTTGAATATAAATTGAAGAATGAGTGTAGGTTTTATAAAAACCGACCGCTAGTGACCGTTTTGACGATGAGAACTGCTGCCAATTTTTCATGACAGTTGTCACTTCAGAGGCAGACAGAATACAAAGCTTCCACCGTCACAGACACAAACAAGTGACGAGTTTAGGATCTGTACGATTTGCATTTCAAACAAAATTGTGTTCTTAATTTAATGCAAATTAATGCTAATTTTGTGGCTGCCAAAATTTTGCGTTGCCATAAATTTTGAACAAACGTATATGTATGTATACATTTTTTTTATGCAAGTTTGCAGTAAAGCGTTTCCTTTATTGGTTTTCTCGTTTCGAATTTATGATCTTGAGTGGAAAACATCATTTTCACGATATGCATACCTGAGTACACGCACACACACACACACACATACATGCACTTGAATAAATGTTCTAAACTTAATTAAATTTAAGTGTTAATAAATACACAAATACGTCTACACATACATATGTACATATGTACATCAGACGTCTGTATGCAATTAAACGAGTTGTCATTATGAACATTCACACCATACGGAAAAACAACCTTGTTGACGTAGTGAAGGGTGTAATAAAATAGTTTTCAAACTGTAATGAGCATGCGTATGCACACACACATGCAACCTACTTGCATACATACATACATATGTGCGTATGTACGTCTATAGACGAGTGTTATTTGTTAAACGTTTGTTTTTTGCAAGTAACCGCAGATGCAAGGTTGAATCATAGTTACGGCCGAACAAACTGTAGATTCTATTGCACTTCTCAATGCCGACGAAGCCATTTACTACAGGCCTTTTCATTTTCGTAATGGATCGCGCTTTTTCCCATTCGATCGATTGAAATGATTTACTTATTAATATTGGCAATAAATCTGTTATTTCACTAGCACTTAATTTCAGTTAAGAACGCGCTTCTCATCCGTTTAGTTGTGGGTGTTTTTTACTTAATTAATCGCAGCAGAAATGTTTGCCGGGCAAAAATATTCGCAATATGGTTGGGATTTTTTAGATCAGCAGTTACAAAATCCTGCACTACTTGAAAGATCTACTGGCCTACTAAGTCCCAACATATTGAGTTTACAACACATTTGAACTCTTTTGTTTAGAAAAAGCGCGAAACGTTGTTCGTGTGTGTCCAGTGGAAGCTGATGGCTTCACAAACGTCATGTGTTGGTGCATTTCTGCGCTAAATTGGAATTTTTATGTGGCATTTGCTTCTGGAAAGTAGTTAAAACTTGCTAATGCCCTTTAAAATTTCAAATAAAAGCACTTTACGAAAATAATATTTCACTCACAAGACGAAATGGGTGGTAACCTGTATAATGTATCAAAAATAAAAAATAACAGATCGGGACCTTGTAGGACCCAAGTGGGCCGGTCTCACGACTGGCAGCCCGTGAAACACAACATCAAACACAATAATGAACTTTATAAAAAACGAGGTTTCGAAAGTGGCATCGTTACACTGTGCCGCTATGCAGATTTACAGTGTTAATAAGACAAGACAAAAGAAAAACACAAAGAATGATTTACGGAGAAAAACAAAGTTTCCAACTAGAAATTAAAATGAAATGTGATCACAGCAGATCTTTAGAAACAAGAAAACTTAAGTAAAACATGCAATTTAAATTTTAACACACGAAAATAATTTCAACGCCATGCATACATACATATGTACATATACATACATACATAAGTATTATACACTCACTGCTGAAATCGAGAATTTCATTTTGAAATTCCGTATGGAATTGAGAAATTCTGTTCGAAATTAAAAACAAAAACTCCAAATGAAATTGATCATGTCAATTTAAAATGAGAAAGTTTCAAGTCAAAATAAGAATTTCAATTTAAATACTAACAACATTTTGGTTTCTAAAAAAAATTCTACATTCGTTTCGTACTTCTTTTTGCTAAAAATCACGCTTGAGTATTTTAGTGAGGTTAAGATCGAAACGAGTTGTTCTAATAATAACTATAAAAACGTTTAAAATAATAATAATTAATTACGATTTTTATTTGTTTTCCTATTTTCTTCGCTTTTTATGTTGCAATATGCTTCATGTATGTACATATATATAATCATATAATCAAATTTTCTCAATGCGAAACTAAAACTTCCCAATCTAATTTTTAATATTCTCAATTTAAAACGGAATTTCCTAATTTTTACATGGAATTTTCTCTAGTTCACATTGAAATTCTCACATATTACTTGGGATGTTGCCGATTTCAATTTTCTCACTTTAAAATTGAAGTTCTTAATTAGAGAGCAATAGATATGTAAAGTTAGGACAAGCGGTAGGCATTTTAGATAATGTTCTATTCTCATCACATCGCAACTGTATCTTAAGGCAAATAGTGGCAGTATTATCAGTTTATACTGAAGCTGTTAACGTCAAAGTGGCACCAACAAATGGAGTGCCCTGTCCTTTAAAAAAAAGTCTTGAATAATAATTTGAGCACTTTTGTTGAGCTCCTGTTTTCTTAAGAGATACACACAAAAGTGTTATATTTATTTTACAGTTTAATAAAAAAAAATTAAAAAACAAACAACTTTAAAATTACACGTATGTAAATTAGACTTGGAAAGAAAACACATTTTCCGACTGAACCATTCTGCCATTGAAGACGACGTGTACGGACATCCTTTCATGGGTCTTCAAATTACGCAGCAGCTAAAAATCACAAATATTTGAAAATAACATTATTTTATGATATAAAACTTTAGTTTTTTATATTAAGATTAATCGATCTACAATAATATTTCTTTCTCAAAGGAAGTGGAGCGGACTTAAGTCCCAAGAGCCATAGTTAGTTCTTCACCTCATGAATACAAAAGACGAAGTTATAAAAACTATAATAAGTAAATGCGGAAAGACCACCTGGACCCCCTATAGAAATTTTATTGTGGGAAAAAATATATTTGCAAAGTCAAATCATAACAAATGGTTCATTATAAAAATCTATAAACATAAATACCTTTGGTGTGACGAAGAAATACTGTGCTCGGTTTGTTTTGGTGGTCTCATCCACTAACATTTCAAAAATTTTCCTTTCGTTACGCGCATCCATTCCTTGGTTAATTTCGTCCACACAGCGAAACGGAACATGTGTGATATGTTGCATGGATAATGTGTAAACGGCTATGGCCACGGCTCTTTCGCCGCCGGACTGAACATTTCTGCTGAGAGGCTGCAGAGCAACATTTTTTCGATACTGCACCAATATTTCAATTCCATACGTATCAAAGTCATACTAATGAAGAACACATTTTCTACCATTACTGTTTACAATCATACGAATTCAAGTTAGTTTTACCTCCTCTTTTCGCACCAATTTCACTTCTCCCACATAGCCCATAGACTGCATAAAATCGCTAAAATGGCTGTTTATCGTCGTTATTATTTTAGAGATTTCGGGATACCATGTTTCAAAAATTGATTTAATTTCGAGCATATAGTTTTTGTCACCAACTTCATTCAATTCAATTTTCGTTCTCAAAGCCTCTATTTCCTTCCTCTTCTCATCGTACTCTCGAACTATCTGTTAGTTAATTGATGACATAAAAATAGTTTGAAATGTTCTAATGTTTTAAGTATAAGAACAACAACCTCTGCATCAATGCTATCCATACAATCCAATCGACCACTAAAATCATGAATCGATTCACACAGCTCGTCGAAAGAACTCGGCAAACTGTAGTAGAAGTCCCGGTGTGGAAAGTTTGCATCACTTGGATCCATGTTGTTCAACAATGATTTCGCTTCAGTCAATTTAAGTTTAGACTCTTTTTTTGCAGAGGTACACCTGTTCGAGATGATTTCAACTCGTTTCTAAATATTAATTAAATTTTAACAAATTAAATTTCTCTGCTTTTATTGAAGGAAAACAAATACATACCTCGGCTGAATCTCTTTTTTCCTTAGCAGAGTGTATAAAATTGCTCAACTCTTCATTTTCTTGGCGAAACACAGACATTTTCAACTTTGTTTGCGTTTTAGCAGCAATAGCTTTTTGAAATGCATCGAATGCTTCCAGTTTTTTGATTTGGTTCTGCATAATATCTTTAAATAGTTTCGCTGCCGTTTCTCTTAAGCTTCTTTCCATTTCAGGTATACCTTAAAAATAGAAAAGTAAAACGAATGTAAATTTTACATTAATTAATTTTTGATGATATTTTGTCGACCTGGAACATGAAAATGAAATGTTTTTTTTTTTTTATAATTAGGCCAGTGAAAAAATAACATTGTTTTATGTTGAACCATGCCACTAATACTAAATAAAATTTCATAACTGTAATAATGTAACAAATGTAAATATCCAAACCCATAATTTCCTTTTTTAGTTCCGTAATTTTATGATGCTGTCTTTTCAACTGGATAGTTTTCTGTTCATACTCTTTAAGCTTTCCATTCACTTCTTTTATTACTTGATAATGTTCCATGGCACCGACTTCCTTTTTACGCAATTCCGCTTCGATTGCTGCCCGTTGATTTCTCAACGAATCAGTTATGGGATTGAGATCTGCCAATCTTGTATTTGAAATAAACAAATAGTTAAAAGAAATTTACATTTTTGATACGGCGCATACCGCTTTTTGATTCTCGTTATTTCCCGGTCATCTTTACTTGAAAGAAACCCTTTGCCCACAATTTGTGATTGGGTAAGATACTTGGCGTGTTTTCCGTATTTTGAAATAGACAGCATAAAACGTGTATTACCTGCACACAAACATATACACAAATTAAAAAAGCATTTAGTGATATTAAAGATATGGCGCAAATTTAAGTACAGCTCGTCTTTCAAATTTTAAAGTCTGTATTTCCGTATACAACTCTGTTGTATCTACTGTGAATTTTCAGCTCAAGGAGCGAGAATATTTTAGGACTTGAAGATTGTTCAACTGAATTTGTATGTATATAAAAGTCTGGTGAAAATAAGTTACACGGATCTACAACTTAAAGTACAGGCTATATTTTATTTCCATTTTTTTTTTTTCGAAGTTTAATTCAGAAAAAGGACGTTTCGATTTATAAACCGATTTTCAAAACACATTTTCAAGTTTAAAATTGTGTGTCATTGCGAAATTAAAATTAATTTTTTTTTTTTACTTGGCCTTTTATAAACCGATTTTTGAAAATATTTCTGCTTCTTGAAATTTGGTTGATCAATAAGCAAAAATATATAATTCTATTTTACTTTCTTCATTCATTCATTCATTTTTTTCTTCTTTAAAATTCATATTTTAGCTCAATATTATTTAAAATTATTATAAGAGTCAGCCGGTAATTATATGAAAATAAATAATTTTGCTCACAGAACGATTCAGTTTATATTCTGGTAGATGCATCTTAACAAAAATATTTAATAAAGCTTTTTGTGTGAAATTTTGATCGCAGCGTACTAAATAAAATTTATACTTGTTGCAAATGTGTTGTCAAATTTAAAATTAAAAATGTGAATTTATTAACGAGAGCTCGTGTATAACAAAGTCTTTCTTTTAGCAGGTTATTAAAAATATTTTATCTTTAGAGCAGGCGAAATAAAATTTTTTTAATAATAAATTATGAGTTATATAAAATAAATCAATTCAGTTATCTTACCGCCGTAGTAAACTGAGAGATCGGTTGGAATCTGATCTGTAAAGTTGTTGACATCATTACCGCCATACGGAATATTTTGCATATTATATAAAGAGCACAAGTAACCAAGAATTGCAGGCGGACCCTTAATGAGATTTATAAGGTAGCCCTGGAATCCATATTTTCTAAAATGAAAATTCGTTTATAGACAACTCATGAGTTACATATATAATTCGTTGTTGTATCAGGCTCCATATAAGTAGATCTGATGGAACACAAACGAAATACATATATAGCAAATTAGAATAAATATTACAAATAATTTATGACTGATGAGAAAAAAAAAGCAAAAGTTTTCTCTCAAAAGATTCCTGTTTTAACAAAGCGATATCAGTTTGAGGCACTGATCAACATATACATATTTAAAAATATTTTCTTTTGGAAGTGTTTTAGCTTTAAGAATCAAATATAAAACATTTACTTGGCATACCTTATTTGTTCAAGTTTAAGTCTCGGAATAAATATTGACTCATTTGGAGTCTGGGCGTGAAATATGTTGACTTTTAACTTTTGCTTCTCACAAAGCTCTCTTACCAGAAGAGAGAGATCGGATTTGCTCTCACAGGAAAAAGCCAACCAATCTCTTATGCTTATAGTATTTTCAATATATTTTGCCAAATCCGGACTGGAAACACTGAGCTGCAAAATATATTCTAGAATAATTTCATTGGTAAAAAGAATATATTGGTTACCATACCTCAATGATTAAAGGCTTATAAATACGGCCTTCAAACTGTGCTATATTTTCGTCTAACCAGAGTATGGCTTTGTAGACATCGGGGAATTTTATTTTCAGAAACTATTAAAAATATATGTATATTTTTTCGTTACCGAGATCGTTTCATTGAATCACAAATTTTCATACCTGCATTTTTTGTTCAGTTTCATTCTCCAAATTTTTTAAGCGCGCTTTAAGACTTTGTATCTCGGGTATACTGTCATTTAGTTTATTTGTTATATTTCGCAGCTCATTGTTTAAATGTTTTGTTTCACATTTGAAATCGTTTATTTTGCGTTCGCTTTCTATTTTTCTCTCGGCGTCGGAAGCTTTGGTTTCATTTAAATTCCGCAAGTCTTGGGCGTACACCTCACACATTTTGGTTTCGTGAATTAATTCGTTTTCTCTTTCGCTTCTTTCACGTTTTCGCTTCTGTAATTGTAATTTTCATGAACATTAGTCGAGTTTATGTTCGAAATAACTCAGTAAATATAATAAAATAAATTAAATATCTAATATAAATTATTTATTACAAAATTAGATTAGTCAGGCTTATACCAAACATATCATTGTAGGACATGTTTTTCTTTTACAAAGGAGATACTACAATCATATTGCACTTTTGTACACAACACTTTGATTCAACTCAATATTGTCATCTCAAACATCATTTTTCTTTGAATAAAAATATTAATCGCAATAAAAAACGTCCTTCGTTTTTCTCGTGTTTTATCTGTTTTTATTTTCCAATGCAAATGATTTTGAACATACCTCAAATCTAGATTTTTCTTCGGTTATTTTCTTTTTCAATAGCTCAATATTTTTTATGGCATCTGATTTTTTTGCATCGCAAACTCTCAAATTTCGCTCCTAAAATAATAAAAAAGAAAAGAAGACATTAAAGATGCCATAATCCAGCAAACACATTAATTAAACTTAAGCCCAAATAAATTGAAATGAAGTTGTGATAACCAAAAAAAAAAAAAAATTTAAATTATTGTTAATCATATAGTTCGACTACAAAGTTAAATGGCTAGGAATTAAAACTGATGAAAAGTGAATACACACATGTGTATACGTGCACATGTTTATGTATTTATTACCTTTTCTTCAATCTCATTCTTCAACTGCTCTGTGGTGGAATCGATCTGGCTCTTTTTATGTATTACTTTTTTATACTCTTTGTCGAACTTCTGAAAGTTAGACTTTGCAATTTTTATGTCATTTTCGTACTCCAAGATGTCGCCGTTCAACTTCTCAATCTCAAGCATCAGCTTCTTGGCGTTGCAAACATTAAGTTTCTCTTCGATGTCTTTGCGGGCGTTATATCTTTCCAGTTGAACCTTAAGTCTATCAAAAAAGTAGAATTAAATCGTTGGTTGATACAAATTATATTATCATTGCACGGAGGAACAAAATGTTGTTGGCCAAAAAACTAGAGTTGTATTTTATGATTAGTTCTTTTTGTTTTATTCATATAAGCTCTAGTGTTGGAGAGATAAAAGCAGTACAGTCACTTAATATACTTGAGATGCGTTTTCTCCATGCAGTAATAAGAAAAATTCGAAATTCTGCAACAAACTACAATTTTTAAACTGTTGTTTATTCAAAAATTAAAACTGCAATTCACAAATTTTTTGAAAATTGGGAACATAAATTTAGACTTAGTTCGCAACTTAGTGCGAGAACTAATTAAAAAAAATGTGATTTCCATCAAATGTACGTTGGACTCAAAAATCGAAAAAATTTCTGTTGTATGAAAAATGCAATTTTTGCCAATGAATAAAAATTATTCATCAATTTTAATGAAACGGATGTCATCTTCTTCAAGAGGTGCTACTGGACGAAAAACGGGTTCATTGTTGTGGTTGTATTTTTTTTTTTTTTTTTTTTTCATTTATAAAAAGCAAAAATTTTAAAATTCAAACAAAAACCACTTTTTCTTGTTCAATTTTTAGAACATCTGCAGAATCATTTGTCGGATTTAGAAGCAATTCTTCATAGCATAACGACTATTTGGATGACTGATTTCGAATTTAAATTATGTCAATATATACTGGTCAAGTTTCCTTATTTTCAGAAATCGGAGCTGATATCGAAAAAATCAAGTCCAGAAATCTCAATTGCCAAGCAATAGAAAAAATTGAATTTTGTTCCACCGTGTCATTTCGGCACATACTCTTCAACACGCAATTTTGTTTCATCCAATTTTTTAAGCAACTGCTTATGATCTGAACTTCCATTTTTTTGTTCGTTTCTCAATTGTTTCAGCTTCTTGAAATTTTCAATTTCATCATTTTGGCAAACCGAAGTGATAGTATTTTGGAGAATTTCTGGTGGTTCAATTTTGGCAAAATCCTAAAAAATAGAAAATGAAAATTCAACATACTTTTTATTAAATACTAAATTTTGTTAAACGTTAAAACATGTGCTAAAACTCATACACTTTGAAAATCTTTTCTGTTTCGAAATTTGCATAATTTAAAACAAAGTTTTTTTAACTTAATGGTGGCAGAGTTATTTTCACATACCTACATGCATCTATAAAATAAGTAAAGATTATTCGATAAAATTTAGTTATTGCCAGGGCAAGGATATGCAACAAAATGTTTACGTCATGGTATATATACATAGGTAATAAAAAAAAAAACTGCACTTTGAATTTCAGGCAGTAGGTAATTTTAACTACCAGTTCTTCGACATTAAACTTGCTAGTCGTTCACACAGATACATTTAAAGCAATAAAAACATTTGAAATGACCTTCCAAGCTCTATAAAACTTCGTACCTGGACCTTATCCTGCGGCAAAAATTGGCAGAGGTTGCTGATTTGTATATTGTATTCCGAAATTTTTTCCAAAAAATCCTTTTTTTTCATGGACTGATTATTGATTTTAAATTGAGACTTATTATTTAAATCAAATGTGCGTTCAAACGTTGTTGTTTGGACTTCAACTTCATCATCGTTGTCGTATACTTCGACAGAAACCGTTGCAGACTCGCAGCCATTCTTCACGTAATCACTTATAGCATTTGATCGGGCCAGCAAAATCGGTTCGCCTCCCAAGCTCAGTACGATTGCCGATACTAAGGTGGATTTTCCAGTTCCATTTGGGCCAATTATAACATTCAAATATTCAGATGGGTCAAAGACGCATTTGCTGTATGTACTGTAAAAAAGATTTTTTTAATGCAGAAAAAATAATAGAATTGCAATATCATTCAAAGTAAATGCTTTCTTTTAATATGGTCACACTCCACAGAACTGCATTTATGCCCCATCCGCTAAAGGTTCTGCTCGTCATGAATCCTTACAACTTACACGAAATTTGTGCAGCGCACAGTTTTGATTTTTCCAATTCGCGACATCCTTATTGAATAACTTTGTATGATGTAATAAAACAAACCGATTGTTAACAAATTTTAAACCAAGGCATTTAGGTTTGGTTTGTTCACAAGGAATTCTTTTTAAACGAAGTTAAATTCTTAAAAGGCGCTTCCAAAATACATTATTGTTGGAGACGGCACTAGAAATCCACAACTATCGATTGACATGTTGATGGTGTTTTGCCGATAGTGATATCAACAAAAACGATTACTGAAAAGGCAAAAGCGAGGCCAGTGAAATGAGTTTGTCTGACGGCGGCAAAACATATTTGAGTTTCGCCACTTATAAGCCATTGCAGCGGTAAAAGCAAAGATTTTTTTTTCGAGGTTGAATAACAAAGAAAAAAATTACAAATAAATAAAGAAAAGTGCGATATTCAGCCGTGCTAAATATTAAATACTATTCACAAACGTCACGTTCATATAGTACGTATGTATGTATTTGTATATCTGGTCATATACCGGCTGGGGACACGTAGTGGACCGATATCGAAATTTATTTTATAAGCTCTTTTGCCACCTGCACATCGCTTAGACGCCGAAATTTGTCGATTATGTGTGAAATTTCTTAAAGTCCGGTTTTCGCTATAAATCGGATACATATATACGGGCCGATATCGGAAAATAATTTTTTTCCAATTTTAATAATTTGATATGAAAAGTAATTTTAACTTACATATCGTTTAAATTTCTTAAAAATAACTGGTTTTGCTATATATGGGGTTTAATGGACACCGATATCAACAAAAAAAAAATCGGCACCAACATTTTCTTTAACCACTAGATTGAATTTTCGGTATAGACATTTGTTTTAGTTGGAAATTTCTAAAAACCTGATTTTCGCTTTATACCGGATTTATCTGGGGAAAAAATTCGACTTTTATAAACCTTGTTTTATCACCAGATTCACCTTTTGTTATGAAAAATTGATTTAGCTTTTGGTTTCTTATAACAATGACAAACAAAAATTTTACTAAAAAAAAGACTTCAAAATCGGGTTTTTGACCTGCATATCTCGGTAAACACGTGACAGAGTATATGAGTATGTTTGGCATAAAAAAAAAAAAAAAGATCTGAATCAAGTAGTTTTCGCTGAAATGACATTTGAAAAGCCTGCGTATGGACCCTAATCAACATTGCTATCAAATCTGGGATTGGCAATGAAAATTGTAGAAATTACAAATGGAATCACAAACTTATATGATCCCTTAACACTTCTTGTGAGGGGCAGAAAAACTGGCCACATTGCTTGTGTGTGCACAATCAAATTTCCTAAAATCAATTTCCTAAAACCGCCTAGAAGGTATTTGTCTTAAATAAAATAAATTTATGAAACGATATGAAGCTCCCTCTGCAATTGACAACGTTTGCACAAAAACGTTCCTTGCTGTCGCTTAAGACCCGACATGGGGAACTTTGAGTTGTATTATACACATAAAATAGTTTGCCTCACATTTTGATAAAAGATAAGCATTAAACAATGTATAGCAAGAAAAATAAAAAAATAAACTGACTTCTTATACCATAACAGCTAAAATGGCCACATTGCTTGCAAGCGCCTCAAATTTGGCATTTTGTCAACATACCAGTGTGTACAACGATTCAGTTGGAGTATTTTGTTGGTTGTTGTCTTTAATAAGTGTCGGTTTTAAAATGTAATTCTGCTCCCTCTACATGTCAGTAAAATTGCACTGAAACGGGTTAAAGCAACTGTAATGATGGAAATTAAAACCTATAGCCGACAATGCAGCATATAGACATGAGAATGTGACTATTGTGAATAGTAGTTATGATTCTGCCCAGCCAACTATAGCACATTTTTACTTGATTTAATCAAATTTATCTAGTAGGAATTAGTGTCCAAATAATACGTACAAACTGGCTGGACATTTACCTGTCTCTCCTGTCCGGCTTGTACCGAAGTCGGTGTATCACATGCATACAGACACACAGAACATCTTGAGGTGAATTTTAAAATGTGAAAAAAACCCATCTAATTTGACAATTCCAATTATTATTTTATTATTATTATTAAATTAATTATTCAAGTTTCTGATCTTTGGTGTTTTTTATAAAAAATAAGTTTAAACAATTCTTTATTTTTTATAAAAAAAAAAACCAAAGATCAGAAGCTTGAATAATTAATTTAATAATCTAAAGATCAAATAATATAAATATAAATTTTATTATTATTTTTTTTTCAAATAATTTTTTATTATTATCAAATTTCGATTTTCATTGAAAATTTTTTTTTTAATATTTTTCTACTTTAGGTCTAAAAAAAATAGACCTTAATGCTTTTTTTTTTTTTAGACCTAAAGTAATAAATTTAAATTGGCTCTTACAGCGAATAAATAATTAAGTTCATTGTTGAATATTTTTCTATATTATCTTGACTTAAGATTTGTGATAAGACACACATACACACATGTATGTATGTAAATACGTGTGTGCGTGATAGAAGACAGCTAAATTATCAAATTAGCAGATGGCGCTTAACAATCGAACATACATGCATACACACATACATATGTACATACATATCTACATATTTATTTGTTTGTCTTTTCATCTATTACATAAAGAGGCCTTTTTCTCCTTTCATTATTTTATTATTGTTATTTTTTTTTTTTTTTTTTTGATATTTATTTATCAAACATGTGAATGCGCTGTTTCAATAAGTATGAAGCTCTTAAGTAAACACAGTTGCATTTATTTGAATTAAGGACACACAATTAGAGATTGACAGGTTCATTGGTTTATTGGTAATTCATTCATTCAATGCCCGTTTGAATTGCATTCACTATGTGAATGTTCTTTTTTTTCAATTCTATTTTCATTTGTTTTTGTTGATTCGTTTGTTAAGTTCCTCTATTCTTTTCCCGTTTTCAATTGAATATTGTTTGTGGGACTGGCTGATATTAGTTAATCTTTTCAACGATGCTCATTTCTAGCCGATGTGTGCATTATTTGCGGATAGAATAATATATGGATTATGTACTTGAATGAATAAACATGTAGGACGAGTATTTACGTCTGTATTTGGATAAAATATCATGGGAATATTTGCTTCTGAATACTGATGAGCTGAACCATGTTCTTCTTCAGCACCAGAATGAAGATGAATGTCGAACTCACTTTGCAGAGTGACCTTTTCAGTTGGTGTGGTGGATTATTTTTATCGTCACTAATCCTGTTATTGGCAAAGAAACACTGTAGGGGTGAAATTGCAACAAATAAACTAATAATAAGCCACTTGAACAGTTTTCAAAAGAATTGCATAATCAAAATGCAGTAAATTAATTAACTATTGTTTAATATTTTTTGGTTATATATTGATATATTCCCGATTTGAGTTTAAACGGTTTTAGCCGTCCAGCAGCTTCAGTTTTTTTTTTTTTTTTTTTTGTTTAATGTGGTACAATGTATTTAAAATGCTATTCCACGCCTGACGCTCAGAGATTTTCCTTTCCCGACAAATTGTGATTGTTAACGTTCCTGGGATTCTGGAAATTCCTGCTTCAGAGAAATAATTTAAATGTGTATTTCTATACTTTAGCTTTAGTGTATTTGATGTAATATTCACGCATATAGAACTTGATAAACGGAAATTAGTAATACCAAGTAATAGCTGGCCCAGATCAGATCACAAAAATGCGAAGCTATTTGCTTGGCTGCAGAAAAACCCAGGGTCTTCGGCAGGAAGCAAACCTGCTACTTCGGGTCTGTTCGAAAACAATAGTGGAGGAGAAGCATGCATGTTTTATTAACTTTAAAAGTTAAATAACCTGGTGGTTGATATTTGAATGCATATCGTTTTGTTGTTCGAGTTTAGCATATTTACTTTCTATATACATAATTATTTGTTTCCACTCAATTCTCTGGAATAATGAAACACAATACCAGAATGCTTAGAATAATGGGAGTGATAACAGATCTATGGGGTGTATGCTGGAAGAAATGAAGAAACTTTTTGTGCGGCACTGGATTAAGTTTATGTCAGCCTAACCTAACTATTTCTTATCACTATCACTTTCCCTGAAGAATCTACGCCCAAGATAGCAAAATATCAGCAAATAATTAAATTTAGAAAAGAAAAGCTTGCATAACAAAATAATGCAAGTAAAAAAGATTGGAATAATCTGAACAATTATGTTAATATATTTACGGACTCGGTGCAAATGTAGTTTCCGCACCAGTCATAAATTCAGTTACAGAGCGTGAATATACATACATACTTAAGTGGATACACATACGTACATACATACATACGTACCAAAGAAAGTGAGGCAAAATAAATGAAGGTTGGAAACGTTCCAAAGTAATCGGAATTGCTTCTATGAGCGGCTGTAAGAAGAATGCCTTTGCGAAAAGTGAACGCATTCAAAGCCCCTAAACAAGTGCCTTGCCAATATTGACCGTTTCATTTCTCCCCTGACTGCGTTGCTTAAGGCTACAATATTACCGAAGCATGTATCTTTGATGAAATGTTTTTGTCTGCAGCCGCCTACTAAAATCTTTTAAACATTTCTTGTGAGAGAGCACTGCTTTCTACCCTTAAGGTGTGTTACGATTTTGGAATAAATGTATAAGAAATCAAAATATGTACATATGTATGTAGGCATGTGTGTAGGTTTTCGTATTAATAGAACACCTTTAAAGATTCAATCAACATTTTAAAATTCACTTGAGGCATACGACTACACATGAGTGGATTGGGGGATGCAAGCATCCTAGATAAAAGTACTTTTTAGTGTACAGCAAAATTGTGTTCATCATATAATACCTTTACTATTATTTGTACATACACGCATGATTATATCTGTTTGCAGAGTTGTCAGTTATTTTTCTTCTTTTTTTTTTTTTTGTTAAGTAACAAAAAATTGGCCAACTATCGAGCCAGTCGCAGTTTCAACAAATTCATCGCCAAAAATGTTTTTCGCCTTGTTTGGCCACCAATCTGTTCACTAATTTGTTTTGCTTTGCTATTCTATCGATAACGAACCTGTAGAAATGTTTGTTTGAAATATAAAAATCCAGATGGATAAAAAATCTGTTTTATTTATTTTTTTTTTTTTTTTCATATGAAAAAGATGCTTTTAAAAGTATTAAGCTACGGCCCTTGTTTAAAGTTTACAAGATGTTTCATCTGGAAAATTTCAATTCCAAGTCTAACGTGTAATATCAATAAACACACAGATACAGGCGTATTTATGTGCAACCATATTCAGAGCAAATTGGTATGCCAAATAAAGTATTAGCGGATTAAACAAAATATTTTGACATCTTTTTAACAATTAACATCAAACGTCAATTTATTTGAACAATTGTCACAATAATAAACTCCAAAGAGCAGTTACGTGCACGTTAGCAGCACCATCCATCCCCTTATTTAAATTTCTTACAATTACAAAACTCTTTTTCTAAGAATGAGGATTATACGCAATGTACAACTTATCGTTATTAAAAATTACAAATTGCAAGATCAAAAAAACAAAATTGAAGAGAACCATCTGTCAAAATTCTCCGCACTTGACAACATCCTCAAAATATTTGTGAACTTGTACACCTCCAGTTAAGTAGCCTTGTTGTTTCTCCATAAGTCCTGATGAATCCTTTCTGTACAACAATGGTAATTTTTTTAATGTTCTTTCAATTTTACAAACAAGATGCTAAATACATACTCAATAGAGTTTGTTTGTGCTCATAACGAGATACACATTCCAAACCTGACATGGACTCGCACATACATACGTAATTATAGGTTTTACTTTTTATATAAAAGGGATGTTAGTAAACACTTGCCAACTTGTTGGCTGGCAGTACAAATGACTGTTAGCACCCCAAATCGACCAGAAATGTGTATGATATTTATTTTTTATTTTAAATTGCAACAGTTTTCCAAAAGGGTGAAACACTTTAAAATTGTAACCAAACCGACCGCTTAATTGCGCTATTACACCCCCAATTAGTTTTAAATAAACATTATTTAAATTAAAATTTCTTTTTAAGTTTATTCGAGGGGAATTACATTCATATAAAACGTACATACATACATACATACATACATACATACATACATACATTTATATTAAGACACTTCTTGCCTTCAAAGTTCACCAAATGAAACTAAATAATAAAAATAAAAAAATTGACCGGAAAACAACTCCGGCTCTTAAAGCCGCAAACAATAAATTATTTCGAACATCGCTCTACAAACGGAAAAGACACTGGAACTAATAACTAATGGATGCAGTTCCTCTGCTGTGCACAGAATAATGCACGATGCAACAGTAAAAGTTAAACAACATGATACAACTATCCTTATCTCGTTTTGACTGCCTTGCATCTCTGTATTCTCTTGACATTTTTAGTAGTCAGATGATTAACGGTTCTGCTAATGAGGCTATCTTATTTTTTGTATCATTGTAACAACATGTGTCAAAGAGATATGAGAAGAGAGGCAGTATGGAGCGCTTCTCGATGACACTCGGCCTCCTTCTTTTTTCTCCCCGCTGAGAAAAAAAACCTCTAACGGTGTTAGAGGTGTTTAGCAATCCATTAAAATCAAACGCTTTCCAGTTGCAATCTAGATTCCGACCTTCAATTCTATTGGAAATGTTATAAATATTTAATATAGAAAAAAAAGGATTCCTGTTCGTGTAACACACAGCAAGTGAACAGTTGTATATGTGCTCTTCTCACATAATCTTTTGTTCTGGGAGTCCGGTTCCTGTGCTGTAACAACAAATGATAAGAACTAAGCTGACGTATATTTGTACATGTGGACTGTGCGTAACAGTCGTGCGTAACTTAATCATACGTTTGTATGTAGAACTGTTCCATTCCGTTTACAGATTTGCGGTTCGCCAAATTAACTGTAATTTATACGCTCACTTAGGCACCCCTGCCAGTTGTTCTCAAAATTGTAGTTCCCAATATCTATAATTTGCTGCATTCATACCTGGCCTTGTTACAAATACTTACATATGTACCAAAAAATTCCAAAAACAAATTGGAAAAAACTGCAGTTTTATTCCTTGCTGTATGAACAAAAACAAATGGGTTCATTTCAATAACAAAAAACGAGCAGCAAATTGGACAGGAAATTATTGCCTTGTGTGTGTGTGTGTGTGTGTGTGTGTGCGTGTGTTTTCTGTGAGCTTTTGTTATGCGTGACAATTTTTTAATAAGCGAATTTCTTCACCCCTTGTGGGAAACGTAAATGTTTAAAATATCCACCCGCAAATCACACAGCCATGTGGCAAACCCATAATTTTCTCCCTGGATGTTTTTTTTTTATTTATTTTTGGTTTTTTTTATGATTGAAAACGAATCTTGACGTCTTAATTTTCTCAAAATAACTTTTTCCCTCAAACACTCGCTAAAAGTTGGGTATGCACATAATTATTATAAGATTTCGCTTAGATATAATATTCCACACACACACTCACACTTACATATATGTTATATACATACATATCGTTGGCTTCGTGTAGAAAGGTTCTAACTCACATTTTTTTCAACCTCGGGCTTTTGGTATTCTGCAGTATAAGATCCTTTAATTAATCAAAAAATGCAAAAAACCCGAAATTGAGAAAAACTGGGTTTACGGCGCCTGTGCCAAAGTCTAACGATATAATAAAAATAATGAGGCAAAGTCCATTGATGAAAAGTCAACAGCTGATTGATATTTTTTCTCTTCTAGTTCTCCATCATAAAAGCGCTGCTCAATAATTTCACTTGCAAAAACTAGCAAGAAAAGAGCATCCATCCCATCACACGAACAAGGTCAAACCAAATTTGATCAGTAAAGATCAACAATGGCCACTCTGTTATTAATATCGACTGAAGATGAACGCAAACCGTTTTATGCACTCAATTACTTTTCAAAATTAGAATTAATTTTTCACATGCTCAAATATGTTAATTCGTATGCACTCCTTATTATTAATTTAAAAGTGACCTCAAGCTGAAGACATCAATTCGACAATTAAACACTTTAACAATGATAATTAAATTAGTTGTATTGATTCAAGTGCTTTTTTCAAATAAAGACGTTTTTTTTTTTTTTTTTTTTTTTTTTTGCTTTAAATACTTTGCAAAGACTTTCCATACGAGTGCATTTGTTTGAGAATGCACTCCTGTTGCTTTTATTTTATTCCTTCTACGTAATCAATCACTAAAATTGTTTGCAGCGTACATGTTCTATGGATTGCATACATTTCTATAAACAACTTGTACCCATAGACATTTGCAAAGGTATGTATGCATGTGTTTGTGCAACTAAGCCAAGTTTTAGCCAATTTTCAAAAATTCGCTTTCTAACGAATATTGTTTACTCTGAGTCAAGGATTTGAATTTATTACCACAAATTGTTGCAAGCTTAATAATTGCTTATCCAAGATTAATTTGGCCCATAAAATCATGATTAATCTTTAATAAAATTTATTTCTTTCTATCTTCGGTGCAATTTTATTTAAAATTTATATTCTTTTATATTGTAAAGATTTTAGTTAAGAGCGAGACGGAACAGAAAAAACCAAAAAAGAAAACTTGAAAAATAAGAATCTTAACTACCAGTAATCAGACTGTAATCTTTAAATTTGCATGCGTCAAAATAAAGACGAACATTAAATATGCGCTGACCCTTCAGATCTTCAGATATCATATTGATTATTCACATCACGTCTAACAACTTTAAGTATCGCAAGAACTTTGTAAGACAAAAGTCAATCTGGCGGTTGAGTGAATGCATCACTCTTCAGTTGAAGAGATTTTGAAATTTTGAAAATTGTGTCTTAAGCCAATTTTAAGTACTTTTGCCATGAACTCTTATTGTTGCCAAAAATATTTGCCGTAAACTGCAGGCGTATGTGTTTAAACATACATACATATAACTACACGGGCTTAGAGAAAATAGTTTTACCCAGTTGACCAAGCTAGAGAAGACAGCGATGTTGTTAATGAAAAAGGAAACTTACAATTAAAATTATGACAGCAGATGGCAAAACAAAATGAAAAATTAGTGGAACTAATTTTTCGCCTCATCAGAGGCGACCAAATGACGAAATTAAAACGGTGGCAACAATTCATTAAAAAAAAAAAAATAAAAAAAATTTAGCCAATTAATCTTTGCCGACGAAACGCCGCGGCCGTACAAAACAATATATTTGAGTTGGTGTTATTTCCGCTTCTGATGCACCTCTCTGTGATAAGCCATACCCTGCAGTTTTGCCATTAATTTGAGTCTACAATCCGTAATATAAACTTCAAATTAAGTATAATTTTCGAAATCTGCGGGACTTGCAGCATTATAGTGAAAATATCTTAGAAACATAATAATAAAAAAAAAATTGATCTCGAAAATGAATGGTGTAGTTGATGGAAATACTGTACGAAGTCTAATGAGTAGTATAAAGAAGAAGGGTCAATAATTTTGTTGCTGGAAGCATGTAACGATTCCACTTGAGTGTAATTTTTCGTTGGACGTTTCTGCTGCGAAATTCCTTATAGCACATGTATTTATTTACAGTCGATATTTTGTCTTTAAAGGCAAAAATTCGTTTAATCGAAAATAAAAAAACTTGCTTGAAAAAGTCTCCAAAAACTTGCTTAATATTTTTTTTTATAATTTTTCGTTCGCAATTTTTTTTATTTTTAATTTTTTGTTCGCTTAAAAAATCCGACATTTGCTTGCTAAAAAAGTAAAACAGATGATTTATATAAAAGAAAACTGTTCAACTTACCGTCGACAAGATATATCAGGTACAGTAATGAATAACTTTTTATTTTCAAACAAACCCGAATATATGCGATTTGTCTTTAGTATTTTAATTGTTCGAGCCTTAAGGTCACTTGTTTTTTTTTTATAACTGTTTATTGAATTCTGCAGGAATATCTTCCTTAGGAACCTTAAGGTTCGAACAATTAAAATAATAAACAACAAAGGTCGAAAAATTAGCATCAAAAATCGGTTTGTCTTTAGTTTATTTACCAAAACGGAAATAAAAAATCAATTTTCTCTTACTGGGTTTTACAGAGAAAGTCAAAAAATGATTAGTGCCTTTTACCGAAACGGGTGTCGCATATCTGGACTCCTTTTATAAGAAAATCAGATCAGAACAGATTTCATGAAATTTGTAAATTTCTTTTAACCGAATTCCACTGTATATCCATCAAAACAAACAAAAATGTAATTATGAAGCGGGTGTTTTTGAAAAAAAAAATCTTTGTAAATGAACTCGCAAAACATTTAACATTTTTGTCCTGCATAAAAAGAGGGCGGGAATATTACTTTATATTTTTCAGAATAGTAATAATACGGTTGTAAGTCTACATAAATCCAAGTAGATCGGACGTTTCCAGTAGTAAAACAGCTGAACAAGCTTATGGTTTGTAACTAATTAGGCATCTGAGTATATATTACTTATTATACTCTGGTAATGGTAATGTTAATGGTATGGAAAATTTCTCCCCAATAGTGTCTGCTTTTCACTTCTTCGGGGCTGTTGCCAACTCGCATGTATGTACGTGTACATCAGAAAGCAGTCATGTACATATGTAAATGTATCAGGAGGATGAAATCAAATTTTTAACAATCGATCCCTTGCCCCGTTTAGCGGATGCAACAGAAGGATTTTACTATCTGCTTTATTATCTTTCTGCAATGATAAAAAAAAATTAGTCAGTTCTGGAATGCAATTTATGTATTCAAATACATGTACATACATGTATGTATGTTTGTATGTCTGCATGTTTGCTCACAAAAAGAATGCAGTTTATCGTTGCTGACTGTTCGGTGATTGCAAATCTTCCTGACAAAATATGTAAAGTATTTTTTAAGTTGGCTGTTCATCGTTGATTGTCGTCGTAGTTAGCTACTCTTGGTTACGGCACGAGCGGTAATGCACTTGTAAAACACAAAAAAAAAAGCAAAAAAGAAAACGATATTAAAGCCCACATCTCAGTGTTTTCTTCAAGCATAGAGGTCGTCGCTTAAGCGCATAAAATACATATGTAGAAAAAACGAGGTGGGCATTGGTGAACTGTATGCACCTTATTTTTCGCGGCGGGATCGATCAGCCAAGTCGCTGAAAAACTTCGAATACTGCCATGCTTTTGAATAAACGGGTGATTTTTAACCTTAAGATCTTATAATTAAGCACTACAGCTCATCAGCAGTAGTTCATCTATAAAAACTATTGTAAAATTAAATACATTGTTGAAAAAGCTTTTAAGGTTTAATCTACAATACCGTTCCATTATTCTGTAGTCCTTCTGGGTAAAACAAAAATTTAAAGCAAAAATTTGACTAATGTCGCTTAAACAAAAAGCATTCTGTAAATGCGATCTTTTGAGCACCGAACTTGTGGCATAAGTTGCAAAACTGCATCCGTAGCTAAAAGAGCAAGTTACAGAATAAATCTGCTGGTGGCAAATGAACTGTCATGCATCTCGTTCGTGCGTGGCAAAGAAATGCTTTTTGAAACGCACAAAAGGCAAATTTATTTATTTTGTCCGAACAGTATAGACAAACTGTTTTTCAATGAATTTCCCATCGAATGTCTCTAGAGCGTAGAAGCCATGCACATTTTTATTGTAGAGTGCAAATGAAAAATAAAACGCAAAACAAAAATGAGGCAACAACTAAACTACGTTTGCCCCAAAGCATGTAAGCAACTACGATCGAATAAAGTCAAAGACGCAGCTCTGTATGGTATAAAACAAAAGGTGGAAACAATACTTTTTAGCATATCGGACGAAGCTGCTGACTGGCTGACTTAATATTATAGTATAAGTAAAAAATGTCATGAGCCGCGGGCAGTCAGCAGCCAAGAGTGAGCGCGCAAGAGCGCAGCCACATTGGTGCCACCTTTCCATTGTTTACATCAACCAGCATCACGTTGTTGCACAAAATCATTTCATAGCTCATCATACGGCCAGAAGAGCCCTCTGTGCAGCAGTACAACATGACGCAGCGTAATGAAGAATAACCGTCGTTGCCGTCTAAGCCAGCTAATGCCCATCTTACATACTGAGGTACATACATATGTGCTTACTTGGTGGTGGTATATTCAAACAAACATTAAGTGGTGGCGCATCATTAAGGTAACAATCGACGACGAGTCAGTGATCAACTTTAGCATAGAACTCGCATACTGAAGTCGATGTGAATGTCAAATGCACTGGCATGACAGGAGGGAGCAGTGTGCGGTGCAGCGCACATTAAACTCCACCAAACGTACACAAATACAAACTCATAAAAAATGAAGTCAAAACTGCAAAATCCTATAATTAAACAATTATTGCAACTCCCACTTTTTGCTCTTGGGCATTGAATTGAACCTTACGCTATGTGCGCTACTCCTCCTTTTTTGGATCAAAACACAACGATCGCCACAAAAGCAAAATGCAAACACACTTTCCTTCTAAATCAAGAACAAACTAAGAACAGCAGAAAGCGAGTTTGTTTTCTTCCTTTTCATACTTTAAAGCAGCTAAAATATTGTAACAACGGTTCGTGCACCACCTCCGTCTGGCTGTTGCAGATTTTGGGAAAAACATTATCATTGAGGGAGTTGACTACGTTTTGTCTTTGTGTATTCCTTATTAACTGCGTTGCGGAATGTCACAGTGCGAAATTCTGTTTCTTCTGTACAGTTTGCTTTAAATGCTGTCCAGCATTGGCTTGTGCTGAACATTAAGAGGTTGAGTGTAGAAAAATTGCTGGACACAGCCGACGTGTTCATCAAAGTTCTGAAAAGCTTTAAAATTCTAGATTTTTGTTGTTGTTTTGCTTTGTTTTACTTTCAGTGATTATCATCGATCTTATGCGCATGAAAAAAGTGATGTCCCATATACCAATGTCTATTCGAAATGTTTATGAGTTCATGCCATAACTTTGCCATACCCCTTCCACCGGCAGTTTCTTTGTGTCGGCCGAATTTGTAGCAACATATGGATTCCAGTGATGCAGCGAAAGACTATTTGCATTTGCGAATACATGCTAGCGTTATTTGTTCAATGACTGAAAAGGGTTGAATAATCTTTATGAACTTAAACAGGCCACATGTACTTCGAAAATTAGCATTTAATCATAAGGTGTCAAAAGAATTGTTCTTCGAGTCTGCATAACTTCATTTAGTGAGCTACGACTATTCGTATTCGATTCCCCGAATAATTGCATATTTTATGAAATTTCACCGTGTTGATACATGGACAACAAAAGAAAGTATTAAGCCAGAAATAAAATTGTCAAAAAAGATCAAACTGTTTGAATAACTGGAGTCCCAAATATATATCTTCATCAAGGCTCTACTATTTATTTACTTATAGTCGTTCTTTTTAATTTGGGCCGGTACTCCACGGTTATGGGGAAAAATGATTATGGGGAAGAGGAAGGAGGGAGTAGTGCTGCTGTAGCATTGATTTCAACCCTTCCACGCTGTCAATGGCAGGAAATATATCTGGATGTAGTTTATTTCACACACACACACATTACGGCTGAGGAACGAAATCTCTCTCTAAAAAATCAATTGCAAATGGAGGAGCCCTGCACAAAATATGCGAGTTTCGGTAACAAGATCAGAAGCCATTATAATCGCGATGAAACAGTGTGACGCAACCCATCAGCGCGACGATGCTCTTATAATTATCGCGTGCCTATGATTAAAAATCTCTTGCTGCTGGAGATAATCAGTATGCAAGAATTAAGGTTCCATTACTCGATTTGTTGGCGGCAGCCTGCTGGTGTTATGGTGTACAATGCATCAACCCAAAAGCGAATGCAATTTTCCTTTAACGTTTTTCAAAGTTTTCTTGCTTGAGTCACTTTCTTATGATCTAAACCTAAAATAGGTAATCATTATTAATATTCTTAAATAATATCGATAAGAGAAAATCAAAAAATCATATTAAGTAACCTAAACTTTATTTATTTTGACCAGATCGCGTTTTCATAAAGCAATTTTTCATAGTTTTGTAGTTTGTTTCATAGTTTTATGAACAATAACAAGTATCTAATTGTCGTTTTGCTTTATTAACTCTGTTTATTATGTTATTTTAAACTACAATGAGGTAAAAATTTATCTCATGTTTATCTTCTGAAAAACTATCTATAGTCCGAGGAAAAATCAACTCATTAAAAACTAATTTGTATCCACTTGGACTTGAGTGTATGTAATTTTCTTTCAAAAAAAAAAAAAAAAAAAAAAAAAAAATTGATAAATGAAGAAGAGAGAAATAAATTAAAGAAACAAACTCCAATCTTCTATAGTGCGTGAAGGCATCATCGTAAGCAGCAATTAAGAAATGCAGTTCCATTAAGAAACTGCACTGCTACATTTCTAATGATTTTTTAAGTATTGAATTTCTGAGCATAAACGATATTTAGAAGTGCATATTTGTTTGTAATGAATTAATAATAAATGAAGGTGCAGATCAGTTAAACAGTAATTGATTTCAAAGTCCCACTAATTACCTGTGTCGGTTGAAAATGCGTGATGCAGCCCCAGAAAAAATATTATTAAACACTAATTTCTAAAACCTTAGCCTTCTTTTATATTTTTAGTTTTGAGCCGATAATTAAAAAAAAAACCATTGATTTTTATTTTGAATTTTATTCGAGTCTACTGACGAGTTGAGTAGCATCAACGAAATGTCAGCGGCGGCATATAGACGGCTGAAAAAGACAGAAAACAATTTCTTTTAGGCCTAAACTAATTTAATTCATACTTTGAACAAAAAGAAACATAACATTTTTATTTTTACATTGCAGTCGTCGTACTATATGATTTACAATTTAGCAAAAAAAAAAAAAAAAAAATTATCTCAATAAAATTGCAAAAAAGTTATACCGAACAACATATGTATGCATAACAACAACAACAACATCAACAACTCATTTGAAGAGTATTTTTAATCGCTGGCACAAATGGAGTTTGGTTGGTTCTTCATTGTCACAATGTGAAAAATATCGTATCGCTCTAATATTAAACGTTCACACCGGTATTCATAAAAAATAAAACGTTGTTGAAACAGATTTTACAACAAATTTTTCATATAAAATATTTTTCTAAAATGTATTTGAGCAACGTTTTATTTTTTATGAATACCGGTGTCAATATTTTAATGGTCAGTTTTTCTAAAACGTACATAAATTTTGTTTTGCGCATTTGTGTTGAAATTAAAAACAAATTTTCATATTTTGCTTTGAGCATAAATTCAAGAATTGGTAGTATTTCTGTGCGTTTTACAAAAACCGTGAGCAGAATACGTTTTCAACGGTAGTAGTATATAAAAGTACGTAAACATGCTCCGTCTGATATAGAAAATCAGTTAAAATTTTTAAAAATTGTGTCAGTCTGCACAAATATGTATGAACAAATTATTCGTTTAACACTAATTTGTTAACCCCTTAATCATAGTCGCGTCAAACCATCAGTACTCGCATTTTAAAAGAAAATTGCAAAAGAAATTCACACTTTTTTCCCGAAAAGAAATCGGCATTTATTTTCCACTGGCAATTTTCCAAAATTGTGAAAACGACGCCGTCGAGTGTTGATAGTTTTTGCCTCCATGCATATACATACATAGATTCAATGAATCCTTTGAAAGTGGTTGGCTGAACTGGACATCAAGTGTGACCGTGTGTGACTTAAGACTCCTTGCGAGCAGCCAAATCAAATCGAGAACTGACCCATCAATGGGTCATCAATTTCACCTCGAAAATGATAACAAATCCGCATTGTGATACCGCTTTTACGATGCGTTTATGCTTTGGCATCACTATTACATACATATATGGTGAATCGAAATTAGGAGGAATTATTTTTACACAATACCGATAAAAAAAAAACTGTTTTCTTTAATAAAACTAATAGTACAACCTGCAACCGAGCAAAAATCTTGCACTAAATCTACACAATTTTTTAACTCTATTTTTTGTAGAAAATACATTTGTTTTAATTTTTATTTGGTGTATCGTTAAATCACAACTATCAGCAACTGTTTTAATATGTTTTCAGCAATATTTTGAAATCCGTGTAAAGCTGCAAAAAAGGTTTTCATTTCGCCAGCTTTTGCAAGGTCTCGCTGAGTGGAATTGCAAATTGCAAATGCGCAATGAGAGCAAGAGACACTAGAGTTTCTTCAAAATACACACATACATAAATGAACTTAAACTTGTACATTTCACAATTAGATGAGGTTTGCGGAGTGTGTTTTATTTTATTTGCAGTATTCAAGTTGCTTACAAATTGTTTATTGTATACGACAAGACAAAAACAATATCTTAATTAAGAGAAATTGTTCAGTTTTAAGAGCATTTACAACCGATTAGTTTACAAAAATCTGTTATTTTGCTGATGGCTGAGCAATCATGGGCTGCTTAAAAGATGTATTAATACTTCCCAGAAGCTAAACTTCCGTTTCCCTCTTAGCTAATGGCAAGAGAGCTTGTGTGTTGACGACGGCACACACACTCGCGTACACTTTTGTGCGAAGGATTGTGCGTTTTTACATGAACAGTAACAACAATTGGAATACACAAACACACCCATCCATATAACGAACGAACAGATATCGGATACGTGCATACATGTATATACATCTGTGTGTGTGTGTGTGTGTGTGTGTGTGTGTGTGTGTGTGTACGTGTGCTTGGGAAAAGTGTGCGTTGATTTCCAAAGCAATTGTGATTCGGGGAGACAAAGATTGAACCGTTTGGCATGACCGAGAGCGTTATACATTCGAGCCAAACAAAAGTAGCAGCAAAAGAATATCTATCCAACAGCCATGCGAGTAGTAGAAGCATAAACACACGTGTACATAGCGAATTATGTACATACATATTCATGTTTGCATATGTATGTATGTACATTCGTAAGTAAGTATGTATGCATGCATGCACGTACATATGTATGTATGTATGAATATAAATAGGTGTGTTTGTACCTTCATTATTGAATAAGCCGAGTAGAGTGGGTGGAGTGAATTCATGGCATGGCATAGCTTATTTACTCACATTATTACATATACATACGTATGTATGTATGTACTTACATCCATGTATGTATGTGTAATACATGTGAGCATGTTCGTTTATCATTTGTGTCTGTAATTTTTTCTTGTTTTATTCATGTAAGCATGAGTGTTGTCGCATATTATTTCATGAATATATCTGCGGCGAAAGAATGTATGTATGTACGTACGTATGTATACATACATATGTATGTGTTTGTATATACATATGTATTTGATAGTGTGAGGGTGAAAAGGAGTACCAACAGCAACGCAAAAAGCATCCTTAATGTACCTACATACATATGTACATATACAAACACAGATCCACACACGCACACACAAGTTTTTTGAGGCGGGGGACTGATATGCCTTCGAGGCAGTAAATAATGGACTGAAATTTACATAGAATTCATACCTACAAACAAACATGCCTTCCTGATGTAAAATCCGCAAACATATTTTTTCGTTTAACACAACGACATGGAACGCGATGTTAAAGAAAATGTATGCATGTATGTATGTATGTATGTATGTATGTATGTATGTATGTATATTAATTTGTAATGCCACTTGAAAAGTTTGTCCCCGTGCACCGAAATTGAAGTTCACAAAATTTTACTAAAAAATACTTCCATTTTTAATTGGAAAAATTTTTAATTTTATTATATTCTATAATAATAAATATGTACCTTAAGGTGGGACGATTTATCAGTTGATATGCATGAGGAAAAAAGTACCATTACCATTTAAGATTTTTTTAGTTTTTTACTGGAGCCTCCCTTAAGGACGCGTAATACGGGGTCGGTGTGTTGGAAAAAAATACATTTGACTCCTGTACAGGGTCCATATCTGGGCGCTTGGCAAATTAATTTTTCGCCCCATCAATATAACTTGCCAAGTACCCAATTTTTTTTTTTTTTTTTTAACACACTGAACCCTTTGCCTATTTAAAGGCGCGGCTAACTAACTGCAGAATCTCTCTGTGCAAAATGCAGCTGCGGGCACCCTGCGTTTCATCATTATGTGGTCCGACCCCCTGTCGTGTTAGGGCTGATTCACATAATTCTGCTTACTGTTCATTGAGGTAATTTTATATACTAACCGCTACTAGAAATTGTGAACGCTCTGCGTTTTCTTCTCGACTTTCGATTTGCAAATGGCTTAATGACCCATTATCTTCTTCAGTCTATCTATTATCGAATGTTTTGAATCACATGCGAAAAAAATTTGGGAAGAAAATTTAAAAGAAAAAAAAAATGTTTTTTGTTACCAAAGTCCCAAAATACCGCTTCGAACTCAAATCAGATGTCAGATACGCAAGAGTATTTTGTGAATATTTATCGATCCATTTGTAACACCCAATTGTTTTAGATTTGCATACTTTTGCGTCTGTGTATTTATTTAATAAGCTTAGACTTGGCATTGTTGAGCAGAAGGCATGAGTATTTAAAATTTCAATAAACTCGAGATTAATACTGCCGATGATTATTGGATGTAAACAAGTTTTGAATTGCTACTTGCGTTACATGCATTACAGAAGTCATCGTTTAAAATTAAGGTGTTTGTGCAACAATGCTGCAGACATTACATTGCTGCTGCAGGAACAACATACACATGTATATTTAGGTCTCCGTTCATTTTTGCAGTTGAAATAAATGTTTCGAAAAATTTCTGCATGGACAAAAACATACAGAAAGACATTCACATGTTCGTTCCAGTACACACAAATTGCACACTCTTTATGAGTTTTCAAATAAAATATTTTCTGTTTTTTACATATGTACATGTATGTATCTTTGAAATTGCTTCGGCCAAAGCAAATATTCCCAACAAGCACCGATTCTCCTCGGGTCACAGCTATAGGTATGCGGAAGATTAAATAACCGACGCACCAAGGCATTTTGTGACCCCCTCCCCCCTTCCACCATTTGGTTCGTTTCATTACTACACTCTCGTGTGATTTGTACATCAACACCAGCAGCAACATCGTGTGTTACCTTCAAAGCTCTCTTACAGCCAGCCAACCCAAGCTACTACCACATACAGAGGGAAAATCTATGAGTTCGTGTGAGTGTATGTGTGCACGTGTGCGTGTATAAGTGCCTGCATTTGCTGTTTCTGTGGGTGAGCCTTACGTTTTTGATAATGGGAATGCTTGTATCTTAGGTGATGGAGTCTGCACGCACATAAAAACTAACAATTTCAACAGATGCTGAGAAGGGTACACCCCCAGGTTGCACATAGCCAAAGGCTGGGTCCTGGCTGCATTCGCACCGAAACTCTTAGCGCGTAAGTTTGCTAAATTTCTTGAATATAACCGCAAAGGAATACGGAAGTTTCTCCAAATATTATTATAAAAATAACATGTTTGGCAAATAAAGTGATTTTCCCTTTGTTTTAGAGCACATAAAAGAAAGAAAAGCCAAAAGGAAAAATAAGCAAAAACAAAAAGACCAAACCAAACACAAAAATAAAAAAGGATACGGACGGAAATAAACTGTTTTAAAATAAACGAAAATCACATTGTGCCAATTTTAACAAGAAGTGAAGTGCTAACGATATTAACTTTTTGTGGCAAATCATCGAATAACAAGCCCTTCTTAAGCTGTTTTATAAATTGTTGTTACGTTGCGTAGTAGTTGTTATTTATAGTTATTTAAGGCAAATATTTTGAAATATCACTCTGGATTTCGCAAGCAATTTTCGGAGAAAGGTTAGTCGGCAGCCTAATTTAATGTTGCATGTGTTTTTTGATCCATCCATTCAACCATCAATCCATAAAAACTAAATGTTCGTTTTGTTTTTGCAGGAATTTGACATGTCATTCCTGGCGACATTAGATGCAAACGCATGGCAGGTAACTCTTACAAAGACGCGAAAGTGCCGCCAGTACACAAATTTTACGAACAAATAAATCCTCATTTTCATTCATTGGCTTATCTTCACATGAATTATTGACAAATAAGTTTGAAAACTTAACCGAAAAATATGCTGAAAGTATTTGTCACGTGTTAGAGCGTTAACGTCAGGGCGTGAGCATGCTGAATGCAAAAGTGTTTATTGAGTTTAGCGTTGAGAATAGTATTCGTTGCTAGATTTAGCCAGAGTAGTAACAACTTTAGTTTAGAGATGAGTTTGTTTGCAATTAAATTTTGTTGATAATCATCAGTTTTAATTAAAACCGGTAACCGTAACCGTTTTGCCAGCTAAATGCTCCTTAGAGCCGAGTTTGAAAAGGTGGCTTAGACGGTATTGCTTTACGTACGTAAAATCACAGGGAAAATATTATGATTACATCCGAGTTTTAACACATGACAGTAAAAATCATACAAAAGTTTTTTTTTTGAGTTTACATGATTCTAAAAAAAAAAAAAACAAAATAAAATGAATATATAAAAATACATTCCTGATCATCTGACGGTGTGCGATGGTTTTTTGAAATTTTTCAAAAAACAAAGAGTCATACTGCTGCCAGAAACAGCCTGCTACTGAGGAGCATGCTGCCTGATTCATTTTATGGCTTTTCACGAGTACTACTTCAGCACTAGCTTGATTTATTTCAGTCCATGGAATTCAGTTTCTATTGACTAATTGCTTGTTATACTCGAATAGACAAGCTCAAAATGTAAATTAAATTTAGAAGTGAATTTAAATTGTTTCTTCAAACACAGCGATACAGATGTTATTTTATCTATGTATGTATGTCGGTATGTGGATCATTGACATGTGGTGACAGCAAGACGTCGCGCCGCCCACCTTCAGCTCTGAACACTCATTTACAGCTGATCGGGTAGAAATTTATTTGCGAGTTTATCTTGGTTCTAAAGTGGTGAAGCTGACTAATCGCTCCTTCAATGTAACTGACTAGAAGACTGCTAAGATACAAAGGCCCAGCTAATAGCCTGAAATCCATAAGCGGCATCAGGCTAATTAATTTTCTTCCAGTACATCATAAAGTCTTACGCTACTGTAGTTACACAGTGCATTTAGTTTATTTCATATATTTCCCATTCAATGCCAATTTATATCCTTAAAAGATTTTATCTTTTGTTTTCAAGCAGGGCATCCATTTTTGCCCATGGATCACAAAATCAAGACTACAAAAATGATTTCTTTTAATAATATATTTTCTATTAATAACATACATACATACATACATACATACATATATACATACATACATACATATATACACAATGAAATAAGACAGTCTCTGAAAATAAACACAATATTTTGTTTGGATTTTTTAAACGCAAATTCTAAAGCCAAAACCTTTGAATATACATATACATACGTATTATTATTTGTTTCATATGATGGCAGGAATTATAAAATTTTTAGTTTGTTTTTGTCATTAAAGCTGCATGAGCATTTCGTCTATGTACTTTTCACTATACAAATGAAAGGAATGCACTTAATAAAATTACTCATAGAGAAGTATATGATAGCTATAATAAGTAGCATTAATTTAATGTTACAGTCGAATTATATGATTTACAATTGTTGATTATTTGATCGGGCTTGAGTTCGATTTTACTTCCTCAGAATGAGAAAGAGTTTTTGTGATAAAATTGTAGTGAGCAGCATTTTGAAAGAAGACAAGAAGCGAAAAGTCGAAGACTTATTGACTGTGGTAGAGACCATGGCTGTTTCCCGTCCACCACAACGCTTCGAACCCAGATCATGACTAGTTGTGTACAGTTTTGTGTGCTGCCTCTATCCATCTACCCCCTCGTATACTGAGTATAAATAAGTTACCTCAAATAGAGAAACCCTCTTTTTAGGACTCAGGAAACTCACTTTGGCCTTAGCAACATACAGACATACATATATAGACAAAATTGTCAAAAAGACCCAAGAGTGTCCAACGCATTCCGATGGAGTCATTGGGCTGAGACTGTCCAGAAGATGGCCGGCGAGAAGATTAACCATCTCCAACAAATTTTGGTCTGATCCAGATGTTATTCTCCACAAAGACGTGCGACTGTAATAGGAAAAACATTATATAGCTTCACAGCTAATGCCATATTAGCCCATCTGTAGGATCAATTTGATTATGGCATCTCACGCACAGATGGGGCGAACTCATCACTAAGGCAATGCGATTTGAACTCTGTGGACATTTTATTGTGAGCTGTTCTTTCGACTAAATTATATTCCATACACAATGGAATCAGATGTATCCACACAAAAAATTGCTTTGTTTTATTTAAAAATAAAGGTATTAAGTGCTTAATGAAATACCCTTTATTTATTCTAACTTTTTTTTTTTCAAATTTAAACAAGTTTAAAACCCTATCCTCAGCAGAATTATAAACGTTTGGACGTGCATACAAACTCTTACTAGATAAACATCTAGTGCTACGCATTAATAATTGTTGTTTTTCGAGCATGGCTGCGTATTTATGTATGTGTGTATGTGTATGTATGTCTGTTTTTTTTTATATATCTAAGAAAATTAAATTAAGCTCAATTTGGCAAGTAGATGAAACCCAAGTTAAGGGCACAGAGTGCTCTCAGTGAATACTCTTAGCCGTTATTTTTGGAAGGGATACTCGTGCTCTTTTCATAAATTGTTAAATCGTGTTAAACATTTTTCATTTACGTTACAAGCGGTGCGGAATAATGAGATTTTGATATAGAAAATTGAAATTTTATGATTTTTAATCAATTTTTGGAATTGAAGTCATAATGTTGGCCTTTAAAGAATCACGCCAACTTTTGCTCACAAATATTCTTTAATAATTTCTCTAAAAATTTTGCTTAGAACGTAAAAGAAAAAAGTGAATAATCTGTGTCTTGGTTTCAACAGTAAAGTCCTTTGATCTGAACAAAACTGATAACCTGCAATTGGCGAAGCGAGCGAAGATGTTCTAATTGTTTTCAAGACTCAAATAAAAAACCGCAACCCGTCATCATGCCGACAATAAAATTGTGGTTGATTTAATCACAATTGACTGACTGTTTGCTTTGGCTTGACACTCTTTTTACTTTTCACTGTGAGAGCTGAAGTGTGCGTGTATGCGAGCGAGTACGTTCGTTTGCCTGTGTTATCCTTTCTAGAAACAAGGGGTTTTCTGTTTTGCTTTCTGCTTTGTCAACGTTTATGAAAAGTGTGGCTGAATGTGTTTATTTACATTATTTGTCTTTGGCAATATACTTTATTTGTCAAGACCTGTCGGTCAAATGAGCCGAATAATACATCAAACGCCAAACAATGTGGGTGACAAATTCATCTGGCAGTTGATTACATTTCGAAAAAGTAAATTAAAGCAAATGTGCGATTACACCAATACGCACATGGTAGGAAAATTTTTACATATTAAATGATTGTTTATTTAATGCTTGCAAGAGGTAAGCTGCAATAAATTGTGTGTGTATGTGTGTCCACTAAGCTGGGATAGTGCACGACTTATTTTATGAGGTTAGGAAAAATTGCATGGCCCAAACAACTCAGGGGCTGGTCAAGCGGCCCCACATTGAGCACAAACTTGAGACTAGAGATGAAAATTGAGGAAAACCTTCACTAGTGGCGAGAAATGTAAGACTGTCCTCCACCACCAACTTTGCAAACAGTGATGTTTTGTACAATTAGCATCATTACATAATGCTTATTGGCTGAAAATTAAAGTTCAGCGAATATGTTTTTCTACGTTAACGGTATGCTTATGTTTGTTTGTCGGGCTGCCAGTCATTAAGTCTGGTACACTTGGGTGCCCATTCGTTGCGTTGCTCTAAAATCTTAACATTCTTTTGTCCTGGTCTTGGCAATGGCCTGAATTAAATAAATTTCTGTTCTCCGCTCGATTTCCTCTTTCTCGCTTGAAGTATACATACGAACTGAATTCGCCATTACTTATATTGTGGACTGTTTAAGAGGATTTTGTAAACATCTCTGGTATCTCATTACCATAGATTCATCTGAACATCTCCTCTTCTATTAAGTTTTTAAATATAAGTATATAAAAATAGAATTTTTGCTTAGAATCCCCTACAAAGAACGAAAGTAATTAGTTATTATAAAATAGAGATCGGTTATTTATGTATTTGACGCCTACAGATGGATGGCAATTACGGGATAGTAAGCACGCACGATGAGACAGAATATATAAAAGTATTAGTTTTGCATTCAGCTCCTCCAGGGATCGGAGCCAATAGGCTATTTATTGTGCTGCGAAAAATTATTGGGGAGAAAAATAGAATAGACTCCTCCGCAATCAGCCAGAGAAGAGTTGACATGATGTGAGCAAGTACATATAAATATTATTATTTATATCAGAACCCAGCTGAGGAGAGGCGAATGAATAGATACATAAATTTGTCATGAAAATTATTTTTCAATTTTGTGCTTAAATACATATGTTTTCTTTTTCTTTATGAAATTTCATTCGAAAGATTATCAACCGCAAACGTGGTTTCTACTTAATAATTGTGGCTGGTCCCCGTATCTATATGATGCATTAGTGGGATGAAATATGCCGATTCAAATTCTCGTTCAATTTTGTAGAGCAAGTATTTCATTTCGCATCACAACTGCCTACATTTGCTTTCATATAATAAAGACTCAATTATATACATACAAATGTATATATACATACATATGTATTTTGCTTTGGGAAATTATATATAAACACGTATTTACATATGTATGTATTAAAAGCAGTGGTAAAACGTGCTTGAGTACAAGAGTACTCCTGTGGTTTTACGTGGTTTAAGAAAGTTAGAAAATAAAAGTCCGAAATGTTCCTCACTCATTAAATTTTGTCTTGCTGGGAGTAGAAAGTCAGACTCTACAGCTTTTCGAATACATACATATATAAACAAATTTACAAGTACATATGTATGTACACATATGGAGTACATCAACAAGAGTGCCAGAAAAAATGCATGTTCCGAGCTGAATTTTTATTAATGTATGTCATCGTAAAGTCAGTTAAAGTGCCGTTTAAGGCAAAGCCTTTTAATCGAGTTAATAACACAATTACCTTTAACTGTAGAAATATTATACATCCAGTTTTCTTTCTACTATAAAAACTTTTTTATTCCCAAGTGCACCACACGTAATATGCATAATGATTTGAAAGTGATATAAAAGAAATTTGAACGCTAAAAGAGTCTTTAAGCACCAATTACACACCAAATGGTTTTAGACAATAATTATGAAATATTTGTACAGAACAGCTTCTAGCAGAGTGAGAGTTGCACAGACTTTTGTCTCGCTAATAAGCCTTATCTAATGTTCTGGTAAAGCGAATAACGAGATATTTAGATTAAAATTTGTACATGCAACCTATAAATACATTATTAGTTATTGTGGGTACTAAAGCCCAATGTCAGATAGAGCAAAGAAGTTTCACAAAATGAACACAACTAAAATTTAATCATATTACACTCAGTGAAATAATGTTAAGGGCGCCGATTCCTGCACAATCCCACGAGTCAATGATGGCAAGAGCATCTGATGCAATCCCCTTAATTTAAGAGAAATTATTCTAAGATGAAATTATTCATGATTCTTTTTGCATTTTCTCTTGAAAAGTTGATACTGATGGCACTTTTAAACCAAACTGTCCTACTTCTATGCCAATTTTAACAGAGCGGTCTTGGCTGTTGTAGCAACTGACTTGCGACCAAAAAAATTAGTTTCTTTGCCAATTGAAATTTTATTTAAAGCAATTATTTTCGAACAGTGGAGTCTGAGGGTATAATAACATAGAAAAAATTATAGTGCACCTGGCAGAAGGTTTGTTAGCGAAGACAGCGCCAAAATTCAATAGATTTTTTTGGATTATTATTAGTATTATCAAAGGCATGCTGCAGATATAGCTTGATAAATTTCTCTATAACTGGAAGAGAAGTAACATTTACTTGGTGACTAAATTTTCGACAGTAAGCCTATTTTTGTTTAATAGTTTTTAAATTATTTTTAAAGTGGCCTTCAACAGGATCCAGCGTAACAATTTTATAGGACATGGTCTCTTTTTTTGCTTGCCAATGTTTTCTTTATTAATTTTTGCTGCAAAGGCTTAGAGTATTAAGGAAGCTAGTACTGCCATTTAAGAAAAAATAAAGATTACCAACTCATTTAATTTAATTGCATTTTTACAATTCAATAGTGTTAAATGTATTAGATTTTCAAGTGTGCATTAAGATATTACATTATAGTCTTAAATTTTTTCTCATTTATTGTTTTAGTTTTAAGCTTTTATTGTTAACAAAACTGCAGAAAGGCTCAATAAATAAAAAAAAATAAAAAATAGTGTTAAGTTTTAAGCAGGAACTCTCACAAAATTACTGCTCAATGTAAATGACATTTTTAATTTTCTTTCGAAATTTTGATTTTCAGTTCCCCTAATTTATTTAAAGTGACTGTAAAACTTTGAAATTTGTGCACGAGTCTGTAGCTGTGGCTGTTAATATAAAATATATACATATATTTTTTTTTGCTCATGGACATGTATGAAATGTTTGTTGTGCATTCCATATTCATGTTTATGCTAATGTCGCAAACGCTGGCGGGTATGTTTGCTTGAGTTGAGTATTGAAAATAAAGTCTCTGAAAAAATCATCTTATTAACGCTAAGGGTTGATAGTTGTGTGATAAAATGAAACAAACCCCGAAAAAACAAAAGCGAACCCGAAATAAAATGAAACGAAACCAACACGTGACCTTGTTTACGGTTTCAAAAAGTGTTTAAGAGTTTGGCTAAGTGATGAATTGTGCAAGTCTAAAAAGTTGGAACTGAAGTGATTAGTAAAATACATCATCTTATTAAAGATACTTGTAAGAAAAGCTAAAAGCCAAAAAGTGTGAGTGGGGCACTGAACGGCGTTCAACACGATGCATATGTTTTTTTTTAAACACGTTCTGAAAATTATTAAGTTTTGCCCTCCTTTCCATCCCCTCTATTATGAACTCATCCCATTACTTCCATTAGCGTTCACCTGATTTGGAAGAAAATTCAACTGTTTGATGCATTTTTTATTTGAAATGCTTGATTTGAATGTACTTTTGGAAGGGATTTTTCTAATATTCGATGTTGTGCTTTTGACGTCGGCCTTTTTAATATTTTTTTTGTTTTGTTTTGATACTTTGTGTGTATTCTTTTTTTTTATTATTAAAATCCTTAAAAAATGCCACAACAAAAGGATACATTACATGGTCACGTGTGCATATTTGGTGGGTACTTAATTAATTCGATAATGAAAAAAGCTGCCAAATGACAGGACTTGTAAAAAATCAAATAAGTTTTCGTACTCCAATTACTCGCATGTAGATAAAAAACAACAACAACATTTTCATGTTACTCTTAATTATTATGTTTCTGCGCTGAAAGAACTAAAAGAACAGTAGTTTTGAGTTTCAAGTTGGCTGCGATGTGTTTAATTAGCAATATTTATAAACGAAGCGACGTAACATGTGGCAGAATGGACCATTTGTGTCACGTTTGAATACTCGCATATAAAAGTCAAGTTCAGCTACTTTGGACCCCACAATTCAGTACATCCATCATTCAAGAGTTCTATTAACAAGGACGTGCATCATTGAAAGCTGCAAATTTATGCAGTTACGAGTGATCTCTCTGGCCTTGGTTTACTTGAGCTTCTTCCTCTCCCTCTCTCTTTCTCTCTCTTTCTCTCTGACAATCACTTTTTAAGATGATTGTTGGCCAAGCAAGATACATGAGATGTTTATCTAAACATCAGGCCTTTAACAGTATAAAAAAAAATTCACCTCAATTATATTTGAAATTTTTGCAAGAATGTGGAAGAGTATGTGAGTATTATATGGTTGGACATAAACAAATATTATAGGTTCTACACTACTGTGGTACTAGCTGTAAGTGGTTGACTGCAATCATGTAATTCTACAACTGCTGTTAGAATATTGTTATCTCAATCATTTACTTTTTTTCTACTTTAAGTGGTACAAGCGGGATGTTAAATGTTGTTAAAGAGATGTGCTCTTAACCTTAACATTTAAAGGGGTACTGTCACTCAGATGGTTTAGGTCCAGGGCTGGGTCCAATACTAGCAATTTTTCTGATGTGACATTAGTTGCTTCCATCCAAATAACAGACATCTAGGTGTACCCTGTCATCAGAATCTATAGCAATAAGTCGACGGCAAAGTAAAATGACTACTAAGCACTAACTAATGCTCTCACTTAGCACCAAAGATCACTGGCACACTGTGCTCTACGTATTAAGTTGCTGTGAAACAAATGGAGCTCTTGATTTTCGCTTTCACAACCTCCACAACTACAACAACTATGCTCTTCCAAGAAAGGTAACAAATATTTGAAATGTCTGCAGGCTTTAATTGCCTGGGTGTTACTTTTCTTCGAAAGAAGAAAGAGATGTTTTCTAAATGAGGAGCTTCTAATAATGTTCCTCCTGCAATTGTGGCAGTCGTACAGAATGGATTCTGTTTAACTTAATTATTTTAGCTGCTTTTAGCACTTGACTTTCTATATCGAAGACATGTTCTTTTAACAATTATTTATGCTCTTTGCACACAAATAATTTAATACTCTCGCTGTATGATAAGATGTGAATGTGAGCACTTCTGTTAAACCTACAACAACAACATCTTTTTAATTATTGCTGATGGTTGGACAAAACTGGTTGTTAGTATACAAATTAAAGCGCGTGCCGACCCCCACTGGTACATTTTTTCTTTCTTATTTTTGAAGTCAAAATGAAAATTTAAGAAACGCGTGAAGCATGATATAAGTCCATTAATATAAATCATGCAATAGTTAAGCTTGGGCATGTTTATTTACACTTATTTGAGAAACCGCAAATAAAATAATCACGTGATCTTCTTATTTAAGAACTTCAATTTGTAATACTATAAGTTTCGAAGTGAGGAAATTACTTCGTTGTAATTTGCGAATTTGTTTTAGAACAAAAACGATTTATTTTACTGCACTACCCTTTTTACTTCAATTTAGAAAAAGTATTTAATTTAATAAAATAAAATAACAAAGTTTGAAGTTATGAACTGCAGCAGAGGGCGAACTTCTCCAGGGCTTCTAAACAAGAAAAAAATAAATGTAACATGTCTTCAAAAGCTTGGAAACTTTTATTTAAAAAAAAAAAACAAATCACACCTCCTATGAATTAATTTCAAAAAGTTAATTACTGTACTTTTCATGTTTTGCAGTTGCTCAGATGATGTTTAAAAATAATTTTTTAAACTCCATCACAACTAGAAAGCATCCATATTTAGAGCTCAGTAAGTCGATAATAGCAAGAAACATTTTTTTTTTTTATCGAAATTACACAGTTTTTTGTTTTATTGGCATACATACATGTACATGTAAACGCATAACCAAACAATTATTCCTGGCTTTCCTCGACATCCGTAAGTTTTCAATGCAACCAATCTGTTGCGTTTGACAACATTTTGTTGAGACATACGAAATTATATTTGTATTTGATTTTTTATTTATTCACAGAGAATTTGACGTATGTCTAAACAAAATCTTGTCTGGTTCAAAAAGAGGAATGAATTTGAAAATCACTTTATAGTCAAAGGCGCACATATGCTCTTCCCTTTTCCCAAAGTTTTGCACTTTACTAACAAACGCTTCCATAAAGAACAATGAATGTTGGAAATCGACTTTAAAACGCCAAATCTGGTATTAATCTGGTCTAAAAATGAACCGTTTTAAAAAATGTTTGCTGTCTTTTTCAGCTGTCTATATGCCGACGACATTTCGTTGGTGCTAATCAACTCATCAGTAGACTTGGAAAATTCTTAAAAGTTTGTTTGAAACTCAACTACTTATTCCATAATTCCCAGGAACAAAATGAGAATCAGAAATCTTCAAACAAACCTTTAACGCAGCAAACATTTCTTTTTCGTTTTTCAACTCTGTTTTACTTTTCTTTGCAACCTTCTATACAACGAGTTACCATCGGTTACTGAAAGAGACAGCAAACATTTTTTAAAAAGGTTTATTTTTGGACCTGAATTAATACATTTCAATTTGTAAAATACTTTCAATAAATAAATTAAGTTCATATTTGAATTTTTCAAAAATTAATTTTTCGGGCAGATATGTTATTCATTCGAATTCCAAAATGTTCGAATTGAAAACCTCTTCTTCTTTCTGACAAAAGTGCAAGAGTACGTTTTCGAAAGAACTTGTATTTGAGAAATAAGCAACGTGTATTTGAGAAATAAGCAACAACAAAAAAAAAACACACTTTTGGCTCTGTGGCTCCCAGTTTATTAGTACACTATTAAAAAGAAGAGTCCCGTTGCACATATTTTGGCAAATGCAAATTTCTTAGTGAGTGGGCGAAAAGTCGAATGAAAGTTTTCATAATAGAGCCCAGGTTTCATTATTCCATCAGATCAGTTAATTGTTGTCTGATCATTTGAATTGAATAGCAAAATAATTATAAAAACATAAACACATTTCCTGCCGGCTGGACGTACCTGCAAAAATGCCAGGTCGTTTACAAAGACATTATTGTTCAAACTATTATTAAGTCATCCTATAAAACTAAAGATTCAATAATAAATCTTTTGAAACGTTTTTCGCATGCGTTTCTTTAAGCTGCAAAGTGTTTTTATTTGTAAACATTGAAGGACCCCCACTGTTAGAAGTGGATCCCCGCCGTTTGTTTTCCTCGTTTCTTATGATGCACATTTCTGCACTGCACACTAAATATTGTGGTGGCTGTTGTTGTTGTTGTTGTTGTTGTTGTTGCTTTACGTTTGACTAAAAGTGTGCACATTGTTTGATAAGTATGTAATTGTACATGTGTAAAACACGTCCATAATGAATGTTTAAATCTCAGTGTATTTTCATTTCAAGATTACTCATCCATGCGCCAATATTTCCCATTTATGTACACATGTACATAAATGTATGTAAATATAAGCATGAACGTGCGAATATTTACATACATATGTATGCATATTCTTGCCCATAGTGAACGAATAAATAAGAAAGGCCCATATCAGTTGTTTAAATAACTATTAGTGTGATAATGCATTTAGTATATTCCGTGGAAATAAATGCTTAATATATTTTGACAGTTCTTAATGTACGCAGTTGCTCAGGTGTGAACACACTCGTGTCTTCGTACCTTTGTAAGTGGGTGATGGAAAGAAATTAAATCAAATAGACCGTATCTATTAATGTTTTCTGTCTTTCTAGACGTCTATATGCCGTCTGAAAAAGGCAGACAAACGTTCAAAACTAAAAAAAGGGAAAGTTTACATTTTCGTACAAATTCTATACAATTTATTTTATGAAACGCAAGTATAAAAATTACTCTTTTCAAACAAAAATATTTTTGTAAGCAAAAAGAAAAAAAAATTGAAAAAAAATTAATGATCACGAGTAAGAAGTATCTGCCGTGCTGCCGGAATTCGGCTGAATTGCGAAGGGTATTATGTTATTTTCTAAATATGTCACACACAAAGCTGGCAGAATATGTAACATGTCGTACGCTCTGTTTCAAGTGCTCGCTTTTACATCCCTGGCTAAGAGGTCTTCACTGAAGTATTCCTGATCAGAAAGGAGCACACAACAACGTTAAATGGCAAGTCGTAAACTTGTGTTTTGTTCCATTGAGTTTATTGAAAGTGTAGCACTACGGTGGGGCGGTGGTAGCCGGTAAAGTGGTATGTCATATGGCGCAAGGGTAGCGTTATATTTTTGTACACAAAGAGAAAAACAAATGATAACGAAGAAGCAGGATATAATCAACTGTACTGCCAACCTCACCTGGTAATGAATTCGCCTTGGGTACCCCCAATTTAATGAATGAAATTGTTTCGATATTGAAGTCCTACATTGAACAAATCGGGAAAGTTCCGTAAGGATGTTCTAAAAGCGTCGGTCATTGTCACAGTCATATGGTGTAGAAAACTGACAATATTTTGAAGTGATTCGTTCAAGAGTTACCACATAACACTCTGACTATGAACTTTGAGAAAATGTTTAACTAGCAAATTCTGGGCACATTAGTTATGACAACGGCAAACAAAACTCAGCAAGTTATTTTTTTTTTTGTATTCCTTTTGTTTTAATATACAAAAACAAAATGTGGCTGACTGAAAACAAACTTCCATCATAAGACAAGGATATTTTGTCATGGGTATAACAAAGTATTGAGGGTCGGAGCACAAACTTTGTTGTGCATAAATCACAAATCCGCAATGTCGTCATCGGCAATTTGACCAACTGGGTACTTACATGCTTGTGTACTTATTCATGTACGTATGTACATATGTATGTATATATGTGCGTCAGAGTGCTTTTAGCCATTTTCTCAAAACTTGGTTGTGTTATCTTATTTTATTGTCTTCATGTACTTACTGATGGTAGGAAAAGCTGTATACAATGAATATGCAAATACATTTTTGCCTCTACGCATATTTGTTCACGCATAAACACTGAAGGAAGAAAAGCATCGAGATTATGAAACGCATTTGGAAATTTCCGCCGTTTATTTAAATGCAAGAGGTTTAACTTTTGTGTGAAAATGTTTTCAGTAGAACGAACCCCAAGTGGTCAGCGTCAGTGTGGAATATACATATTTATGCTGAAAAAGATTATACTTTTTTGTTTCGGGTGTAATGGGGACGGAAGCATTAATAATAAAAGCTTTCATTATTAACGCTTGTAATAATAAAACCTTTTATTCAGGCTTGGCCGAATTTCAAATACTCTTCCTGATGACCATGTCCACATATGAATATCGTATGCATATAATGCTTTTTCGGCAGTAATTGAAATTGTCTTAGCAATACCGTGATATCGCAAATTTTATTTTTGTTTTGCTCCAAAAAGCTCTTTGAGTCTTTGAAAATTGTGTTGGTTGGCTCATCAGGCATCGATTTGTGCCATATATATCTCAACTATATATCCGATACCAGATCATCAACGTGTTCATGCTTTGTATTAACAGATTTAAGTTTTCTCCACTTGATTTTTGTACGAAACGTGTAAACAATCAATTTCAAAGGTACAATAAATAAGGAAGTTTCGAAATGAAGTACGAATTTTGGCCAAAACTAATCCGCACTTCAAACAAGCGCAACGTACTTGACCTATTAAAATTCGTACTTCTGACACTGCTTGGGCTTGATTTGAGTACGGATGGATTGAATTGTCCTTTCAGTGTTTCACGTTCACCACATCCTGGATGCTTCGAATCCAGGTCATATGAGTAATTAATTGCATACTGTTTTCAAGCAGCAGCGCTTAGCCATCCTATTACCTGAGCTCTTCGCTACTGACCTTCTATATTTAGTCGTATTGATCAACTTTCAATTCTGTCACTGTGCTTTTATGTTGACTGGAATATATTCTGTATTTTCTCATCAATAGCCAATTGATTTCCAATTGATGTTTGTGGTATTTTTTTCTGTTGCATGTTGTCTGCCTTAAAAATGCTGATCACTACAATTTTTGTCGCAAAAACATTTGTCTCACTTCTGAGGCATTAAAGTCGAACTCAAGCCCGATCAAATAATTAACAATTGTAAATCATATACATAGTTCAACCATAAAGTTAAATTAATGCTTACGAATACAGATGTTCGAACAAATAATGCAAACGTTATGTATGTATATGTATATCGGTTCGTAAACTGTATCAGTTCCTATTAATTGCGCTAAAGTGCCCAGTGTTTATTTTGACTTAAAACTTTTATATTTCGTATAATTGATCGTAAAATGCAATAACACGATTAGTTACCACATTGTTTTTAAATTATGTATGTATGTATGTTCGTAGTTGCTTGGAGGACGTGCGTTAGCGAAAGAAGAACTAAAGAACGTCAAGAAAAACATTTAAAAATGACCAAGAAAAATAGCAGTGCTCAAGATGAAACCACAATTAGCAGAGCTTTAATGATTTCATTGTCCAGTTTTATGCCTTATTATTGCATGTGTATTCCTTATGCAATTAGTCCTGTGCATTTGAAGATTTTTATATGCAATCTGTCTCATCGACATATACATACATACATACATACATACGTATGTAAGTGTATTAAGTTTCACTTCCACTTAAACCTGGCAATTTGAACTCTACTCCAACGCATTGATAATTTTCGCACATTGAAATTAAGTATGATCGCTTGAAGTAAGGCGCCTCACGCAATGATGCTTTTATAACCTAATGGACTTCTTTTCACTATAATTTTTGTACGTAAACCAGTTGTTGTTCTCATTGCCTCTTCATGCCACTTAATTTTCTTCAAAATCCACTATAATTACTGTCTGCAAATATAAATATATCTGTGCTAATGAAAACGATATTTTTGCTTGGCTTCATATAAGAGTACATATACATACATACATATGTATAACGAAGGGTTCGGGAATTCCCGACAAACGCATTCTTTTCACTTTTCCGTATTTAGTAAAGATGTTTATGTTCATATGTACGTATACATACATATATTATTATAGAAGAGAAACTTGTCTTTAATAAACGTTTTGTGGCGAACATACATACATATGTACATGTAACAAAAACATGTTACATAATGAAGAGCATTTAATTCTCTAGCTGTAGAAAGTATGACGAAAATAACAAATGAACACATGCGAAGAAAGCTTTCGTTGATTTAAAAAAAAAAAAAAAACAAATAAATAAAATTTCACGAGCACAAAACGTGTGGCACTTATACATTAGTATTAGATTTGAGAATTGGTCTCAAATTTGGTTAAATTGTCTGTGCAGACTTTACTTAAGTATGCAAAGGCAGAGTTACTTGGAGTCTGCAGAGAAGGCAACAATCGTTCGTAATCGCAGTCTATTATTTGCAATTTCGTTTGTAATCGTAAGAAAAAAAAACCCTGACTACCGTTGTCATATTCCTAATCTAGGGCACAAGATTGAACCAGCCAACAACGACGCATCTGGCCAATTTATGCTAAAAATTTACCATAATTGCTGAAGAAAATCGCCAAGTGGAAACGAAACCGCAAAACAGGTATACACGATACGAAGGCAGCTTGTGGTCTGAATATTTTATTCAAAACCTTAAATTTTTCTTGATTCTCGTATTTCAAAATTTTATTTATTTATCGCGAATATCATTTATATTTTTTATTTTTTGCAACTTATCATTCAACTGGCAGCTCTTTTTATTCTCCGGCGATCACACATACATACATATGTATATCAAACTTGAGCGAATGGAGAATAACGGGTAAGCTTTAGGATAAGGAGCCAGGTTTGAAATAAATAAGCTTTATAGGTATGCAGAGGGGGTCGTGGACCTCCCAAGGGTGAAGTCAAAGGCTGCCGGGGACTTTTAGTTTCTTAATAATTCGTTGCTGAAGTTGCGGAATTTACTAAGGAAAATATGAAAATGTTGGCAAATAATGCTGCCAGAGAAAAGTTTTTGAGCAGAACGAATTCATAAACTGTTTGAAGCATCCAAAATTCTATTTTTTAAATTTCATTTCAGAAAATTTTTCATAGGCATGCAAAACTTGCTCTTGACAACCGACCTTCGGCCGCGCTAAGGGATTGGAGGAGACTCCATGGCCTCTCGCACAAATTCTGTAAGCGTTTTTCATTTTATGGCAATTGGTACCATTGTACTAAAGCCGACGTAGAATAACAAACTAAGAAAACGGTTGTCGTTTTTTCAACTGAAAAAATCTGTTCGTGTGAAACATCTAAACAAATAAACTATTTTATTGTATTGGCAACAGTAAGGGTTTGCCATTTGCGCAAATTAGCGTAAGTTGCGCCGCGCCACACGATCAGGTCGTGTTGTCCATTACGTATTCGTTCACCAATTGGCTCATCGCGAGTGAACTTTATCGTGTTCCATAAACTGGTTGTAAATTTGCTTAGCAAAGTACTGTATTTTCATGAATATGCACATAGACAAAATTTAACTACCAATTGCTTTTACACACATACGCGTATGTAAGTATGGGCCTACATACCTACATGCATATGTATGTTTAAAAATCATATACATATGTACATTTACATATATGTATATGTGTACATGTGAGTGTTCCTTTGCTTTTAGGCTTTAGGCTGAGATATGCACACTCTCGATCAGATGATTAGAACTACTTTGTACCCAAACTTGGCTGCAACTACTATTTGTATGCCAAGGGAGAAGCGCGGCACGTTTCACGGTGCAGTCGTAAAATATAAAGATTTAAAAGCACTACTATCACTAGGGAATGTAATATTATGCTTGAGTATAGTCATAATTAAATAATAAAAAAAAAATGTGAATGAATGTATTTCCCTCACTTTAGAGCCTTAGACAAACAATAAAATGGGAGGGGAGAATTGAATAAAAAACACCATAATACATCACCATTAAAATAAAAAAATCATGCCATGTAAAAACGCAATCGAAGCGCTTCCAATTGGAGCCTGCCTTACAAAATTGCTTTGTGGCAAGCAGTAATATTCGCCGGTCATTTACAATTGCAGTTTTCAAAAGTATGTAAATAATATATTTGAACCAACTTCATGGATTCAGCTACAAAGCAATGGTGATGTTAAATCATCGCAGAGCTGTGCCAGAATTTATTTCCTTTGCTGCCACATTTGAAAAGTGCATTAATTTCGTTTTGGAAGTTTTACTTATCACAGGCTTATTATAGTGTTTTTGTAGATTAGCCTTAGTTCAAGTGACTGATATTGATAATAAACAACAAGGAAGAACTTCCTTAAAAATAACCTTCTGAAGTAACTTTCCAGTGGAAAACGAAATATCGAAAATAAAAGTAATAAACAAAGACCTCAAGATAGAAATTGAAGAAATCATATAATTAATAAGGATTAATAATAAACAATAGCAAAGAAAAATTATGACTTTTGCTGGGGAGCAACTAGCTGTTTCGAAGCTGCCTAAGCTAAGGAAGCTGCTAAGCTTTTGCGCTTAGCTCTCCTCCAAAGTTTGTAAAGGGAACAGACTGCTTATGAGATTTCTCTGGCCTCAAACGCATATTTAAAATTATATTAAGCAATGGATCTGTTGATATTGTCCCTAAACTTAAAAATTCTGGTTTTAACTATTACATTACGCTTTTACATTAACTATTACATTACATTTGTTTTTATTTAAAATTTAAAGTGGTGTAGCTTCTTTATCTTTTGGAAAAGATCATGGTTGCCTTGAGTTTTAAAGTTGAAACGAAACTGGCTGTTATGTTCTATAATGTTGAGAAAATTCTCTTAGCAATGGCAGCTAAACTTCAACGATCTACAAAAAATTAAAAAAAAAAAAGTTCGTTGACTCTAATCATTCGATCGAGAGTGTAGTTTATATTTTTGCTTAAATGTTCTTTGAGCGGATTAAAGGTGCAATACACAATCCGTAGATACGAACCGTAAACATCCGCCTTATGCAACTGCTGCAAATATCGACCGACAACTATGAGGACACACAGCTCTTCAGGCGATTTCGCTTTTTATGTTTGGATATAAGTATGTATGCATGTGCATATGCAAGTGTGTATTGTATAACTATCGTATGTTTGTTTATTATATACAACATACATGCATGTATGTACATACATATGTACATATGTGCATACAGCGGCAATATGTATAAAAATAAGAAAACTATCCTTCTTGTAGCACGAAATCTTTATAAAACGCTTACACATTCACTACCAAGTACTTGCTTCCAACCATACATACTGACACACACACACACACACACACACGCAGCCATACAGGGTTGTGTAAAATATACAGGATTATAAAACATTGTGTGTATGTTCACATAGTAAGTTATTCCACACAAGCACAAAAGTCCACCGAATAAAACAACATCTACGGAGAAGCGCACATTTTAAATCTGTCTGCATCTGCAAATTGAACGAATATGAACGAAATGGCCGCAGGACATTTATAAACATTACTGCATTTGAATATTTTAAATTTCGTTTTTAGTTTTTTTTTTTTTTTTTGTTTTTTTTTTTTTAGAAATTGTATGTACCTACATACATATACATATGTATGTATATACATATGTATGTAAAAAAAGACTCTGTTTTGCAAATCCATAAACTGACAGATTCAACCACGTTGTCAGTCAGTCTCAAACATGCATAAATTGCGTTCAAAACATGATTAAACGCACTCATTCACACACATATCCAATCCGCCAGCATGTAAGAGAGCTTTATGCATTTTTCTTAAAGTTTATTTTCCAATAAATTGTGATTTTTAGCCGCATTGAATATTTTTCTAGCCACTAGTTAGTTGCCAACACTTGCCCACCGCATATCTTATAATTTTTTTGTTTTAAATAATTTTCGGTAGTTTAGCATTTCTACAAATGTTGTGCGGCAATTTGTTCATTGTATAATCAAAACTTCTATTTACGAAATGATGGCAACAATACAACACGTAGCATCCCATGGTTTTGAGAAAAAAAGACTGGCCGCCGCACATTTGAATTTGAAAAGTAAAAATATGAACGGGTGGTCTGACTTGACTCTGACAAAATTTTATACAGTACTTAATCAGGCATCAGTTCTACCTAAAATATCATTCACTCGAAAATGAACGTACACTGATTTTTTGTGAACTTCACACACCCAACTTATGCACATTGTGAACATGGTATCTCAGAGCGCGTCAGGTCTACAGAATCCCCACGACAACCTAATGTTTTGATTTGCATCGCAAGAGGGGTCTTGCAGGTGAATTTTCGTCAACAAGAGCTTCAAACTAATGGGCTTCCATTTGCAATTTAGGAGATATTCAACGATAACAATTTACAATTTTTTAATTACTTTATTGGGCTTTAACTCGATTTTGATTCCTTCGAATTGAGAAGGATTTTTTTTTGTGATAAAATTTTAGTGAATTACTTAACAGCCGTAAATCATAAATTTCGAGTATAAAGTTTGGCCCGTGTGCCAAACAACAAAGCCCGATATGTTGTCTAAGGTCCGATATATTGTGCATGATGTATGAGTGAGCACTATAAAAATAATATTTAAAAAATTTGCAACCACATTAAAAAAGCAATGAGTATGTCTTTCGATACTCTAATTCCACTTCTAGCACTATTTGGGGAATTTGGTGATATAAGGCATAATTTTATGTTCTTTAACCGAGGGACTTTTGCTGACGGAGCGACCGTTTAGCCGTTTAGGTGTGGCAAAGGAGAAATCAACTCTAGTCCGATTTGCAAAAACTATTTGTTCATTGAAAACACAACTCAAACTTTATGTTAGATTACGAAAGCAAAAAAGAAATTTTTGTAGATTGGGTTTCTCGAGTGTTGCTCTTGATTACAGTATCTATATATAAATATGTATAAAAGTTTTAAAGTATTTGCTGTACTTCTCGCTGCACCCTGTAAGAAATATCAAAAGTTCAACAATGAAAATATTAACAAACTTTCCCTATTTGAGAATTCAAAAAAAAAAAAAATTGATGAAACTGCCGTCGACAGATCACAATTTTTTATATTGACAGCATTTTGTTGCCGCAAAATTGTAAAACATCTTTAAAAATAATACTAAGAAGAAAATTGACTATTTTTGAATGCCTACTGTTTATTTAGTGAGTTTTTATTGGACACAAGTCGGATCTCTAGTACATGTACATACATTTCGTATTTCGTTCATTCATCATTTTTCTCTCTCCTTGATTAAATTAATTCAACTCATTCAAATTGTTTAATAACAAACTCGCCTAATTGACAAAAACTTAAAATAAATTTTTTCATTTGCAAGCGAACTTCTAGCGAACGTTTCATATTTCAGGCTCTAATTTTATTTGGCGTTAAAATTTACGTAGCAGTGGCAACAATAGCAACAAAATTCAATTATGTAATTTAAATTGTTTCCAATTTGCCCCATAAAACTTTATTTAAAACTTTTATTTGCTTTGCAAACAGGTTGATTATATATATATATATTTAAATTGAAGTTAAGACAACTAGGGAGCAGTTACCAGTAGGGATGAAAACATAAAAGAAAGAAGCACTTCTTTTGGTTTTAATTCCCATAAACAGATTATTTTTTCATTTTTCTTTTGCACTCGTGCTGAATAATGTTCCTTGATGCCACCTTCTCTTTTGACTTAACGATACAATTGTATAAAGTTTTATTTGTCTTGACAATTATTTAATTTAAACGAAAAAAAAAAAATCAAATCAAACACTACATTTATACATCTAAGTATATAATTAATAGGCAATTCCGCTGATTAGTTCTCTTCACGGGCGTACTATTGAACCGATTTTAATGGTTTCAAAACTTTTACTGCACATGTATGTGTTTGTTAATATATAAATATTTCTGAACAGCATTTACAAACTTCAAATGAAAAAGTTAAAATTTATTCAAGTTTGGGATGCAATTTTATTTTTATTTTAAAAATTTGCAATGTTTTGCTAACCACTGTACAGGATTATCGGGGATGGAGACATTGTTTTTAAGAAGCCTTTCAGAAATATAAAAAACACTCTTGTTTATTATGGTATTTTTTTTTTGTTGTTTTGTTATGGTACATGCAAAAAATACATCAAATAAAACACTTATGAGAGTGCAAACGGGACAAAATATGTTTTAAATTTGTTAGGATGGCTTAGCTTGGATTGGAGGAGTTAATAGCACATTTCATTCCACATAAACTTAAAGCAGTGTAGGATTGTTGTATGTGTTCCGTGCAGGATTTAACCATAATTGTTTTGTTATATAAGACTTCGGTGGCGTTTACACAGTTCCTTAATTTCCTACAGCAAATGCTCCATAGATGGCTGATGTCTGGTCTAGATTTGTTTGTTATTAAGCGGTTTCAAATTAAGAACGAGTTCTGAACAAAATTTCAAATATCAAAATTGTGATGTCAATGCAGTTTTAATGCGTACAGAACACCTCTGTAGATGAAGTGATAGAGTGCCCTGTGAACAGTCGCGAGGTCGCGGCTCTGGGTGTTTCTGCTGTACTTTGATTTTGAATGGTAGTCTTGAACGTCCTATTTTGCAATAAGTAGAAGGAGGCACAGATAAGCAAAAGGCTTCAACGTTTTGCGGCGTTTGTTCAACAACAACTCACTAAAAACGATTACGAAAATTCTGTAAATATATCTATTTATATGTGCATACATTCTCATTTGTCCACCAGCTGACTGATCGAATTTCAAGCTGCTGCTCTGTAAACATTCCACCATTTTAAAAGCTGCTGTCCACTATCATTGTTGAGTGCTCGTGCAAACAGCAATATGTGTTGGCACATTTGCTTCTTCAATTCATAAGAATGTATTAATGTTCATATTAATTTTTTGTGCGCAATCGATATTCGGTGGATCGCAACACCTTATTAAGGATGTAGCATAAATACAGTGCCCAAAAGTAAACTCGTGCAACGCCTGAGGATTGATATTACTGCTGCTTATTTTTCTAAATCGTGTTTGAAATGAATGTCTTCGTTTTACAAGGTAATTGTTTTTATTCAAGAGCTGTAAATGTATGCGTGCGTATGGACTCCAATGATGTATGCGAGTATGAATTTATTTATATATAGATATTTTGTACAATTACGTACGTACATATGTATGTATTCGTAGTAGTCGATACGAAGAGCTGTTTTAATTAAAAGCAAACAAATTTAATTCGTTGAAAAAGAAAACTTTTATTCTCTACTTGAACAGTAGATATCCAGACATGTGTGAACTGCAGCAAATTACTGAGAACAACTTATAACAAAATAGTGCCCTGTTCATGGCTTCAGAATTATCAGGAAATTCTGGAAATGTTTGCGTTAGAGTTTTACGTTGCTCTTTTTCCAGATTTATCTGAAACCTTTCGGGATTTGACAGTCAGTACTTTTAAAATATTGTATATTGAATTAGTGGAACAAAAACTATTGATCTTAAGCTTGCGGCCTGATCCTTAGAAATCCTAAGGTCGCAGGAATATGGGAAGGATAAAAATAATTATGATTGAAGTTCATAATAATTTCAGCAACTTCATTTTAAGCTTATTACAATTTTTTAGTCATACAAATTGCATTGAAATGTATTCCATTGTTGGAAATGTCGATACACTTTAAAGACTTATGTGAAGATACACGCGATATAATTCTTTTCTAGGGAAATAAATAAGATTTTAAGAGAACATTAGCGGAGAGCTTGCCAATAAATATTTGTGAAAATTGATAAATTGAAAGAACAAGTTATCTCCATAGAGAAAAAAGTTCATAAAATGTTGCTTACTATTAAATGAGAATGGCACACGTTTGCTAAAATTTCCAATTGCTAAAAATGTGTTAAGTTGTATGTACAAAACTAGCTCTATTAATCATATTAATAAAAATCAATTTTACAAATTTTGCATTTTTTTAATTTATGGCCAAAATGGGTGCCAATGAAAAGCTAAAGTCATAATTTTACTTTTCACTATATATTTATTATTCGTTGTCAAATTTCGTTATTTGTTATTAATGTCATCAAGTAGCGCAATAATTTGAAGTAAGGCCTGTCTACAAATACACTAGAAGTTGTAACCAGCCCATTTTTGTTAGCTATAGAACATTTCTGCAATTTATTTGGGCGATTTGGCACTTTCAGTTTGACTTTTTCTGGCACCCATAAACATCTCGTATGAAATCTGAGCAATAACTTATTGACATTTTGTACGGCTATTATTGAGCTCAATAATAGCATTTATTGCGATAATCCCAATGAAGTCATCTATGTGAGCATGGTATAAAGCCATCATAATAATTCGAATAAATAACACAACAAGCTATATAAATAGAAAGTTAATATTGAATTAGGCAATTATTTTTGTACGAATTTAGCATGATTTTTAATCATGCACTTAAACGCCAAAAAAATCATAAAAAATATATATATATTTTTTTTTGTTGACCCAGCTGGGTTTCAGGACTCATGGCTTAATAGTTGGCACGCTTACCGCTATATAACAATGATTGTATTATTAATTAAATACATACTATGTAATGCAGGTATATAAATATATCTACAATATATAGGAGGGACTTACTTGATTACATAAATCAGACCTAAAAATGGTTTTACCTCTGATCAGGCTGAATTTGCTGAAAATTCTGTGACTTCTTCTTTCTTGCGGAAACTACAGCTGCTAAAAAAAATTTATTTATTCATACATATGAATGTACATACATATGTATTCAGTGACGGAAAATATTTTCCAAAACGCGATGTACTGTAAATATGTGTTATTTGTTTTTTGAATTTCCTGGATTATTTAAACGAATTATGCTTAAAAAATGCATTGTGTGTTTAGGGTCCAAAGATGCTTTCGAGCTACTGGCGTTTTAGCTTTAAACTCTGCTAACAGAATCTATCAATTTGAAAACTGTTCTTAAAGAAACGCTACACCTTTCAACATTCAGTTGCTTTTCCGAAATTTCATTAAATTGAATAAAATTATACACAACTTAAGAATCGTGTATGTGTGTGTGTGTGTATGTATCCTACTCGTAAAGTTAAAAATCAGCTTGAAGCAGTTACAGATAAACATTTTTTAAAAATTTAATTTCTGCGATGTTGCACCAATCATTGGCCTGTGTTTAATGCAAACATCCATACAGACATATTTTAGCAATTCTGATACTGTGAGCGCCTGATGAGAATAATTGCGTGGAGTTATTGTTTCGGTTTTATGTTTAAATGCAAACATACATACATACATAGGTATTTGCCAAAACTCCTGATATCTGGAGGCACAATCAACAATCACGAATAACCTGAAGCGAGCGTATGCAGTGCACTTAAACAAAAGTAGTAACCACAGCACAGTACAACGTGTAAGTAAGGAAGTATATACTTATGCATTATATGTGTGTGTGTGTGTGCGTGTAGTGCATGTACAATCTCTATCCCTCTCTTGCAGTTTAATGTTATTTGGATATTTTTTTCATCACTATTTCCATAAATAAAACAGAATAAAAATATACTTTTGTTACACTTACTCACGTACATATACACACATACATTCATACATACATGTGTAGTACGTCTTGTGCATGCAGTCAGTCTGTTCAAAAAGAATGAGGGAGTAAAAATATGGAGAGATGCACATTTCAACAAGAAATTACCAGTTTTTCGGGTAAAGTTCCATCGATTTCCTCAAACATATTTCTGTAAGAAAAACCAAAAGCGTTGGGGGAGCTGGTACAACTTCTTGCACAGCAATTGCATTCGATTCGCTTGCTTATAAATTACTACCAAGAATAACACAAGACTTCCTTAGTAAACATACACACACACACACACACACACACATTCATAAAACTTTGTCTTAAATTTAAAATCATATTGTGTCCAAATTGCTGTTGTGTAAAATTATGTCAATTCAAGTATTAAAATAGGTACGTATACTTGCAAAAAAAATATGCAAATATACAATTTTCCTGCTAAAACCGAAAATCAGCCTGATGTGTAATATTATTATGATTAGCCGAAGCTTGATAATAAAGAACAAGCATTGATGGCCAAAAAACATCAGTTAGAGTGACAACTCTGGGACCAAATCTTCGCATTCGTGATCGAACGAATTCCGCCGCTCATGCTGTGTGTTTTTCTTTGCTTATTTTGTTTTTGTTTTACGTTATTTTTACTCGATATCGAATGCCAGTGGCTTAACAATAATTTTCTGTAATTTAATTGCAGTTTAAACTTAACTGTAGTCCTTAGAAATAGAAATTTGGCGACGTTGCAAGAAAATGTCAAGCACTGATGTTTAAGCGCTAAATTCTCTGATTCAATGATTTATTGGTTTAAATGTAAATTAAACCCAAATCGAAGATGAACGTGCCCTGACGGACAGGGAGTAAGAAAAGAAAAAATACCATTTGCTATTTTTTTCGTTGGCTAATATTTGAAATTTCTTTTTATTCCCTGTTTCGGTCCATGGTGTTATACACAGCTGTAGGAAAAGAGTTGAAAATATGAGTTGTAAATAAATAAAGCTAAAAGGTGTTTATGTGAAACTATTTAAATTTATAATGGTGTATGCAGCATTTTCAATTCGAGTATTGTTGTTTTTCTTAACATAAAATCAAGATACAGTTGAACATTATACGAAAATAAGGACTAAAGCAAACAGAAAAATTGCTGCAAAACTTGTCATGTGTAGACACGAAAACAAGTTTAAAAGAAAATTTTGCCCAACTAAAATTGCCTTTTGTGTTCTAGGACTTTTAAAATTTTCTTTTTCCCTAATAATATCGCCAGTTATCCTTCTTTTATCTACAGTTGCCGAATTCGCAATGAAAATCTCACATTTTGTGACTTTTTGTATTCAAAATTAAAACAACACCGAATTTCAGCTAACCGTATTTTCTCGCTCGATACATCATTTTGAAATAGAAAATTTGGTATAAGCTGGGAAACGTACTGACGTACTCACAACACTGGTTTTTACTATGTGTTTTAAAAACGAACATTCGTATAATTACATTTCACATGGTTGTTTTTATAACAAAGCTTACAAAACCATTTGCTAGGCTTAGTCAAATGTATTTTTCATTATTTAATTTTTGTGAAAATTGTTTGGAAGGAAAACGAAATTAATTGTTCAATATGCAGACATTAAATAACAAGCATAATTTTATTAGAATGATGACAGGCAGGATCCTGCTGTTGGCTCTGATTTTCCTAAAATTTTGGGTTTGGCCACTATGAGGCCTTTGGAATTTAATAGATCCTAATTTTTTGGAACCAGCCAGAAAATGCAAAGTTATCGTTCTCTGACAAATGTCAGAAGGCAAAAAACTAATTTTTCAGGCCTTGGAAATCGTGCTTTTGCAATTCAAAGTCGCACTCAGATTAGCTTTATCAGTGGAGTGGTGAAAGCTTGCAAGCTCAAATTGTGTACATAATTTGGTTTTGATAAAAGTTGAATTTTTGTCTTCCAAATTTTGAAATTTCAATAAACACATGCATATCTTTTATATACATCCTTGAAATCAAAACTTTTACTGTCAGGTCATCGATATCGAAATCACTCGTTCCTTTCCAACATCTAAACATTTTTAAAGAATTTTTTTTCCAACTGAAGAAAACTACATACATATGTATGTGAATTGAGGGAAGGAAAAGAACAAAACCAAGAAGGAAAGCAACTTCTTTTAATAGAATTGATGAATACGAGCATTAACAATAAATTGGCAAATATTAAATGAATTTTGTCGCAGTTCAAAGTCAACTCGAACACAGGAGGACACCGAATAATGGGATCTGCTACTATAGCCACTGGATTGCGAATGTCATAATTATACCTGTAATGGGAAAGTTAATTATTTTTTTACGAAAAATATTGAGTAGACAGGTTAAGCCTGCTGCCAGCTTGAATCGGAACATTTTTAGTCTCGGCTGTCGTCCATTTTTTTCTACTATCGAAATGGGCAAATCATTCTTTGTTAATGTCAAAATGTTATTCGTTTCAGATTTGTTGAAAAGGTACTTTGCTACCGATTCGCACACGTCCTGAGTTTTAAAAAATGTATCAAAAAATAACTAAAAATATTTTTTTTTTTCAAATGTATTTATTTATCAAAGTACGTAGGCACTCGAAAATTAAGTCTGAAGATGTTCTTGTTATAGGTACTACTAGCACAGAAAATCGATATTAATTATTTAGCATCCCTCAAAAATACGTATGTATGTTTCAAGCATACGTACATAATAAAGTACATTAAAAGAAAATATGAATGTTATTGCAACTGGGGTGGGGGATTAATAACAAACATACACACAAGTAAACCAAGATGTGGATGCAAACAACGTCCAAACAAATGTGCGCAAACTTTTATGCACAGTTAAGTACATACAAATGTGTGTGTGTGTGTGTGTGTGTGTGTGTGTGTGTGTGTGTACATGCAATGTACATATTTTCCTTGCTTCATATTTTATTATTTACTTTAGAACAAAACATGGTTAAGCACCACATTGAAACAACACTAAAATGTAGGAAAAAGAAACTTGCTGTAAAGCATGTATGTATCTATTATGCGATTGCCTGAGTTCTAGCCAGTAGCAAACGCCTCCTCCCTTAAGGCATGCCTTGTTTTTCTGTTGCCTGAGTACTTTTTGTTAATGTATAGATTCGATCAGAAGCACAAACTGACGCAAATGTGCAAGTATGACTGGATTCAAGTTGTTCATCACATGCAGTACTGAATTGTATTAAGACCAACCCATTGCACAGTAAAGTAAAGCAGAGGTGTGGCTTCAGAAAACACAAATGGCTGCGAGAGAAAACTCAAATCGCAATTTACGATTCTTGTGGCAAACAAACAACTGTGCATTTTACCAACTAAATATGAATATTGAGATACATTGGCATGTGCGTGTGTGGGGGTCTTTTAAGAGATTTTCTAAACTTACAAAGAGTTCAATATGGACGATTCTCTTAATAATCTTAAATCTCATATAATGTACACAAAGATGTCTTGTTTATACCTACAAATATAATATTATAAACACTACGGGCTTAGTTTTTCGAAGCAATGAGGCATATGTAGTGCCTAAATTAAGTAATTGGTGTCATCAACGTGAAATATGTACATATTTCTAAGCTGCCCCTTCGTAACCTCCACATACAAAATTTTCTTACTTCTCGCTGACTCATCCTGTTTGAAAAGAATATGTGTTAGTGTTTTGTTTTTTTTTTTTTTTAGTTAATGTTTTTTTTATTATTATTTATATTATTGTAATAATTGTAGTGCTCCAAACACAGATGGGTACACTTTGCTGGATGTCACAATTGTTAAAAAAATACGGAAGCAAAATTTTTATAAATCTGGGGCCAGTATAAATTTTGTCACTACCAAAGATATATCTGACAAAAAAAAATGGATGTCAACAGAAAAAAAGAGTCCGTTAAACTCAATACGCAAACAGAAATTTGCTTTAACTTCATCCTTGGGGCTTTTTTTTGCAAAAGGGAATTAAATTATCAAAAAATTGAAACCCATATACTTAATTACAGAATTTTTATTAAAATAATAAATTTTAATTGGTTTTAATAGCAAATATTAAATTAGTTTTCCAATACCCAAGTTTTTGCTTTCCCAGATGCAGATTGTCGATATGATCTCCTCAAATATTCTGCTCTTTCTGCTACTCTGTTGTTTAGCTTCCTCTGCGCAAAGCCTCCAGCGCATTCCATTCTTTTGGAGGTGAAAGCAACATGCGTCATTAGTACAAATTTGGATATAGATCTAACATGTCAAGAACTGAAAGTAAAAAAGAAAAATATGATCAATACAATTTTGGAACTGACTTTCATGTTCTTAAGACCAAGTGTTGGTTACTAACATTTAGAAGCAGGACCTCCAATAATTGCGTCATCTATGCTCATGGACTATTTATATATTAAAGAATTGGACGAAAACTTAGTGTCTGTAATGGGGGATTTTCAAATAGTATAAGAAATATTTCCCTCCATCCTCCCGTCTGACCAAAAACGGAATAAAACTTTGACGCTCAGTCTAGTATTTTATAGTTTATTTTATAGAAGAAAACAAAGTAGAGCTTCGATGAAAATAGGGTAGGTAAGCAACTTTATTAACTGACAGCTTTATCAGTGCTACAATGAATTTGAGGCCCTATACTTCTTGTAGGAGCGACAGGAGTATACATATACATATGTACATATGTATTCGATATGAAATACGGAATAATAATATAATAAAATAAATCAGGGATTTAATTTATCCGTTCGTAGTGGAATTTAAAAGAACAAAGATTCAAATTCTACTGTCAGATATCAGTCTTTATGTGTTTGGTAATATTTTCAAAATTTATAATATATTGAAAAATTTATTTTTCATATTTTCGATATACATACATATGTGTGTACATATGTAATTAACAACTTTTTATACATCAATTGATTTAGCTTTAACTTCTGATGTCAGAGTACTAAAAACAAATTCACGCATTAGTTTTCAGATAATGTTACAGGCAGCAGAAAAACAGCTCTATTTTCAGAAACCTCATTTCATTAATATAAACTAAAAACTCTAAACTGAGGCTAAGCAAATATTAAAACTAAACTAGCCTATAAAAAAATAAAACCAGAACGGTATTTTCAGAAAACAAACAGAATAAATTTTCCACCAATTTGGTTTACTAAAACTCCACCAGTCCAGTTGTGTACACACATGTACATGTGTATGCACTAGTAATACAATTAAACTTTAGTATCTGGATACATACATACATACATACATATGTATGTAAGAAATACGAGAATGGACACCAATCAATAACTTCGTAACAAGACTTGATTTGAAATGGAAAACTTTGCTCTTAACTGCTGCCTTTAAAAAGAGAAGCAGTTGGAATCTCTTTTGCCTAAATAAACTCGTTTTCATTATTTTATTTGATAACGAAAGAGCACAAATGTCTGCGAGGTGTATCTCATCCTTTTTTTTATATGTTTTTGTTCTTTCAAAAAAAAAAAAAAAAAAAAACCACCACCACCACCACCGAAAAATTGCTCGGGTTGGGTAGTAGTTGGCCTGTCGGTCTTATAGAATGTTTTGTATTGTTAAATATTTTCGGGCGATATCTTTATCAGTGTTAGTGTGTTTGTTTATGTTCGCTCAGCAGTCAGAAAACAATTCACACAGCATTTACTTACATACCCTGAAGGTCTTTATGTCCAACCAGAAAACTGAGCTTCAGTCGAAAACTACCGTCTGTGGCTGCGCAAGGGCATTTCGGTTACGGGTCGTACCATTATTTGTGACTACCATTGCAGTGAAATAAAATCAAGCCATAAATAAAGTAAAGAAATTCTACAAAGAAAACAAAAGAACTCATAGAAACAAAGGCTCAAAACCACACACTTGTCAAATTAAAAAGGGATTAAGGTGTTTGAAAGCGAATTAATTAATAAAAAAAATAGTGCCAATCACACATGCATTTCAAAATAAAGTTTTTGCATAAACAAAACGAACTGAAAACAAGTATAAATGTACATATTCGTACACATATTTTCAATTGCTGCCTTACTAAAATCAATCTGTGACGATTTCCGTCAACATTTGCTTCACAGACGCGCGTACCTGTTTGTTTTAATTAATCTTTTATTTATTTACTAAGCAAATATTCTAAACTAATTTAATTTCCAAATAGTATATAGCAAGCAAACATGTCGTTGTGATATTTTAATAACCAGCAAATTTGTACAAAATACCCACGCAATTCGTGTATCGAATGCAAATACGGCCACACGTACATACGAGTTCATCTAAATGCCTGCGCATACCTGTGTTTGTGTGCAAATAAAAAGATAAAGACGGCATTTTTAAAAACCTTGATAGAGAAATTTACATCGCATCCATAAATAATTAATTAACTAAATCACTCCCAATGCACATCCTACACCGCACAAATGATCATCAGTTTGAGGATCAAAAGTTTATGATGGTAAGTTTGTAGCAACTTCTGTTCTGCACGTAGAGCCGAAAGAAAAATTTAAAAAGAAATTACTTGAAACATACACATACATATGTATACGTACATATATGTATACGTAAATGGGTTCGATAAAACCGAATAAGCTATCGGGCAAAAGAATATACAAAGTTTAATTGTGTTGCCCTTTGAATTGATTGAAAACTGAAATCTGTTTTGCAAATCACACATAAAAGTGTCAGACTGATTATTAATATATTATGGTGGCTACTACAGATAAAGCGTCGGCTAGAGAGTATTTTTTTTTTTATCGTACTCCTACATATACATATGTACATTGCATTGTACTCGAAGTTAGAAAATGGAAAGAAGAAAAGAGGGAGCAGCGGAGAGAGGAAACTATTGTGTTTGTGGATGTTTGATTAAATAGAAAAATTATAATAGAAAAACAGAAAATTTATTTTCGCAAAGTTGAACAAGTCAGAACTGATTTCTGTTAATTTCTCTGTTTAGTGTCCAGTGTATTTACCTCCGTCACTATTCAGTTAACTTTACAAAACTTCGACTACACAAAATGAAAGCAGAGTCGAAACATTAGCAATTTTTTTCTTACGATCTCATACAAACAACCACCTCCATTATCCCGTTGGTGTGCAATAACGAAGGTAATCTGCAAAAACATTTGAATGGAATCACAACATTTTTTTGGCTAACCAGCCAACCAAATCACGGATAATCGAGACTCCACATATTTTGATCAGCAAAATACGGACCTCAAATGTACAACCAATCAACACACTAACTTGTGTCCCAGGATGCCCGTAGAGAAGTCATATGTGTGACCAACTCACAATAATTGTTTCTCTCCAATACTTTTCCCGAAAACATCGGTCCCATACCACTACACTTTAGAGGGCTCCGATTCAAAAAAAGGAATAAAAACTGAAAATCGGACGTCTTAAAGTGATTTTTTTGATATGTCGTGGTAGAAAGCTATCGAAAAATCGATAGTACAATATCGATTGCGAAATCGACCCACCCTAGTGGATTTTTGTGGCCTGAATTAATTGATATTTAATGTCAGCGATCGGTCATGGGAACGTATGTTAATTGCTGAAACGCAATTTGTTTGGTTTCCATTTGAATTGGTTGCAGCTGAAGAAAAACTGTCCGTTGCGTATACGCAACATATATTTCATACGTAATTATATGAAAACTGACTTTCAAGCGCAACTTGGGAAAAGTTATTTCGAACTTTCCTAAAAACTTAGACCTACTATAGGGGAAAAGAAAGTGTTTTAATCAGTACATACATGTGCATTTTTATATATGGTAAACATTTTGGTTATTTTATTTCGGCTTTTGACCAAAATAATCAACTCTCATTACTTTCACAACAGCCAGCCATTGCATTCAGCGTGTTCAAGTAGTTTCTTGGGACGAGGGCTTCTCAATCCCCGGCTTAAATCTCATTTCGGTGAGAATGAGTTCTTGAAGATGAAATAATACAAAAAACAAAAATTGATGCTAATACCTATTTATAGCAGCTTATAGAACACAATTATTAATACATATGTATATGGATGCACATACTTGTGTACATGTAAATATGGCTGCTAATTTCCTTATCAGTTGTCAGTACCATGAAATTATACATTACTATGTGAACTTAATGTGTAAACATGCATACAAACACTCATACACATGCATCTGTATGCGTGCTCTTTTAAATAACAAACGTTTTTTGATGATGTGCACTTTCAACATTGATTGACACTGAATCAATGCACGCACGTATCGATCTTGGTATGTAGATATTACAATTATAAGCTGAAGTTGCTCCGGCTAAGTTTTAAATGTAATTGAGTTTTACACACACACACACACACACACACACACATACACACAACGTATGTATGTTTGCCCGTAGCGCAACATGTAGCTGATTAAAGTGCCTTGATCTTCACTAGCAACGGTCGATTTGTAAGTACAATAACTTGTCGTTATTGTGCCATCAATTTTTTAAAGCTTTTTGAGTGATGGAAAAAAAGTTCCATCGTGACACACCAACAAAGTCATCTTCGAGGCTTCCGAATTTCAATTTTTGTAAGGGAGTCGCCTTGTACAAAAAATTGAAATATTGAAACTCGGACGGCTTGAAAATCATTTTTTGATGTGTGATAGTGGAACTTTTTTCCTCATGCCAAAAGCTATTGAACAATCGATGACACAATAACGATTGCTAAATGGATCCATCCTATCATTTAGCTAATTTTATCAAATTTGCAGCCGATTCGCGTATAAGTTTCAGAAACTTATTATTGGACATGCCTATTTTTAGCTCTTCAGTTTCAATTAATTATCTCTTACTATGATATAATTGTACAAGGCGTGGACAGAAAGTTGCACAACATCTTCTGTCATAAATATTTACTAAGAAAAAGTCACTGGGCCAGATGAAATGTATCCAGATCTATTATGTAATTTACTCGACCAAAGTCCCAGTGTAGTGCTTTATCGCTACTGTAACGGATCTTGCTCTGATAGAATTAGAAATCTTCTTAATGGAGCCCGCATGTTTTTACACAGTTCACATGTCGATCGACCAGTAAGTCGCACAATGCATTATAGTATGGAGAAAGGCAGATAATTTCACAGGAATTTCCTATCACTTACAACGTAGGAAGGTCCAAAATAGAGGATACCCTGAAAAAAATTAAGTTCAGGCGATCTTCATTTATTGATTTCGAGAGACTTTTATTCGAGCAATAAGTCAATGTCTCGCAAATTTTACACCTCAAGCTTTTGTCCTCAAGTACAATACTTATGCACTTTTGTAACACAAAACTTGCATGTGTTCATACACTGTGTTCACACTGATCAACTTTTGTTTCAGTTTATTGGGGAGGGGAGGAAGATGAAAGTAATCGTTACCGAGCTGCCAGAGGGCAACTGTTTTGAATTTGCATATGTGTGTGTGTGTGTGTGTGTGTGTGTATGAAGAATTGAATTGAAAGAATTTGCAAGCATAAGAATAGGAAATCAGCTGAGACTGGTTGCTCTGTGTGGAGATATTTAAGTAGCTTCAAAAGAGAATTGACAAAAGTTCCCTCGACAAAAGTTGATCTGTGTGAACCGGGAGTTGGTTGTTTGGCTTAATTTTTTGTCCTTATCAACTCGAACTATTTTTGGTGGGAATTTCTTGATTTTTTTTTTAGCTTTTTTGTTTTTGAGCCATACACATTTATACTTTTGCACAATTATTTATGTCTGAAAAACTTTATGCTCATGAACACGCATTCATACATATACAATCAGATATACGTATGTATGTGCATACACATGTATGTATGTTTGTATGGTTTTGTTTTGGACTTTTTTTGCAGACAAAACGCCACCGCACGCAAACTGTGTCTGTATGTGGCTAATTCTCATAAATTATTTTTGGCAACGCATCACGCAAGTGTATCGATGACTTTTTTCTACAAATTCGAGTTTCAACTCTTGTTGATCTTTGGTCGGTGCTTGTTCTTAATAATTTTATTGTTGCAAAAGTACAAAAACAAATGAATGTTAATGTTGTGCTGAAGTTTGGGGGCGACAACTTGCGCTCTGCCCTGTTTCGCTGCCTTTAATGCTCTATTTCTTTTTTTGAGCTTTGAGTTTTTGATGATGGAGAATCTTGTATGAAATTCCCTTATAATAGTGATTCAAATTTGATTTGTTTCTTACAAAAAGAAAATTCCAAGAAGATGACCAGGACAGCGTATAATTTGCTTAATTGAACGGGGGTGGGAATCGAAGCTCAAAGCAATTTAAACAAGTTTCATTCCACATTAACAACGACGTCTGTACTTGCATATGCACATGCATATGTACATGTGGACGTATGCATGTATGTATGTATGTATCTAAAAATATACATGTGTATTTTTCATGTTTGAGAATGTAAATTTTGCGAGCACAAGTTCAAAAAACGCTGTATTATGAATTGTCTATGTGATATGTGATACAGATAGCTTTTCTATCTTTTTTTTTGCCAACAAAAAAGAAATTGCATGGTTACCAATTCGTATTTTCCGAACAACTATTTGCATATGTGCATGTGTATTAGGAAAAAAGGTTACAAGTTTTTTCTCAAAAGTACATCTAAGTGGCAATTTAATGACGAACTTAAGAAGGATACGCAGACTAATTTTTTTTCGATAAACTCCATTTTGTTTTATGCAGGTGTTAGTGACAATTCGAGCATCAGTTTTCAATATTCGTAAACATGGATACCATTCAAACTGAGACTTATCACCACTCGATATATCATCTTCGAAATTTACTAAACAATACAAAACTTATTCTTTGGCAGATAAAAATATAAGAAAATCTAAATGTGATAAATTATTTGTTTTTTAATTAAGATGTTTTGCAATTTCAATGTTACAAAAAAAAAAATCAAATTAGTGCTTAGTTTTAATTTGTAACAAACGAAAAGTGACAAACCAAGGGCTGAACTTGAGCCTGAAAAAGTAATTTAATATAAATGTATGAAAAGCATTGCCTTTGGAAAATTTCAAAAAGTGGCACAAAAAGGGAATTTTCAGGAAAATGGTATTTTAAGAAAATACGGGTTAATTTTTTTTTCTGTTTAGCGAAATCGCTCCTATCAATCTAGTTCTCCTAGTTCCTATCTATCTAGTTCATAAAAATTTTGCAGTCAATTAATTACCAACGATTCAGTAAACTAGTCAGGAAAACCTTGTTTGGTTTAATAAAAACTTGTATTCATAAACTTGTATTCATACAAATTAAAAAACTAGCGATTATTTTATTTGTTGTTCTGCCAGTGTGCATCCATTTTGAAGCTTGTTATTTAAAAAGTAAAAGTGTTGTCATGCAAACGAAAACTATTTTTTAATTATGATCATTACCATCGTAATCGAAAAATAAGTAATAATATTGTTTTTCACAATTGTTAATTAATTTTATCTCGCTTTAGTTCGATTTTAGTTTCTCAGATCTCAGAAAGACTGTTTTGTGATGAACACTTTTGTTGTGACCAACACTTTTAAAGGATACAAAAACAGTAAAGTTGGTGGCCAATTGGCCTATTGGCTATTGGGGTACATACCACGTCCATCACAACGCTCATCCGCACCCAAACTGCTTCGAACTCTTTTTTTGTGTCTTTTAAGCAAAGGACAACAAGAAGGAACGTCCTGGGTGTAATTTAAAAACAAAAAATAATTGATTTCTCTGAAGCGAACACACAACTTAATCGAGCAGCGGTAGTATTTTATTCCTTTGGGTTGGCTGCGACGCGACTTAAACTGATTAATTTGTATTGTTTTTTTTTTTCTAAATTCTTTCATGCAGATTTCTATAAATTTAGATTCTTCTGCAACGTTTAATAACTTTTTGTAACTATGTGAAATAGAGGAAGCATCCTGATGCTTCAATTTAATATACATCCTACACATATACGGGGTCTCAAATTTTTAAAGAGATTCCAGCTAGAAAATGTTGTTTCAGCATATATTAAAATGTTTGCTACTTTGTGTTTGCGAATAAACTTTTTAGACATTTTGTTTTATGCAACTTTTATAAATTAGACTGATACTTTTGAATTCCGCAAAATCGTTGTCGGTGCCATCCAGAGTAAATTTGTTGTCATAAACGCAATCAGACCCACCGGTATATACTTTTTTCTCTGCTCTCAAAACAATTTAAAAGAAATCCTTTAGAATAACAATATTCTTCTCTGTGTTATTTCAACCGAATCACCAACGACGGCATTGAAGGTGAAAGAAAAGTTTTCTACGTATTCTCTTACGAATTTATACTTATTAATTATTCAAATAATAACTTTGAGTTCCCAAGAAAAACAAAAATTATGCTGTCTTAACTTTAATCTGAAATGCTGTTTTTCGCTCACAAAAATGTTCCTTTTGCCGATGAATTCGCACTCACTAGTTTTTGTTTGGTTGAACGCTGTAAAAAACTTTAAGCTGAACGCCAAAAATGTGTATGTATATGTGTATGTGTATGTATGTGTGCGTAACATCGTTAGCTTATTTGTTAGAAGCCCGAAATTGTATACATTTTCAAACTGAACATAATCGGAGTAAAATTATTACATAATTTTTTCACAGCGCAAAATTTCTTTTCCTTTCAAAGTCAATCTATCTACAGTTAAAGTATAGCAACTTGCGTAAATGTTGCTTACAAACAAATAGATACAAAGCCAAATAAAAGTTAATATGGATTTCAAACGCGTGTGGGGCTCGTGCCAATCTCAAGTCAGATCTGTAGTAATGCACACCTTTTAAACGTGACCAGCAAAATGGGCTGCAAGAACGTTATTCTTGTTATTGTAAAAACGAAAAAGAGAATGACCAATAACGTTACAGAAAATCATCGTTGCTCACGGATGTTTTCCAGTCTTTGCCGCTTACAGAGGAGTTCAATTTAAAATTGTTTCGAACAGCGTTGTCAGCTTTTAAGTTTCGAAATACACTAAAATCAAGAACATACAAAAGCGATGCATTCAAAATGTTTAGCTTTTGTTTTGAAATTTATACAAAACTTATTTTACGGTATTCGTTTCACATAAAAGCAATTTTTTAAAAAATAATAAGTTTGTTCTTAAGGCAACAAACAAAATATCAACAAAATTAAGAGCTCAACAATTAATACAGTCAGACACTCAGAGATTAGAACTCGAGAAAATTCGAGAAATACTTCTTGTTTATTTTCTCAGTGCATTCCAAACTGTTTAAGATAATAAGTTAATCCATTTTTAGAGTTCCGTACTCAAAGAGTCAAAACGGAACCCTACTACTGACGGACTTCACTGTCCGTCCATCACATACATATGTATGTGGTTGCACAGGCTCTACAACGAAAAATACCAGAAATGGAAAACAGTTAAAATTTAATTGGATACCCTTTGAGTTGAAAATTATCTATAACTTTTGAGCCGTAAGAGATAGAGGCTTGAGATTTACACGGTGTATGTAGTTGCCTGGACTCTACAACAACAAATACTAAAACGAATAAAAATATTAAAAGCTAAATTGTAACCCATACAAAGGGCCAGTCTCGTATTTGGTTCAATTTATTTATTGATTTCTATAGTAAAACCGGTAGTTTTGTAAGGAACAAATTCTAAAACTTTGAGCAATTGAGGACGCTTTCCTTTACAGGAATTGTTTTTATTTGCAGTTTGTGATTTGTATTGTGATAAAGAAAACAACTTTTCGCTCGTGTGTTCGACAGTTGAAAATCACCCCGAAAAACACAAAAAGAATGTGAATGTGACAGAACATCACAAAATCACATGTGTGTTTTAAAAGCACATGTGATTTGAAATCACGTGACTTTCAGAAAAGTCCTGTATTATAGCCATGTAGAAAAAATATTTAGTCGCAATTTATTTGCAACAAAAATTTAAATTTATATCTGAAGCGGGAAAGTGCCGGAGAAGTGTTGGCAAAAAAACTGAGCAGGCTGTTTTATTTGCAACATGCAATCAGGTTGTTTTTGTAATAATAATATCGAAGCAACGAAACTGTAAACGCAATATTTGATAATGCCCGAAATGCATTAATTTAAGAATATCATTTAGTTTGTTAATTTAATTGAAAGTGGACAATAACCATTTTGCTTTATTTTTCAAAAAATTTAAAAACTGGAACATATTGAACTAATTGCTTCGTAAATTGGTGGGAGTTTCTTGCTAGTTGCCCTTTTGTATGAGTCTCATCACTACTGTTCTTTAGCTCGCAGACTTCTTTAAACCTGCAAACCAAACACTTGGTGAGTGATCAATAAAAACTTAAATAAAAAAGTATCCAACGCTAACTAAACAGTTTTGCACATCAAAAACGGTGAGTTGACAACGCTGGTTCAGGGCAAATACGTTTGCTCATAAATATACTTATGTATGTATGCGTCTCGTATTTGCACATTTCTGGGCACTTGTTTCTCATTAAACACCGTGTATGTGTTTTTTTTTTTTTACCCAGCAGTCGTTAGCAGAAGCGATGTTGATGGACTTCTTGGCAATGCAGACTTTTCCGTTTAATATGCTAAAAGAAATCGAAGCATTAGTTAATTAAAGTACAAATTAATTAGAAATCGTATTATTTTCTGCTTGTAAGCATTAGACAACGTTTTTCCGTATTAAAAACTTTCTAAAAAAATCTCGTCTATAGATCATTTGTTTACAAAGTTAGTTGACTATGGCACAAACAGTCGAGAAGTCGAGTGGAAAGGAGTCCGTTTTACAAATTACACACATAGTTGTCCAAAAATGTGTTCCTCTTAGCAGCCTCGATTGGGCATACGCTGTGAAGGTAGAATACAGCTTCCTCTTGCTTTTGGTCATTGCGACTGCGACATCATTCGTTGAAAGGATGAGCCAAACCGATTTGGGTGGCTGTGTAGCTCCCAATGTCCAGCTAAAATTAGCAGCAACCTCGATATATGAATGCAACTCTTCTCTTACGATTTATGAGCAACTTTAATAACCACCAGCGAAATTTTTACTGATGCTGTCCTGGCTAGCTCAGCAGCAGTCCCCAAAGTAGTGTTAGACATAGGACCCGACCTTGACCACTCATAATTACGTTGACTGACCAGTAGTGATGTGGGCGTGTGCAACTTTAATATAAAAAAAAATATTAATAACTTTCTAGCAGGCTGATATTATTCGCAAACATCAGTTGGGAAACTCTATTTTTGCGATATGTTTAGGGATATGAGTATGGGATAGTCAAAAATGTATAGTTGTACAGAGTATGACCGAAAATGTCAACATTTTTTGAAAATAAAGCTGGTAGAGTGAAAACACAGGCGCCATTACCATTGTTTGCAACACTATTGCAAAATTATTGATGTTTCTTTTCTTGAACTGTCCCACCCGATTGCCAAACAGGGAAATCTGAGAGGGAAATCAGTTAACTTTTCCTCTTTTTTTAAATGTGGTTTCTCCACATGAAGACTTAGACCCAGGAAGACTTAGACCCAGGGGTTAAAGGTCAGTTTATTTTTTATTTTTTTTATTTATTTATTTATTTATTTATATCAAGAACACTTAAGAATAGAATTCTTTTATGGTTCATTAAAATGTTACATTGACATACATATATGGTAAAACGGAAAAAAATATACAATAAAATATAATATATACATATATAATAAAAAATGTACTTATAATATAAATCTTATACTAATCCAGTATTATGTAAACTTTATCACATTATTATAATGTTTAAAAGCGAAAAGGAAGATATACAAAAATAAAAAAAAAGTAAAAAGTTTATGTGAGTTATGTTGAAATTTTGATTGAATTTTCTCACTATTGATTTGGTTAAATTCAAATTTGCTGATTATTCCAAAAGTAAATATTGAATCCAACATCTACTTAAACGATATTCGACTTCAAAATAAAACCAAAAGGAGAAAACCTAAATTGGGGCCATATGTTTGTATTGGTTATCGCATAAGCTGTCGAATAAAAATAAAGTAAAACAAGAACAACAAACACTCAATATATGTGACGGAGCTCATTCGATCACGAATACGAGCATTTGGCCTCTCATTATAAATTTGGTTACCTACGAGTACAAATTTGTAATTGATTTTGATTTTTCGATTGACTTTTTTGTGCGACGACCTTAAGCTGCAGAAATCGAGGCATATAGTAAAATCACATCCAAGAATGAAAGTTTTACTCACAAATTGAAGCCATCAGAATTGTCCATTTGTAAGATCGTGTTTTTAAAAGAATTCGATTTTATTTAAATTAAACCAGTCGTAGTGCAGCTTCACTACACTTGTAAGTTTTTACGATAACTCAAAGTTTTCATTAAAAAATTTAATGGAAAAGTTGAAATGCAAAACAAAAGAATGAAAATAAAAACTAATCAACGCACAAAAAATTACTTCCGATGAATTCAATTTTTTCACCCACTCTATGACTGAAGCGAAATTAAATACCAGATACCAAAATGCACTTCATATGAATATGAATTAATGTACAAATGTATGCCTGCAAGAAAAGCTAACTGGCAGCATCCGCATGCTGATGGTAAAAAGGTAGACGAAGGCATTCGAAAGAAGCCGTCATTCAGTAAATAACCCACCGACGGCCATACCAACAACTGTTGAATGAGGCTGCGTTTCGCAGATGCCGTATTTGATTTAAATATGCAGATCATATTAATATATTCGTATGTAAAATACAATTTTTGACCATGGCTGTTTCAGAAAACATACACCAGCACCAGCACACATACACACACACATATATGTACACATCCCTGTGTATGTAAGTATACAATCGTAGGTATGAATTAGTTTTTAACCAAGTCTTTCTTCTTATAACTAAAAATTCAAGTCAATGCTCGAAAGAAAGAATTAACGACAAGACATCCTGACTTGAGGTTTGTTCGTCTACTCGCGCATCTATATGTGTGTATGTATGCATGTACGTATGTATATGCATCAGCCAACAATGCATACGATCATAATTACGTTTGTATGTACATATGTATGTGGCTATAAATTAAACGTGTCGAGAAGGGCATCTTTAAGAATTTAAATACTCGTGCTACAGAAAAATCATAATAATAACTAAAATGAAAATATAAAATGAAAAAGTCTTAAGCAACGATAATCGATTTTTGTTTATTATGTTTTTGCACTTGAATATTCTTATTTATTTCGGACAATGGAACGCTCTGCCCAAAAGTGAGTCGTTCTATCGTCTTTTATCACTTTGCAACATGCATTTTATACATTTGCCCACACGCGTATGTTTATTTGCATGCCTGAAATATTTTCTGTGCATTTGGCCGTTGATTTGTAAAGTTTCTTTTGTTTTTTTTTTTAAAGTAGTAAAATTCATTCATAAATACAATCAAATTTAGTACAAAACAAGTCCGTCCGCTTGGCTGTCATATTTCTTGGCGGAAATGAATAGAAGCAATCGATCGGTTATATTAAATGAGGAGTTAAATGCCTCTTACACGTTTAGTCTCATGGGTTTCATTATCGAGGCGCCCAGTTCGTTCCAGAGGAGCTAAGTGCATGACCAACCTCCAGTGGTTCTTCCAATATTTTTTTCGTACACAACGACTCCGTACCATGCCTCCTTTGAAGGTTTCCCACACAAAAATACAATAAAAATTTAAATCGTACGCCTGGAAAAAAAAATTTTTTTTTTGATATGCCGCAGTTTCCTCATACCAAAAGCTAACGAAAAATCTACAATACAATACCGATTTAGATCGACCCACACTAATGTACATACTTTTCTCAGTCAATACAGTGTTTTCTTCATCACATGGCCTTTCAAGGAACAAATCTAACCCGTACTGCGTGAGGCTGGTGTACTTGTGCACCACAGGGAGACTCGTATCTTCTTAAATCATTTTACATGGTTTGTGGCTGTGCCATGTATGCGAAATAGTTTAAGTCTTTGCTAGTAAAAATACAATAAAAATTTAAATCGTACGCCTGGAAAAAAAAATTTTTTTTTTGATATGCCGCAGTTTCCTCATACCAAAAGCTAACGAAAAATCTACAATACAATACCGATTTAGATCGACCCACACTAATGTACATACTTTTCTCAGTCAATACAGTGTTTTCTTCATCACATGGCCTTTCAAGGAACAAATCTAACCCGTACTGCGTGAGGCTGGTGTACTTGTGCACCACAGGGAGACTCGTATCTTCTTAAATCATTTTACATGGTTTGTGGCTGTGCCATGTATGCGAAATAGTTTAAGTCTTTGCTAGTAGTAAACCGACATCTTTGTTCCAAGAAGAAGAATATGTATTCTATTATGTGGCTGCTTTAAACCTCTACACATATTGGTGCATTCAATGACACAAAACCACCCCTTCAACGTTTCATTTTAGCAGTTTCATGTCTAGTTTTAGCACTTTTTAGCTGTGTCTTGGCCCAATTTGGTTGCAGAAACCTTTTTAATTTAATCCTGTTCGAAAGATACGTTTTTCTAGATTAATAATTTTGCTTTTTGGCTCACGAAATAAAAAAAATTGATAAACATATAAAGCGAAATCTTTGTCGTATGCTGAAAGAATTCACAATGGATATAAGTGGAAAACAGGAACGAAGGGAAGAGTTGCTTGCTGACCTGATGAAGTGTGAAGTATGTATTTATAATACGCTTAAGATATTCCATACTCTAGGGCATTTTTATGTACAAGCTCTAAATATTTACATATGTATATTTATTTATTTTTTTTCACTAGATAAGACAAACATGTTTTCTACGCGAAGTTACCGCGAGTTGCGAAGCCGTTTCGCTATTTTTATATAAAAGTAACCGTGGAAAGCATTAAATTGGAGTAAATGTGCACTTAGAACACATGTCTTTGAGAGTTTCTCTTCTTGTCTGCACACAACCACAAATTGAATAAATTAACAAACGCTTAAGTGATGAAGATCAAAATTTCTAGTGTTTATTATCATAAAATCTATAAAGTATTCTGGCCAACAAGAATTTTGAGTTTCATTAAAAAAATAGCACGAAAATTTTGTAGATGTTGTTGGTACGCATAAAATATATGTATGTATGTATGTATGTATGTGCGAAATAAAGTGAACAATTGAAGTGGTATAAAAAAAAGAAACTTGAGATTTGTTTGCTGTCCAAAATTTTAACTTTACATAAAAGAATACATACTCGTAATTCGTGTAAGAACAGAAATACACACAGTAGAGGTCATAAAAAGATTGACTAATACCTTTATTGCAAATGTGTATGATTAATTATCTGCGACGCATTTCGCAAAGCCTTTTCACACAAAACAATTTTATCTGTATTGTGTGATACACTTAACACTTAATAGTTTTCGATATCAACTAGACTAACTAACTAGAGGCATACTTACTGCAGAATCCGCCTTTTGGAATGTCTAGCTGTTGAATTTAATAATTATACATGTATGTATGTACATACATATGTATTTATAGCAACTCAAAATACTCAGTATCATATTACCAGGGACCATATAATGACATTCGTCAACGAAGAGGGTTTCGTGGCGAATACAATTCATCGCGCGTCGAATGAAATGTTTTGCCGCCTTCGAAAGTTTTATAAGCTGCAACAGATTTCTGTTTACATTGGATTGGATTTTGAATTTAGGTACCTACATACATACATATGTATGTATATATGTACATCTTTGCATATGAAAGTTGCTTTCGCAGAAGCTCTAAATATGAATTCCATCCAAACTCTTCTCAAGCCAGTATGTAATTGAGTTTTCGGTAGCAAAAATTTGGCCAATACTGTACACTATGCTTGGGTGCATGTGTGTGTGTGTGTGTGTGTGTGTGTGTGTGTTGCCTTTAATTAAACAAAACTGAAACTCATTCTGTCGAACAACTTAGAATCGAAACCAACAAATTGCCGTTTTGACTGATATGCGATACTACCGTATGAAATGATTATGTACGAATTCTATGTGACTACGAGGCCGAATTATTATTTTCTATTTATTTATTCATTTGAACTCAAGCAACAAAAAATTCAAACTCTTACCAAAATAATAAATTAAGGGGGAAAAAAACAAATAATAATTATATCCAAACATACCATCCAGGCATCCATCTAACATGTAAGATCGTTAGATTCTTAAGAAGAAAAAACCAGTTTCTGGTTTTGATAAATATTTTATTTGATGTTGGTAAATGACAAGATAATCCAAAGTAATCAATCAAAATTATTTGAATTTGTAAGCCATAATCAAGTTGTGCCAATATGCTTGCGTACCACTCGATAGAGCCACGTTTTTTTGATTTTGTTTTAAGTTCAACTTGTTGGCTTCCAAAAGACAAACTATATTATTAAGGTAAAAACAATTATGGACCTATTTTTGATCAGTTTTTACTTATGTGCATATGTATGCAAACCTGTATTTATATCTATGAGTGTGTGTGTGTGTTTGTGTTTGTTTGTTAAAAACATACATACATATGTATGTATATGCGTATCGCTAATATGACTATTTATTTTGTATTTATTAAATGAATTAATCAATGTACTTTAGGGTGGACTAATTAATGAACATTGATTAATTCAAAACTTTTCCATACTAAAACAAAAATGTGATCTATGGAGCATTCCAGAATGTTGGGTTAAAGAAATTTGGGAATACTCGAGAATAATTGCGTAGCCCGCAGCAATTTTTGTGTATGTTTATTTTTCAAAATAAATTGAATGAAAGGAGCAGTGCAATGTCTGGAGAAGAAAACAATTTTTAGGAGATGAAACTCTGTTTGATTGGCTTAACAAGGCCACCCTTATTATACTTAGACAATAAGCTAAACGATACGATACTTTCTAATTAATTTGCGAGTTGTAAGTTATTTTAAAATATATGAACTGTACACATACATACATACGTATACTAATTATTTCAGTACTATTCTTACTTATAACTCATAAATACTTACATGAGGCCATTCCCCCCATCTCATCGCAGGTCGCAAAAAGACTGTTGACTGGAAAATAAACTAGTTTTGATGTTTAGTACAGGGGGTTCCATATTTAAGAGAAAAGAAAACAAGCCAGAGTGATATTTCTGTTGAGCCCATTCCTTAATACCCTTCACCACACTGAAAAACAATTAAAAAAAAAATTTAACAAATTCAATACTTACAAAACGACATCAACGATTTAAAATCTGCTATTAATCTGATGACAAAGGCCAGTAGAGGACTCTGGCATAAATTAAGTGTCATCAATGGTAAAACTGATGTGGCATCAATTCTATGCTACAGAATATTAAGAATTTTTAAGCGCACCAAACTAGTTTGTTTTGGTGCTCTGTGCCTTAAAGACTTTGCAATGAGGTCGGGAGTATTGAATTACTTAAATTACATATAATAAAAGAATTATTGAAACTCACATGCTTAAACACAATTATTTTATGTGTTGTTAGTTTTTTCCATAATTATTTTATTGACAAAATTTTCTTTAAAATAATTTCAGTAGCTCTCTCTACTCCTTTAGCTCAAACAGCCAGCAGACTGACGACTTTATAACATCAAATTGAATCCAAATTGTAGTTGGTGTGGTGTTAGCATGTACATATGTATGTATGTCATCGCATTGATGATCTTTTGACAGCAAATCCAATCTAGTTGTTGTTGTTAATCCGATGTTAGTTTATTATTGTTATTGTATTATATCATTGAGATATATCAGCTCTGTTTCCTTCTTACTTTTTGGGTGTAAAGTTCGTGGAGATGAGAGCAAGCAAAATCAAAATCTCTGAAAAAGAGCACGGGAACTCAAAACCCAGATTTGTAGCCCAAAAATAAAACATATGGTACGTTTAAGGCTGCAATGAAAATTGAAACATAAATTTTGGAAAAATAACATGCAGATATTTTTCAGATATTTTTATGTATTAATTGAAATCAAAACTTTTCTTACATTGGTTGATTCAGATAAACTTTTTTGTTTGTTATTGTTAGTTTTTCCAAACAGCTGGTGGCTTAACCATGTACACAAACTGGCATGCAGAGAAATTACAGGCCAGCAGCAAGAAGAATACTTTTGTTCTCTCAAAACCGCTCTCATCTACTCAAACGCTTTTCGTGCACATTGGGATGCCGCGGATCCTTTTTGAATTTTTTTATATAACTTCTATTACCAGAACGAGATTTTAGCATATTCCTTACAAATCCGATTTATTCTATATATCCGCTATACACATATTATGCGATATAACAAGTTGTAATACTTTTTACTATCGAAAGTACTTTGAGACTTCCCAAATTGTCTTTGTTAGTTTGCAAGTGAAAATTTCTTAAATTTTATTTTTTCAAAATCGAGTTATACGCAACCATATAGCCGAACTCGAGAACTTGAGAGTAGGAGGCACGGAAGTAGATTTTCCATCTAGCAACGAGATGTGAAAAACAAGAATAGCGATGGAAAGAAAAGACTCGAGTCCTTTGTGCGTTAAGCTCCTCATACGGGGTGGAATGTAGTCGTAAATTTTTCGTTAATTCAGCATGTATTTTTCGATACGATTTTCACAAATTTCAATAGCAACCACTTGAACTGGTTTTTGTATAGATTAGCCCCAAAGTGACACACGGGCATCGCATAATCGACTTTGTGGTCGATTGTCGGATGTGAAAACCGTGCAATCTGCAAACGGAATCTCAAGCATAACACTTGTTGTGAAGGGTATAAAAATAAGTTTGTTCCGAAACAGAAAGGATTACAATTTAAGAGCACATCTCCAGTCATTGGAACGATTGTATGCATACTAAAATTGGCACCTGTGAATTAAGACTTGCTTTGTACTGCTTTTGTTTGTGAAAATGGAAATCAAGAGCAATTTCAATACACACTCTGCTTAGCCAAAGAATCTGCATACAAAATTGAGCGTAAGAATTAAGTCTTCGTTGTATTTTCCTATTTTGCTGCTACAGAGTCGCTCCTTAATGGTTTTCACTTGTTACAAACGCACCATATTCGGATTACAATGCACATCAGCGGTGGACAAGCGTAATAACAATAATAATAATAATGATAATAATAGCAACAGAAGTAATAAACTTGTTGTCTTTTAATGATACTGCGCCACTTTGTGTAAGCGTTTATGTCAAATTAATGTCAATCCGAACGCTACCGACAAAAAACCTTTAAACAAACTCACCATCGCATATGAATATATTTAAACATTGTTTATTTGTTTAACAAAAAAGTCTTCATCTACCATTCAAAGCGACTTCTTTACACACACACACACACACACACACACACACACACACACACACACACACGGAATTCAAACGAATGGTGCAATCGATGGTGGGCACAATAAAATACACATCCGAACAAACATTCACAGGTTGCTCTATTCTTATGCATGTACATACATAAATACTTGTTCCTTGATCTCCATAATATGCACCGAAATATGAAAAACTTAAACTTGTTAAACATTAGCTTATTTAGAGTTATCTTGTATCTGCAGGTTGTACGAATAATAACAATAACAATAATAATAATAATAATAATGTGTAGTTGTAATAATGGTAGCGTTAAGCAGTGATAACTAAGCTCATCAACTGGCGTGCAGCGAAGGAGGCCATTGAATAGTTAGTTGTTCATTGTCCTTGAAGAGGTGAGGTGTGACTTACGAAATTCACCGGATGCTAAAATGGCTTTTCGATAACATTAACGACAAACGTTGTTCTTTGCGATTTGAAAAGAGATACATTTTCTTTCAGTTATTTATATAAATATTTTTTCTTGCAGCAAAGGGTGGCTTTTGTGCAAAGTTTCATTAAAAACAGATTTAGGACACATTTAAGATATCAGTCCGGGCTGTATTATGTAATTGAAACGTGTTTCAATCATACACAATAGAGAACAAGGAATATTTTCAAACGAAGGTAGGAAGTTTTTTTTTTATCATTTTTGTTTGCTGCACCAAAAAGAGGCATTAAAAGACGACTTTTAATGATTTTAAAATTATTCATTCAAATTCCGTGTTACATACAATTTTACGCATTAAGCAGTAAATGTCCAGATCCTGGCATCCGGCGATATTCGGGGTTATCATCAACATCAACAGCAACAGCAACGTGATTCCTTTTGCAAATAAGTTGTAATTATACAATATCGCATTTTTTGCCAGTCATTCGCATACAAAGTCTGCTCCCATTTTACTATTTTATAATTTTATTTTTGCAACCCTCTATTTGTTTGGCAAATTTGCAAAAACCCTTGTAGTAAGTAATAACCAAGACCAGAAATCTAGTTCCTCTTGCTGGTTAATATGGAAACAGTGCTATCTGGGAAATCGAAAACGGAGCTTTTCTTCTAACTTCAAGAGCAATACCTAAATTTTATTAAATAATATACTGCTACGTAGAAACTCATTCAAATTTCGTGCTGCAAACAAAACGACCAGGGTCATGCTCTTTGGCGCAGCCAAAAAGTAGCAGGAATAAGAAAAACAAGCTCACTTTTTAGGTGATTGGTGTTGGCAGTATCCTTAAAATCCACGCTGACAAACACGTGACCAAGTTTGAAATAACAGCCATGTTGTGGCAGATCTTCCTTAAAGACTCAACTCGCATCTGTCTTAAGATTACTATCTGATATGTATGTATGTATGTTAAGTGGGTCGGCTTAGCAATCGATACTGTGCCGCTTCGAACTACCAAAAAACACATTTTCGGGTCATTCGAGCTATTTTTTTTTTTTCTTAGGTAGCGTTTTACGGGGTCGGTGTGTTTGAAAAATATATTTTATATTTGGCAGATACAATTATTGAGGGATGGTCATACATTTGACTCCTCTACGGGCACGCTGGCACGAGTTGGTGTGATGGAGATTTCAGTTTCGAGAAGGCACATTTATTATTAATCAGTCCCAAATAGTGAACGGAAGCGCTTGGAAAATGAAATTTTTCACACTAACCTGCCTCAGGATGCCCGTAGAGGAAGGAGTCAAGTGTATGACCAACCACCAATAATTTTATCTTCCCAATATTTTTTCGAATATGCCTCCTTAAGAGGGCTCCCATGCGAAAAACACGGGGTTTTTAATTTGAAGCAGGTGGTAGTGGTTGAAAATCGTCCTTTTTTTAAGCGAATTTTTGGCCATATGAGCGTGTAAAAGAACTTCGAAGATTGTGGTGGAAATTCGTAAATACGGGATCGTTAAAAGATAAGTTGATACTCTCCATGCATAAATTTGAAACATCCTGGCAACAAATAGGACTGTCGGGTATATTACATTAACCGCCAATGTACTCTCAAGCGCTGTAAATATCCCGATTTCGTAAAATGTTTCTCAAAAATAGTTGCTAAAATCGTATTACAAACTTTGGCAAAAAGAAAGTAAATACAAAGCAATCAAATTACAATAAACTAAGGTTTAATTGATCAAATTGATAAAAAAAAAAAAATATTTAGCTGTATACTTTTTCCAAAAAAAAAGTGGAGTTGGGTGCGTAAACATTAAAATTTATGTTTGTTCATGTTTTTACGACAACCCTGTTGGTCATGTCTCTAAGACATTGCAAAATACTGTGCCAGGACATTAGAAAAATGTGCAAAACATGTTCACGATAGCTACTTCAAGCAACCAGAATGAAGACATAGTCGTTCATCTTGTTGCCCTCATCTTTAAAAAATCTAAACAAAAAAGGAGAAATCGTATCACGACGTATCGACCATTTTGCCAACTGGGTTCATCCAAAAATATTAATATGAATGTGCGTGTGAGGGCATTAATAAAATTAAGAAAATAAAATTGTCTCCATTTTCAATTTCATAATCCTGCCCAAACAACCAATCGTATGGCTACTGGAACAACTGTTTACGTACGTCGAAAAATACGTACATGCATACATACATACATATGTACATACATATGTAACTACGTACGTTTTTAGCTTCAGGCATTTTATTAAGAGCCGTTATAATTATAACTGCTGGTGGTAACACAATTTTTAGGGTTTTTTTTTTTTTTATTTCAAATAGGAAGCAACAAAAAATAAATAAAGCAATTGAAAATATAAGAGAGAAGTACAAAGCAAATCTTTTGCAACGACAAGCAATTCAACAACGAACATGCTCATACAATCATGCACAAGTCCGTATCGTATGTAAGTAAACGCTTTCAGGACTTGCAAAAATAAAGAAATAACACGTTGCGTACTGTTAAAGTAACTGGTACAGTGACGATTTCGCGCGCTGTGAGACCTCCATGAGATCGCATTTCGTCGTCTTTTGTCGCTCTTTTATGCGTACAATTCACTTTTCCAGCGAGTCAAACCAACGAAGGGTTCGGTCGGTAGTTAGATTTATTTGTTTTGTTATATTCTTGGTTAATAGCATTCATTCATACTCGTTAACATACACACACACACGCACATGTTGTCATTGTATTCTTTTTCCCATTTCTATTATACCCACAGTCAATTTTGTTTATGTGGCTCCCTCCGCCTTCGGTATTAGACGCTTAACGTTTTTGGTAGATTTTTAGTTCTTTCTAAGCTATTGACGCTGTTCAATCTGTGATACTGTCGTTGTTCAGCACGCAAAATTTCTGATGCCGGGAAACAAAACGACAAAGATTGTCAAAATATTAATTTGAATTATGCATAACCTGGTTAAGTGTTCTGTGTTAACTACTTGATAATCAATGTAAAAACGAAACGATATTCTTAAGTTATAGTGAATAAATATAAGAATCGGAAAAAGTTTATTAAGAGCCAAATTATTTTGTTACGCTTTTGCTAAAGTCAACAGAATTGTTTCGAATTAAAAAACAAAATGATTTTGTTCACGTGCAAATAGTTCGTTCTGTGCTTAGTTCGATCATGACCCTTGCGTATGTGGATATGGCCACCGTAATCGATGTGCAGGTAATAAACCTCCTGGGAAGTAAAATGTGTACTGTGTAGTCTTTAAGCTTGAAGTTTCATTGAGAAAAATTAAAGAAAGCAAAAAAGATCCTGAAACGCAGTGAGTGTGTGTTTGTTTGTCAACTAAATCAGAATGGGATATTTACTGGCTCACTATGTACTCTTAAGCCGGGCTTTTTTTTCAAATTTTAGGTTATGTAGTTTCCTGCCCAAAGTAAAACGTAACAGTTTCAGAAAGCAAATACAATTACGCAATTTAAGAAAACCAAATTACAGGTTTGGCAAATGTAACGTCACCGCCGCTGTCAGTGCTGCGCGAGAGATTTATCACTGAACTCGGCACGCTTGAAAGGAACATCAATAAAATGTAGAAATTTTTCCTGTTCAATTATAATTTTAGTTTCATATAATGTAATAACTCTAACTTGTTGATTCCATTTCCGTTTTTTATTAACGTTCATTACACGTCCCAATGCGAGTTTTGACTCTAATCAGGGCCTAAAAACTTTATCTTATCGTTATCTTTTCTATGATTTATTTTACACTTGGTTTTTGAATCGCGAGCTATAATAAATAGTTTAGAGAGATTAAGATCGAAAGGAAAATGTTTTCAGTTTTTTAGCAATATTGGAGAAAAAAAATCCTCCAATTATCAATTCGTGCTGCAACCAGCCGTTTTGCTTGCTGAGGTTCAATTGTTTACTTTCCAGTATTTTTTATTTGTTTTCAATTTTTAATAAATAAAAGCATTTTTCATTGAAAATATTTATATTTTTGTATCTGTTTGTAAATTTATAAGTACATTTTTCATTATCTTCCCTGAGAAAAGCTAAGCAAAAAAATCTAACCTTTTTCTCAACAATTATTTTAATTATTGTCTGCTATAAGAGTCAGTTGAAATGTATTACTCTAGATCTAAATGGAATCGACTCTTATAGCAAATTAATTTTTGAATATTCGAAAAAAAGCTTTTACTTTTTGGCTGTTAAAAAACCCAAAATTGCTGCAAAGCGCTAAAATTATTTGCTGTATTAAAGGTTTGTTTAAGCATTTCTGATTCTCATTGTGTTCATGCGAATACTAGAACAAGTAGTAAAGTTTCAAGCATTAAGTAGCGTCAACGAACTGTCGGCGGCATATAAACGGCTGAAAGAAACAAAAACAATCAATAAACGTCTTTTTGTCGACTTATACAATAATACAAATATTTTTCGTCGGAAGTTTTTTTTTCAAAGGAATGAAAAAAAAAGGAAAAACTCTGACACAAGTTTCTTAAAGCCACATTCAAAACACATTTTATATCCTATTGGAACCAGAACTTTTCCTCCTTCTGGTCTGTATGTTGCTTGGCTTTCCACCAAAAAGGGTGTTCTTATGAGCCATAAGGAACAACGATTTTTAAATTTTGTATAAAATAGATGATTTTTTTACAAAAGTTTGCTGATATCTTTAAAACTACCAAACACCCATGCTACTAACAAAGCCCTGGGATAATTTGCTTGAAGGATTTTCAATGGAAGCAGTAATACCCCAGCTATAATAACACATCTAGGCCACAAGCAATAATGGCATAAGTCAAATATATACCTGGTAAAAAAACTACACAAAATGTTATTCAATTTAAAGGAATGCAACGAGCATTTAGGCTGGGTTTTTGAGATCTCAGTTAAACTAGGTTTAGTGCCGCCATTACGTCGAACTGATATTTTAAGCAAAACTAAGTTGTTCCGTTGAAAAATTGTATATAAAACTGGTAATGGCGGCACATATTTATTTTCAGTTTAACTAAACCTAGTTTAACTGATATCTCAAAAACAGCCTTAATAAAATTTGTTTACTTAATTTGTTTTTTTCTACGACATCGGTATGTTCGAAAAAATATGGGTCAAAAAAATCCAGTGGAGGTTGGTGGCAGCCCCCATTTGGGCGTCTCGAAAATGAAATCTTGCCCCACATCTTACTAACTTCACCCGACCCCATACCACGCCTTCCTCCCCAAAAATACAAACAAACAAAATTTAAGTCGGCCCTCTCCAAAATGATTTTTTTTTTTAATATGTGACAGTGAAACTTTTTTCCTTATTCCAAAAGCTATAGAAAAATCTATGACAAAATATCGACAAATGCAAATCAATCCTGCCTAATATACACACAGCTAAATTTTCCTTCATTCTTATTAGGCGGCTATGACTTTCATGCCATATCAAGTCATTTGTTTATACACGTCTTTACACCTAAAGATTACTTACATACATACATATAAAGTAGGAAATATAACCACGGAGATAGCTACACAAGTTCATGATTTCGGTTTAATCTATATTACACGTTGAAATATAAAACATCAGTACAGCATTCAGCGATGCCAATTTGGCATATTCCACTTGAACCACTTGGCGGATTTAAATAAAATAAAAAAAAGTCCCAAACTTATTTCCCCATATTCCAACTGTGGTCATAGCCGTCGCATCTAGTCAACATTAAAAAAGGCACTCTTGCACACCCCTCTTCTTATACTTCTTTGTAGACATTTGACAATTTCTAGACCTAAATGATTCAGTTGCTGTTGATTGTGAGAAAACAAGCTCCAAATTGTTTATGGCAACTTTAAGGGACGACGATGACGACAACCGGCATGTGGAAAAAAAAGAAAAAGGCAGTTTTTCTTTTCTACTTATTTCATTCCGATATTTTCTTTTGATTCCAGTCTCACTAAACTATCAAAGCTCCTGTTTTAAGAAAAAAGTGCAAAATAAATGCATACTTTTTTTCAGAAATGAAAACGTCATCAGTTTTGCATTTTGAGATGCAGAACCCATCAAATTGCAGTAAGATGAGTTATTTTAAAACTAAAAGAAAAAAAGAAAAACACGTTAGTTAAACGTTAAATATGGCCTAAGATTCAAAAAAAAGTTTCACCGAAACTTACTTATGTTGAACAAGAACGTGGTGCAAGGATTACTCTAAATGATTCACTATTTTGTTGCCAGAGGAGGAGCCTGATGTTTTAAAAGAAAATACTTTTCAACCTTTTAACTATTCTTAAGTATTTTAGTATTTCGTTTATACTCTTCGTTTCAGTAATACATATTAGATATTTTCTAATACTAGTATATGTAACGATATTTATTGAAATTTAAAAGGATCTGCCTTTGGTGTTCTGTGGATGTGGTTTAACACATATGTATTTTGTATGCTATTTCAGGAACGCTTAACCAGCCATGGAAGCCTGGGACTTTCGAGCAATAGTCCAGCCTATACAACACACACAGGAAGCCATGGAAGTAGGGGTGGGCCAACAGCAGGGCACAGTGGTCACGGTGGCACTCACAGTTCTGCTGCGACCATGCATCATCAATCGTTGCAGTCCGATTTTCAGCCTCCCTATTTTCCACCACCCTTCCATCATTCTACACAGAGTCCTCCGCAACAACAGGTAATAACTGTGGCCAGACAATATTAAACAATTCTTTTCAAGCAAATGTTGACAATTAAGACTAAAAATTATACTAATATTGATTAGATACCTGCGTACTTACAGAACCATGGTGCTTTAGAGTATCTAGGAACGGATCCTTATGGACAGCCACTGCCGACATTGCATCATACGCCCCTGCATCATTATAATCAACTCGCCGGATTGAGAAGCACGCAAGATCAATTAGGAATACATCGATCCCATAGAGAGGCAGAACTCCAGGGTCATGTGGTAAGTGCATGCACATGTATTTCTATCGAGAATTTTGTCTTTATTGGTCTGAAGATCTAATTGATGAACTAGGAAGGGAGCAGCAGCAGACAAAATAAAAGACCTCCACAGTTTCTGTTTATTGTCTTGTTTCATTTTCATAACAAAGTGATTAATTAAATAATTAATACACTTCACACTTTGGTAACTGAAAATGAGAACATAAAATTGAGACGCTTGGTGCAATAACTCTGCAAGCCAATCTGCAAGTGAATCCAAATGCTGGGGTCAGCCAACTCGTTGCATTCGATACCGAAAGAGGCATCGAACAAAAATAATGTGTAAAAAAAAAAAGAAATGCGGTCGGGGGACCCCCGTTAGGAACGAAGTTCCTTACGTTTTTTTTTTTCATCTTTGAATGTAATACAAGGTGAAATTTGTATGTGTTATTTTGTGTGGTTTTTGAAATTTTATGATTCTTTAAATTTTTGGAACGTTTTCCAACTAATTATTATTTATTGGTAGGTGTCTCCGCTGCCCATCATACACAATTGCTTGTCGACAGTACACCAATACATATAAACAGCTCACACGCTTTCGTGACGATTTCTACTAATTTCCACTACCAGCAAGCCGCGTTAAGGAACTTCGTTCCAAAAACAAACAAAAAACCAAATGCACAGCATAAGCGACGGAACTCGTTCGATCACAAATGCGGCGACTTGGCCCCTGATTTTATGTGATCACTCTATTGCTATTCTATTATTTTTTTGACGGTATAAATATAGAATATGCTTCTCCCTAAACTAAATACATATGTTCGTTCCCCCTCAATAACTTTGCAAACCACATTCATGAAATTAGAAGCGTTTTTTTTTTTTTATCAAGTTTTTTGGTAATTTCGTCCAATTCATGGTTCAAAAGGGATTCTCCCCAACATACACCGAATTTATTATTTTTGTATATTTTTGTTAATTACTTTGGTTCGAAGCTACTTCCTCAGCACTGAGATAGATTGTCTTTGTGTGTGATGAAACTGTAGTGATCAACATTTTTAAAAGAGATAAGAAAAGTAGAGTTGAATAATTATTGGCTGGGGTACATACCATAGCTGGTTCACGTCCACCACGACGCCCATTAGCACCCCCAAATCGCTTCGAATGCAGCTAGCTCTTCCTATCCATATCACTCTGTTGTAAGCGGGCTCCAGAACTTGCTTTCAACTAGGTGCAAAATTAAAATAAAAATCGATCGAAACAAACATTATAAAAAGGCTACAGAAAAATTCACATGAATTGTTAACCATTTCCTTCTTGGTAGGCAGGCAGCTCAGGTCCAGCCCGAATTCAAAATAAGCTTCAGGCAAAGCAAAAACAAAGTGATACTCTGTAACTTTTTTTTTAACAAAAATGAACACTATAAAACCATGAATACATTTTAGCGCTGCTGTCGTAGATAGCCCATCCTATAGCTAGCTAACGCAACTGTAACACAGTGTTGGCGTATGTATCAGCGATCGAACTCCGTCCGACTCCTGAAAGGAGGCAACGTATACGCAGACAGATAGTACATACTCCATTCAGATGTACATATTTCCAGAGGAATCAGTCGGTCGAGCAGCAACGCGCTAGATACTTTTTGCGCTCTACCAACGGACTTCACAAAGGGGACAAACAACCAGTGCATTAGACGAGCATTAGTCTTTCAGTGTATTAAAAGGACGTTTCCCTGTTTTCTTCTTCGCACTCTGCAAAAGTTATTCTGCTTTGTTATTTGTGTCTTTCTATTTTGTGTAGTTCAACGATATTGGAAAACATTCCTGCAACATTCTAAAAATATTGTTGGGATAATCTTAGCACAAGGAATTTGTAGAATTTTTCTTCAAGAATAGCAGGAGCAAACAAACATATTTACGCACATACTTTTGTGTGCTTTCTTAAAAAGAAAAGGAAAAAAAAAACAATCTTTCTTATTAACAGGGTTATTTATGAAACAATATTTAAGGAATTATGTATGTGCTCACTCAAGTTCACTGTTTGTTGTACACATACATCAACTGAATAGCAAACGCACACACATACATGTATGTATGCACATAATTACCCTGTGTGTGTGTGTGTGTGTGTGTAGCACACTGCTTTTTATAAGCACGCACGAATTAGGCGATTGGCTAAGTGTATATGTATGCAGAATGAATGGGTTGGGTTTCTGCCATCCAACCCTTAAGAGCTGTGCTATTCTTCCAACAAAATAAGGATGCTGAAAATACTTCCTTATCCGTTAGCTAACAAAAGTATTTAAACTATTTGCTTACATTTTTTAAGCAAAAATATCGCTGCCCCTCCTCCTCTTTTTTGTTTTAAGAAACTGAAGTTGCCCAAACTTTTGTAGCACATGCAATATGCACATTTTTATATATCCAGATTATTGCTTTTAATCCTACACATGATAGGTACATGGACATACATACATACATATGTATGTATGTATGTATGTATGTGAGCACACATTCGCAAGCTGCCTGTTCCTCAATGTCGCCTTCGTCGACTTCGGATCAATTTGGAATTCCTCTTGCGTTCGCATGGGCTTACGTCATGAAATTTTTTTCATTTACTTTACAGCCATACTAGATCGGCAAAATAAATTTTTGATTGATTTTTTACTGCAGTATTGAAAAAAACTACCAAATTGTTCTTGTGCAAATACAACGCTTCGTAAAACTGGTCAGCTGTATCTGACAAGACACATCAGATACATATACATATGTACATAAATGTATACAAAATAAATAAGCAAACATCTTGGGAGGCTGTTCACCAATTACTTAATGCAATTTCTCTGTCAGTGTAACAACCAATACACTGACAGGGACAATAAAAGATGTTGCTACTTGCTTCATTGTTTACACAGGCAAGTGCAAGCTCATTTTTAAAATGTCGTCAAAGAAAATGGTCTTAAAGAAAATTGCTTTACTTTAAAAAATAAAAGAATTAAATGAAAGCAATAATAATAAAACAATTATGCTGCAAAAAAAAACTACGAAATCACTGTTCCATTTCTTTATATTTAAAGATCACAATTTTTACCATTTTTGTGTATTGTTTATTCTGGTTTTGGCCGTCTACAGGACTTTTTAATGGCTGGGTTGCCAAAGTATTGTCATACGAACTGGTGTGGGGAAGCAAATTACACGAATAGTATAGTTTATACTAAAAATCCATAAAAGCCATATTTTACTTCAACTTTTTTTATATTTTATCTTATTTTTCGATATGTAAGATAAAAAAAAAATCATTCCTTGTAAGTTATCCATTGAAATTAAAATATGAAATTTTTAAAAGATAACTCTGTTTTTGCTTTTTGCCATTTTACCGACATGCAAGTAAAAAAACTACTGGCAATCAAAATCTCTTGCAAGTGAGCTCACAACTTGCCACTATAGAAGTGGCGTCCTTTTGACAGTTTGCAGAAGTTGTACAAAAACGAAATGAATGTTATTTTTATTGAAGTTGTTCTTATTGTAGTGAAACAAATAACATTTTAAACGTCTTCAAAAACTTCAGAAAAGTGCCAAAAGAGCAGCATAAAGTCGTTATCTGAAGTAATTTGAATGCAGAAATCACAGAAATTTGAGGTGTGGTAATTGTCAACATGGACATGAATATACGCACACAGATGAGCATGATCCTAGAACTATGCACGAAAGTGTCGTTATCTTTTAACATTCTTCAGTGGTTTTCACGTTTTACTGGCATTTCTGTAAAATATCACAGCTCTTCAGATGATGTGTCTTCATGACCACTCGTTGCAAAATGAAAGAAAATGGAAAGTAATCATCTACATGTTTTTCTTTTTTTTTTGTAATTTCAGACACAACTGTCGCATGGATTTCCATATTCTGACCGCAGAGGTGATTATGGCGGTGGTTTATCGGCTGGCACAGGCCACGGAGGACGTCTCACGCATGATCATGATCCTCTTGCTTTACACCAAGCCCTGCAAAATGCTGTTGATGATGGACAAAACCCTGGATTAGACGACAACGTTGGTTTCATGTCAGATCTACCTCTCATCAAAAGTAAGTTTTTTTTTTCAGTGTAAACCTGATAAATTGAATTATTTTCTTCTTGCGACTCAGCCACTAGTCAGAAAACTCAGGAAGTAGAATTAAATATTTTTGAATAATATTTATGAATGTGTGTTCGCAACTGAACGACTCAGTTTCGTCTCATATTCGAAATTAATACAAAAACAGTCTTATTTATTTTTTAATGAAGAAATCTTTTGACTGGTGGCTTTTTGTCGTGAAATAAGATTGTTGTTCCTGAATGTGGTAAATGGATAAATGGGTGTTGACAAATACACACCTGGTTGCAAGCAGGGTGAATTTTTTTTTTTTAACACGAAGCAGTGTTTGCATTGTGACTGAAGAATAATGCAATTGTTCAGCAACGTAACATAATCTAACTAATTAGTCGCAGCGTGTTTGAGGAGGCTGTGACACTCTCAACATGATCATGTTGTTTATTTGACGAAAAGCATAAACATTTTTTATGTACACATACATACATACATAAGTATGTGTGTATGTATATCGCCACAGAAAATGTAAAACGCGTTATATTACAAAAATATTCAATATTTAATCAAATTCACTACTCGAAAGTTACAAGTTTTGCTGCATTCATAAAAGATTTTATTGACTCAGATGTACTAGTACATCCGAGTATAGTATTACAAATCAAGTTTGTAGGACAACAGAGTCGGCCGCATTTGCTCAAAAGAGATAAACGGATGTCAATAAAAAAAATGTTTCGATTTGTCGATTCTACTGCAAAATATCAACAACAACAAAAAAAATAATAATAATTTTCGAGGCGTTCAAATTTCACTGATTGGTGTGATGGAAAAACATTTTCCTTCCTTAACACTAACCAGGGATCCAGTAGGGAAGTCTAGAAAACTATTGTGCTATTTAAATTTTTACAACTTTTTCCCTTTTTTGTGTTTTTATTTAAGCAATTATTTGAAACGAATTTTTAATACATATTTATTTATTAAAGTTTAGTGGTTTATTTTGGACACCATGCCCAAATTATTAAGCTCAATAGAAACAAAAACGAATAATTCTATGAAAATTTATTCAAATAAATGCATGTACAATTGGTTATTTGAAGTTATTTACATATAATTTATAATAACTCGAATTAATGTATTTTTATAAAATATATTTTATGTTTATTATGCACGTTTTTGACAAATGATTTTTAAAGTTTGTCAAACATCATTATAATAAAAACAAATGTTCTATAATAAAATCGTGAGAATCTTACATTGGTATTCATAGAAAAATAAAAAGTTTTATATAAAAAAATTGTTCTAAAATGTATTTCAACAATATTTTAATTGTTACAAACGCTGGTGTTACTTTCGATAAAAAGAAACCTTCCAATTTCATTTGGCGCAAAAAATCTTTTAAACGTAAAATACAGCCATCAATCTGGCATCTCTGTATGAAATATAAAAATTGATATGCATTCTTCTCTAGGCGAACCCTCATGACGTCACTTAAATAACAAATAACAACTCTCAGAACACCTGCAAATCAAATCCTACTTGCATATATATGTATGTAGTATGTAATAATAATGTTATAATATACCTACATGCATACATATATATGTATGTATACATGTGTGGAATAGTGATTGCGAAGTGAACTTTGAATTGGCATTTGTCGATAGCTTTTGAATTAATTGATCTCAATAATTTAGTAAACTTTCAGCTCTTTCATAAAGTCAGTCTCAAAATAGCTGGGTCGTTTAAAAACGTCATAAAATTAGTAATGTACATATTATGTATCATACAAATGTACAAATATGTACATATGTACATAACTTTGGTGTTTTATTATAATATCTTAAGTCAAGATAAGATAAAAGGAAAAAACATTTGTAAGTACTGCATTTAAGACAGATTTTAAATACATATGTACATAAGTACATACATCAAATTGCTACAAAATTGCTTTATAGGTACTACACAACTAATTCTTTGGTGAAAAAACATAATTGAGTATAATAAAAAAAATAATCACTAAATTCGGCAAATTAGACGCGTTTTTCAAATTCAAAAAGTCAACTTAAGATGCTATTACAATAAAACAGCAATAATACATACATATGTACACATATGAAAGCATTCAGGTATATATGTACATATATGTATAAGGATGTAAACTGCATGCGTATATACATATGTACATACTCTACCAATTTTAATTCTCTCCAAAATGTTGAAATTAACCGAAGTCTTTCTACTGGCATCTCTGTTTGCATATACACATATACATACGTACGTAAGTATAAAAACTCCTTCTCAATTCACCTCATTGGAAACGTTGTGACGTCACTGAAGTGAGAAATCATCTGAGCAACAACAACAGAATATTACTGATGCACGAAGTAAAACAACAGCAATCGTTTATATGTGCAACCACATCTACATATATTCACATGTGTGTGTGGGGTATTGAGCTCTTAGTCAGCCATGCAATGTATGCACATGCATTTTCTCTTTAATCAAATGAGTGCCATCATAAGCGAACAGCGAGATGTTCTTCATGTATGAAGAGAAGACTCGTGTATTGCTGCTGCTTGATGAGAAAGCAGCTGAGTAAAAAATTTTTGGGAAAAACGCTTGCTTAGCTGTTCTGTTTGCCTGGTGTTTTACTAGATTTAAAAAAGACAAATTAACGAAAAAAAAAAATGAGCCGGGGGGGTTGTTGTTGTTGTTGTTGTTTGGTTGACTTTTTTATTTACATATATATTTATTTATTATACACATAATACATATATATTATTAATTATTACAAACAAAAATCCCTTTGAATGGGTATATAAATTTATTTATTCATTTTGATAAATTTGCCATTTTGAATCGTTTAAGGCACTGCAATACCATTGAATTTTTTTATTTCATTTTTCACAAGGGTATTTTGTACGTCATGTAAATTTTGAATTTTAAACGACTGAGAAGAAATGGTTGTATCTTCCAAGTTCTTGTAGATATCAAAGTGATTATTGCAGCTATGTAACGAATACGATGGTAAATTTCATCAATTTTACATTGATTGTTTTTAACAATAATTATAATAATTTAACTTCATAATAATTATCGAGGCGACCCCATTGAAAATTAAAATTTTCAGATGATGTTAAGGAAACGGACGGGTACATCGCTAAATCGCTGGAGCTGTAAAAAAAATGAAAATTAGTTAAATGCAACAATAAAATTTCTTTTTGCTAGAGAAAAAATTAAATATAAACAAATATCGTTGAGAAAATTCATAAAAACCTTTCAATTGCATATTTTTCATTTGAAACACTTAGTTTCTTCTCCTGGAAACTGATTAAAATGTTAGATGGGGTATTTGTGCAATTTTAAGACAACCAAATGTTTGTTTTCTCTTTATTTTGCAGGCATGAAAAGTGGGAAAGATGTCGGAAATATTAGCTCAGGTTCCCCCAGCGAAGTTTTTTGTGCTGTTCCTGGGCGCTTAAGCCTTTTGTCTAGCACTTCGAAATACAAGGTAACAATTGCCGAAGTCCAGAGGAGGCTCTCACCACCAGAATGCTTAAATGCGTCGTTATTAGGTGGTGTTTTAAGAAGGTGGGTTCAACTTCACACAAAATTAGCACCTTATCAATATAGTTTGTTTGATTAAGAGTACATACGCACATCCATATATGTATGTACATATCGAGCGTCTGCTGCAATAGTGTCATAGCTCAGAAAATGAAAAGTTTTTTAGTTAATAATGCAGAACTAATCGTCATATCAGTTTTTATATTGTGTAAAAAACCATGCAAGAATTCTGTATACTAAGCTCTTGCGGAAAGAATTAAGTTGTGTGAAAGTAATCTCAAAACTTTGGATTGCGATTTCTGTAAAGCAGAAGCTTTTTTTTAATTGCCAGCCAGCCTGCTGCAGCAAGCGCTCGATGTGTAAATATGTATACAACGATAGTTCGGTTCTCGATTGGAGTTCGTGAATCGAATCGAATATTTGAAAAAATTCCTACCTCATACAGCTAAAGATTTAGAACGAACAGACACATTATGTACTTATAACATATTGGTATACTTTCAGAGCAAAAAGTAAAAATGGTGGCAGGCTTCTAAGAGAAAAACTTGAAAAAATTGGTCTGAATTTACCTGCGGGACGGCGCAAAGCCGCGAATGTTACATTATTAACATCTTTGGTTGAGGGCGAGGCGGCCCATTTGGCCAAAGATTTTCACTTTGTTTGCGAAACAGAATTCCCAGCTCGTCAACTGGCAGAATACATCGTCCGTCATAATACCGAACCTCAAGATTCGTATAGAAGGAAAGAACTTTTGATGCATTCGCAACAGGTAGTTTAGTTTAAAAAATAATTATATGTACACACGAGTACATTCGAGCCTGACATTAACTTACATTCGTTCACAGATAACAAAGGAACTCATGCAAGTCCTCAGCCAGGATCGCACAACACAATACGGAACGAGGTCACAACATTTATTAGAGCCATCGATGCAACGGCATTTAACACACTTCTCATTGATTACACATGGGTTTGGCTCACCAGCCATAATGGCTGTCTTGCATGCGTTCCAGGTTTGCTTGAACACTTTTTATCATTTCAATATCAAATTATTATTCTTTTTAGACATTCCTCAACGAATCGGTGAACTACTTGGAAAAGTTATATCCTTCGAATGGCGGAGGTATGGTTTCATCATCGCTTGACAAAAGCAAAATGGATGGTGATAAGAAATGATAAATAACATACATATTTTTTAAGACTGCGTTTAAAACGCATTTGTATTATTTGTCATGATAAGTAACAAAATGTATGTATATAAGAATATTTTTAGATGTAAGTATGTATGAAAATTAAACCTGTTTTAAAAGAAATTAATATAATTATTTAAACTCGAATTGTTACATCCTAATATTTTTATTTCGTATTTTAAGTATTGAAGTCTTGTGCCCTTCTTCATGTACCAAACACATGAAAAGTTGTTGCCACTGCAAATTTTAAACAAAATCCTTTCGATTAGACTCTCAACCAGGCATATTACCAACATTTTAACTCCTTAAAGGGTGTGTAGGCGAAAGGGCATTTGCAGCTATAATTTGATACATCATTTACTCGCTACCAGACACCCTGTATAAACCTATATGCTTTCTGTATCAGGAAGGTGATCGCTGTGTTCAGCGAACACAGCCCATAACGTAACTCCAATATTTAAACTGAATGAACCAATATTCATAGCAAAACTGTTAAACTAACCTAGTATCAACTTAAATTCTTCTGTAAATTATCGATGTTAATTTCATTTCATTGCCTGAGTTTCACTATATGTACTAGATTCGATTTTAAAATTTCTTACAGTCATATTCCCACACTCGCCAAGTGACTTGAAAGCGCCAAAGTTATTTTTAGATGTCCTGTGACTCACGCGTTTTGCTTGCGATTTGCCATGTTGTTTTTAATCAGCTGTTTGTTAAAGTCGCCAGTATATACATATGTATGTATGTACGTATGTTTATGAGAAAACAATATACAGGAAAAATTAGAAAATGTTCTAAAATGTTCATCAACTGGTTTTGATACAAAGAGCACAATCATATTTAATTTATCATTTTAAATTAAATTCATCAGTTGACTTTAGTATTTATTTAACTATCTTGCGAGTCACAATCGCAAACATTATGCGAGATGCGAGTGTCAGAACATGTCTGTTAATTTTCAAAATTACTATGTATGTATATATGTACGATTAACATTAACCTACAGAACGAAAAGTAAAATAAGAGGTATTGTACTTACAAATGCGTGAAATATTATAAATCGATTTTTTTTGTGGCAGCAAATACCGAATTACTTCCTTTTAACTTTTTCATATTCCTTCATTAATCTTAATTTCCCATATTTATTTGTTTTGTTGTACCACTGCGCGTATTTTTGTAGAACCTGCAAAGAACGAGAGATGTATAAAAATTTGCTACAATTCCAGATGATCTCAGAAGGAATGTTTTAATACGATTTTATTTCTAATTTGGCTCTAGAATCGAATCACATTTCGATTTCTGTAAGACAAAACGAATATCTGATAATAAATGACGAAACTCAATTTGCACTTTATATCTAAGTTAAATAATTGCTTCCATTCATTGATTACGTCTAATCAAAATTGAAATCACTTTAAAAAATTAATCAATCGTTCATTATTTCAATTTTATGTAGCAGAGCACAAGCTAAAGTTAGAAAACACTTATTTGGATTATACTATAAAGCCCGTGTTAAAAAAATAAAATAAATAGCAGTACCAAACTTAACGATGTATCTGTCCAGCAAAATCATAATTTTACTCGTTTTACATCCTGTTTACAGAACACAGACGAATAACTCGCCTAGAAGCGAGTATGGAGCGCACTCAAAAAATGTTTAGTAATAAAATTAAACTATTGACACGCGAATCCTCGCTATACCGCTTTTTACTACTCGTACTCGTTGGTAACACAACCAAATCTATACTGAGTCCATGTATTTTTTCCCCATGTAATTATGGGAAAATTATTTCGATCTATGTGGCAGTAAAAAGCTCTGAAGCCAAGCTGTCTCAATAGTTGAACGTTGACATTTTAATACACTATCACGAATATTTAATCTCGAGAATTCAAACACACTGTTGTGCATGGATTCATCCGAGGCCGCAAATCGCATACGGTGATAAATAGTTGAGTTGTGCTTACCTTTTGTTCAGGTGGAAACAACGGGTTCGGTTGAGTGTGAAAGTAGTCTAAAAACTCAGCTGGGTGTATTGGATTTAAATGCAGTCCCATACGTCTTTCAACATTTAAGGTGCCGATAACACAATCTGTGATATCGCCAGAATTATATTTCTGAAATATCTTTGCCAATACTGATAAAACAGATTCCTCGAAGTGATTTCTGTTGAGATTTTGAGTAAGCAGCTGCTGCCACATCAGATATATTGTGCCATAATCGGATTCCGGAATCATCAAGGAGTTTTGGAAAACGTTTCTAAACATTTTATCTGCACTCCAAGGCAAACTGCTTGTTCCAATTACCATTATTTTATCTTTCTTCCCAATAGCACCTAATACACGTTTATTTAATGCGTTTTTAAGCAGCGTTGGTTTTATTTCCAATTGATCTTTTGGAATCGTTTTCCAAAACATTCTGTGGGCCTCTTCAATGAAAATAATGGTTGGCTGAAAAGCTTTCGCCACTTTCATTACAATTTGGGTAAAGTACTTGATATCTTCGCTAAACTGGCAGGTTTTTTCAGGACTTAAGTTAATGACTAAGGCCCCCAATTCGGAGGCTATTATGTTACATAATAGTCTTTTGCCAGTATTCGCAGGACCAATTAAACATAAGGCTTTGGGCTTTTCAACATCAAAGGCCCCCATTCCAAACAAGATATCCTGAACTGCAAATCTGACATCAGCTTTCGCAGCGTTCAAGGTGCTGAAATAAAAACCAGATGAGACAAATTTATATATGTATGTATAAACTTGGGGAAATCGCATTTAATCAGAAAATTATATTATTTCGAAAGTTAAGCTATCAAAATCACTTATGTATTGGTAAACAGTTTATCACCTCTGCTGAGTTAATACCTTCTTGTCGATTAAGTGCGACGCGACATAAGCACGACAAAGTCAGGGCCAACCTGCTGCTAAATTGGTAAAATTTTTAGTGGCCACATATGAAAACATATGCCCCTGAGCACGCCATTAAACAAAGGATCACAAGCAATTCCATTCGAAATTGGATCCCCATTCTAATCGAATTTAATTTACACGCGATTTCTCGAGCCCAGATGACTTTTTCATGCCAAATCCAGCATGAAAGTTACCAGTTTTGCAACATTGACTGTTTCACATAGAATTAGAAACAATGTCATATTCTAATAAACACTGAACTTACACGAGGTTGTTATGGTTTCTTAAATTATCTGCCAAAATATTAAAATCTCCCAAATAGTCGTCAAGCCCCTTCACTGGATAATTATGTAATATTCCCGCTGTCTCCAGCTCTTGATATAAAGATTCAATCGTACGTTCTGATGTGAGATCTTTGCTTTTCTTCACCTTTTCTTTATTTTGAAGTTGTTTTTCTTTTGTTTTTAATGGTTTGAATTTCGTTTTGTTGTCGGCGCACCAAGCCTCTTTGAGCATATTATACTCAATTCTGTATCAATAAAGAAAGAAAGCAAGGAAAACAAAAATATTAAAAAGTGCAACAGCAATTTTGAAAACTGATTTTAAAACAAGTTTTAGATAAATTTTTGAAAGACTCGTGATGCTAGCTGACAACAATTACTGACAAGAGTCAGTATCGTAATTTAAAAACCGACTGTAAGTCAGAAAGTTTTTAAATTTGTTTTTATATTTATGCGAATAAACCAACATGGTCGATATCCAGGATTTCCTTTGCGAAATTTTAAAGTGGCACAAAAATTGAAGTAACACAAAAATACAGGTTAAGGAAATATAAGTCGCACACCTCTTTTCAAAGATTTTTATTTATAAAAAAAAAAAAATGCAAAGAAAGCTCAAACAAAACACTCATTGCGAAAAGCGGAATATGGTTTTCTGGGTTTTGTTACTGGATATTTTGTTTGGAACATTTCCCTTTTGATTGTCATTGTCTTTTTATGGGCCATACAGTATAAAGTTTAAGAATTATATGCAAAAGAATTAAAGGAGGAGTTATTCCTTTTTGTTGTAGATCTCAACTAATAATAAGGATTATTTTTGGATTCTACTTGTCATTAGCAAGCATACCCAGGTAAGTATCAGAAAGGAAAGTGGGGTACATTCGTAAAAAATAAAATGTATTTGAAATGGGCATTGAGAATATTTTGTATGGAACATTTCAAATTCTTTTGAATTTTTGAGTATGACCAAATACATATATGCAGATATATGAAAAATTAATACATACAAAATTTTTCACACCATTTTTACACCACAGCTGTATATCTGCAGCTACTGGCCATAAGCCTCAGGTGTTGCTTTAGAACATTTTGCCTGTTTGTTCGACGATTGTTATTTAATAAATCATTACCTCTATTAGGTCAATTGGCAGGTTGCGGCATAGTGACAAAACTAACAGAAGTGGTATTTAAAGAAGGTATCCCATCAATCAAATATGTACATATGTATATACATATGTACGTATGTACCTCATGTATTTATCAACAAGAATTCTTAATTCTTTGTGAATAACAGCAAGTTGGCCTTCTGTAACCCACTCCTTAATGGCATCATGGGATTTGTTGAGATATTCGTCAACATTTTTCCAGTCAGTTGAATATTGAGAGAATTCCTTCTCCAGTTTTCCTAAAATCATTCATCATTTATACATAAACATTTAATTGTGCAAAGAACATTAACAACTTACGGACATTTTTGTTATTTTTCAATTCATAACTGATATCATAAGCTCCCGATCTGAGCATCTTTTCTTGCTTCTTCATTTCTTTGAGTTTTTCTTTTGTGTTTTTTTCCTTCTGCTTCTGGTTTTGAAGTTTGAGTTTTTCCTCAATGTTTTTTCTTTCTGCTTTCGATAACTCTTGCATTTTGCGGAACTCCTTGAATTCAGCCAGGCTCATCGTTTCATCCGTTAAAAGCAAAACAGTGCCGGACTTAGCGGCATCTGGATATGGATGAAAGTCCCCAGCTTTTTCATAGCTATTAAATACATAAATATGTGCAAAATTTACTATATATTATAAAGATAAGCATATACATAGCAAAAAAAATTATAAAAATTGTGCTTTTACAATTGGTGCAGTCTATTAAAGTACACGTTGTACCGAAATTTAAAATATAACAACTTCTTTTAAGAAAATCAAAAGGACGTACAATCAATCATTTTTGCAATTGGTGGAGCAGCATTCTTGTTCACAAATTACCATGACCTTAAATAAGAAGTAGTAAACATATTTGTTGTTCTTTGTTCTATTGAGTTTGCTGCAAGTGTGCCACCACTTAAGGGGGCTGGTAGTCCATACATAATATACATACATATGTATGTCATAAACTCCAAAGAAAGAAAACATTTTTGTACAATAAACAAAATACCAACGTAGCCAGAAATACTCTGCCTTATATACAGAAATCGAAAAAAAAAAAAAAAAATACCTGTTCGAAATAAGATTAGATTGCATTGCAAGACGGTCACATACATATTTCGTAGCAAATTGAAGAAATTCACTTTGGCAATGAATGCAAAGAAATATTAAATGGTTTTACCAATCATTGTTTTCTCTAGTAATTTGCCTTCAATTGATGCTGGTAGCAAGAACACAAGTGACAAATTGTTTACGTTGGCTTAATGTTATAGCGTTGGCTTTGGAAATTTCCAATAAGTGCCACAAAAAGAGATTATGAAAGTACCCGAACAACTTCGTTAACTGGATAATAATAGTTGATTGGAATTAGTACCAGTGTATAAGCAGATAACATGTACTTACAATTCTTTAAACCAATCTCGAATGTGGTCCGATATATCTTCCATTATCAGTGCTGAGTTTTCTTCCAGTAATCTTTCGCGTTCATCGTGCATTAGTTGAAAATATTTTTTGTCCAATTCATCTTGCTTCGCGCATTTGCGATTTATGCAACGAATATTTTGCTCATATTCCTTTTGGCTAAAAATTTTCTTAGGTTTTGATATGCCATACAAAGACCGCTTAAAATCAAGTCGCGACTTAAAAATTTTTTTAGCTTTGAAGATTTTCCATGCCCTTTGTATTATTAAAGCACTTTTGGCTTGTTGTTCTGCGACGTCAGTTTCAGCTTAAATAAAAAAATGACATAAATACTGAATATTTTGGTGTGTTAAAAGCCAAAGCGTCATCAAAGAAGAACACTTTAATATTAACAATATTTGAAAACACGAAGAAGGGAGAAATATTGACTAATATGTAAAGAATTCAAAGTAAAATTATTAAGAATTTTTTCGAATTGTTTTAAAAAGCTGAGGTGGAAAATAAAAACAACCGGGCCGAGCAAATGTCATATGCTGTGAATTATATCAATGTCGTTTCCTGTTACTTTTAAAATGGTAATAACAATAGTTTGGGAAAACCATGTAAGGAATTTATTTCGTTTCAGGGTACTGAAACACTTATGATTTACAATTGTTACTTTGCAATTTTCAAAGCTGTTACAAAGCGAATGCTCAAAAAATAGCTTGTATATTCCACAGTATTGCAATTATTGCATTCTGTTACGGACCTACTTATTTAAATAGATGTTCATATACATACGTTTTCAAAGAAATATTAAAACATACCAACTGACTGCTTTTTTTGGAAATTTGCTATATCCAATGGTTCTTCATCACACTTTCCAGAAGTCTTCATAAAATTTGAAAGGAATATTGTTCTCTTTATTGGCACTAATACGGGAATACTACCTTTGTGGTTAAACGTATATGAAAATTTATTCGACAAGTTTTTCTTGCAGCAGAGTTTTATTTTGTCTAGCAGCCGTGCTTTCCTAGCCCTTTCATGAGACTGAATTTTGGTTATTGCGTGTACAACCTCTTCAAAGATTATTTTCTTAAAACGTGTTGGTTGGTCAAATACGATTTTTGTGTCTTTTGGTCGTCTATACAAAAAGGAAGAGCTCCAGATAAGCAAGTCGTAAGGAGTCAACTTTCGTTCCATTAATGATCTATCCAAGTAAACGTATATGCTCAATTCCATATCTTTCAATTTTGTTTTTATTTCCAACAATCTTCTTATAGCAGGATCGATCAGATTATGTATTACTTCTTTTTTTTGCACTTGAACTGTCTCTCTATAGAGAAAACCCAATTTATCAACCAATTCAGAATATAAGATGTACATTTGCGATAATGCCTCAAATGTTGTATCAGCGTTGCCTATTGGTTCCTTTTCCTTTAAACGATCTTGTTTTCCAATTAAATGCTTTAGGTCTCTTTTAGTTGACAGCCAAAATTTGTAATTAAAATCGAAAGACATTTTGCACGAATAATTTATTTATTTATATGTAGATGCATACATACGTACATACTATAAAAAAAAACTTATGTACATACAGGCATACACAAACAAAAATTTTATCAAACTGAAAATATAGATCTACTTCGACGTTTAGCACATTCCTATTGTTATAAAATGTCTATTCTGAAAGCAACCATGAAAACATTATTTTGTTCTCAAATATATTTTGCTGTAAATCATATTGCAAATACAAGTACTACCACAGTATCGATACGTTCTAATACGTTGTGAGGCTACACTTAGAAAAAATCCGTACTTCAATTGGTTTTGATTTTAGCTAAAATATTTGTACATACCTCTTAAAAGGTCATCTTTAACTTGGTTGATGACGATGACGGCTTTGTTTTAGTTGACTTCGCTTCATTAAAACTATTTTACTTAGTAGCTGGCTGCGAAATCGCCCAGCATCATTCGCTTGCCCGGTTTTAAACTTTATTGTTTTTTGTGCAAGCGAACGATGTCGAGCGATATCGTGGGCCAGGCATTTAAGCGCTTACACATACATACATATACAACAAGCACTGGAATACTCTTCTTCGCGGCTTAAGAATCTTTAAATCGGTCCTGCTAAGAAAATGCTTTACAAATGGGCTTCAATTAATTTGCACATTTTATTACCTAGAGAAACGAATTATCTTTAAACGTCATAATCGACTTTATTTCTTCGCATTAACACCACAGACATAACCAGATATCACAACGTTGACGTTTGTCGAAGAGGCCTTATTGTATGTATTCGGTGCTTAACTCCTTGGCGGCTGTGAATTGACGAAAGCTGAAAGATATTTTCTGCACATGTAATGTACTGAAAAGGATGAAACTATACAACGCTAATTCGAAGCTTATAATCCAGCTGAGAACCGATTAGCAAAGCAAATGCCAAAAAAAAACTTTCCTAGCTACCTGATTTCAAACTCATAAAAGGTCTAAACACTTTTTATTAAAATTTTTTTGTAATCTTTTTAAAATCTTTTCATTAGATTCTATTAAAATTAAGAATGCTAGTTTTACATTACTCTTAAATAATGGTAATCTAGTACTAAATCTCCTTATTATGCATTCAACTCTTACGAAGCCCCTAATGATAATGAAAAATAGAAATAGTTTGGGAAAGCCGGTTGTTTACGTAATAAGGCTGAAAGGAACGAAACCTGTCTAAAATGTTAAATCAAGTAAAATATCTTTATTTAACGATACGAATGTATGTATGTGAATGCAAGTAAATGCATTTGAGTCTTTATTACATCTATTTTATTATGTTCTTGTTAAAAATCGGTGTAATTGCACGAAGAAAATTTGTCTCAAACTCCTTCTCGGAAAATCTCTCTACAGCTGATCTGCAAATAAATATCAAAAAGCATAGATAGGCGTCACAATCAATTATCCAAAACTGAAATTTTATAGAACAGAAAAGGTGAATTCACCCATTTGTTCCAAACATATTTTTTCTAAAACATATTTTTTCTAAAAAAAAATATGTTTACATTTCTGTAAACTGATTTGGAAAGAAAAAAAAACTTATTACTTGAGATTTCAAGTTTTATCATTTAGCTCGAAATTACTATACATAAATGCTTATTTTGGAAATCCTGAGCAAAGTTTTGGTTTATATTTCGAGGATTTGGTTGTGCTGAAGTTAGCAAAAACGAACAGCCGCTAAAAACTGTAAGTTGTTGTATGTTGTTAATTATTCTGGCAAGCTCTGGGTTTATCCTTTCTTTCCCATATTTTACAGACATCTAATGGCTGTAGACAGTCCAGCCGTAAGTTTTATCAAAGCGACTGAAGCTGAGCTGAGGCTTATACACACAGATCACACAGCCACAGCCCAGCTTCAGCCGTACGATTTCATTTTCAAGCTGAATTTTCAAAGTTTTTGACAAAGGCGTAATATTGTAAACATTTTGATACGATTTTTTAAAGTAGAATAGAATTCTTCCATCAAATTTATCTAGCGATTTTCAGTGAATGAATAGTACGATTGTGTAGGATAGTGAATCATGTCCATTATTAAAAATGTATCGTTGCAGAAAATTTATTTTTATGTTGCAAACACTAAGCTATGCATTACTTTACAAAGAAAAAAAAAAAAAAACACGCAGATTTGTTTGCTTTCGATTTTGAATCATGTACATATACGTCAACGTTTTATATGACAATTAAATCTACTGCTTGCATGAATCTCGTTGATATGCACAAGTTTGATTCAACTTATGCATATCAAAATTTCAAATTAAGGATAAATTAAAAATTTACCTGTCGTCGACCTTTCCGCAAATTGATAATGAAAATTACAAATAAAATTACCTGGCAGCCTTTCGTATACGATCGTTATCCTCTTTTGAGTTTAAAACAATTGCTAGAATACAGTTTGCATATTCAACGGCGTCTGTAGCTAAAAACCCAGTTTGACTTCCTTCAGATGTTTCAATTATGTCCAATAAAGGGCCGCCTGATTTATGAGCCACCATTATAATTCCGGCAGCCATGCATTCAACAACACTAATCCCAAAATGCTCGTTCCACATTGTATGAATGCCTATATTGGCACTCTTATATAATTCCAATAGTTCATGGTACGGAACGTTCACTTTAAAATCAACATTATTTTCCAATGATAAATGTTTTGTTAGGTCTTGCATGTTTTTTAATCGTTCATAATCGGATTCATCGCGGCATGACCCAACAATGACTAATTTTATTTTATTCCACAAATCTTCATTGTGAACCAATAAAGTACGCAATTCATACATTGCCTGTAGTTGAAGTGGATGATCTTTCTCTGGCCGAAATTGGCCCACAGATAAAATTATTATTTCATTGGAGTCTTCCAATCGCTGCAAGCTTTTTATTTGACTAACTTCACAAGGAGGATACACGCGATGCGTCTTAAAAGGTACATCAAAGAGATCCAAAATATGGTTTTCCGTCCAGGAGGAATTTACCATAATAGTTTCCGAACTCCTTCCAACACAGCTATAAATCTGTTAAAAGTAAACATATGATGAAATATACATACAAGCATTAAATTATTCATTCTTATTGAAAAACCGGGTGTTCATTGACTCTAATAATGCTGTTACTCTGACTTGGGTAATTTTTATGCAATATTTGTCAAATGACAAATTAATAAAGAAAGCAGTATAAGATTAACAAAACCAAAAAGTTTTTGGTACTTTTCGGCAATATATGTACATATATTAATACTTCTCTTCGTGGGAATGAAATAGTTACACATCATTATTAATATTGAAATTAGTTCGTTGAGCTTTTGTTTTTAGTTTGGTTTTACATTTTGTCAAAAACGAAATATAAAAATAAATTATACCTATGAGCTGCAAGAGAATTTCATTCTTAAGTTCTTTTAATATACATATGTATGTATAAATAAAAAATATTGTCTAATAAAATCGAACACACATGCATTCTTTTCTTTCAGATATGCCTATTACACATTACGTACTTGAATTTTATCTACATAGAATAAAATAAGTACATATTTACGCATCGACTCTCATGCATGAAAGTTAATTTTATTTCTATTATATGCAGCTTTATGAATAAGCAATAAAACTGTGAAGTAGTTGAGGTTTTCTACTTTTTGTGATTTTTTTCTTTTTTTCAATGACTCCAGAAATAATGGTTATGCTAAAAAATGATAGTCGAACAGTCTTTAGAATCCTTGGACTGATTTTGTAATAAAATCGAATACGTAATTTCGGAGTTATGATAAGTTGTATGCAGCAGCCTACTCATAAATCTAGCAAAAAAAAATATATATATAAAAAATATTTGTTGAATATTTTTATAAGAAAAACGACTGAAGCTGCAAAAATTTATCGATTATTTATTACGAATTGTTGGCATAAACAGGATCTACGTTCAAGTTAATAATGATTTTTGTAATCAATTGCGCTGATTAATATTTAAAGATGACATGAATAGTAAATTTCGAAGACTGATGAGCTGAGGAACAGTTTCGAACTCAGCTAAACATACACTGTTTTTCTCAACGATGTCTGAGTTTAGAATTTATTTTATCAATTATTTTAATTTTTGTCACTTTCTTTCCTTATTATTTTTTTTTTTTTTTTTTGTTTGGATGAAGTTTTCTCTTCTTTTGAAGGGCCAATTATTCCAATATAATCAAAAGAAATTTGAGTTCATTCTTTTCCACGTTTGTCAATATTTTGTTGACTTGATCAGAGGAATCTTATTACACAAATTTTTTTATTATTTATTTAATATCTTACCTTTGCAAATAATTTGTAATAGCTGACTTTTAACCATGTTAAAAAAGGGTTACGTACAACATAGCTATGATTATTATGAGAGTATTCACGCTGTTGAACTCTTCTTAACATCTCAGTACTTATAGTTGGATAATGAATGTAACATCCAACCTTGCAATTTCCAATAAAACGAAACAGAGGTAAAGTAAACGAGTACCCCATCGTGTCAAGGTATATATCTGGGGGAAATTTAACTAAAGCTTCCAATCCCAATATCATTGATCCAATACTTTGGCCTAAAAGAGTGAACACAGGATACCGCTTTGCTTCCACTAGATATCGTAGCTTAAGATACACAAAAGTAATGCTGTCATTCTCAAGATTTATGTTAAATACATTTTTCACTTTATTTAGAATACTGTTTGGCGAACTATCCACATCACCTGTATATATTATCACTTTAACGTTGTCATATTTTGCCTTAAAAAAAAAACAAATAATTGAAATGTTGTAAAACAAAAAAAAAACAATTTCTTTTAAAAAATTCAAAATGAATCATAGATACAATATTTTTCGATATAATTGATATTGCAATAACCCTTTTATGTTGATTGGAGATTATGGAATTATTATTGGCTTAATGTGTTACGCAGTACCAGCAAATTGTTGGAGTTAAGAAGCATGTGCCACTTTCAATTTACGGACACCTTTTCCAAACCGTCAGTAAAGACGTAAAGGCGTCGCGTTGAATTTTAAAATAATGTGCCTTATAACTCAAGAGAAATTACAAGGGTAAAATCTAGATATTAAAATATGTGTAGAAAAAATAATATTATGAAAACACTTTTAGAATATCACGAGAGAATTAAAGTGTTTTTTTTTATATTATGTTTATTTTGAATACACCTACATACTTGGTGTATTCACACAAAACTTTTGAATAAAATTGCATTGTAATACAAAAACTAAGAAAAATTATTCAGGGGTTTTCATATACAAAATTTATTTTGTTGGAGATCATAGGAAACAAATATGCTTTTAATTTTTCCGTGTTAATTTGTACATTTTTTTTTTCAGGTATGTACATATGTATGCTCCTCACATGTACATATGTATGTACTATTTATGTAAGTGCATTCCTACGATGTAAAAAACAATAAAAAGGTAGAGGTCTGTTAAAACGCGTAAAGGATTCATGTTTTATAGGCATTTTGTCAATTTCTTTCAGTATTCATCAAGGTAGCAATGATACGTGGCGTTAGAAAAATAATCGTGTTCAGAATAAATACATACATATATACTTATGTATATATGTGCATACGTATGCAAATATTTATGATTTTTAAACACAAACAGAACACGGTACAGCATTGATAAGCATTTTAAGAAAGCCATCCCGTATGAGAAGTTTACTTTGCAGTGTTGGGCGACATTCTGTTGTTTCACCCATTTCCCATATTAAACTCAGACCACCTTACTGGTGTAAGTGCGGTTTTCATTATTGAAAAAAAAAGATCGACAAACTACGTACACATACAGTTTCTTATGACCATTTTCTTTCCTTCTCCTAAAACATGTTTATAAAATTGTTAATAGCAAATTACATAGCATACATACATATAGTATGAGCCAAAGTTAATATACGAAAAGTACCTGAATAGCTCGTACGGCACACCATAACACACGCTCCCCTCCACCTCCAGCATTACAGTATGGGTGAAATACTCCAACGTTTACGCTTGGATTTCGAGTCTCCAACTTTTCTTTTCTAGATTTCACATACTTTCGAAGGGAGTATATTAATACCGCTAAGCATAATCCAATTGCAAATAAAACTGCGCTAGCTCCGTAAAATCTATTGGAAGAGAAAATATTAACACAATACACTATTTATTTAAATAAATCTTACATTTTCAAAAACATTCTCATCCACAACATCACGTATCAATTATATTCCAACAGCTGTACATTTTTTTCTCTTTTCTGCTACACCCCACGCAAAGATGGCGGCGTAAAAAAAATTTACATATGTTATAATGTCTGTGCAAGTTACCAGCTGATGTTTGAAAAATGAGTTCGCGGACTAAAATGTTATTTGTATTCAAATTTTGTATTATTATTATTAATTATAAATAGCTACATATATATTTTGTATTAAATATTCTGGAATGTTTTTAGGTCAATTATACATTTTTTCGCTCTTTTCGGGTTATTTCTGACTCTTCTTAAGTGTGGTAGCACTGAGATGTATGTACGTGTTGCATTAGTCTGGCAGCATTTTATTTATTGTTCTTTTGTGCTTCAGAGTTTTGTTTTGGAAATGGAATACTTGCGACCTATATGGAACTGTTTTAAAACATTTTGCAGTTGCTTACATTGTTCGGAAGAACTTAATAACCAGGTATTGGTAAAGATAAATGTCAAGGATAACAATTATATGTTTTTGTGGATTTTAGGGGTATGAGCCAACTGAACGTACTCATTTGTTAGCTGATCCAATCAACAATAGTCCAGCATTGCGTAGAACGAATTCGGACAATATAAGCAATGATTACGCCCATTCGCTGCCAAAAAAAGATGATCAAAACGCACTTTGTCGTTTAGTTCAGAATACCGCTATGTGAGTATAATACACATACATACATATGTACAAATTTAATAATAATAATTATGTAAAAAAAGCTTGAAATAAATACATAGAAACTTTTTGATTCATATAATGAATACTTTGCAGCAATATGATTGATGTTGGTGCAATGGACTCTCACAACTTGGAACATCAAGAATGTGATGATCGAATAAAATTGTACTCGCAGCGTCTGCAGCAGCAATGGAATAATGTTCAACATCCATCACATTTCCAAACAGGCATGTCGTATTTTGATATAATAGTGCCCGAGTTGCTGAAATTTCCTTTTCACTTCTTTTTTAGGAATTTTGAAGGACATTTCAAACCCTGAGAAGTTATTAGCGTTGCCAGTTGCTTTAGAAGATATTCTACAGGTAATTTATGCATTATGTCTAGTATCATAACTATTGTTTAAATAAACATACATATACATGTTTTCTTTACAGATTAATAGTGCTATTGTACAATGGCATACAGCATTACAAGACGTTAAAATAGAACATAAAGAATCGATAGTTGTCTCTTTTAGGATTCCATAGTTAAGATTTAATATTTTTGTAATGTGTATAAAATTCTGGAAAATGTTTAGTTTAAATATATATATCAATAATATATGCTCGTACTTTTATGGTATTATTAATATAATATTTAAACTGCATACCTACATAAAATAAATACAAAATATAACTGGTATCTATTTTTCCCTACTGTGCACTTTGATCCAAGTATTGAGTAAAATTTTAAAGAGAGACATTCACGTATATCATTTTTTTATTAATTCAAATTAAAAATCAAGCCTGCCAGGCCAAATATGATTGTTAAATTGAATTAAGAAAAAACATTAGAGCAATCCCGGCGAGGGAAACCCTATTTCCTAGCTTCCATACGGTCAATAAAGAAATTATTTCTAAGAATTTTTAATGATTTATTATAGGCATACGTTTATACAAAAACGGGACTGGTCTCATGATGCAGTCTTTTCTACAAGTTTCGACATTAGTTTCTGCTCCTTTGCTTTACGTTTTTCTTCCTTTTGCTTCTTCCTGTCCTCTCGTTCTTTCTGTTCAAGCATCTCTTTAAAACGTTCATCTTTTGGGTCAATTTTGTAGCCAAAATGTCTCCGCACTTCCTCTATCAAGCGATCTTTCCTCTCTTTTGCAGCAATTGCATCGGCCTCTTTCTTATACAATTTTGCATTTAAATCATGTTTCCATTGATTCAGCTTTTCAAGCTTCTTAGAAATTTCATCTTCCCGTTTTGACATTTCCGCAATTTTAGAGCTTTTCTGAATTTTATACTTACTAATCATGCTTTGAAGTGTCTCGGGTTCAGACAGTTTTTCATAATCATTAGATTTAATGGTCTTGGCCCTAAAGCAAATTTTAGGATTCACACCACTTTGAGCGCCATAACGACCAAATATTTTGCGTTGATACTTTTCAGTTAAATGAATCCAAGAACTCGGCTCAACATAAGGTGTTTTATTATGAAGCATATTTCGATGCTGAGGCAGCAGACCAGATTTGTCGCGGGATATCTCTCGTGTCGGACTATCAGGAACTTCATCAATTCCATCCTTTAGGTGTGCTGTTGAAAGGTTTCGCCGATAAATGTTACCAACTCCATTAAATAGACTTTTATTCCTTCCAAGAACTGACATGTTTCTACGTTAAGTAACAGAGAAGCAGACAACCAGGGCGAGCAACTGATATTGACTAGCAGCCGCCTTCTACATATATTTCGAAGCCGCTACTGAAAAACTGTATGTTAGACATACTGAAAAATTTATGCTAAACACATCTAGACCGGGGTAAAAAAATATATATCAGATCGCCAATGTTTCATACCTGTACCACCACAATTTTTTGTATTATACTCTTATGGCATCAGGAATGTTTGAATACTGTCTACATATAGCCGGCGATAAGATTTTGCTCATCAGCTGGCGCCGACGAGTCCATCGGCTTTGCTTTCTGCCTGTCAATAATTTGTTTAACCAGTGAGAATTTTCGTCATCTAACAACCTACATAAACGGTTTTTATTAAATTAAAAGGAAATGAAATCAATGAAACAATTTGTATTCTCATGTATTTTCATGTGTCAACTTTTTGCTACCTCAAAAGTAAGTAATGAAGCAATTATTGATAGATGTACCAGGGAACTGCACGGGCGCACGGAAAGAAAACTAATATTGTTGCTCACATACATTTGCACAAACATTTACTTTTGTATTCCTACTTTTAATATCGATATTTCTCATTTCAAGGCTTACTTGGAGTACGATGGATGGATAAATATCGAATTGCATCATGGTCTGAATGCTAACGATTTTGACGACTTCGTATACCGCTCCAATATATCAATTCCAAGTTTGAGTTCCGGTCTTTCAAATGTAGTTCAAACTGCTTTAACAACAAATGATTTGGGTAAATTAAAGGTAGAGTAAACAGTTACCGAATATGGAAGTTGTAAAGCTAATGTTTGTTTTATTAAAGGAACTTTCAATGTACAATGAATTTTATCGTTTAAAAGCGATAGTAAAATATCCGAATGGACTTAAGAAAACATTTTTTACAGCAAATAAAGCTTGTAACTTACTTAGCAACAATTTAGATGATGAAATATGGGTTACGATTGATGCCAATGGTTATGTTAATGCAATTTCTTTATCCACATCTCAAGGTGGTAATAGTAACTGCTTAAACGTTGACTTTGCAAATTTATCAACAACAAAATTTAATACGGAGGTACTAATAAAACACATCGAACACGCACCTATACCAGACACATCTAGCTTTATCCAAAAAATAGAAAGAGAACGTGAAGCAAGAGAACGCGGAGAGAGCAAAGATAACCGTGGATTCTTTGCAAAATATGTAAGTAAATTTGTTAATTTTAATATTGCATGTATTTGTATAGGTACATGTATTTAAAACATTAGTACATAATCAAATATGACCTCATACCAAAAACTAATTAGACAACAGTGTTATGAAAATAAACGGTACTATTCATAAACCTGCAGCAAACCTCGAAAATTAAGAGCATGGAAATAAAAAAGTGTGCGTATGTACATACATAAGTGCGAGCCTTGTAAAATTTAAATTTTTAAAAACTTACGTTTTGCGTTATTTGGTTTGAATTTTGTCCGCATACTTTTGACTTTGCCTTTGGATCACTTTGTTTCCTATTTGCTTCAATGTAAAAATCATACCGCCCTAATATTAATATTTGAAAAATAAACTTTTTTTTTTGTCTTTCAGTGGATGTATATAATACCTGTGGTTCTTCTGGTGTTCATATCTGGAGCGACTAACCCCGAACAACAAAAATAAATATGAAGCATTGCTCTAATATAATGTGGAAGCTTTATTGAGGAAGGGCTTTATTATTCTTAGTATGTCTTAACAAACATTTGAATTTTAAAATAAACACTCTTTCCATCTTATTTTTTGTTTAACAAGATTTTAATTGTTTTAATCCATTATGGGTAGTTTCGATATATCCCATTAAATTTAATTTTAAATACATTTTATTCTTTATGAATATACCCCTTGGTGATCAAACTGTGGGTTTATCAACGAAAAATTCAAAATTTTATTAATTATCCTTTTTCAAAACGAAGAAGGACATTAAAATACAATTTCAGGTCTTAAAGAAGCTACAACTAGACATAATAGTGAAAGGACGTCAGAAACGGGTATGACGGCAAATAGGTTAACATTTTCGAATTCAATGCAGAAACGTTGAGTTTGTCAATATTACGGTGAGAGGAGTGAAAAAGTGCACTGTATTTTGTGTACATACAGTTTTTGTTGAGTATCTCATTCTCATGTCAAGAAATATGAGAAAATACTAAACAAAAGTTTTACTGCATGGGTAGAAATGCAGTTTCAAAAGAGAGTTTGAAATTTTTTGTAGCAAATGTTTCATAGCATGGACGAGCACTCAAGGAAAATAAACATAATGCTTGATGTAAGGCACATTGTATAATAAAAATGAAGTATGTGTATATATATTTTTAATTTACAATATAGGTTTTTTAAATATATACATCATTTTTATTGTTTTGAATAAGAAAAACAAGCCATAACAAAAGATTACATAAACTAACTCTAGAGTTTACTCCATTCGTTATGCCCATTTTATATTCCATGTCCAAGTCAAGCAGCAAGTCATGGTTCCGTGTATAAAATTGGTGAATATCGCTAATCTGAAAATACACAAGAAAACCACACACATTGTAATTACATATACATATGTATATATTTTTTTTAATTTGCATGCATGTGTAGCAAGAGGTTTTATGCAAATTGCATAATTGATAATCGTAGGCATACTGTTTTTCCTTCGTGCCAACATACGTTGTGTGTTTCTATAATAATATAAATTTGATAAGCTTTTTGCAATAGAAGTTATCGGCGAGAAGAAATTAAGCATAGTCTGTCTTACCAGGAAGTTTTAGTTTTGGCACTTGGCATTTTGTTTTTATTTTCGGCAAAACCTTTTAGGATTTGTTGACACTGATCAAGTGTATTTTTGAACGATACTCTTAAAATTTCAAGAGCAGCATTGTCAATAAGTGCTAGCAAAAAGCGACTTTGCCATTATTTGCTTTTGAAAATTATGTACATATGTGTGTATGTATACATACTTGTTATACTTAGTTCAATTTGCATTTTGGAAAAATATTGAAAATTTATTTTTTTTTTCTCTAAGCATACGCACCTCATTCCATCCATATTTATTTCTCGCCTGTACTATGGCCTCATACACAGCATTGTGTTCTAAATTTTTAATGACATATGACATAATGTAATGTGTACTGTCCGTTCGTAATGCAGTTGGTTTAATATGATATTCATGCCATTTTCCAGGATGTTGGTAGGTTTCGTTCATCTGAAATTGATTGGATATTGACTGAATTTGCTACTGTATAAAAAATAAGTTACCAAAAGTCGTCTGTATAAAAGTTTTATTTCTTCTAGTGGCGGAATAGACTCGATAGTCCATGTAAGGTTATAATGATCCAATGAGCCACTTAGTGCAGGTGATATAAAGTCTGCGGGGCCAGGTCGACCTGAAACTTCAATATATTTCTTTGTTCGTCCCAGGGCATTATCAGCCACACAACTGTAGTTTCCAAAGTCTGACGATTGAAAATTTCTAATTATAAGGCTATATCTGTCATCTTTGGGATACATGGAACGCCTATCCGTTTGGTCCAGTAAGAACGAATTTTGGTACCATAACATCTAAAATTGTATTAGAAACATGGACATGTAATTTCAACCAAAAAATAAAAAAAGTTGAACTATAGCTGTCTCTTCTGTATTTTCTAGCCGTGTATATGCCGACACTTCGTTGGTGCCACCCAACTCGTCAGCAGAACCGAACTTTTCGAGAAAAAAAAACGTTCACACCTTTTTCTAAAACATATAAAGAGACTTTTCACACTTTTACATACTGCAATAGGTGACATCAACAATGCGTCAACATGTAGACTTGTGGCAAATACGGAAGAAACAGAAATACTTTTTCGATTAATAAATAAGCCATAATAGCTGATAATGTATAAATTTTTTTAATTATAAAAATAGTTGAACACACCTCTGAATTGACATCCCCATGTACAACACATACCAATTCTATATCATAACCCTCTGATGCATGAACCCAAGATTTTTCAACTGTAATTTCTGGCGGAGCTGTAAGCAAAATAACAAAATGATTTAAATCTGAAGAAAGTGGTATGTAAAAATTAATAATGAGGACTAAAATTGTAATGCTTCAATAATAAACAGAATTAGTTTAAATGTTTTGTTTTTTTACATCGCGCATCGTCTCTTGGTATAGGTATAGAATACAAACGTTCGCTTCCGCACTCTTCTACACAGAAATTTAATAGGCCGTATGTGAATTTTTTCCCGATTCCTTAAGGCTCTTCGGTAAAATGGTTATAATTTGTTTCTAAACTTATTGACAAAAATGTTTTTCATGTAATTTAATTTACTTTCTTATATTTGGCTGCTACTGTATGCTGTGTATGTACATAGTTATGTATGTATGTGCATGAGCTAGACTAGCTTTTCTACTATCGATGCAAACATTATTATCTCTAAACATTCATACATACGTATGTATGTATTTTTGCTGTTGAAATTCTCGTCATAATTCAGTATGATGCGGCGCAGCTATCGAGAGATCGAGAGTTTCGAGTTCTTTATATTTATTTCGTTTGCAGCAAGCCTTATGAGTATATTTCAGTTTCGGATTCCATTTGTAATTTCCACAATTTTATTTACGACCGCTTTATGTATACATATGTACTATGTATGTACATATGCATACATATACATACATATGTGTATATACATATGTGTATATGTGTATTGGCAGAAAAGACGACTTAGCTATTGCCATCTGTATGTTATTGAAATAGCGCTTCTGAGAAAATCCAATCCATCGAAAAGCTTTCCGCTTTCCGACTTGTAAGCGAACAGTGAACAGTGAGAACCTTTAAAAACTTCTTTTGCTTTAATTTTTCTGGGGATGTTCTACATTAAGCAATCTATGTTATGTCATCGATTTTACGATAGTTTTTGGCATAAAGAAAAAAAAGTTCCAAAAAAAATTTTTTTTTCGCGGCGAAGAGATTTTCAATTCTTTATTTTTGTGTTTAAGGAAACGAGTTTTCAGTAGTTTGCTCGGTTAGTTCCAACGTATACTTAATAAAACAGATTTAACTCAATACGTATACGTTGAGCAAATCGTTAAGCGGCCAGAAAACAAACATACAAATCGAGAGGAAAAACTAACGTTTGACATTCACATAAGTAGATGAAAAACATACATACATACATACATATATGTATATGAAAAATAATAACTATGTATATGAAACATAATTTTACTTTTCCGTTCTTGCTGTTGCTGAAGAATCCGCAGAAAAAGAATTTGCTGCAGAAGCGAACCACAAAGAAGAAGGGTAACATAAAGTATGTAAAAACTAAAAAGGCTTTTTTTTATACATATAAAATTTAGATGAAATGTAATATTCTAGATATTGGAAATTTCCATACAAAAAAAAATGTTGTTACATTTTTTAACATACAAGCAATAAAATTTAGATGAAATGTAATATTCTAGATATTTGAAATCCGAGATCGAAAAAATTATATGCATACACATTATTGTTAGTATAATTATACAAAAATCCTTGTGTGTGTGTGTGTGAGTCTTAGATTTTCTAGTATATAGCTCGTACAGTTGTTCAGATTATTTAACCCTTTCGTTTATATTCGAATTCCTTATATGCATGTCTCAATACAATATGATTAGTGCAAAACCTCGATTCGACAAAAATTATAAAAAATACCTTAATAAACTTACATAATATTGTTAGTTGAATATCCATGGATACTCGTTCCTTAACACCGTTATCTGCTGAGCACTGATACACTCCTGCATGATGTCTATCAACGTTTTCCAAAATTAGAGTTGAACTATCTGATAGATGTGTAGGGCCCGAGAACATATCTCTTTTAAACCAATATATGGTTGGAACCGGATTTCCAGACGCTTTGCATTCGAGGGTCACAGTACTTCCTTTTCTAGCTGTTACTTGACCATTGTGTGGCAGAGCACGGAGAGTGGGTGGAACTGAAATAGAAATGTGTATTGGTAAAGCTAAATGCGCTAAATAAATTTATCGATTATGTTATTTTCGAAAAATAAAAACTATTTTAGAAAGAAGAGATGGGAGAGAGCTCCACACGGTTTTCAATAATTAGCAGCGTCTTTTTTGTACATCCGCTTGTGAAGTTGTAAGCTAAGTACACACCGTATTGCTTAATCGACAACTTAGATACGGTGAAACGCATTGAAAAAAAAACTATATGGTTGTTATTTAACAATATTCTTAGGGTGTACTATTGTCAAACGCGGATATGTCCGAGCTGAGGGGAGCACACGGTGGAACAACCACCAAACTCAAAAGAATCGCATTATACGAAGACTCCTGCAAATGATTTTGAATAAACAAATGTAAAAAATTAACATGTCAACATTTTTACACACAATTCATTTCGCGAACTTGCGAACCTAACAGAAAAAACAAATAAAAGAAAGGAATGGGCAAATCCGTTCTTAAGTTATGCAGTCATATAGCTGGGCAATTTGATCTATACTAATGTTTTTTTTTTGTCTTACCTAAAATTTCTACAGTATGGACTTGATCTCTATTTTCTTGATCGCCTAGTTGACAAATATAATCGCCAGCATCCTGTGTCTTGACACCATTGATTTGGAGGTTATAGTCTCCAACTATCTTAAACCGTGCATCTCTTGTTATTTTTAAATGGCCTGCTGTTAAAACTGATGACCCCTTTCTCCAAAGAAGTACAAACGATCCCAAATTTTGCACTTTGCATGGAAGTTCGATTGTTTCTCCAACAATAACTTTGTATAAATGTCCCCGTGATAAAAATTTTGGAGCGACGGAGGGCGTTTCGTTATCTGATTCAATATACGACCCGTCGGCATGGGACTCTAAAAGAAAATCAAGAAGGTTTATAAAGTTATCAATGTAATATGTGCATGTGTTTGCATGCATCCGAAATTCATCTGAAAGTGTTGTATCACATTTTAAAAATAAAACTAATTGATTTATTTCAAATTAAGCCATAAGAGCAAAACACGCAAGTGCATTTTTAATTAATTTTCCTTAAATGTGGTGTACATTTTCCGACAAAACCGGTGCTTATTTCTTGCTACGACGTTATTGCTACACTCCTCAAGAATGTGGAGTAATAGTTCCGAGCTGCCATTTACTACCATTTGACAAAATTATAGTATGGAAGATACTATAATTTAGTGACAACTTTTGCGCCACTTTCTAGTGGCGCAAAAGGTGTCCTTGTCTTCTTGAAGGAAACATGTTTAAGGCAAACATTTACAAATTTAGAAATTCAAGAAATTTTTGCCTAAACGCTAGTCGGAATTTTAGCATTAGTTTTTGGGCTCTTTAGGGCATTGCTTTTAAGTTAGCTTAGCTGGAAATATTCTTATGATCTAGTCACACAGCACAATAGCATTTTTTAATTATAGTTCCTCGATATGTATGTACGCAGAAATTTATATGGATTCTAGAAACTTACCTGATTTCGGTATGTACAACATCGTTGAAACAAATAGGAGGAACGCACATGTTGACAGTTGATTAATATACATGACGTTCGACATCTAAAAATAAAAATTGGTTTACGGTTAATATTTACATACTGCCCGAACAGTAAGGGGTTAATTTAGTTAAACTGTAAGTTCAGGATACTTGGAAACTTTTTGTCGATATTTTCGCTCTCACTCTCATAAACATATGTATGTAGGAATATGGATTTTACCCAAATTTAACCTTTTCATTCCATTAGCATGCATTTTAAAATATTCTCCAGATCAGAAGAAACTTACTAAACTTCTACACATAATTTGTCAAATAAGCGATTAGTAAATGTATAATAGTTTTTTAGTAAAACAATGTTCTATTACCTCAATGCATAAATGAAATGTTTATCAGGAGAGTAGTCTTGAGTAAAATTTCAGGTCTCTGGCTTCAGTGGATTGGGTTGGAAGCCTATACATCACTCAGACACATTATTTTTTTTATATTACTATATTCATACATATGTGGATGCCTAGAAGTATACTATGTATGTATGTAAAAATGTACACTCATATATTTATAATTTTATTTATTATCTCCCTATTGAATTTCTTAATGCTGAGAATCAGATGATAGTTGGGAAGGCAAAAGAAGTAAATTCCAAACAATTGCTTAAAAACATTTTTTTCGTGCAACATTTTTTATTGCACATGCAATAAAAACACTTTATAAAATAAAACTACCACCCGCGCAAAAATTTTAAATATTAAGGCATTAAATAGTTAATTGGGATGTTGAAAGATGTTCAAGAAATTTTCAAAGCTTATATGGTTAAATTGATATGAAGAGCCGAAAGTTGACTTAACATTCATTATTAATATGATTACGACAAATTCCGCCGAAGATCCGACTATATTTCGTCGGGAAAGTTATTATTAAAAAGTCCGATATAACTACGAAATTGTCGTACTACAGCACTCTCATGGCTGTTGAGAAAAGAGTTATTAAGAATAAGAAAAATATTTAAAAAAGTTTTAGGAATATATATATACATATGTATATACATATGTATATGTATATTTATATGTACATATATATATATATATATATATATATATATATATATATATATATATATATATATATATATATATATATATATATATATATATATATATATATATATATATATATATATATATATATATATATATATATATATATATATATATGTATATATATATACACACATATGTAATTTATAAAAAAAGATCTATATTATATACGTACAGTATGGATATAGATGCATATACATATGTGTCTAAAAATATATGTACATACATACATACATATGTATGTATATTCTTTGTGTAGATAAAATTTTTCAACCGCTGGCACAAACTTTTGCATTTCCATTCGTACATATGTATGTAGATTCAATATACATAAGTAAGAGCTGCAACTTTTGCATTTCCATTTGTACATGTGTAGATTCAATGTACATAAGTAAGAGCAGCAACTCATTAAATCAATTTCACTTCTAAAATATGTAATAATCCTTTTAAATGACTTTTCATTTGAGTTCTTAACTTTTATTGTTATTTCATATCATGTGGTGTGCTTACATACCCTTTAAATTATTGATATGCACTTCGATATGAAATATTTTTATATATAACTATATTTTAGTTGCAATAATTGTTTTAGGATCGTACAATTTTTATTTTTTTATTATTTTATTCCGAGATTGATAAATACAATTCAACCCCTATTGTTTTTACAGCAGCCAGTGCGCAAACTCTTGCATTAGCAACCCTGTGGGTCACTGCATTTATACAATTACATGATTTGAAGTAAAAGCAATATTACTTTTCATTTTAGGAATACATTTTTTCTAATGCCAGTTGCATAGTTCAGTGGCAGGGCTGGACAAGAACGTACCTGAATGTAATTAAATTCTAAAATGCATACATATGTATGTTTTTACTCAAATGCCAACGTCTGGATCTCAAATGTCGCAGAGGTGGGGTAATTTATTTATCCTTTTCAGAAATTTCTATGAATTTTGGCCTCGATTTGTTGGGGTATATTTTGGTCGTTAGAACATTTTTCTTTTCATTTGCTCTTTACGTTCCAACAAAAAAAATAAAAAAAAATATACATACATATGTATATATTTTTGAGAAAAAACAATATTGTTATTTTTAAGACTAAACAGGGTGAACATTTTTCTGAAATCGGCTAAAAAATAAAAAATGTCCATGGCGGTACGTGCCACTTACATATAAAAATGTTAACATTTTTTTAATATTTGCAAAATGTTTGGAAATACAGCCATTCGGCTAAAATTTTAAATATTACATGAATAATCTATTTCATGAAAAGCTATGAAAATGAAGTTTTTTTTAATATCCGATTTTTACTACATTGACAGCTGTAAAAAATGTAAATATCATTTAGTAATTGAGTTTACAAGGATGACATGTTAATTATCTTAAATCAATACCTAAGATAACTTGTATCGAATGTTATGAATAATAAGTGATAATCAAAATGTTCCACCTGAAAATTGTCAATTTTTGTTAATGAATGCAGTTTCATACCTTGGACATATCAGATGTCCAAGCGTACACATTATTGTAGCATTAATTTTTAAAGGTGTTTAAAATTAATCGGGTGTGATAATGATGAAGTAAGTAAAATGCCGGTCTTCTTACGGTTATGGTTATGGTGTACTCGTACAGTTCCCTGGTATGTGCACACATTCATATATATTATTGTCATTTGATCTCTTGTGTAAATGCGGCATACTCTTGCTGTCCTATTTATGTTCTTCAAAGCGCATTCCTTTTAATTTCCGTTCTTCTGTTACTTTCGAATACTATTTATAAGATCTCCTTTACATATATGATAAATACATATACATATGTACATATATGCATACACATGACCATTTCGGATTACAAAAAAAAAGACCCTACTTCTCAATTTCTACTGTTCTGGTATTTAATGAGTCCATATTCGTCGTTTATCTTTATTTATGGCAAAATATAAGGAAACCAGAATCCTTAATAGCATACTTGGTAAACACCAGATAACTGTAACGTATTGCAGTAAGTATACCATCGCATATGTTTGGTCTGAGTAGTCTCAGATTACACCCATAAAAGCCTGAGTTTGTAACATTTGGATTTATAGAATATATGTACAATGATGGATACATTTTCATGCATGAAGCTTTCGCAAGCCCAAGTAAAAAAAGACAGTACTCATCCAGTTCTCTGGTATGTACATATTACGTACATGTTATATACAATTATTTTTGTTATTACTATCCCTTTACTTACGTTGCGTAAATTAGACCGACTGCTGTCTTTTTACCTTGATTTCTGTTCTCCTGGTAATTCAAAAGAAAGCATCGAACCGCCGCACAAAAACTTCAACTTTCTTGGTCTCCCTCATTGGAAACGATTTTTGCAATAACCTTTGCAGTACTTTAGAAAAGCCATTTCTTTGAGGTTCTTTGACGCTGAAATTCAGGAGTAGCATGATGAAAAACTAGGAAAGACAAGTCAACTTTGTTAAAATCAATTAAAGCTGGTATCGTTGGAAAGAATTCAACGAGCCAACTTAAGAATAAACGTTTTCGAAAAAAAACTGAGAATCTAAAAAATTTACACCGGGACTCATAAAAAATGTATTTTAACGTTTTATTTTTTATGATTACCAGTATTAGAATTTATTAAAAAAATAAGCTTTAATGTTGCAAATAAGGCCGTCGTTTTCAAAATTGTATTACAAAAATGTCATATTGCGAAATATGTACGCAAAATTTTTGTTTAAAGGATGCTTTTTTGTTTCAGTGTATATGTTATCCATAAGCATTTTTGCTGTTACCATTCCAAGCATACCTACCATGATTTCTGTCCTCCTTGTAATTAAATTAATGCAAATCGTGTGGAAAATTTAATGAAAGATTTTAACTTTCTTATGCTTGTTTATTTATTTATTAATGTGTCTTGATTCGGTTTCTCGAGAGTACGTATTTTGTTTTTATTTTTGTGACGCTGCCTCTAAGCGATCGAATACTGCTTAGTAGACGGCTTCAGCGCATAAATGTTTTTAAGGCAGATTAAAAGGATAATAAAACATTTTAGGCGCGCACCTTACAATAGAACTGTAAGCATACGAATTTACCTTCGATGACTCATCGTTCGATTTTACTGCACAAAAACATCCCAAAATAACACTCACCTGTAAATTTTATTATATACATATGTATATACATATAATCGTTTTGTAAAAAAAAATTGTTTTGCTTGTTTTTACGCTGTAATGATATTTTTCCAGAGTTTTGTTTACCCTGTGATAATCACATTTTAAAGAAGTCGTATTAAGTACAGCAGCATGTGGTAAGAGTCAGAGATAAAATAAGTGCTCGTATATGTATATGCATAACAATCTTGAAAAATATATTTGAATAATACCAATTTAATTACAGTGTGCCACAAAAGAATTGCGCGATCTTGTTTCATATCATGTATGTAGGTTACTAGCACTGAAAATATTACATTAATTATTTTTATTTATTGCAACAGTGGACGGCATTTAGTACCACATGAGAAAAAAAAAACTAAAATAAAAGATTTGAGATGGAGTTTTTTTTTTGTTCAATTTGGTAATGTCGCTTTTTGACTCCAAACTGGGGTTCGTTCACAAATTTTTGTTAAAAAAACATATTACAATAACGATGACTCTGAAAGATCTTTAACAACTATTGCTGATCAAAAAATTAATACATAAGAATAACCTTGAAAAGCTTCATAATGATAGCGTGTCTATTGCTTTCAAAAAAGTGACATTATGGACGAATTGAGCTCATATAATTTCGGGAACGTGATGCTGCCATACCCTTTCCATAAAAAAAAAAATATTTACCAGTCGAGATGCATATCTGTTAAGAAACTAATTTTCCAAAACAACAAAGGAAAAAAAAGAGTTAAAAATCATAATTATTTGAAATTTATTACATCCGTTCGATAAATAATGAAAACTATTAAACCCAACTGCAAAAGATGTCATGTCATAATGTTGACTGACACTGTGACATAGTGAAACGTGTCATAAATGACGCAAGGCGTCATACCACCTCCCTCGAGGTGGTTATGACGGTTGAGTGGCAATTTACTTGCAGTACAGCCGATTGCCATGGACAATGCAGTTCCCCAGATGTTAAGTGCAAGGACTGAACCATCATTGGGCAGCAAGAGAGTCTGTTGCAAGACAACAGCACCCCAATATACTTATATCGTTTCAACCAATATTTTGATGGCAACTAGCAGTCACTATGTTTTGATACCTCAGCCTGTGACCAATCGAGCAAGTCCGATGGAGCATCTTGCACATCTTTACCCCGATTACAGAACAGAATAATAGGCGTCATTTTCAGCCTTGCGGGGAGAGATATACTATAGAGTAAAATAACATTTTTTCGCCCACTTATATGGTATGGTGAGTTCTGGCTTAAATTATACAGTATTCTAAATTACCGGGCCTCGACCGGGCTGAATAAATTCGAACAAATCGCAAAATTCATTTTTATTAAGATATATTTTACTGACTACGATATAATTAAAATTGTTTGGGTTTCTTAATATGTATGTATTTTCAATTATTTGTTAGCACTGTCACTTTTATTTCCTATTAATTTAATAACCAATGAATGCATCGGTTTTAATGATTTGCCTTTCCTGATTTTTTTTTTTTTTTTGATATACGCATGCATGTAATGAACAATTTGTTGAAATTGTATGTAGTTATCTTTTGTTCGCTGATTTTTAAACAAAAACAAGTAGCAAGTGGCGCCTATAATAACATTACCAAACGAACAATGATACAGAAATACTGCAAATGAACAGTGAGATCGATATCCTTTATGTATGTATGTATGTATGTATGTATGTATGTATGTATGCATGTACATGCATATGTATGAACGCACATGCACCAGCACGTACATATGAATAAGAATATTTATTCATGCATGCACAACGACTTTATTACTTTCGTTTTCATGTTTAGAATGAGTTTAAATAAACAAAGGTGCTTCCAGATAATGTGTACATACATATTTACATATGTATGCACTTACATACATAAAGGAATAAGATTTTGTTTGTGTGTCTTTTATTATTTAGGAACTTGTGGTGACGTCTAAATCCATATCCTCCTCCTGCGTGTACACGAATTTTGCAATTCGGATTATTTACAATCTCTTGGAAATAAAGTCGCTACATCGAATACAACGAAGTAAAACATGTACTTACATACATACATACAAACATTTTATTTTTGGAAAAGTATTGATCGAAGACTGCGACTAGACTTGATGTTCACCTCTACAGCAAGACGACGAGTCGTTTTATTGCGGCAGCAACAGTCTTTGCGAAAAGTAGATTCGTTTTGGTAACCTTTGGATGTTTTTTTTTTTTAACAATATCACTTCAAACCATTTTGCTGAATGTCTAGGAAACTCGACACCGAAGTCTAGTGAAAACAAACAAAGAAAATACCAGCCTTGTTCAAGTGGGAGCCAAAAGGAGGTATTAGGGATCCGGTTTTCTAAGATTTGTTCTGGTTCCCGACAAATTATGCTGGTTCACTTTTGAAATTATTTGCCACTCCTAATCATATGATAGCAATGATGTGATTTTACGCTACAAGCTGGAGAAAAAAACGGCAGCCAGACATTTTGCCTGTTTCAGTATTAAGTTTTTCTCTTTTCAGTATCAGTTGTGTTTGCGAACTTAACCGCCGATCGATGTTAAGACCCAAATACTTATGTATATTCCTTTGATTAAGTTACTGTAGCTCAATTTGAAGGTAAAATGACAAGTATGTGTGTAGGTAGGTAAAAACGTAATAAAGAAATTAAGACAATTATCAAGGATTACAGCGTGTTTTACGTTTTTTTTTTTGGTTTTGTTTGTACATATACATACATATGTATGTGTGTCACGTTTATTGCTGTGGGTTATTAAATTTTCTTCCAGAATTTCATTTGCATTTATATGCATACATACCTCGACATTAGTTGTGCTATTTTCGTGTCAAATTACTTCAACACCAATACAACAAACATTTTATGGCGAATGCCAGCACCATTCAAAAAATCACCAGCGTCTCGCGTTACAAGCAAGACTGTTTTCCCTCTCTGTTACTCTTTACGCCAGCAAAATAAGTAATTGTTACAAAATACTCACTTATCGCTTGTGGACGGATGTCTCGTCATGATGTTGCCAAAAGGCAACATCGGCGCAAATATTAGGCAGATTTTAAGAAGAGCACGACAGGTACTTACTCCAAACAGAACAGAATAGAAACTAGCTATTTAAACGGTTACGTTTCAGCGCTAAATCATCAGAGTTAATTACGACGTTAAACTAAGAACAACCAAGGACTTAAAAGTAGAGTGATATTACAAAATAGTTAGTTAAAAATGCCTTCAGAAAACAATAATATTCCAACGCAGTCATCCGGGAAAACGGCAAATAAAAACGAAATGGTAAAAATTGAATACACAGTGATCTTCGCTTAACTGATTTACCCGTTTATTTGATCTTTGCAAAACTGCAACAAAATTATCAGACATGCGACTCAGGGAACAGCTGCAGCTTTAGTGCGTACCGTGTAAATGTGTTATCCTTAAATTGTTACTTTGATTTTTTGTTTTTAATTACAAAATTTTTTTTTGGAATCAATAAGAAAATTTCTGTCCCAACAAAAAAAAAATGCCGATAAAGAAGTAAAGAAATAACCATACTCTAGCCAACCAACCATTTCTAATTCCTAGGAAAAAGTACTGGGGGTTCCAATCGTAACTATCGAGTAAAAACCAAGTAAAACAAAAACAAAATAAACAAAAAGCGCACAGCATAAAGGACGGACTTCGTTCGATCACGAATGCGACGATTTGGCCCCTGAGTTTTGCTTTAGCATGTGATTGGAGGGAAGTAGTTTAACCAAAAAAAAAAAAAAATAACTTCAGAGATTCTATGAAACTTTCAAAGCAGTATGTTAATTTTTAATTATATTTCACTCCAAAGATGCGAATAAGAAGAGGTTCTCCCAATTTTTTTCTATTACTTCTCTCACAGCCAACTTAGTTTTTATTTTTTTTTCCAATATAACATTGGTAAAATTTTCTACACACTTAAAAAGAGAGAGTAATGAAATAAATGAAAACAAAACAGTGGTTGCAAATTACACCCAATGAGTGATTTGACAGAGTTTTTCTAAAACTGAAAAACATGCGTTACGTATGTATGTAGATATACTTCAATTACTTGTTGGTGGGTTATGAAACAAATCTCTGCATATACATACATATGTACATACATACGTTTTCGAAAAACTGTTAGTTAATAATTTTATTTTCAAAATTAGTAACACAATTGCTATAAAAATGCCTCCATTGCGAATTTTTCTTATCAAAAAAAAAAAAAAAAAAAAAAGCAGGATCACGAAAAAGTAATCACTTAATTTTTGTTGCACATACATATACATATGTACATATGTATATATGTACCTGCTTTGAATGTGTATGTGACATTCAGTTCAGCTGTCGAGTACTTCATTTCTAATAATGAAAAACCAATTTTGCAGCTTCAGATCCTTTTTTGTATAAATTTTATCAACAATTTCATTCATTATTCCGCTAACAGTTTGTTAGCATCTTCGGGATAAATATAATAATATTTATACATATTTCAAATGCGAAATATTGAATAAAATTGTTAATAAATTTTATATAAAAAAGGATCTGAAGCTGCAAAAATTAATTTTTCACAAATTAATAAGATCAAATAAAAATTATATACCTACATATTTCATTTCTTATATGTACTTATTTATTTCGCTTGCTTAGAGCTAACAAATCAATTGACATGACATTCCATAATTGATTCCTCGCGCAATTGCTTCAAAAGACGTGCGTTTTCGGAAAATCAGTTAAGTGGAAAGTGAATTAAAAAATTAAGTAGTACTCTCTTATGCGCTACATATCGAGCGTTTGCAGCAATAGGGTCATGACTCCAAAATTTTGTTTGGCAGTAGAAAACGCATTTGAATTTCTAATTCATTCTCAACTTAATGGTAAATGTGAATTTGATATTTCTCTCAAAAGCTAATGTATAAAGTAAAATCACATACAAAATGATCTCACTATGCATATTGGCTCAAAAAGTCGTATTTGGAGTTATGAGGCTATTGAAACAAGTGCTCGATATGTACACGCATGCACATACGCATCCAAACATACATATGCATACTGAGTTTTATATTTCACAGAACTTCAGTCTCGATGCTATGGAAGATGGGTATTTTTATGCTTTAACTGCTCCTTCTGATACACAACCAAGGAGTGATCGTCAGCATAGTAAATCTAAGCGCACACGGACTGTTTTTAGCAGCTTCCAACTTTTTCAATTGGAGAGTATATTTAAAAATCATAAGTATTTGTGCCGCAAACAACGCATCATAATAGCTCTAAGACTATCACTATGTGAGAAGCAAGTTAAAATTTGGTTTCAAAACAGACGCATGAAGTGCAAAAAAGAACATCAAATACTAGCAGCTAAGCCAAACAAAAACAAAGCACAGCTCATGACAGAACAAACAGTTCATAAAGGAACAGTTCAGCGGCTGATGGCATATTCCCAATCTCCAGTGGTGCAACCAACAGAAATACTTTCTTGTACCACTTCTGCCCAAGCAAATACTACCATTAATCAATCTCACAGACCAGATATAAACGAAATTTTGGATCTTTTAGAAGAAAACTCACCGTCAAGCAGCCAGAGTTCCTCCACCTCGTCTTCAAATATTACCAGCTACTGGGTGTATAATATGGGCATACAGGATATTAAACAAGATCTGGAATTGGCCGCTCAGGATTGGTTAACAAATACTATTTGCTGTGAAAATCCTGGCAGCAGCAATGTCCAACAAATCTATGATGTAGCAAATGAGACGTCACTACAACCTCAGCAGCCACCACAATGGACTCCAAATGCCCCCAGTGCTACACCAACTCCTTCAATGAATTTGACTTGGGGAGAACCCATGGTAAAGAGGCTGCATCAGATGTAGCAAAGCCAATTTCAGGTAAATTCACTAATCCATCATTCTCAAGATCACTCCCTAAACCAATCGGCTCTTTTTAGAGCCACCAAACCAGCTTGAAAGAGATTTGTTTTGTATTTTGTATTGCAAATTTATTGGCTAAAGAAACAAGTGGCAGGCCAAGTGGTGAGAAATCTTTATTTGCCAATATTTTGTCAAGAACGATTGCACTAGAAATGATGACTTTATGTAAAGAAACGATGTTACATTCTCTATCATTAACACATTTTAGTAAAACATGACAAGAATAATGAAATATCTACATAAATTTCGACATAAACAATATTATACTTTACTCAAGTCTCAAGTCAGGGAAGTGAATGAGCAATCGCAGAGAAACTAGCGGAGTCTCAAAATAGTAAGAAATTTGGGAAGCATGCAATACCGTGGAAAAATGTATAGTAGAAACGAAAATAATTTTTCGCTGTTTGTAAGCTGCGTAATTGGCAAACAATGGCATTGTACAGTTAAATGTGCTCGCTAAAAAAAAGAGTGATCAAAAAGCGCAAGAGCAAAAACCACGCCATTAGTTAAAATGAGAAACACATCACTGAGAGCTGTGCAAAATTTTCTCCTTGTGTTATTTACCAACAGCTAAATTTTTATAGTTATGGGCGGAGCAACGGTACGCGTTTAGCCAGTGCGATAATTGAACTTGAGATCGTTTGATTTTTTATGTATAAAAAACATTAATCAAAATGTTTATTGGATATTTCATTTTTCTTTGCAGAACGTCCTCAAGAATGTTTACTAATAAATGATTCAAAGTTTTTACTTACACTTACCGTTGAAAAATCACTTTACTGGCTTAAAATATATGGCTTAGTGCTCTATGTATGGGCTCCAATAAAATAAAATTGATTCTTGAGAGCTCCTGAATAAGTGTGGTGTAAATTATTGTTGATACTAATTTATCGACCTTTGTTGTTTAATTTCGTGATTTCCTAATTTGAGCCAGCGAATCTTGTGTATCTTCTCCAGGATAATTTGTTTGTTTTCATGTTATACAATTTTACAACTTCAAAAACGAATGGTATTGACAATTCAACAAAGAAAAACACTTAAATTTCAAGTATTTTGTAATTTTATGTAATTTGTTAGTGGCAATTCATTGTGGGTCCCTTGCACTCAAGATCGCTTCGTGGGTTTTTTCTTGTCAATTTTACTCAATACGATACCACACGACCCGAACATGCACCAAACCAGATTTTCTGATCAAAAACCACAACACGTGTTCATCTATAGTACAATGTATACGTTTTTAATTTTTAACAGATCCAAGATACAACGAGTTCATTTTTTGTATTAAAATATTTACTTACTTATTATTTGCTTTTTAAGGTACTAAATATAGTTAAAGTAAAAGAGAAAAATGGAAAACTAGTTGATTTAAAAATTAATCGGGTATCGTCGGAGTTTCTCTTCCCTTAGGCAAGAATTCTTCCAGCTCGGAATCTTCAATTTCACAAAGATGCACGGAAATGTTGCTGCTGTACGGGCTTTTCTTGCACAAGAACTCTTCCTCAGAATTCACTGAAAAGAAAATTTTAAGCAAAGTTTCAAAAAAAAACAGAAGCCGTCTATTCCTAGACTTACCGTCAATTTTTCTGAAACGTATATGAATTTTTGTTTCGTGTACAAAATTTTTTTACGTTTTAGAAAAACCGACAGTTAATGACCTTTTTAGCCGCAACGACTCAATTTCTATGCTAATGTCAAGATTTATACTCAACGCTGGGGTTAGTAAAATTTTATTAAAAACTGTTTGTTCAAAACTTTTAAAATTCCGAAGCATCTAATACAATACATGACTAACGAGTTTCATTTGTTGTAAATTTTATTTACCTCAAATGGCCGTCAGTCATTATCTGTTAGTGCTACTTAATACCACTTTTGGGTACGAATAATTTTTTTAGTTCTTCTATAGGAAAACAGTATTACCTAGTGTGGAAAAGTGTTTTCACAAAAACCAATTTCATCTCACAAATATTTTTCTGCAGGTTATGTTAAATAAGCAACCTATTATCCACACAGGCATGAATTTCAGGAAGCAGTTAGTGCAACTTCTGTACTTAACAATTAAATGTGCATATTTACCGCTTAGTTTTCTGTTAGAAAATTCCAAGTCGGCTTTGTGCTGAATGAACTTGTCATTCGTAGAACTTTCCCCTTCGGTTTCGCTAAGATTGCTCAATGGTGGCAAGTAGGTGTCAGGATGTCTTACATACATTTTACCTGGAATAAACACAAAGAACTTGAATTCGCAGAAATATGAAATAGTACACCAAGGAAGGCTTAAGTTCACAGGCATTAGTTAAGTGAAAGAAAGGGTCTTGGCAATCTTATTTAGCTAACTAATGTCTGTGAATTTCGGCCACAACGAATATGCAACAATGGCAAATTAGGCTTATTGAAAAGTTGTAATTAATTTAAAGCCCCGAAATTGTTTTTTTTTTAATCTTAATTTTTATACATATGAAGATATTTAGATAATAAAAAAAACGTAATCTTTCTTGTGCTTGGCACACTCAACAATAACTTCTAATATCATAAATTACTGGAGCTAAATGTGGACATTTGAAACATTTTTTAATGTTTGACAGCCCTTTCAGACAACTACATACTACAAACCGTTCAATTCAATTTCTTACCGTTTCGAACATTAATTTTATTTACCGATTACTATACGCACAACCGCAGAAGAGCATTTACATAAGAAATCGGAGATTTATAAGGATCACTTTTTAGAAAAAGAATTTAGCGTACCCAATCTTTCCCCACGCTTCAAAGAGAAAATTTCCTACATTTGACATCACTGATATCTACGCAACTACTTACTATATTGGGTTCAATGGGTCGTTATCAAAAATTATAAATAATAAAGCAAGGCATATGTACTTATGTACGTATGTATGTATGTATTATGTTCGCAAGAACATAACAAAATATACTGACGCATAGAAAGAAGAAACACACCTGACATGCTGCGCACACCACAGAACATATTGTATAAAAAACTTCTAATTCCAGTTTACTTACATTTCGTGACACATCTAAAAGGCACTGATTGTTTGATTGATTGAGTAAATAAGGATAGCGTGAAGGTACAAAAATAGTTAGAAGATACCATTCGTATATGCACATATAAAATAAATTGAAAATTACCTGAATTTAATGTGTAGTCTTCATTCTCACTATAATATATGGGGCTCAGTCTTGAAAGCGAGTTACTGCTTAAAGGTAGTGTAATGTTTTGTATGTCTTGCAGCTCCGCTTCGGCTGCTTCTAAAACAAAATTTTCAGGTAGTGTCGAAATATCTCTGATGGGATTAACTTTTATGGAGGAAGCTTTAAAATAATTGTGAAAATAAATGATTACAATTTACGAAGACCAACAACAACTACTTACACTTAGAAACTGAAGTAAATTTTACTTTAGATTCATTACTTTCATTACTATGAGCACTTGACGAGTCTGCAATCTCCGCAGGTACTTCTGTTATATCCGGCAAGGGGTTTTGGCTGTTTCTCACCCAATCTGAGCAGTCCCAGTGATATTGCCCAACAGAGGAATATTCACCACCAAAAGATGATTGACAAACATTAGGCATAGTAACTTGAATAAGTTTCCCACAATTTGATTTCATAGCCGATAGGCGATTAAGTGGCAAATTATGATAATCAATACGTTTTTCTAAAGTGAAATTTACAAAAAAAAAAAAAAAAAAAAATATACATGTTTAACACTTCCAAATCAAACTTCGATTGTCGGAACTAATTTACATACATACATACATATGCATGTATGTAGATATGCACATTTAATGCACATTGAGCTCACCATTATTAAGTTTGTTCTCACAGAACGTTTTTAGCTGCATTTGATCACACCAGTCTGATTTATATGATGACGTTGCAACGTCTGATATGTTCTCGTTATGAAGGTTTACATTTTGATTATGTAAGTTAATTTTTTGATACTCAAAAGCAATAGTTTCCAGTTCGTCACCGGCAGATCCATAGCTTCTCAAAATATCCAAATTATTAACAAAATGTGTATTTGTGGGAAACATATTGTCTGTAGAAGATTGAGTATAACTAATTGGGCGGTGGTTCACTTCGAGATTGCTGAGCTTAGTATTTTGCTTATTGTTCTTTTCACTTTGCATGAGTGAGTTCAAGGTCGTTTCCTTATATGTATTTTTGATGCGATTAGTATTCTCCTTAATGTTTCTTGGCGATTTCCTTCTTAATGTAATACAAAGCAAAATTAATGTGCAAAATACGAACACAAATGATACCCCACATATAATGCCTGTTATATTTTCAATCGAAAAATTTCTTATTTTTGTAGATATAGAATTGGAATACAACGGATCGCCGCAGCTGGAACCCGTAAGATACGATGGACAAATGCAACGAAAACTTCCAGCTTCATTAATGCATGTTGCACCATTTCCACAGGGATGGTTTTTACATTCATCTACGTCAATTTCACACAGTGTTCCTGTAAACCCTCTGCACATACAATGAGGAATACCATCACCTTCTTCGCATACACCACCATTTTTGCACGGATTTGGGGTGCAAAATTTACCGTATTCACATCTTCTGCCAGAAAAATGGTTTGGGCATACACAGGAGTAGTTGTTAGGCCCAAAGTATTCGCAGTGGCCGCCATTCAGACAGGGAGATGAAGCACATGGATCTAAATCAATTTCGCATAATCGCCCCTTAAATCGTTCCGGACACAAGCAGTTGAATTTGTTACCAAGATCATGACAAAAACCAGAATTCAAACAGGGTTGACTTCCACATATTCCCAAATTAACTAACACCTTAGCGGGATCGCAATGGAATTCTACATTTGTAAATCGTTTTAGAGCAACAGCAGTACTACCGCCTGATATATACAAAGGCAACATATCTGTTCCTATCCTTAAATCGGTCATGCAGCCTATAAAGCCTCTATGTATATCTTCGTATCCGACAATCGTGTGATGCGGTTTGACTTCAGCACCCAAAAAGAAGTCATTTGTTTGCAGGTTCAAAACAATATTAACGCCAGGTGCACTGCCTTGAGCCATATGTTTGCTGTCGACAACAACCTTTGCGGTATTGAGAAATCTATCTAGTTTAATAGAATGCCAATTTCCATCTGAGATATTAACACTCGAAACAACAACTATCCCTTCCCCTGAGCCAAGCTCAAATCTGTACTGGAGAGCACCATTTAAAATTTCAATTATATTGTAGTCAATTGGGCCGCTTGCGTAAACTAGAGTCCCGGACTGCTGCACTGTTCGTACATTCAAGGAGAAAGAGAACTGGCTCTCTACGATATTTTGTGCTGCAGATTTATAAATTTTATAATGCGCAAAACTTTTTCCACTAAATGAAACAGGTGTCCTCAAACCCTCACAAGTATTGTTTTGGCATTTAGCAGCCTGAATTTCACAATTAAAGCCCGAATAGCCTGTCGGGCAGATACACTGATAACCGATTTCTGTGTCGGCCGGCCAACACTGTTTTTGTAAAGTGCATGGATCGGAGGAACACGCATTTACGGGCTCGTTACAATTTTTCCCATCAAAGCCTTGCTTACAAATGCAATTGTTTACATATTCATACACTGGCGTGACATAACTAACTACATCGGTGTAATAAGTACGCAACTTATTCTTCATCAGGCGCAGCTGTTTTTTGCAATGACCATGCACACACGTATTTACTACGCATTCATTGTGAACCAGTTCCTCCACAAGAAGATTAGAGCTATACTCTACTTCTTCAATCTTTTTGGAAATTTTAAACCGAATAATTTCAGGTGAGTAATAACTTTCTGATGTGGGCACGATTTGCTCCTTCTGCACGGCAAATACTACTTCTAACACATTGTATGATCTGCGTTTTCTGGAGTGGTTTCGTAAGGTTAAGTTATTTCCACTAATTTCATTCTCGTGCATAGATTCGTTGTGATTTAAGGCAATAATTATCACATCTTTTTGGCCGCATCTCATTATTTCCCGTATGGAACGTATAAATCCCTTCCTATGACTTAATATGAAATCCTTTGGCGAGACTTTAGCGAATTTTATGATTAAAGAATTTTTAACCATTTCATTTGTTATCATTTCCACATTTATTCGCACAATCGCGTGCGTGAAAAATTTCCCATCCGAAACAGTTACATTTATTTGATACATTCCAACGTCAAGATTTTTCATTGCAAATATTTCTCCGCTTTCATGGGATATATTAAAAAACTTTAAAGTGGAATATTCATGGCCATGAGTCGCAGCTAGGTCGTAACGAAACGTATCATATTTATCCAGATCGGAAACATATATTTTGCCAAGAAAGCCCCCCGCAAATTCATCTTCATAAGAATTAACAGTTATTTCTAAGGGCGTAAGTACTGGTGGGTACTGGCTCTCTTCAATTACTTGAATCGAAACCCACGTATCAGAATATAAAGGGGGTGTACCGTTATCAAAAACTCTTATTTGCAAAACATACTGATCACAAATTCGATGGTTAAACCGAGCCGCAGTTCTCAAACTGCCATCTTGTTCCAAACGGAAAAATCCCACCTCGTTACCACTTTTGAAATCGAAGGTAAACGGACTACTGTTTGGAAATTCATCAGCATCGAAAATCTCAAATGTTATTATGATATACCCAAGCGGTTTATTCTCCTGCAAAACGATGCTGTAGTTTGAATTCTTAAATAATGGCGGATTGTCGTTTACATCTAGGACGTCGATTAGCACTTGAACATAACTACAGAGCTGAGGAGTTCCATTATCGCATGCTCTGACCTCAAGCGTGTAGGTTGATATATTTTCTCGGTCAAGGTTATTATTGACATAGATTTCGCCCACGAATTCGTCAATAGAAAACTGGTTTAATCGATCGCCCCGTTCAATAATATACATCAAGATTCCATTTTGATCTGAGTCCTCATCCGTCGCTGTGATCTGTGCTATTACTTCGCCTTTTGGTGCGTTTTCAGATACGCGTATACGGTAGAGATTTTGCGAGAACTGCGGAAGGTTGTCATTGACATCCAGTATTGTTACATTAACAAATGCTTGAGTACTAAGCGGTGGGGTTCCTCCATCGATTGCTTGAACAGTTAGGAAAAATGATTTTGTTTTTTCATAATCGATTTCTGAATTTAATGAAATAACTCCGGTTTTTGAGTCAAGCTTGAACTTTTGCTGTTCATTTCCACCTACAATATAGTATAATACTTCTGCATTTACTCCGATGTCTTCAGAAGTTGCGTGAACTTTTATAACATCGGAATTTATCTCTGTCTTTTCAGATAGTAATGTTGAATAATGTTTTAATTCGAAAACTGGGGGATTATCGTTTATATCTAACACATGTACTGTCAGATTTGCGGTGGAAAATAGTTTGGGAGTACCATAATCTTCAGCTTTGATCTGGATGTTAAATACAGAGGTGTTTTCTCTGTCCAACTGCTTTTTTAGTTTTATAATTCCATTGAAAGAGTTGAGATCAAAAAAATCATTAGCTTCTAAGAATGAATACGACAATTTCCTGTTTAATCCAAAATCTTTATCAGTAGCGTGAATTTTCGTTACAACAGTGTTAACTTGAGCATCTTCTGATATGCTGACAATGTTTTCTTCCATAGAAAACTCAGGTTTGTTGTCATTTATGTCGCCCACAGTTATAAGTATTTCACTAACACATTCCTTTAACAAGTCCTTGCCGTCTTGAATGTGTGCAACTAAAGTATAAAATGACTGTTTTTCGCGATCCAGGCCTCTAGCAATTTTCAATTCACCGGAACCCTTTTCAATAAGAAAGTCGTCCGAAGAGTTTCCAGTTAAATAGTACCTTATTTTATTATTAGGCATGACATCAAAGTCAACAGCTTCGAGTTTAGCCAATGTTTCTCCTACAGGTGCTGATTCATTCACGAAAATTTTGTAAAACAGCTTAAGGCATATCGGAAAGTTATCGTTTTCATCAATAATATCTATTAATATGAATGCATGCGAAATGAATTTTCCATCAGTAACGGCAACAGTTATGTTATAAGCTTCAATGGATTCGCGGTCAAGCTTCTTCGATACAAATAATTCGCCAGTGTTAGAAATTTGAAACTGGCAACCATTATCGCCAGACACTATAAAGAAATCTAAATTGTTTCTCTCTGAATCTAGATCGGTTACCAGAAGTGTTGATAGAACTGTGCCGGGAATAACGTTTTCTGATATTAAGAAATTCAAATTTTTTTGTTTGAACATGGGAGGATTGTCGTTGCAGTCTGAGACAGTTATTGAAACTGGCACTTTAGATATTTGCTTGGGCTGACCATTATCGCTTGCTAAAACGTTAAAGTAATACTCCGATTGTGACTCTCTATCTAAAGTTGTAAGCAACGTTATCCACCCAGAATAAATGTCTATTGAAAATAGCTTTGAATAAGTATCATCTTCCAAATAAAATCTGACATCAGCATTAGGACCCTCATCGGCATCACTTGCTGTCACTTTTACTATATACGATCCTTTGTCAGCATTTTCAGGAACTTCAACATTATACACAGTGTTGGAAAATTTTGGAAAATTATCGTTCTCATCTTGCACATTGAAATAAATGTCAATATATGCATACAAGACGGGGATTGTTGCAGTTTCTGACATTGCTATAATATGTTCCATATCAGACAGTTCCCTATCTAGCCTTTGCATTAACATGATTTCTCCATTTTCTGTAACCGAAAATTTCAATGAATCAGTTGCAAGTGAAAATTTAACTGAAAGATTTCCGTTCACTTTTAATTTTGCTAATACTGAGCCAGGAGCGAGAGATTCTTCAATGTTGATATTGAGCGATGTTTTCTCAAAAGATGGAATGGATATGTTCTGTTCTACAATTTGTAAGGACACTGATAAGACATTGTACAAGCGTTTTGTATCTCCGTTATCCGTTGCACGTACAAAGAATTCGATTAAATTATTTGAGAAATTTTGTAATGATTTAACCACTCGCAGATCTCCATCTACGCTCAGAGACAAGTATTCCATGTAAGCGTGGTTCATGGTCGAGTTTTCTATTGTGAAATTCAACGCACCATTACTATTTTCATCCATGTCGACTGCAGTAAACTGAAAGGAACAATTATTCGACATATCAGTACTTGAAACCATAAACTAGCCGTCATAGTTAAGTGAGTTCTGTGACTTGTTATGTTTAAAGAAGTATGGTAAAATGAAGGCAATGTGGAAGCTCTGCGAGTTGTTGTACTGCAATACAACAAGCACGTAAAATATACATAAAACATTTTCACATACTATGTATTTATTATACACACAAACACTGCTGCCATTAGGAGCATAATTAAATTAATTTTAAGCGGACTATTTCACAAGTGCTGGTTGACACTGTGATTAATTTTCCAACGTGAACAATTACTTTAATCTTGCGATGTCCATTGTCCCACGCTTTAATGCTTCAACTAACATAAACTTAAATTTCCAACCCTTAAGTTTGAGCCGGTTGCTTGTACGTTAGTTTAAAACTAGCCACTATTCAGTCAGCTGTCATACAATTTCCGAAATAAAATTGTTTTTATTAAAAACAAGTATTAAAAACATATATTTTTTTCCGTCTGCATTTAATGTGAAAATATCTGTTTTGGTCATCCATACTTGTACAAGCTAGGCTTGGAAAACTGAGCACCCTACAATCCCGTGTTTATAAATTTATGCGAAAGTTTTTGAATAAATATGTTATGAATTTAACGAGTTTGATTATAGCTTCGTGGTAAGTTTGGCATTTGCCAATTTCACCTTCCATAATGTTTATGCACCACATATGTACATATGTATGTACTTATATGAAAGTAACGCAGTTTCAGATCACTAAAAAAAAAGAAGTCAATTGCATACCTTTGCAACAATGGAGTTAATATTGACGTCATTCTTAACGATGATATTTAAACTTTTTAAGAAAAAATATGGAGCATTGTCATTAACATCACCGACTTTTACTTTAATCAACGTGTATCCGAACTTTCCTCCGCCATCAGTTGCTTTAACAATAACATCATACGCTGCTTTTTGTTCTCTATCCAAAGGAACCTTCGTGTATAAATTGCCAGATAGTTCGTCAATTTTGAAAAGAGCATTCATATCATCTCCGACAATTTCATATCTTAAAGATGCAAACGCTCCAAAATCATAATCAACTGCTTTAACCTGAAAAAAAAGGTACAGATAATCAAGGATCATACAAATTTCTCTTGATTTAGTTTTTTAAAAGATAATGAAAAAAAAAAATAATAGATAATCATATGTACATATGTATTAAATATAGTATATCGTTGGCATAGTTATTAAATAAACTGTTTTAATTTTTTTTTTTTTTTTATTTAACTTTTCCAATTATTTTTCTCTTTTGCACTTTTCATATGGAATGTGATATACAAATTATTATTATTTTTTTTTTTTTTTTTCATTGAAATAAAAGTTCTATTTCATTTTGTGCGGAAGGCCTAAGCTGCCATTGCCTAAAAAAATGTTAGCTTTTAATTTTAATTATAAGGCTAATAGAATAATAAATAAATATTTCATTTTATTTAAACTAGACCCTTTACTCATCGTACATGTATAAAAGCGCACGCATATACATATGTACAAACACACATGTCTATTAACGATTATTTGAACGTGATGATCCTTGAACGTGATGAGCTTGATTAGTTATTGTTTTCCTTCGTCCTGTGTACTGATTTACTATGTTTCCATTACCACAGACATCATAAAAACACCGTACTTACACACATAATATTAAATACATCCTCTAGAATTATATTATATAAAAAATCAGTGTATTGGAAATAGAAAAACTCATTTATAGTTATTCTGAGATTTTCTTTTGTTTGCAATTTCGCTAAAATATCAAAGCTTCCGTTTTAACAACAAAAAAAGTGCAAAATAAATGCATAATTTTTTTAGAAATGAAAACGTCCCAAGGTATTACTTTTAATACTTTACCTAGGCTGACCCTCTACTTACCTTTATTATAAATGTATTCTCAGCTTCGTTCTCATAGACGAACGCATCGTAAATTTGGTTTTCAAAGATGGGACTATGAATATTTTCAGGAAGCAAATTAATCTTGACTCTAGCAAATGTTGTGTGAAGGCCATCAGTGACAGAAATGTTAAGAATAGTTTGCTTATGATTATTGAGCTTTTGACTATTCTGTAAAGTTATCAGTCCCGTATATTCGTCAATTGAGTAGAGTTGGTGTTCATTGCCGTCAACAACCTTATAAATTAACTTGTTAATATCGCAGTCATCAGCATCATATGCTTTTGCAATTGTTACAAATTGGCCTCTTTTCGCTGAGACTGATAACTTACTGGAAAATGATGGTTCTATGAACTTTGGAGCGTTATCGTTTAAGTCAGCAACTGAAACAAACATTGGAATTAAAAATAAACAAAATATATACAGAAGTAAATTAGGTGCTATTAAAATGTGTTTTTTTTTTGTTTGTTTTTTGTTTAATTCAATTAAAAAAGTATTGGTCATAACAATTTTTTTTTTTAGACTGGGACCAGTACTGGGAAAATACGAAAGAGGGATGGGTGGGTGAAAAACCGAAAATGGGGAGTGTTTGTGGACGTTTGATTAAGCAAAAAAATTATAAAAAAAAAATGGAACATTTATTTTTGCAAAGCTAAGTATGTCAGAATTAACTGTTGCTAATTTGTCTTTTGTAACTATTTCAATTAAAAAAATATTGGAAAAAATTTTTAAAATGTAAGTAAATGCTTTGATTGAAATAATTAACATTTTTATCAAATCAATGCATTTTTTAGTTAAATCAAACAAGTTATTAATTCACCATTTTAATAGGATCTAAAATTTTTTCTCTGGACAAGTTCATTTAAAAATGAGAAGTTCGCAAACTTTACCTTTTATCCATATATTTGCCCGGGAACGCAACGATGGTGTTCCGTGGTCATTAACACTCACAACTATTAGATAGGACCTGCATTCTTCGTAGTTCAGCTGGTGTTTTAAAAATAAAGTTCCTTCGCCAATATCAATGTAAAACAGATTCGAGTCGTTTTCGCCATTGATAGATTCAATATTATAGGAAAGTATACTATTAGCACTAAAATCGCAGTCTGTTGCTCTAACTTGTAAAATTTGACTTCCAGGGAAAGTGTTTTCTGGCAGTGTTATATTATAATTATCGTTTTCTATAAGTGGATAACAATCGTTTGCATCTTCCACTGAAATGGATATTGGCACTTCAGCGTACACTCCGGAGACACTGTCGGTAGCTGTGATAAACAACTCGTAAGCTCTTTGCTTTTCAAAATCCAAATTATTCACCACATACAGCACGCCTGCGAGAGAAGTTTTTTGAAAATAAAGTATTTTTTACATTAGAGATAATGTTGATTTTTTTTTTCATTGATTTTATTTTTAAATAAATTTTTATTTGTACCATCAATGTACTGAACTGAGACATAATAGTGATTATTGTATAGTGATCCAACGTTATCAAGGCTTTTAATTACAACATTTCGAAACTATCCTATTTAAGCTACATTTTGTATGTGGGCAAATTTACAAGAGCCTACAATTATACAGTACAAAGGTCATAGCAGTGTCTTGAAAATTCAACTAATTTGAAAATGTCTCAATCAGGGCTCAAGGAGTTTGACTCAAAACTTTCATGTCTCTGTGTGTTTTTTGATAAGAATTTTGTGGAAGATTTGCAAGTAGCAATTTTTACTTCCCCAATACGAGATCTTATATAACTAAAGAGTGCTGGAGACTAGGTTGTCCCTCCCAGATCAAATATGCAAAACTCAATCGAAGCAATTTAACTGGAAAATCATACAAATTTAATTAATTTTAGCCAAAACACCTAAACGGTGCCAAGGGTATATGCATATGTATAAGTTTTGATGCCGTTTGTAATTTCCATAATTTTCATATCGAACAAAGTACATATACATAGGTGCTCTGAATCAGTGTGAATAGAAAAATCGTTTAAACGAAATAAAAAAGTTTCTTGGACAAAAATGGAGTCATACGTTTGCTACAGAAACACATCAAAATCAATGCAAATTAGGGTCATCTCTATTCTATATAACATATGCTGGAAATAAACATTAGGTCGATATTGAGACATCGATTTTCCGACAGCTTTTGACTTGAGCAAAAAAAAAAAAATGTCACTACAACATATCGAAAAAATGATTTTTTATTTTTATATTGGGAAGAAAACAATTACTGGGGGCTGGTCTTTGACTCCTCTACGGGCACCCCGGAGCTAGTTAGTGTGATGAGAGGAACATTTCATTTGCGAGTCACCCAAATACGGGCCCCTAAGGCCCGTCTAATCGAGTGACCGCAGAGTCAAGTTTACGACCTCCAAAGCCTTGGAGGCTGGACCCTGGACCACACCACACTAGGGGGGAGGGGCAATAGTAAAACTTTTTTTACTCATGACAAAAGCTATCGAAAAAAATAATTCAAGCCACCCTGATAGATATAGCATAATACCAGAATTTTTTAGGAATATGGCAGTTAAGCTATCTAACATATACAAGTCGAAAGTGAAATTCTAACTTGAGTATAACAATTAATATCGATCGATATACATACATACAAAATGTTCACATTTGCCTAAAAAATATAACACTTACCTGTTCTATAGTCTATCTCGAAAACTTCTTCGTCATTTCCGTAGGATATTGTAAAAATTAAACTTCTATGCAATGGACTTTCTGCTTGTATGCTTAAAGATAGAGCAGAAAACATTTCCACGTCCTCCCGCACACTTACAGAATAAAGCTGTTTGTCAAAAATAGGCATAGACTTGTCGACAACCTTGAAAAAAATTCACATACATAAATATACACATGAGTTTTATGTTAAGTTTTCCACAGGACAAGCAACTGTTTTGTGTGAAAAATATTTATAGAAATCACTCAAAAAATGTGGTGCTTTTCACAAAAATTTTCTTGACAAGTCGCTTGCTTTTCTACAAGACAAGCAAGCGCATGAGCAAAATTTAACTAATAGTTCCATTAAATTACAATTTACTTTTTTTAACGTCTTTGATTGAAATAAACAAGACGTGATAAAGAAAACATGCGCAAATAATATAAAAAATCTGAGCTTTACTCCCAAATGTACTTTTAAAATTTTTGCTTGAAAGATTCGACTGTAATCAGACGATTGGAAACATTTTAAATGGAATTGGATTCTCGTGACGAAAAAAGTTGTGAATGATGAAGAAATAGTTTAAAACGCAACACTTAAATCATTACATCGACACGGCCTAAATTTACTTTGAGCGTCTTGTACAAATATTTCGAATAAATAAATGGTAGAGAGCTACTGGCAAATTATAAAAACTTTAGTTTTTTAATTAAAAATGAACCTGCTTTAAAGGAATACTAATTAAACTAGTAAATAAAGCAATTACATTTTTCATAGCAATACCACACTGTGTTGGCTTATTATAAATAACAGTCCAATAATCTTAATTAATTAAAATAGTAAGTACCTTAATCAGAACAGGAACTTCAGCGTAACAAGGTGTTAAAGCATTATCATATGCCGCTACAACTATTTCGTAGTTTTTATCACTTTTTTCAATGTTTTGTTTCAATGAGATGTCACCAGTTTTTCTATCTATCTTGAATAGTTCTCCGTTACCTTTCTTCATTTCGTAGCGCACTTCTCCATTTTCGTTAGCGTCCAAATCGATTGCTTTAATGCTTAATATATTCGACCCCCGCAGATCTTCTATAGATACTGTAGCATAATAAGGCAGGTTAACAAATATCGGACAGTTATCATTCACGTCTAAAATACTGATTATGACCTGAGTGATAGCTCTTCGTAGAAAGGTTCTATTGTTTTTGTATAAAAACGATAAAGCTTCTATAAAAATAGTGTATTTGTCAATTGATTCTCTGTCCAAGACAGCTCCTCTTGTTTTAATAGCACCAGAAGTTTTTCCAATTTCAAATAGTCTGGTAGGATTCAAAACTCGGAACTCTACATTCTCAGCAAGAAAATTTCCAACAACATTAACAATACCAATTATAGTAATTTTAGTAGAGTTTTCAACTGTTGAAAACTCATATACATCTTTCTGAAATGAAAAGTTTTGGTTTTCCACTTTAACAATATTTACAGCCACTTCAGCAATAGCCGAAAACAGTCCATCCGATGCTCTCACATGTAACGTATGAAAATTATTCAGCTTACTTAAGTTTCTGAAAAGAAAAGTCAAAAAACTATGTAATGAAAATCTTTACGTTTGGCTTTTCCTTTCTATTTGTAGATTTTTCTTTAACGTTGTAATACACACGGTGTAAAAATACTTATTGCTTTGGTAGCAGAAAAAAAATTTATTTGCTAATAGAAGCGAGAGAATTAATGCGTTTTTCGTAAACGCAAGTTTCATTTGGTCAACTTAATTTCTTTGCATGGAGCGATGGAACAATGTATGTGATGATACAATACAATAAACGCAGCACATAAATGAGTTTTTGTTGTACGTATCTAGACAATAAATTTCGGAAAACAAATACACGATTTCCCCTAAGGATTCCGGTAAAATAAATTGTATTCTCAAAACGATTGCCAAAGAGAGGCAAAATAAATAAATTAACTATGGAAAAGGTAGTAGTGTAATGTAAGTATCTGTATAACTTCATTAACGAATTGAAAAAATTTATTGACTAATGATTTAAGGTGAATAGAGCGAATGTCAATTTTGAGACTGGGGCTAATATCATTGGCATTCCTTTAAGAACAGTTTTTTTCTTCTTCTACTATTTCCAAGTTAACTTTTTTCAATGTTGCAACCGAAACAGAGGCACAAGGCAGATTGAATATCTTCTACATGACAAAGGCTAACTTTTCGTTCGTCTAGCACTTTTTAAAAGCTCTCGACTAAGAAAATATACCTGAAAAATATGCTTATTTTATTCAAAGACAGCTGGAGAGAGCTTTGAATTTTTTATAAGCTTGAGTTTTTACTAGCCTCTTGAGTAAATATCGATTTAAGATTCTCAATTATCAAAAAACATATGTACATAGTTTTTTGTAAGAAAATATATAGAAGAAAGAAAAAATAATTATTTTTGTATTAAGTTTATCAGGTTCAAGTTCTTTCTATATTATTTTTGTGATTGATATTAATTAAATAAGACAAATAATCAATCACAAAAATAATATAGAAAGAACTTGAGCCTGATAAACTTAATACAAAAAAATAATTATATAAGAAAAAGTTCGTATAAAAATTAATTAACTTGAAAGAAGAAATACATAAAAGAAGTAAGAAAATATATAAAACTGCGTCGTCAAATTGGAAAATCAGGCGTAAAAAATTGCTTTTATTTATCATTATGGGTCTTTATTTAGTTAAAAGGGAACCTTTAGAAAACTGTTTGCTGCACAACTGCGTACCATTTAATCTAGAAAATGAATTTAAGCAACAAACCTTAGAGTTATATCTCCCGTGTAGCTATTAATCTCAAAAATGTTGTGAACGTTGCCGTCGACAATATCATAGCGAATCTCCGAAGCGTCTTCGGTGTCCATATCTATGGCTTTGATCTGTGCAACACGAACTCCTTTGTAAGTTGGTAAATACAAAGTAATATTTATTTCCTTATCGATAAACTCTGGTGGGCAGTCGTTAACATTAAGGACATTAATGAACACATTTGCAAACGTTTTAGAATATAGTTTAGGATTTCCTTTGTCACTGACCTACAAAAAAAAAAAAAAATAAAAATAAAAACAAATCATAATTTTCAATTTTAAACTTTCAACAAATGTATTTAGTAAAATGTTATCATATATACATATATAATTTGGTTGTTATGTTATATTAATTTATTGAAATTATAATCTATACATTATATCAGCTCTTTATTGTTAATCAAAATATTTGTAATATATATATTTATTGGCCTAGAAAGGCTTTTTGTATTACTGGACTTGAATAAATAAATTAAATAAAGGATTGATCTGCCTAGGCATACTCACCATAACTTTAAACTCAAAAACTTTCCGCGATTCATAGTCTAATTTATGCAAGAGTTTAATCGAACCAGTTGATGAATCTATTTCAAACATTTTACTTGCTACTTCATCCAATACCTTGTATTCCAAAATACTATTTTGACCACTATCGGCATCCAAAGTTTTCAAGAATATTAAGCTGAAACGAAATGTGAAAACTAACATGAGAAATCATTTTGCTTTAACTCAGAGCGCTGCAATATTAAATATCAAACATAAGTTTTTGTGGCCGAGATATTATTTACAATTCTTTTTTAAGTAGTCTACAATATTTCAATGTTTTGGAAAATAATTATTCGTTTTTAGTCTGCTTGTGCCCGTTTTAAAATTTGTGCTCACGAGCCAAAAATTAAACTCGCTGGCATAAGTTTGCGACCTAAATAATAAAGCACGAATTTTAAAAGCGAAAAAAAGCGAATTAAATGAAATTGTGCTTCGAGCTGTATTTTTCCGTACTCTGCTTAAAAATATTACACCCTTGTAGCGTTCGGGCAATAAAATAAATGAAATCTAAAATGTTCACCTTGTTGTGCTACTGTTGTTATTTACGTAAGTTCCTGGCTCAGACGACTCTGATAACTCTCCATAATAATCGGTTTCAAGAAAAATTGGTGCATTGTCGTTAACGTCCAAAATGTGAATAATAATATTGTGAATTGCTACGGCTGATGCCATGTTGGTTGCCTTTATAGATAGATTAAACTGTCTAGATATATAAAAACATTTTCGTTACCTGTTTTCATATTGAAAAACTAAACACTCACTTATTTTTTTCGTAATCAATGTTTGAATTCACTAGTATTACACCAGTAGATGGGTTTATGTAAAAAAATCCCTCATCGTTCCCATCCACTATGTTGTAGAAGACCGAGGACGAAGATCTCGTCTCTAATTTTGTTATAAAATACCCAACTGGAAGGTTTTCATATAACTCAATTGATGATGTTGGGGTACTAAACTTCGGAGGATCATTTTCAGCCATGACAACTATTATGTGCACTGGTATTTGGGATGACAAAGGCGGATTTCCACAATCGATTGCCTTAACTTGCAACATGTACTCTTGCATTTGCATTATTTCGAGATTTTGCGATAAATATATGGTACCAAGTAGGTTATCAATCTCAAAAGTGTTTCCCACATTGCCACTTACAATATAGTATTTTATTTCACCATTTTTTCCGCTATCGTGATCAATTGCATTTAGTTGCGCAACAGTCGATTTCACAGCAGAACTTTCTGGAATTTTGCTTTGCAATATTTTGCTTGTGAACTCCGGATAATGGTCATTATGATCACATACATTTATTATGATTTTCGCATAATTTCTTTTTGCGGGAGTTCCCTGGTCTTTTGCAATAACTGTAAGTACGTGACGATTGATTCTTTCGTAGTCCAGCCTCTGAGTCACTATAACGTTTCCTGTTACAGAATCAATTCGAAAATAGTGCAATGAGGTTGGGTCCTTGGAGCCATGTAGAGTATAAAATATTTTCTTTTCTTCATCTTCATCAGTTGCGTGCAATTGAACTATTATGGACTCTTCTTTTACACTTTCCGATATGTTTACGACATATAATTCCTTTGTAAACTGTGGTCTATTGTCATTCGTGTCCACAACATAAACGAAAAGTCCAGTTTCCACAACATTCCACCCATCGGACACGCTTATGGTCAAATTGTACATATTCTTAAACTCCCAGTCTAATGATTTAGAAAGCAGCACGTTTCCATTATCATGCCCAATATAAAACTCATTATTTGCGTTTCCACCTGAAATTTTATTTAAAAAAAAAAAAATCTAATTTTATTCCAAATACATTTGGAGTTTCGATGTAAAAGAAGACAAATTTTAAAAAGTGCATAGAAAATCAGCGAAACTTATGTTGGGACAGGTCTTAAAGTTAAATCTTGTTTTCACAGTACATACTTGCATAACGAAGTAAGAATGCAGCGCGAGGGCTTGCTATCATCATAAAAAAAATTTTACTCGACAGGACATTAAATAACAGAGAACGCATAACTTCCACTAATAATGTTAATAAAATTCAGACAAACCCAATATTTTTTCGCTCGTCAGTAAAATTTTATGCAATTTTGAATATACGCCATTCATTGGGAAAAAAAGTTGTGTAAATTTTTCTTAATATACAAAAATATAGCTTACCACTTATATTATACCACAGATGATCACTGTCTTCGTCTGTAGCCTGAATGAGTGTTACGAGAAATCCTGGCTTATCACTCTCTGTTACTTCAACAATATTATCCAGAGTCTTAATGCTGGGCGGAAATACAGACTTCTCCAGAATCGGTATGACAACTACATTTAATCTTGCTGTCTGACTCTTCCGTTGTATTCCATTATCTTCCGCTTTAATAATTAATTCATATTCGCCCTCAGAGTCCAACGGTTTATTAACGTAAATTGATCCAGTTTCGGCATTTATTCGAAACTTATTTTTTCCTTTTCCAGACTTAATGGAATATGTTATTCTACCGTTGTCCCCAATATCATTGTCTGTCGCCTGGATCTAAAAAGATGTACAAAATATTTTTATAATAGAGGTGAAGCAGTGGCATCTGTTGAAAACAAAAATGGAACAGATCGTAGTATCATTTCGCCGTCTTCGTTCCACAGGCTCATTAATTACCGTACACTAATGGTGACGACCAATGAAAATAATTAAACGCAATAAACAACAGTATTCCGATTAATACAATATTGCTCACTTACATCAGCAACACAAACTGTTATCCAGCCAAATACAAACAAAAGTTATTTTAGAACTATTGAAATTTGTAAGCAGTGATTTAATAGCTTCAAAATGAATGAAAAAACGAAAAATTTAACAGTGTTACCAACCAAAACATGAGGAAAATCACTATAGATTGGGATTTCGTTTGTCGATTGAGGTGTACATTGTGAAAAATATTGCATGTGAGAACGAAAATTGTAAATTTTCACCTTGTTATTTTATTTATTTTTAGAAGTGCATTTATTAATCTTTTATAAAATAAAATTTGTTGTAGATACGCATGAACATAATTATGGAGTAGTGGCCCGGAACAAAAGGTTAAAGTTGTATGGGAACCGAACCACGTTGAAAAGTATTGAATAAAGCGCAGCGTTGGGTAAAAATATGCATGCAGGGATCGTACTTAAAGATTTACCCCCTAATTCATAAAAATTATTACAGGCTTATCAGACTGTTATTTGACATATTTGTATGGAAAATCTGTCAAAAAAGAGCTTCATAAAACCTGTTATAATTTTTATGAATTAGACGGTTAGTGTATGAAACAAAGAAGTCAAGTTTGTACCCTCTAGTGTTTGTTTACCTGCGTTATTGAAGTATTTATTGATATGGATGAGGGCACTTGAACTTTGTAAAAACGCTGATCGAATTGTGGAGCGTTATCATTAATGTCCTCAATTAAAACCACTACTCTAGTTGTTGAGTACAAGGTGGGCTGACCATTATCCGAAATTGATATCTGTAAAAAATACAAAATAAAAAAAAAGGAAATCAGTGAACTAATTTGAAAAGGACTAAACTTTTTTTGTTATTATCCATGCACATAAATAAATAGATAAGGAGGCATAAGCGTAAAAAACACCAATTTAAAATCATTTTGTTTCAATCTTACCTCCAATATGTGTTCCGCCTGATTCTCTCTATCCAATTTTCGTTCCGTTGTTAACAGTTCACCTTAAAATAAAATGTTTACATTTATTTATTTAATAAACTATCGATGAAACGGATTTTTTCGTAACTGATAAACTATTTGCATTTAAAGTTCCTTTCTTAGTGTAATGCTGTAGAATGTAATATGAGCTCGTTATTAAAACATTACCTCATGAATACTGAATAATGTCTTTTTGACTGCTTTAGGTTTGGCTTGTATGTTTCTACTTTCTTTTATTTTACTATTTATAGAACATACTGTTTATTAATGTAAGCTAATCCTTATAACTTGTACATTATCTTTTAACGCTACTTACCATATATGGCCCATAGGGGCTCGGTAAAATGAATTGAATAAATAAATAAATAAATAAATAAATAAATAAATAAATAAATAAAGTTTTTTAGTATGCATAGTACTAAAAAGAGATATTACTAAAAATCAAGGTTATCCTATTAATGACGAACTATGTATGTATATAAAGTACAAACTTCGAAAGTTTAAAGTTTGAACTAATGACGTCATCAGCTTTCACCACTAAGCAGAGTTCAAATTGACGTGTCGAGAATATTGGGGAACTATCTTGACAAATGTTTACATCATTTTAAAATAACAGCCAGCCAGCAATGGCTGGCTGCGTCTCCCTTCTAGAGTACAGTTTTATTTTAAAAGTGGTAAAATAAACAATCGAATTGAAAAGGTGGTCACATATGAGACTAGTTATTAGGTGTGTTTCTTTACGTGATATTTTGTAACCAATTGTGCAAAATCTTACTTGAAGTTGTTTCTTTACTTTCTCCAGCAAGAAACTTTATGTACATATGTAGCTGTAACAGAAAATTAACAAAATATTATTTAAAGGTTTTGAGTAGTATAACCAATAATCGAGCTAAAACAAGTTCAGTGATGTTGAGATTGTTACATTGATGTTGAGATTGCAGCGCGTATACATACATACTTATGTATATTTGTGCGCGGACGTGTCTATTGTGAAGATATCCTTCATACCTTCACGACTTCGCAAAAGGATTAATATATGTACATACATATATATTTTTGTAATATTTTACGTTTACAAATTTTTGCAAAATGTTGTTCCCCTACTTTTTTTGCAATTTTTCACAATTAAGAGTAGTTGAGCATAAATTTGATAGTTTTCTCTATCACAAAGCTGCTGGATAAATATTGCTGGAAATGCAAATGTTACTATGTATGATATAGGTCTAGCTTAATTCATCTTAGTATCTCTTTGTTATATTTAATCAATAGAAATAACTATGGAATAATTTTGGAGCTTGTTTGTGGGTGATATAATACATAATTTATTTTAATATATGTATGTATGTATATTAAAATAAAAACTACAAGGTATCCTTTTCGGAGCTGGATACTTGTGTCTGTATCCAGCTCTCTCCATTCCTCTCTCTTATCCCATTCCTCTCTTTTGTCTCATGCATTTTTTCGAAAAATCTCTCAAATTAAGAGTGTGTAACGCATCCCAACTATCCCAGACTATTTACTAAATACATACATTGTAGTATAAATTTTGTTGAGTACAAGAATGAGGTTGATTATGAATTAAGATGGTGCTATGAAAGAACTTTAGATAATAAAACAAACAATAATTGTAATAATGTTGGAAATGAGACGCATTTATCAATTTATATCTAGTTATTTTGTGCAAATTCATACCCGATGTCTTGTTTATTTCAAAAAATCCCTCAGGGTTTCCAGATATTATTTTATACGTTATTAAAGTAGTCTCGTCTGCATCATCGTCTGTTCCATTCAATTTTATAACTCGTGTTTTGGGAAGACTGCCTTCTTTTGTTGAAGGATAGTATACAGGTTTCTCCGTCATTGGCACATTGTCATTAACGTTTTCGACTTCGATGTAGACCTTTTAAATTAAAATTTTAATAAGCAAACAGGTTTTTTTTTATTAATTGCAACGTACTTGTACACAACTCGCTAACGGTACAATCGCACGATCACGCGCACATAATGTTAACCAATAAAATGTTTTTGATTCTGCATCAAGATGTGCTAACGTTTTTATTGAACCTTAAAAGAAGATGTAAATAAATATAAAGTTAATTTTGTATGTATCCACGGAACTATGTATGTATGTATTGCGCATTAAAAACAATATATATACATTGATATATATCTTTATTGATACAGATGTATGTATGTATGTATGCTCAAATTTTCAAATGAAATAGGATCTCGAAGAACGAAGTAACGTTGAAAACGGATCTATCCGTTTTGCTAATTTATAAAATTTAATAGTGTCGCACGCACCTTCAACGCCTGTGAATAAATCTACCGTAGAACTTTACGTCATAAAAAGAGAATAGATGGCAATTAAACAAACCTAGGAAGAGATCCATAAAATATGAGCATTTTATGAGCATGTATGCAAAGCCATCGTTTGACATGCCGTAGAAAATCTTTATTTTTCAAAAAACTTGGCCGCCATGAAATACTTATTGCAGTGTTTTTTTTATCAGTATTCTATAATTGGCGCAAAATCGTGTATACTGGCCAAACAATATGGTATAGCAAATATATTGTTGTTGAAGAAAATGAAAATGCAACGGATGCTGCTATACGAATATCAAAAGAATTTGAAGTGGAATATGAGAAAAACGGTATTGAGTCTGCATCTTTTTTACGTTCTAGAAGAGGGAAGGATCAAAAGACTGTCATAGTAAAATTTTCAACAAAAACTCACAAAGATAAATTAATGGCCTCAAAACCTAAAACTAAAAGCAAAGTAAGAATTTATCAACTACGATATACAAAGGTAGAAAGCAATTAAGATTCGAACTTACACCATGGGTGAATAAAAATATTCAGTCTTTGATATTTCTTAAGGAGAAACCACAAAAAAAAAAAAGCGGCGTACGTTAAAAAAATCGAGTAAATGGGCATGATAATATAAAACTAATTAATAAAATTATAAAGACAAAGGTAGTGGTGTCAGTGTAGAAATAACTATTATACAGACAGTTTATTGGAGGCAAATGATGACCCAAAGAAATCTTGGAGAGTTATTAATACTGTTCTTGGAAGGAATAAAAACGAGACAATAAGCTAAAATGATTATCAGTGTCAGATATTATAATGTGATAGGAAAAAGGCAGATTATCTCAGCAGCAGCAAAAAAAATATCAACACAAGGAACTGTACGAATCTAAGAACTCCCAGATGTAGATTTAAAAAATCTAAACAATGAATTGACTTTGTAGGCGGCACAGCTTTTAACGAGTTGCCCCCAACTATAAGATTTTTAGATCGTATTTCTTCTTTTAAATCATCTTGTAAAGAATATGTATTGAGCAGTTTTTCTTTTGATATTTCAATTTAATTGATACATAATATGATGACATAATATTTATGTACTTATGTGATATGAAGAATTTAATTACTTTATTAAGTTAATGAATTTGCTTGATTTTAGTATATTTCATTATTATTTATATTTCATTTTTTTTTTTATTATCATATCAAAAATTGTTACGAACATTTTTTCTTTTTAATAATCAGTTACGTAATGTAAAATTCTGAATTGCCAACTCGCCCCAATCATGTCTTCAAGGCGCTGCGGCAATATTATAATGTAAAAATCATAATAAATATGCTCATGAATTATAAAAAAATAACAAAAATATATATATACATACATATGTATGTATATAGTATGTGTATATGTATGTACATACATATATACTAAAAATTTTTTGTTTTTAAGTAAGGTGCTTACCCTTGTCATTCACAGAAAATATTCCCAGACCATCACCGCTGTGGATAAAATATTCAATTTCTGAATCAGGACCTTTATCATCTTGATCTTTTGCTGATATATTAATAACGGTAGTTCCTTTTGGCTTATTTTCTTTGATTTTTCCAATAAAAATGTAATCATCAAACTCAGGAGGATAATGATTTTCGTTAACATCAATTATTTCGACAATAACTTGCATTTCAGATGTCAATGCTGGATATCCGCGATCTACTGCACTAATTATTAAGTTATGAATTTGTTGAGTTTCATAGTCCAAATAACCATTTGTTCGAATTACACCACTATCTTTGTCAATTTTAAATAAGGATATATTAAGAGTATCTTCTTTTAAATAAAAAAATATTTCCCCATTTTCGCCAGAGTCGAAATCATTTGCTTCAACTTGAGCAATCACAGTTCCATTTGGAAGATCTTCTCGTACTTTAAATATTATTTCTTGAACTCCGAAGATGGGAGCATTGTCATTAACATCGTCGACGAAAATCGTAATAACAGCTTCCGCAGAAAGAGACGGGTACCCCTTATCTTTAGCAATTATTTTTAACTTATGTTCTTCCTTCTGCTCCCTATCAAGTTTACCATTCACATATAAGCAACCATTGCTGGCATTTATCACAAAACAGTGTGTTTCAGTTTTCATTTCATACGATATTACAGAATTTTCTTCAAAATCGGCATCAGTTGCTTTAAGGCAAAATATTTGCGTTTGATTTTCCACATCTTCTCTAAGACGAAACCTCGCAAGCGATTTCTGAAATACGGGAGGGTTGTCATTCACATCCAGAATTGTCACAGTCAAAAGTTTCGAAGCGCATTTACTATCCTGCCCCAAATCGCAAACAGTTATATTTAAGACGTATTCTTCCTGCCGTTCTCTATCTAAATATCCAATAAGCAAGAGCTCTCCACTGTCTGGGTCAATACGAAACACAGAGTCAAAGTCACCGTCAGATATTCCGAAGATTAATTTGCCATTGTAACCTAAATCTCTGTCTTTTGCTTTCAGCCAAGTTATTGTTTCCCCTAAGGTAAGGCTTTCCTTGATTTTTAGCTTGGATGGAAAATCAACAAACTCAGGATTATGTAAATTTTGGCCATATCGGCTTGGCGTGAAAGCGTACTCATCGTCAGTTATTTCCTTATTTAATACCATATTGTTTCTTTCAGATGTGGCTAAGATATCTGCCAATTTTTTAGCAACTCCTGTTTCATGACATTCAAAGCTACTATAGCTATTTTCGTCAACATTTTTAAGCACTTCATATTGATGAGTTCCCAAAAGTTTTATTTCAATAGCCATTTCATCTGAAAAATGCGTTCCATCAGAAGACGATACGTTCAAAAACCGATTCGATAACTTTACGCTCTTAAGGTCGCAAGCAATCGTTATAATGCCTGTCGTTGTGTCCAGATTGAAGCAACCATCTTCGTTTCCGGATATTATTCGATAAGTTATGAAATCGCCAACGTCAAAGTCGATTGCCGACAATGTAAAAATATCAGTTCCCACAGGAGCATGGCGATATATCTTACCGATACAATCGATCCGTTCGAATTGGGGTCTGTTATCATTAACGTTTTTAATATTTACTAAAACTTCTTTTTCGGTTTGTCTTCGGAACGGCAGTCCCCAATCGGAAGCTCTTACTCTTAGCTTATATGACCGGGGCATAACTTCATAGTCTATTATGGCACTTGTTCTAATAATACCACTAAAATGATCTATATCAAATGGTACATCATTTAAATTTGCAATGCTATAGGATATGTATGAGTTTTCACCAGAGTCATTATCTCTTGCAGATACCTTGGCTACAAAGGTTCCAACTAGTTCGTTTTCATTTAAATTAATATTTGATACACCATCATCATCAAATATGGGATCATTGTCGTTAATATCAAGTATGTTAATTTTTACTCTTGCGGAGGATTGCTTGCGAACACCTAAGTTTGCCTGGTCAATAGCTGTTACAGTCAGGGTGTAAAATGAGGTTTTTTCAGCATCTAATGGTTTTTGAGTATATAGCATCCCTGAATCTGGGTTTATTCTAAACTCTCCGCCTTCATTTCCACCAACAATTTCTAAGGTAACCAAAGCGTTTTTCCCAAAGTCAGGATCAGTGACTTTTAATCGTATGACCGGCATGTTTACTGGCGAAGATTCTGGAATCGATACCTCATAAAACTGTTTCGTGAAAACTGGAGCGCTATTTTTTTCCATGTATACAGTTATTGGTACCGCTCTGGTAGTAAATTTTGCTGGAGTACCATTATCCTCTGCTCTGATTGTTAAATTGAAGACATTCATTGTATTTTTGAATGATGAAAGCTTGTTCAGGTGTATGTAATATTTGCCTTTCGTTTCAGATTCAGTTAAATAAAAATTACCATTTGGATCCCCTGACTTAATTTCAACACTTCGAATCTCTCCGCTAGGACCACTATCCCTGTCCGAAGCCTGAACGATGCCATATATTTTACTCGTAGTTATTGTACTTTCGTTTACTATTGTACTCGTCAGCGTTGTGATATGTAAATCTGGGGAAAATAAATTGGTCTAGAAAGAAAGAACAATAACAGATTAAAAAAAGTAATATGCAAGAATTTCAAAAGAGCCAGACTCTGTTATTAATTCCATATTTAAATTATGTTCATTTTTTTAGTTTTATTTAATACAATTTCCACTTTTCGAACGTAAATATGTATCATTTCTATTCAATGGAATATTACACACCGATCACCATATTTTCCAATTGTCTTTTCAAGAAAATTACATTTTTAAACAGCGTTTTTATTTAGTCAATACTACGATAAATATTTTCCCAGTTTTGTACAATTAAGCATCTCATCATATGAACCTTGACTATTAAACAACTTTTACGTGACAATCAAATAACAATTTGATTGTCCTGACAATTTCCTTAACTTGATCAATAAAAAATCAAATTCGCAGTACAAAAAACCTAAAAGGGCGACTTATTTGTTCTAATAATACTCAGTGCAATGTACATGCGCATTAATTTACATAAGTATATTTTGAACTAATGTACATATATACCACTTCAAACTTTTTAGCATATACTAACGATTCCTTAAGCTAATTTTTGCTATAAAAACAAAACAAAAAAATTGGGGCTAAATTATGGAAAAATGGTCAAAGGCTTGAGGAAGTTGCGTCAACTGTTGTCGACTGGATAGTGTCGGAGTTACATATAAACACTGGATATTAATCAACAAGATTTAATTCAGACTTATTCAATTATGTACATAGAAATGTTTTATTTTTGATTTTTTTAATCAAGCATTCGCAAACGCTCAATATTTTTCTCTTTCCGTCCCCTTTCCCTTATTTTCCTAATTCCTGTACAATACAATCCATATGTAGAGTTGATACCTTCAGTAGTACTGGTTAAAGATAAAAAAAATAAATAAATATCCCACAAAAAATATTTGGCACATACATTCATGTCTATCGGAAGTATAGTTGTTTTGGCAGAACTATTAAGTTATTCCAACAAAAAAAAAAACATAATTTGTTCGGGTGCCCGCTTCACAAATAATCCCCATATGCAAGTTAGAAATTTATGGTAAATTTATGTTGCTAAAGAAATAAAAAAAATTACATACACATTTTCGATATGCCATTCTTCTAGCGTTATTGCTGGTAGATGAAGTGTTATTGTTTATTTAGCATGTACTCACCTTTTCTATTACCACACTGACTGTTGCCTTACTGGATTGATGATTATGATGACCAAGAGTAGACCCGCGGTCTACGGCAACGACAGTAATTTCGATTTGTTTATCACCTAAATGTTCCAAATGCCTTATATTCGTTATATCACCAGTGGAGGGATGAATAGCAAAGTATGGGCTGTCGACTAGAAAACTGTAATAAATTTCGCCATTCAGACCAAGATCGGCATCTTCTGCAGACACTCTTATAATACTGCTATGTATTGGAAGATCCTCGGGTATTGTAACAGAATACTCAGTTGGATAAAAAAGTGGACTCAGATCATTGCGATCGAGGACTTGCAAATAAATTTTACATTCATCCTCAAAAGAATATTTTTGTTTTAGTTCTGGGCATGATACAAGGGCTTTTATGTTTAATATATGTTCTTCATTTTTTTCTCTATTCAGAACAACATTACTCGTTCTAGTTCTTATGGCTAAAAATGCAAAATTTCCTACTATTCTCTCTTCAGCCTTAAAAAGTTTGTCTCGATCCCCCGAAACAATTTTAAATACAACATGGCATCTTTTTTGTATCTCTAGTCCAATTTTGTGCTCGTACAATATCGGTTTCGCATAAGTTTTGCCAATACTATTTTCTGGAATGGTTACGTTGTACGTTCTTTTGGTGAATTTGAATATGTTGCTTTTTATGTCTTTTGATGTAGTTTTCAATTTTGAGTCATTATAGGAATTACAAGAGATCTGGATAGTGCACCATAAAAGCAGAAGTATTTGCAATACTATTGAAATGTATTGGTGTTTTCCAGCATAACGTTGCAGCTTCATATTATGTTTTTAGGATACACATTTTCTGAAATTTTAAAAACAAGCACACATATTAATGTTGTAATTTTTAAAAAATCGATACTACGTTTTTGCATAATATTAATCAGAAAAAAAATACTGCATCGATTGATTTCTCTTTTGTTGTAAAGTTTTTTTTAAGTCCACCAAAAACAAAAAAATTTCTATTTTAGGCAGTAAAAATACGCTTGAAGCGCTAATTTAAGTTGGACTGTAACGCATAAGAATATGTTTCTAATGAACAGAGTGTAAATGAAAATGCAGGAATTATACTTTACATAACCTACGAAAACAGCATTAGTAAAAGTCTACATGAAGATTCAGCTGTATTATATATAATGCAACCAACTAACGCTTTAATATACAACCGCAAATGTTAATTTTTCAGGAAACGAAAAAAATCCATACAAATTATGATCTTAAAGGTTTTTATTCTTTTTTAAGTCTTGTGCATAGTTTAAGCATATTATAACAAAAAATTAGAATGATGATTTGTGTCACTTTTGAACTAGGTGTGTGATATATGTATGTATGTATCTACCTCCACACTATATGAAAAATGTATCTTTTTTTCTGGAATTACGAGTCTTCTTTTTTGAAAAATTTTCAAAAGTAAAAGTAATTTTCTATAATATATCGTTTTTATATTATGCAGAAAAACTGTTCCTCCGGCAACACCGTTTAGCTATTGTTTTGCGGTTTTGAAACCCAGTTATAGGCAAAAAATTTTTTACTGATTACTTGTCGATTTTGAAAACAAAATTCGCGAACCCAACGTACATATGAAGACCAAGTTCTTGATGATTAAGATTATATTTGTAAAGAATTTCAGATTAACACTGAAACAAAAAAGGTGGTCTCAACAGCAGCCAGTTTCCTTGTTTAAGCTACTAATTATTTTTTTGCGAAAAAGAAATAAAACACAATCATAATGTTTATTCAATTAGAAATGTGCAAAATAAAAAAATAAAAAGAAAAAAAAAATATCCATTACAAATAACGATGAAAAAGTAAAAGTGGCTTTTTAAAAGGGACAACTTAATCGCATTCCTTTGTGAGAGCTGAGGATTTTGGCATGTTTGAATCTCTTCTCCGACGTATCCTTATACTTGTCGTTTGTGCTGCAAATTTATAAGAATAACTGTTATGTTTGGTCCTTGTTTTGTACAGCGTACGTATGAAAATTGCATATGCATCTCAATACTCTGCATACGTAAAAGAATGCTGCTTCAATACAAGTTATTTAAGTTATGTTCAGCTATTAATACAGTTCATAGAAGTTTTGGTTAAACTCATTTGTACATATGTACATGTGTAGGTATGTACGATTTATCGTAGTTATTTATTTTTGAGCTTGTGATATTTATTAATTTCTGTTAATACCTACTATTTTGATACGTAGCTCTTAACACAATTTATATTGAAATCACCGCTTATCAAAATATCACAGTTTTTTAAGATATTTCTTCAATTAACACTCAAACATATGTACCTATGTACATACATAGATAGGTACATATATCACAAAGCTTCAGCTTCACTATGACTAGGTGATCTATACACTTCTCCAACTAAAAAAAGACAATACAAATAAAAAAAAAAATCGGGCTTCTTCTGATGTTATATTTGCAATTTTATTATAGGTAGTTATTATTACAATGCTTTTTATGTTCGTATTAACACACGAATTTTCTTTAGTTGTTATGCCGCTAAGCCAATATTTCTTGTTTTGTTTTTTAGTTTGTCTGGATAAAAAAGGGCATCCTCTATCATTCGTACAGTGATTCTCATTTAATCCCAGGTTGAGTTTGCTGTTTGTCTCCACACAATTTATGCATATCATTATTTTCTCTACTTACTTATTTTTTCGATACAATTTTTACTTTCCCTTCTTTTATAATTTTGCTAAATTGTTCACTATCAATTTATAGTTTTACATTATTTGTTGTAATATAATTTTATTTGTTATAGGTATCTATCTACTCTTTAATTTATTTAAATGCATTGTTTTTAAAATTAGCGTAATTTTTTTCCAAACGTAACAGTTTTGTTTTAAACAGAAATCAGGCCGGTTATTTTACTTTAAGTTCAGCAACGTTGTTTTTTGACTCCATATTGATCTGATATATTTTCTTGAATTGCACTTTCAATCGTATACCTAAAATGTAATTTTTTCCATTTTCTAATTTTATAGGTATAGACATCAAAATTAAACCCCTTCATTGGTTCATAGAGATTAGTAGACCTAGAGTCTCAGCCATTTCTATTTAGATTAACCCAGTATTTTGACCACAGCAAAAAAGTATTTAAATTTATTAATATAAGTACCTAGTAAATAACAACATTATTCAAGGTCTAAATAGACCTTAATAATAAATTTTACTTGGCTCTTATTGGAAATAATTAAATAATTTTTGTAAAAAATAACATATTTTTAATTCTCGCCATATGCACGTACATATGTATGTTTGGATGTGTGTCAGTAGTAGTTAATAGAAGAAACATTGGTACATGCAACGTTCTTTTTATCAAAGTAGGTACTTTTTTATAATTTCTTTAAATTATGGTCTCAATTTGAATCGTTTTTAGTTTTCACTTTTTTTTAATTCCAAACCTAATAGGTATTTCTTATAACGCACTTTAGATTGAATTCTAACTCCAACAAATATCGACATGACTGGTTTGGTTTCCACATATTCCCACTTCATTTGTGATTTTTATTACAAATATGCACATACATATGTACATACATGGTATGTATTTGAGTAATGCTTTTATTTTTTTCTCTTTTCAGGACAGCCAGGTATGTAAGCATGTATGTATGTAGGTAGGTGTACGTATGTAGGTTTAAACTACAATTGCTTAGTAAAAAACACTTCACGTTATTTATTTATATGCATAATACATATGTATATGAACATACAGATTGAAATATGCACGTCTACAATGAACATGCATATATGTATGTATGTACGACGTTTTCAAACGTAATTACATATGTATGTATTTTTCCCGACATGCATATGTGCACATAAAATAATGCAACTATACCCACATGTAAGTATATACATACATATGTATGTAATTTTAGCATTTTAGATTTAAAATATTTCAATCTATAAGTATATTTTTAAGTTTATTTTGCATAGGTAAGTAGCTTTTGTATTATAATTTAAAAATTTTAATATTTTAGCTTCACTTTTTAATTGAACATTTGTTTTATTACTTCAAATATGGCAGGTACACATTTCATTCCATATTCTTCTATTTATTTATTATGCTTTTATTTGTTACTTTAAGCTTGTTGATTGATTCTTTTTTTTTTTTTATTCACATTCATAAAATTGAGCAACGACATATGTACATATATGTACATACTACATATTATATACCACAGTCACTTACATAGATAAACAACTGCAATATACATACATATATACATATATACTATTTAAAAATGTTAACATTAGGTATTACATTTTGCACTTCTTAACTTATCCAAAACTAATTGCACAAAGCAATTATTTTGCATTCAGTTAACCACAATTTCATTATTAACGGGACACTAAATGGAATTTAATGCACATATGTGTATATACATACATATATCTATCTGTACACTACACACAGATAATATATAACTCATTTGTATACACAATGGTATACAATTGTAGTAGTTAATGTACTGGCATAAACAAGTTTAGATGAAATACATACACGTATGATACACAAGGTTCGTAATTAAAGAGATTTATTATATTCTTTAATCGCAAAAATAAAAACAAACCTTTCCTAAGCGCGTTGTTTAATAAAAAACCGATTTCATATTAGATTTTTATAAAAAACATTACACGCCCTTCGAAACGGAGCATACACTTGCTTACAAAAACAACTTCTCACACCGAAAACAAACGTAAGACTAAAACGTAACTTCGCTGCTGACTTTAGCATAACCAAAGCAAAACTCTATTTTGTAGAAGAACATAGATTCCACAAATGGTAATACCATACTTTTTACGTAAAATCGCCGGGGGTCATTATCAGAAAATCGTCAAGATGCAAGGAGTTCACAGCCTGTATTTCTATATAGTAGGGAATGGCATCAGAAAGTAAAAGTCGATTTTCGATTTTTCGACCAACCATTTTTCATTCTGATTATTTAATCGATTAATCGTATCTCAAAATCGATTTTTTTTTGGAGTCGATTAATATATTTTGCATAAAATAAACGCACTGCGACTTGAATTTTTACATGGTGCCAAACGTGGCTAGGTGGCATTTATTTTTTAATATTCACTTATTTTGTATTATAAATTGCACGTTTTATTTGATCAAATTTTCACAACCAAACGCTTGCTTTGTTTTCTCTTCAATAACTTTAGTGGTGGTAGCTTTCTATAGCAATAACAAAAACTTCTTTTGCTCGCAGTATGTAATGAAATAGACGTTTTTGTTGTCGAACTTCTACAACAGGTAATTTTGTTATGCTTGTGGCTTACCGTTTCGATTAAGGGACGCCAAAAATCGACTTCAGCATAAAGTTGGCAATGCATAATCGATCAGAAAACAATCGATTTTTAGGACTGAAAATCGATTATCGAATACAATCGAAATCGACTTACTATTCCCTACTATATAGGTATATCATCGAAAACTTTTTGCAAGGAATTGAGAAATATCAATATGAATTGGAATAGAAATTATTTCCCCACATATGAGTTTCGGCCTTTTTGCAAGGACTGAGAAGTATCAATGTGAATTGGAATAGAAATTATTTTCACACATATGAGTGTTTATGCCTTTCAGTTTTCTTATACTACAAAATTATACTACTAATAATAATACTAATACTAATTATATACTACAAAATTATAATACTTCAAACATCGTTGTGTTTGTAATGTGTGTTAATTAATTTTGAAACTTTTTTTTTAAACTCACTTTCATAATAATAGTCCGGTTTCGGTTCTTAGGTTAAGGAAATCTCTGAAAAGAACCTTCTTTAGTTCTTCAAAAAATTTGGATTTTTGAAGAACTAATAACGACGTTGCTATAAAATTAAAATGAACAACAATAAGCACCTATGTAATTTACTCCATTAAGCTCTCGCCATACTGTATTAATTTACTACAGTACGCAATTATTAAGCTTGTCGCAAGACTTATTCGGGTGGAAATGAGCAAAAAGCTTTATATTATTTTATCCAATTATAGCACCAGTTAACGAATTTATTATTTATAGCATGTTAACGAACATGGTACAGTATCAATTCGTACAGTTCGTTTATATTATATACTTGCCAGATGTGAGCTATAGAATATTATTGATGTTAATTTTGCTATAACAAAATATTTTATAAAATGCCAGTGCAAAAACCCTTTTATTGAACACAATCATGTTAATCAAAAACTTTTTCGATTAAAACGACACGAACTATTTTGTGAACATAGAAATTGACAACAGCACCTTGTTTAAATTCCCCATGGTACATTGACAAGTAAAAATATTATTTAGTGTTTTGACAGTTTTTTGCTCTAATTTCTGCGTTTTTTTTTTTTTTTTTTTTAATATTGCTGGCACCACTGCTTTGCGGTAATAACTCGCTTTGTTATGTTTTCTTCTAAAATTTTGATTACTTTTTATGTTTGTTTGTTTACTTTTTTAAAAACTACGGTGTCCCATATTAAGCATGGGGAAGAAAATTTGTTGCTGAGTGTTAATTTCAAGTATAAAAAAGTACCTGGTGAATATTTAATAATATTTAAAAACTATTATTTTGCTTCAACCAGAGAGAACTTCATTCGAGCTGCTTTGAATAAACATAATGTAGGTGGAAGATTTATATTATTTTTACAAATACGTTTGTGAACTGATGAAATTTCTTAGGTATCTCATTGGAAAATCGCATCGCGAACAAGAATTTCAAATCTATACCCGAGTGATTTTGATATAATATATTCTGGAGATGATATTTCAAACAAACTACAGGCTCACCATGCCATTAAATACGTGTATTTGCATTCGAGTTTTCAAAGAACGCTTTCTTATCACAATTCTTCCAAATTGTCTGCCAAAAATAAGGCGGGATTTACAGAAGGATATGTTTCCAAACATACTACAATTGAACTTCCAGATGCATTGGAAGCTAAAGCTTTATGGAAACACGACATTACTGGCAAAGGCATTAAAGTAGCTGTGTTTGACACTGGCTTAGCAAAAAAACATCCTCATTTTCGAAATGTAAAAGAGCGAACCAACTGGACAAACGATAAAACCTTGGATGATGGCGTGAGCCATGGAACCTTCGTTTGTGGTATAATTGCTTCAACAAAGGAGTGTCTTGGGATGGCACCCGATGTGGAGCTGTACATTTTAAGAGTGTTCACAAATAAGCAGGTAATGATGAAACACGTTGGTAAATGTCGTATAAATCTCGATACGAGTTTCGTTCCGCACTCAAGCTATATTTCTAATGGATAGGTTGTCCTTTTATATAAAATTTAAAATTAACTTTTCTTACTTATGAATTTTATCTGTTCTTACTCTATTGTTAAACAGTTTAAATAAAAAAAAAGTCCGTCATGCTGACTGTTGGTTCTTGATATTAGGCCAAGATATCTCAGAACATGTAAAAACACTTAATTGGGTCTTAAATAAGCTCCAACAAATTTAGTTGAAATGAAATGTCTTTTCCGAAAGAAAGTTTTTAACGTGTGATAAATTAAAATTTTTTTAATAAAATTCCTGTGTCTCTACATACTTTGAATTTTGTAAATAAATGTTTCAATCTGTTTTCAAGGTTTCCTATACATCTTGGTTTCTCGATGCCTTCAACTATGCCATGTTTAAAAAAATTAACGTACTTAACTTGAGTATTGGTGGCCCTGACTTTATGGACAAACCATTTATAGACAAGGTTTTAGAACTATCAGCTAATAAACTAATAATGGTATCAGCGATTGGGAATGATGGCCCGCTTTACGGAACTCTAAATAATCCTGCGGATCAGAGTGATGTTATAGGTGTTGGTGGAATAAATTCAGACGATGTGGTAGCGAAATTCAGCTCAAGAGGAATGACAGCTTGGGAACTTCCATATGGCTACGGAAGGTTGAAACCCGATATTGTTACTTATGGAAGTCAAGTCAAGGGCAGCAATGTGAATGGGGGTTGTCGCTCTTTATCTGGCACATCTGTTGCTTCCCCTGTGGTTGCCGGCGCTATTGCTCTTTTGCTTAGCGGAGCTTCGAATAAATCTGATGTTATAAATCCATCTTCCATCAAGCAAATAATTGTTGAAGGTGCAAATAAATTAAAACATAATAATATGTTTGAACAGGGATCTGGTAAACTGAACATTTTAAAAAGCATGGAACTTCTCTTGTCATACGAACCAAAAATCTCCTTGAGTCCACCATATATCGATTACAGTGAACCCTACATGTGGCCATATAGCTCTCAACCAATGTACTGTGGCAGCATTCCGTCGATTATAAATGTAACAATATTAAATGGAATTTCTGTCAGAGGTCTTATTTCAAGCAAGCCATTGTGGTATCCTGATCTTGACAAGAATGGTGGTCTTCTCGACGTTAATATAACATATTCACCTATACTATGGCCGTGGACGGGATGGGTAGCAATAAAAATTTGTGAGTAATAATTATACTTATTGCAATATTCAAATTGTAATTTTAAAAATAATGTAGTTGATGTACCTGTGACAAAAAGGAATAAGTGCTCAAGTCGACTTGATCAAAATTTGTAAAATAAATTGTCGCAAAATTAATTCTATCTTAATTTCTTTTAATATCCGTTCCCATTTTTTATAATTTTAAACTCAGGTCATTAGGGAATAATTTTTGCTACTTAGAATTATTTTGTATGAATAAAATACTAAAAATTAATAAAAATTTTTCCATTACAGGACATTAAAAAATGGTAAATAATTATTACCAGTATCATTCATTAAAATCAGACGGATATTGAGACATGTAAATTCTTCAAAACTTACTAGCTTTTTTTTCTTCTCTCTTCGTAGTGATTAACGACGAAGGCTGCTCCTTTGAAGGGGAATCAAAGGGTCACGTAAGCATAAAAGTTCAGACGCTTAAAAACGATGGAGTATTCCATAACTCATCTGTTAATTTTCCCATCAACGTAAAGATTGTTCCTAGGCCGCCCAGACATAAAAGAATCTTGTGGGATCAGTTCCACAATCTCCAATATCCTCCTGGGTATATCCCGCGAGATAATCTTCGAATTAAATCGGATCCATTGGATTGGAGGAGCGATCATATTCACACAAATTTCCGTGACATGTATGAACATCTACGAAAACTGGGATATTATATAGAAACACTGGGAGAACCTTATACGTGCTTTAACGCTTCAAATTATGGAACCTTAATGATTGTTGATCCAGAAGAAGAATTTTTCGATAAAGAGTTGCAGAAATTGCAGGAAGATGTGTTTAATCTCGGTCTCAGCGTAATTGTGTTTGGTGATTGGTACAACTCTTCGGTAATGAGCAAAATGAAATTTTTTGACGAAAATACAAGAGAGTGGTGGTACCCAGATACGGGCGGATCGAATATACCTGCGCTCAATGACCTGCTGCAAGGATTTGGATTATCGTTAACTGATACTGTTGTTGAAGGCTATTTTAGACTTGGGGAACATAACATGTATTATGCCAGCGGCTCAACCTTAGGAATGTTCCCGGATCATCCTGGAAACGTTGTTATATCCGCAAGACTAAACGACCAAGGCTACGAGGTAATAAACTCAATAAAATTATATACAAGCATATATAGAATGTATATAATATTTATGTAACATATTCTCATATTTTCACAGATAATACACAACATCTCTACAAAAAATAGTTCTTTAAAGAAGAATTATCCAATAATTGGACTATTTCAAATGCATCAAACTGATAAGAAGCGAATTTCAACATCCAGAACACTTGAACCGATGAATGACGTTATCGACAGAAGCGATGTCAATATAACGGACACTATATTAAATAAAAGAGTACTACTGCAATACAATTCAAACTCTGCAATTGAAGCGCCTCGTAAACTCATAAAATCTGAAAAAAAGGAAAGATCTTTGCTTGTTGGAAAAAAACTTGGCCGTGTTGTATTGATGGGTGATTCAAATTGTATTGATTCTACATTTACAGACAAATATTGCCTTTGGCTTCTTAAAGCTTTTTTGGAGTACACTATGAGTTCCTATAAATCACCATTACTAAAAAAATTAAATAGTATATCGATATTCCGCAATGACGTCGGTTTTAGAAAGCAACCAAGAAGAGTTAAAAGTTCTAGATTATACAAATATTCAAAGGTCACCAAACACGATAACAATTGATCTGAAGAGAGTAATAAGCAAATAGCTGACTGAATAAATAATATGTGCGCTCTTCTTCTCTTTTTAAAATTTGATCAAAATTTTTATTTTTGTGCACTTAAATTTTTCAAAATCTACTTCTATTTAAAATGTGCTCTGTTAAATCTCCTCTGTTTCTTCTCTGCATTTTTGCATTCAATCTAAAATTTATTTGCTGAAAAGTAAGCAAGCAAGCTATACGGAAAACATTGTTTCCCGCTGGCTATATTTATGCTATTTAAATTTTGTTAGGTTTGGTTTTTGTAAAGGTGAAACATTACCTTGAATCGATATACAATTAAAATTCATCAACTTCGAATTTTGTAAGCAGTGGAGTACAACGATAAGATCAAAGAATTTTTGAGTAAAAAATATTAAATTGAATAGCGAATTTTACTTTTTTAGGATTTATTTTTATTGAAAATCGAAAAAGGTGGGTGTGGCAGCTTTCAAACCTCACCATATAAGGCATATCATGTCAAAAGGAAAGTGGTGCGTTGTGATATACCTAAGGTACATATTCCCACGTAATTCAAAAATTCCAAGTTGTTAACTGGCGATGGAACAAAAGTTTGTTCATTGTAAATACATATTTTATAATTGTTAATTACACATTTAACGGGATTTTGTTTGGTTTTAATTCCTCAAAATTAAATATGGTTTTTTTGTGATAAAATTGTAATAATTTATTTCATAAACGTTAAAAGTATACTTAAGCTGGCAGCAAGTCAAAGTCATCGCTCACATGAACTATTGGTACATGGTCCCTTTCCACAAGTGTTTGCGAATTTAGATCGTAAAGTTCAAACTTTTTCAGGGCTGTTTCCCAATCCATTAACTGTACAGCATGTAAGCTTTCAGCTTCGTTATGGTGCCGAAGTAGCATTGATTCCTAAAAGAGTTAAGGGTTTTTAACAAACGATTTCAGCAACAAGACTTTATTTACTCTGTTGATGACTTCCACATCAGCATATTAATTTAAATTATAGTTTTTATCATACTTAAACGGCACAATCTCACAAATCACAACTTCTCTACTTAATAACTATTGCTGACAAACATATTTTTATTTTTAATGATTCTTAAACACCTGACTGCTAGCGAGTAGTTATCACAATCAAACCTGATCGTGACCAACATAGCGCGTGCTATGTTGTGCAAAAAGAAAAATAGTTCTCTGACAATTGCTATCACTTGTCCAAACTTTGAGTACAGGAACAGTTTTTGTTAAAATAAATAAAAACAACTCTGAAAACATAAATCAATGATACGAATTACCCGAAATAAAACCAATTTCATTTTAGAAAAACAAAACAAACAAAAAATTGCCTAATAAATATTTTTACATATCCAAATAAATGACTATGGTTGGAATGGTAGCTTTCGAATTTTTTGCCTCCATACTTGTTAAGCGATATTCACTCCAAAGTTTCTACACAAAAATTAAAAAGAAAACTTGAAGCACAACATATTTCAAAAGCAAAGAAGGTAAAAAACGCAGACTAATCCGTAACATTCTCGCTGATATGTCAGAGTTAATCGCAGTTAAAGTCTTATTTAATTTACAAAAAAAAAAAAAAAAAAAAAAAAAAAATATGTTACCTTTATTTTTTCCCATTTGTCATCGACGTCTTGAAGCCAACTTAAGAGTAATCTTCCATTAAACCGACATCGTGCATTTTTCTCTTTATCGTCTATTTCAGGTGTCAGCATATTGTAAACTTCTTCATCTTTAATATAAGTACATACCGAAAAAGGGTATGACTGATAAGACATACTTCTTGCAGCTTTAGAGTGAATTCTAATAATCTCCTGTTCCACATTAAGACAAAGCTTCTCTTTTTCAACGGTATGACGCTGATATAAGTCAAATCGCTCCTTCTGCTGAATCAAAAAAATATCCCTCATTTTCGAAGAAACTGTATCTGGAACTTCGGGCGAGTGAACATTTTTTCGCAAATGCAAAACATACATTTTTTTGTTAACTAAATATTCATTAAATCCCTGTGGAGGCCGAGGTTTGACAGAAAATATATTCTTCCATTTCTTTTCTATTTGTTTTCTTATCGTCATATACATTTGAAAACAATTTGTAAATGGAATATCGTGAGGGTGAGAATCAGTACAAGCAATTGGGTCACTACTAGCGGTATTGCCTGTATTTGAAGACTTGAGTTCATCATTTTTTGCTCGTATTTTCCTTTTTCTTGGATGCAATTCAGTAATATTTCCCATGGTTTCTTTTGAAGATGATGTAGATGAAGTAGATGGACTCGGAAGATTTGATATATTGTCAGTTTCGAAGGATGTACTTTGGTGAGTGGGACTATTATTTGCATTAGAAAATCCAATTTTTCCTTCCCCTATATCATTTACAGTAGAAGAAGCTGGAGAAGGAGAATTACTTGGAATTTGTGGAGAAGAGTTGTTAGAGTTTCTATCATGAGTTGTCAAACCAATCCGATGTGCACTTCTCAAGACTCTCAAATTTTTCTCTTCATTTATTAGTTTGCAGTTTTTATCATCTACTATTCCACATGCCACATTTATTTTTATTGGACTATCTCTAGGGCTGGTATTTGAAACTGACGTATCCCGTTCGTTTGAATCACTATTTGAACTAACAACATATGGTAACGCAGCGTTTCTCGATATATTAATTTTACCCGTTCGAGTTCCATTTCCATCGGTATCAATACCGCAGTTTTGTTGCGGTATAACAATTTTTAAAGGAGGAACTTTCAGTCCTCCGTTATAGAGTGGATCACTTTTCGAGTCATCATCTTCTAAATCAGCATCATGGAACTTACTTTTTATTTCATCTTTTTCACACAAGAAAGAGTTTTTAGCAGCTGTCGCACTATTTTTAGAACCTATTGATTGCTTAAAGTTCTTTTCTACTCTATTTAGAATGCGTAAATTGTTTTGTTTTGAATCTTTTAAATTATCTATATCTTTTTTTTTCTTTTTCTTTGTATCATCAACTTCGTCACTTTCTTCTTCATCGATATCTGAAAAGTGCCGCTTTGAAGAGTTTATAGTTTCGGGGGCAAGTACGTTTTCAAAAATAATCTCTTTTTTCGAATCATTTGCAGGCTCGTCTGCTTTTTCTTTCACATCGGCTTTATCAACTGAATTAGATTCGTCTAAGTCGTCATCCTTTTTGTAATCTTTATTTTTTTGTGATAATCGAGAATTATCTACAATTATATTAATTAACGATACATTTATTTTATTAACATTGAGAGTAAATTTTGTTGTGAAAATCTTGTAGATACATAAATAGACTAGTTACATACATACATCCATACATAGATTAGTTAAGGAAATGAATGCAATATTGTGATGGAGCAAAATGCGCCACACTTACAATCAGGCAAACTGAGCAAATGCAATTGCTGCATGTATTCTATCTAGTGCAGTCAGCATGTGGAGGTGTAGATAGAATATATACCCGTTTCAGACCTTTTTTCCAACTGATTCAATTTTTTGATATTGGGATTCTATTTGATATATCAAAAGTAATTTAATATAAATGCATTTCATTCTATATTTTAACAGATCAAGGGAGAAATTAGTGTGTTCATTTGAGAACGAATTTCTGCTGACCTACTTATGGTCTCAAGCAATCATCTAGGATGTTGGAACAACTTACTATTAAACTAATATATACATACATGTGTACCTACACTACAGGTATGTAGTCACCCAATATATGCTACGTATGTAATTTCCTTTTAAATAAACTTACCAGATGAAGCAGTCATTTGTATCAATAGTGCCATTTGCTGCCTCTCGGACATTGGGGCATTTGGGTTCGATCTGGCTGCTGCAATTCCAGTGCTACAACCAATGCCCCTTGGTCTTGGGGGTGGCATACTATTATTATCGATTAATATTTAAGCAAATTTAAATTGCAAATTGTAATTTATTTCACTTTTGCATTAAAAGTACACAATAATAAATACACCAATTAAACAGTTCACAAAGCTGATTCAAAACAAAAGCGGACGGCGGCTTCATTCAAAATCTGCAGCGTGACCATTTCAAAATAAAAGGGCTGCGGCAAGGCAGTTTTATACCAGGTAGCCGCATTACTACTCCAAATACAACTCACACAAACACCATGCATTTTATTCGTAGAAATACAATACATTATGTCCCCCATTTGTTCGTGTTTGTCCATTTATACATTTCTTAAACAAAACATTTCAACGACCAGTAGCAGTAGTCAGCTGCTCTGTACGTTTACCTAGTATAAAGCTATCTTCAGCTCCTTCAGGTTATGTATGAGTTTGCCTAAAAACTTCGAAGCGAAGAAAGAAGAAAATGACGGGGATACAGACATGACTATACAGTCAATTCATCTAACTTTGTTTGCAGAGCTGTGTTTTACTAGACAGATGAAGGCAAAACGAAAATGAATGCAACAACGTGTTTGTTTGTGAACGTAGTAGATACAAATATGCAAGATTAAAAAAACAGAATTGACGTGTGTAAACTGGCTCTAACGAACGTTCGGCATCTTGCAGCCAATACAGGTTTCACGACGGCGGAGACAATTTTCGACATGGAACTCTGAAAGTTTGTTCTGTTTACATCTAAAAACACGTTCAAAATGAAGCTTGTGAGGTAAGTAAATTATTTAAAATGAAAGTATTTGCTCTAAAATTAGGAATACGTGTCTACTGAAATTAAAATGAATTCCTTGATGCCAAAAATCATTTTGGCTTAGGGGAGTATACTTATAGTATTTGTATTGCTCCAAAACCAATGAACGTATGTATGTATATTCAATTTCCATACTTATGTACATACCGCAAATTATACTCGGTCATACATATGCATGTTTAAGAGTCCATTAACAATTGTAGGTTGAAGTCAAGCTTCTTTTTTGTTTTTTTTTTTTTTTGAGTAGCAGTCCAAAATAATTTTTGCCTGGAATTTTCATTATGGAAATATGCCAAAGCTTTAAAATTAATCTTTACCCGCGACTATAACCGCTGTGCGAGAAACCTAGAAGAAAGTAATGCTTGATTGCAGGGCTATCAGATGTAGCGGTTTCTAGTTGAAGTTGACGATTTTAAAAGTTATGTGGAGGAGTTCTATTGAAAATTGTTGACGAACCATTCGATAAAATTTCTTCAAATGCTACGTTTTTTGTTATTTATTTGGTCATGTGATTAAAAGTAAATGGAAACCCTAAGCTGCCCATTCCCAAACATGCTTGAAAATAACTGTATTTAAAATTTTTTCTTCAAATCTTTTTCAGATTTTTAATGAAGTTAAGTCACGAGACAGTAACGGTCGAATTAAAGAATGGTACTCAAGTTCATGGAACTATTACTGGTGTCGATGTTGCTATGAATACCCATTTGAAGTCAGTGAAAATGACAATAAAAAATAGAGATCCAGTTCAACTTGAAACGCTTAGCATCAGAGGAAATAATATAAGATATTATATTTTGCCTGACAGTCTGCCTCTTGAAACACTTCTTATTGATGATACTCCTAAATCGAAGTCTAAGAAAAAGGATAACAACCGTTCTGGAAACAGAGGTAGGGGAAGGGGCACTCGCGGAAGAGGAGGAGCCCGTGGAAGAGGCAGAGGAAGAGCTGGCAGCAGACGTTAAACTCCTACAAAACTTTCGAACAATCATACTGCATTCATACCTAGCTTGATAACACTAAATATATGTACATGCATATTTGTATTACATTATTATTAATTCCTTCATATTTGGGGGGGTTTTTAGTGCGATGGAAAGTGTTTATATATTCTCCCTGTGTGCCCTGGAAAACGCCACCTTATTAAGTGTATCCTAGTTTAGTCCCTTTTCAGTTACTTTCGCCTATTTTCACTAATTCCAAAAAGCAAAATTTTTTTAATCTTGTCGCATTGGTACAATTGTTCTTTCATTTCACAAATAGAAAATATTGAATGCATTTTATTTGAACACTAAAAAAAAGTTCATTAAATTATTGCTAAAATTTTACTGAAAGATTTAAACACCCACACTCGCCTGAAGTACATAATTTAGACCGATTGAGAATGAAAAACGGTATTTAAACTACTTTATATTTATTGAAATACATTGCAGTAAATAATATAGTACATTTGTTGTACACTAGTTGAAATTTACATTAATGCAGACGCATACTCAGATGGAAACTTGAATTGGTGAGAATTTAAAGACATCACTGTGGGCAAAAGACCAGCGTTAGGAATGATGTTCCAGGACAAATAGAGTGTAATGTTTTTGTTGTTTCTGAAAATTAAAAAGGTTTCATATTAAACATTTTTTCCAATATATATCTGAAAAGTTTTTCAAACATTCGCAATGTTATTTTGAGGAATATATTGAGAATGTTGACACAAATGAAGAAGAGATTACATTACACAATCTCAGTGGTCAAGTCTGCCACAGCACAAACTTGTAGCACATGCACTGTACAGTGCATGGCGGCGTTTGTGCTCTTTAAGTAGTGAATTGAATCACTACAGTTTTATTGTTCGCTCAAGTTTGTAAAATAATATATTATACCAATATTTTCGAAACTTTCCATTATTTAATTCACTCACCTCAATCCATTACCCTCATCCCAAAAATAGTATTTGGTATTCATGTTTTTATAGTCCAGCAAAGCATTTTCACCCCTGCGAATGATTTTGTCCCACAACACAACTTGGTTCAATACGTTATCTGCGGTTTTATATTCTGCTGTTAGGAATAGGAACAGCTGCTTCACATTCCAATTAAACAGGCTTGTTAGGTTTGCTTCCAAATCAAGAGTAACGAAACCTAGATCATGCTTTTCCCTGGAGACTCCATAATCGGGAACATTTTTACTAGCAAAATTTGACATTAAAGTTACTACTTTTTTTTTTTTTTGCTAAATTTCAAATACTTACACTAAAATTTTGGGTGTATTAATTTCAGATTTTACTCTGTAATCCAAGAAAACCGTTGATACAAAACAACAAAACGTAAGACAGGCTAAAACTGATAATGTATATGCTATTGTAGCATTTCCTCTGGTTAATACGGTATGCATATTAGACAATTTTAACTAATTTAAATTTTGTGATTTAAATGACACGTACATACAAAATAATTTTTATGTTGGCTAATAAATAGGGCTGCCAAGGCCTCTACTGAAAATTCGTGCTGCCGTACTCATTGAAAAATTGTGCTTCTAAGAGTTTACACGAAAAAGTGTTTTAAACGGTTTTAAATCTTACGTATCATTTCACCAAAATTGAACCTGATCGTATGTACTTCAAACATTATTCCAATTTAAATGTTTGGTGGGAAGTAATAAGTAATTTTATAACCTGATTAAATGAAATATTCTATACAGCGGGTGTAACTTGAATTGTGCGAAGCGTAAACCCCTAGAACGCCTATTGTGTAGGCATCATGTAGCTCCATCTACAGAGTCCGGTGCCTTCTCAACTGACAATGGAACGGCGGGGGAAGTTAACACAATCAGTAATTCTTTTTGGCGGTTGTAGAGAAAGCAAAACTAAGATTGTTCGCTGGTGAATCAATTAAACATTATGTTATTTGTCGCACCATTATGTATTTTATTTTTACTGTCCCATAATAACAAGTCAAAATATCTGGCAGTTGCAACAGCCATAGGATAGTGTGTGTTGGATACATATAAATTTATTTTTAATGTTCAAGTTGCACAAACGTTTTTAAAAACTCTAAAAATGTTTGCCACTTTAGTTACGGTTGTTTGTGTGCGCGACACCATACAGTAAAAGTACATAAAAAAACTTGCGTTGTCAAATAAATTGCTATGAATTGGAGGAAATACATTGCTCTCAATGGAACACATCGCGAAGAAACACATTTGAAATGGGTATGTAGATTTATTATATGTACTGATTTTTATTGTGCATAGCTTGTTAAATGATTTTGTGTTTTGAATAAATTAAAAAAATATTATTAATTGCTTAGGGCGCCAACATTTTTGAGAGTTCTTCGTCTTGAAGGCAGCCTTTTAGAAACTCCTCCTGCGTAAGTTGACCATCGTTATTTTCATCCATCTTTGAAAAAATATTTTTCGCTCGCTCTTCGGCGGAGTCAGCAGGTCTATTTGAAGAGCATGCTCCAAGCATGTCATATATTGCCTAAAATATGAACAAAACATATTTAAAAAGGAATATTTAAATATATGCTAGGGAAAATAAGCTCTGTAGAGACCTCTTTTCTTTAAAACTATTTGTATGAACATACATTGTTTTTTTAGGTTAGCTACGTTGCGTACAGTTGAAATTCACTAGTGTGTGTACAAATGTATACATATGTATATATGTATGTGCATACGTTTTTTGCATATTTTGGTTAAGGATCTTATATATTTGAAAATGAAAAAAAATTCGAGATTGAACGAATTGTGAATTAGGGCCTTTCTACATGAGACCAACGATATACATACATACATACATACATACATACATACATATGTATATGCACAAGTCTGTTTCTTCACTATACTTTTGGATTTCCATTTGCATGAATATGGAAAAAATGAGTCGGTTTTAATGCTAAATAATTATTTTCTGAACACTTGAGTTTAACACCGGTATTCATAAAAAATAAAACGTTGCTCAAATACATTTTAGAAAAAATTTTATATGAAAAATTTGTCGTAAAATGTGTTTCAACAATGTTTTATTTTTTATGAATACCGGTGTAAGTTTTTTAAAACAAATTACATAAGTTAACATTATTGTTTTACATAATAGGTCTTCCTTTGTTGGTCTTAAGTAGCAAGGCTCTAACTCGATTTTTTTCCAATCTTGGTATGTATATTTTGTATGTTGTATTGTTTAAAGGATTCTATATTAAAATGTGCAAAAATCTCGAAATTGAAAAAAATGTAAGGTGAGCCTTCTGATATGGAACCAACGACACATGTACATATCGCTATCTTAAAATAGAAAGACCCTAAGTCAATTTTTTTTTCCAAAAAAACAAAGAGCTTTTTGCTCATTGTAATACAAAATCGTGTAGTCTATCAGAATATGCAAAAATTCAAAGTAACGAAAGAAAATTTTATATGCATGCACATACCTGTACGATTTTTGTCATTTCTTGAATATCAATTACGCCATTGCCATCAACATCATACATTCGAAATGCCCACTTTAGTTTTTCTTCTGGAGTGCCGCTCGATGTGACATCTATAGCAAGTAGAAATTCCTTAAACAATAAAAATATGCAAAACTGTAAAAATTGCAAACGGAATCACAAACTTATATGTATGTGTAGGGTTAACACTTGTTGTAAGCTTGTAAGAAAATATACATAATAATTACAGCCAGCTATGTATATTGAATAAACATCCGTATGTGCAACTCGTGAATACACTATAAATTCTACTCATGTCTGACCGATCATAATACATACTACATATGTATGTGTGTGCGTATGTATTTGTAATTTAAAAATTTGTATATTACATACATACCTTAAAATCAATGTAACCATTTTTATCCATGTCGAATGTTCGAAACACGTGGTCACAAAATTCCTCGGCATTTCCAGATGGAAAGAACATTTTATACATATCCACAAATTTTGCAGGCGTTAATCTTCCATTAGGGCAATCTTGCTGCGTAAATATTCTTTTATTACAGTATAACACAGTTTACGACATTTACCTTAAACCCTTTATACCACTCCTTTATTGTTGCTTCATCGTATCGGGTATGTGATTTAAGAAATTCCATGTCTTCTTTTGTTAAACGGTCTTTGCTACTGAAACAACCCATACCGCTCAGTTACAATATTGTCCTTCCGCTTTAAATGAAAAACTTATCTATGCAAAAATCTTTTTACTTATATGTATCTCTGAATATTCAATATTAAATTCAATTAAATTTTGGCTGTTAGATAATCGAATTTATTCATTTTGTACAGAATATGTTTACATATGGTATATGTATATATAATTTCTTAGGCATGCGCAATACTGTTATATCCTGTTAATTTTTGGAAAAGTTTTTTGTGAAATCCTTTCACTGTGTGCTGCCATACTTATTTTTACTGAAAGTTATTCAAGTTGTGCTTTAAATCGCTTGTGTAAAAAATGTATTAGTTTACTTTCCTCCAATTTAAGAAGGTTGTAGACTTCGGAATATATACTGAATGATCCTCCCGCTCCATCGATCAGTAAAAATGTCAGATACGGCTTAGTAGCACATGTACTACATATGCATCTAATTTGGTATTACATAATACATATCAAAGATATCTGTTATATGTGTTATGTAATATCAAATTAGATATGTAGTACGTACATGTGCTACTAAGCCTTATCTGACATTTTTACTGATCGATGGAGCGGTAGGAGCATTCAGTACATATCAGTGTTCCCGCGCAATCATATTTCTTGTTCTTAGAAAAATATAGACCTTGTAACAATACACAAAAAGGACTTTTCTTTTGTTTAGTTTTAGGACATTTCCAGAAAAGAAGTGTACAGATTTGCTATCTCGCTTTAGCCACCTTTTGTTGTTTTGGCATTTCATCTCTGTACACTTTGTGATACTTGTGGAAAATCGTCGATATTTTTGCAGTCACATGTTTTGATATTTAGGCATTTTTGTTGTAGGTATGCATGTAGTATATGAAAAAAAAAATATTTCTCCAAAAATATCAAGACTTGCTGAGTCTTCTCCCATAATATGCACAGCTTAACAACATAGAGATTTTCAGGGTTCCGTACTCATAGAGTAAAAGCGAAACCCTAATACTGAGACTCCGCTGTTCATCCTTCCACCACAGTGCCCATTCCCCGATCGGTAAGAGCTAGAGCTGAAATTTTCACAGGATATGTAGATACCCTGTCACTACTTCAACAAGTGCCAAAAATAACAAAACGTTGAAAACTAAAGGGTGTGCCCATTCAAGAAACTGTGAAAATCGACTGCAACTTTTGAACCATAAGAGATTGACTAAAAATTTGTACACGATATGTAGTTACATGGGCTTTACAACGAGAAATGCCAAAACAACAAAAAGTAAAAGTTAAAAACAGGATGTCCCCATACAAGGAACTGAGAAATAGCTGTAACATTTGAGCCATAAGATATAGACCTGAAATTTGTATAGGGTGTGTAGTTGCCTGACCCCAGGTAGAAAGTAGCAGCAAGTCTTCACATCTGATATTATATTCGTAGTATTTTTCATAATTTATTTCATTGCGGTTCTATTGTGTAATAGAACCACTTTAAACTTAACTACAGATAAATCATACTTTTGTATTTTTACACAGTAAGAGTAAATGACAACATTAAGTATATAGTATGTATGTTTAATATGCGGGCTTTTTTTATAAATATAACACACGAACACACATGTACACACGTATAAATTTTAGTACTTAATCCTCGTTCAATAAATTCCCAAAAAGATCTGCAAGGTTTTCTGCATATTGAAGAACTTCTTCTCTGCATAAATTGTGGGACACATCTTTAAACTGTTGAAATTTGATAAGTAAGTCTTCAAACTCACTAAGAGCTTCCTCGGCCTTCACATCATCTTCGTCCTGTTCCTGATGTTCTGAGAAGAGAAAAAAAAAAAATTGGTAACAATGAAGATAAATTTGCAGTTTCACCACGGCGGTGAAATATCGATTGTCGGTGAACGAAAAATTATTTTTTGGGCTGCAGTGACACTGATTAAAAGTTCTTTAAGACTCGCCACAAATAAGTTTGTCCCCATGCTTTTTGGGCAAAGTTCGGTAAAGTGAGAGCAATCGTGAATTTCTCTCAATAATACACAAAAAAGCACAAAAGTACGGGAACACCGAAAACCACATTTCTATAGAAAAAAAAAATAACATATGATAGACCAACTATTTGAAGAACATTTCCAGCTATAAAATAATTTTTCACTGACCAACAAGCAACGTTGGCAACGTTGTTCTCGTTGCACATCTCGTTTATATTTCTTTTGCTCATTTTAGTTATTAGTGTTCATTTTTAAATAGTTTAATAAAATAAATACTCAATAAAATAAATATATATAAACCTGGGCTACCGAACATATTAAGGACTAATTAAACAGGTTGTTCTAGCAACCAAAATTATTTTATAACAGAAAATTATCAATTAGTTTAATACCAAAAACGTAAGAAAACCGAGATATAAATATTGGAAAACGGGTATAAGAAATATATTATAACAGCTCACAAATGAGCTATTATTACTCAGATAATGTGATATTGATTAGATGAAAATGAAAGCTTGATAAGCTACCTACAAAACTCTTCTGACTTTTTAACAATACTCCATTTTGCAACTGTATGTATACTATACTCACCATTAGAATTTTGTGATGTTACATTGACGGTGGACCACACATGATTTTTAAGCAGCTCGAGAACGTCAGCAAATCCAACGACTTCTTCATTATCATTTTTGGCATTCAAATCGATAACGCTAAAAGAAAGGTGACACATGTCTTTAACTTTGTCATATGTTATTCCGTGCGAGCTGCTATCACTCAAATTTCTTGTAATTAAAGTTGAAACTTCCACATGATTTTCATTAACAAATTCAACTAAGGAATTTATTTCCGTTAAAAAGTGGTGCTGAAAGAATAAAAGTTTTAACATTCTCTAAAAACACCTTTAGCTTAATTATCCAAAATATTAATAACTATATACATATGTAAGTGCAGTCGATGGAACATTAACAGGACGGTTGCCGCCAATACTTACGGTTTTTAGAGGCACAATAAACGCCTCTATAAATTTCTTCAATGATGTTAATGCGCCATATGCATATGAAATACTTGGTATTCATTGGCAGTCAGACGAACCAATGGAACTTTTAAGTTCAATTCGAAATTCCACTACTAAGATTTGAAAGTTATAAGGTGTCTACGAAGCTTAGGATGAGAGTGGTTATTCGTTTTCGAAACACTTGGGCTATGATTAACTAGATGGGCGTTGTAAGTGGAAAATATAAGCCCTTTGTGGCCCATCAGAAATTTTACACGGCCAAGTAATTGGAAAATGGTTACTTACAGAGCACGTACGCGCGCAAAAATGAGTGGTCGAAATATAACTCAAATAAAGCTGCCTTTCTATGCGATGAAGAATTGGGACAAAAGGTTACAAATATAGTTATTATTGATATTATTTATTTCTTTTTTATTTATCTAATCTTATGAAAAAATTCTAAGATTAAATGAGGGTGTTGCTTTTACATCAAAAATATGTAACTCGTTATTGTCGCCGAAAGTCAGTTTCCTCTACAGTATTATCTAACAAGATGGATGCGTAAGGAGCGTGCCATGCCGCAATATCAGCCTTTTCGCTTCCTATGATGCTTATATTACTAGGAACCCAGTAAAGCCTTATTTTCCCTTCGTTATTAATTAGGGTATCCCTAATTTTAACAACTTTTTTCCGCTTTTTGTTTATTTAATCATTAAAATAATCGTTTTTCTTCATTTCTCAAGTATATTCGAGCAATGGCATAATTTCCAAAATTTCAACGGTGAAGTTAACGGTGTTATAAAGAGAGGCTAATATCCAACCAATCGATCTGCACCAAAACTTGCAGTTATAGATTTTGAGTAGTGGATTATTGCAAATCCACAGGGCTGTGAGAATCGCACAAGAGAAAGCTATTCTCAAGGAAAAGTGGCCCTAAAATTTACTTTGTTTTTTTGCGAAACATTTTTTAGGGATATCTACATTTCATTACACTTTTTATAGCCATCTCAACTTAAAAATTTGAAAGTATAGGTCCCTTCAACTTAAAAGAATTTGAATTTAGAAAAACTTTCAAATAACGTTGACTCGCTCCTCAATATTTACTCAAAGCCTAATAGCAAAAACATTTTTCTTTGCAGTTGTCGAGTATAAATATGTAGAGTACTTACATCATCTGCATCAAAATAAAAAATACATCCTTCTATCTTATTTTTAACAGCTTCGGGAAGTATATTTAAATCGACGCATTCATAGAGCAAGACTGGGGCTGTATAATATTTGGTAACAATAACTAATTTGAATGCCTCTATATAGTAAGAGTCCACCGACACAGTTATGGGTTCCGCAGCCAAGTCACCATTGGCTTTTATTAGTTCTGGAAAGCAAAAGATTGAAAATTAAATCTTGCAGATAAACCATTTGCTCGTGTTACAGATTTAATTATTGAAAATAGATTTTGAACATTGATATTAACTGCCGTTTTTTTGAATACTTCATAAATTTCGTTTCGAGTATTTGTCAACGTTTATATATAACAATAATTGTAATTTATAAAATTTGTAATAAATATGCTGGTAATAAGGCAATAACGCCAATAACGAATACTGGTGCAATGTTGCTATGTTAAGGGTATGAGAACACATACTTATGTTAACCCATAATTCAAACTAGGAAGGTTCGAACTAACCTTATGTTTATTTCTTGCTTTTACATGTTTTTTAAAAAATTTATGTTCTAAGCATTAAAATTAACGATTGTAAATTGTGTTTTTTACTAATATATTTGCAATTTTTATGAATTCCGGCAATTAATTTAAAAATCTCCAACTTATTAATTCTCACAAGGGAAATTAAAACGCCAAACAAAATTAAATCGCCACCTCTGTCAACCCTGTAGCGTCTATGCATACGTATGTGTGTACACATACTTGCAGTTTTCAATGTAGGATGAATAAATTTGATATAATTTTCAATATAAAAATATAAACTTTACAAGATCCTTCCTTACCTTTTATAATATCAGAAACATTTTCTTTTCCAAACGACTTCACTGCTACCAAAGGATACATATTCAAGAAAATAACTATATTTGATTTTAATTACATGAATTACTGAGCCAACGCAAGCAAATAACAAACGTTAACAGCTGTTCACGACACAGAAGCCGATAAATGCAGCGAAATTAACGCCGCTGATGGTCTTTATGCTAAGAGTAGTGAATCCATCAGCAATGCCACCTTGTATGTATGTATGTAATTACGCTAAATTTGTAATATTAAAATTTTTTGTGTAATCTACGTGCCATTTACTAGATTTACTATGTGCTTAACGCATACCCTGTGTTATTACAATGTTTGTTACTTTCTTATAATTTTTGTTGTTGTAAAGGATTATTGCATCCAATTAGTAGCCTTTTGCAATAGGACAGGCAAACGAAGTTTGAGGTGCGGTGTCTAGTACGCATTTTTAATAAGGAAACGGCTTTAGGCCAAAAACAAAAGGAAACGCGAATTTTAACTAAAACTATATTTTTCTAACGTACCACAGTGGATAATTTAGGAAAAATAGGAAATGGAAATAGCCGTTTCTAATTGGATTTCATACAGAATAGTAATACATAAAAAGATAACTAAGTGCCAGTAAGGTGAAGAAAGGGAAAGAGAAACAAGTGCCTGTACTCATGCAATTCGTCTTGTTCTCTCATTCTCAACGCAAATGCAAGTTTTAAGAAAAGCGGACAAAATTTGCTGCGACAAAAATTGTTCAATATAAACCGACACTAACACTGCAGTTACACGATCAAGTTTTGCTATCAAGTTTTTTTCACATACTGCTTGTCAAAATTCAATAAAATTGATAGCTGTGACGTAGGCTGCACGCAATTTCATAACAATTCGTTTTCAAGATGCCGTCAAGAAGAAAATTAAAATTAGCTGCTTCATTAAAAGTACTATCAGAAATAAAGAAAATAAAAGAAGAAAAAAACCAGAGGGCAGAAAGGAAATACTGGGTGAAGCCGTTATTAGTAAGGAGGTTGGTAAATATTTAAAAATTATAGTGAATGTAGATATGTATGTCTGTATTTACTTTAGAGTGGAGCATGATTTGGAGGCGCATTTGCTCAGAGATATGGTTTGGGAAGATGATGATGGCGATTTCAGGAACTTTGTTCGAATAAATATTACCAAATTTGAAGAGCTTCTAAAAATGGTAAATATTTACCTGAACCGTAATACAATCCTGTGTATATTTATATGAATGTTTTCTTTCAACTAGGTGCACCACCAAATCGCAAAAAGTGACACAATAATGCGAAAGGCTATAACTACAAGGACAAAATTATGTGTAACGTTAAGGTTTATAGCCACTGGAGATTCCTACAAATCATTGGAATTCCTTTCAAGAATTTCGCGAAACACGATTGGAATCTTTGTCCCTGTAGTGCTAGAAGCTATTTATTCAAGCCTGCAAAATATATATTTGAAAGTAAGTTACTTACGTATTGTAAAATAAAAAAACGGGTTGAAAACTGGGTTTTACTATGTCTCGCGTATATACACATACTGCACCATCAAAAACTTTTATTTTTTATTCCTACCAATCTTGTTTTCTCAAAAACGGTATTTCAACGACCTACAGACGGGCATCGCTTAATCAACTTTTCTATTGATGCTGATCCAGCATATATAGACTATGGGGTCGCAAATGTATTTTAAAGAAATTACAAACGCAATGTCAAATTTATATATACCCTTAACACTTTTTTATTGGGTAGTTTCAAACGAATATACGTAGATATGTATACTTTATTATGTTTGTGATGAACATTGTTTTGAATTCATTACTTTTCTTCATCACATTAATGTTACAGTATTATTATTATACATATAGTAAACAAAACACTAACTAAAAATATAACGTAAAAACTGAGATCACATATTCATGCCTGATAGTATAAAAAAAATTAAAATTAAAAGTGTATTAAAAAGAAGTTAGAAAATTTGTCGTTTTGCATTTTTGATTTCAACAAAATGCCTGTGTGATAAGAAACAGAATGACATTTTATCACTCTTCTTCTATTATGTCCGCATCAGACATTGCACAATACAAAATATTACTCGATGACATTGAGGTTGAACTTTCGGACGGAGACGTTGATGTTCTCGATGGGATGATCAAAGATTTCCTTCTTAGAATGGCCACTTTTCTTTTTGAAAGTACAGTTTGTATTTCTGCCATTACCTCATATGCATCATCTTCCGGAAATTCTTTTATTTGTTTGCCAACTCCTTCTGCAAATGTATCAAATACAGAGTTCTCCTGATTTATGGCAATTAGCTTATCAATGGCTTCATCCAATTTTGATTCTGGTGGTTGCTTTCTTTTTTTCGCAGATGATGGTGTGGCAGATATTTGTGTTAATGGCAACTGTGTTTCTGTTAATGGCAACTGTAAGAAAGAATCATCAATCGCCTCAGAGTCCAACGATGTTTCTGATGATGCAAAAACGTCTTCCTTGAAAGATTATAATATATATACATATATATATAATTTATGTTCGTTATTATATTTCACATTTTGTTTTATTTCTCAACAGATGCCTAACACTGAATGCGAGTGGCAAGAAATTAGTGAAGATTTCCACAGATTGTGGCAATTTCCTCACACACTTGGTGCATTGGACGGGAAACACATCCGAATTAAGGCTCCTGCGCACTCAGGTTCGCAGTTTTATAATTTTAAGGGGTACTTCAGCATAGTGCTTTTCGCTGCTGTTGACGCCCATAGCCGTTTTATTTATATGAATGTCGGTTGCAATGGGAAGTCTTCAGATAACACCATCTTTAGTGACAGCTATTTGTATCAGGCTTTGCGAAATGGTGCTTTGAATATACCGGAACCTACCCACCTGACTGCCGAACAAGGAAACAAAATTCCTTACTTTTTTGTTGGCGACGACGCTTTTGCTTTAGACAAGAACGTCATGAAGCCATACAACAGAAGCGGAAGGCTAAGCGTGCCTCAAGAAATTTTTAACTACAGGCTGTGTCGCGCCAGGATGGTGGTAGAGTGTGCCTTCGGTCGGCTCTCTAATAGGTTCCGTATATTTCATCGACCCATTGAAGTGAAGCCACAAACTGTGGACGCTATTGTGAAGGCTTGTTGTGTCCTTCACAATTATTTAACAAAACCACGAACGGCGACAGCAGATTCAGAACCGGATGAGCAATTGATCACAGAAGCTTTTTCCGCAATTGGCCATCAAACGCACAAAACATATAAGTATGCGTGCAGAATCCGGGACGAAATTGCACGGTACTTAACCACATATGGCAATGTAAGCTTTCAATGGCAAAAAATAAATATTAAATAAAACGTTTCCATCTAATGAGAAATAAATGTCTTTTATTTACTTTATCCACTTACATGGTTAGAATTGTCGATAGTTTTCCTACGAATTAGAGATGTGTCAAGAAAGTTCATCTCATTGAACCAAAAAACACTTGGTATATATACCGATTCTGCGGCGCATCCAGACTTTTTGCTTTTTTCCACTTTAGACTTCTCCGCACTGTAGGCTGTTCGAAGAGATTTTATTTTTTTCTTCACATCTTCCACAGACATTTTTGTTTCTGCGGCAATGGAATTATAAGACTTAACTTTTAAGAAGCTTTTAAGCTTCTGTACAGCTCTATAAACCGCAGCACATCATTATATTTGTTGGTTTTGCACGTAAACATTTTTATTTCTATTTTTAAGATCGAATTTGTTTAATTTTTATCACTTTTAATTGCAACTTTCAAACAAAACAAAAAAATATTTGCAGACAGAACGAAAAAAAATTGTTGTCAGCTGTTTTCTTGATTGTAAATTGATGCTCTCTATGGAAAGCAAGAATTGCCATCAAGTTTGCATCAATTTTCAAAATTGTGAGTGTATTACTTGGGGGTTACACGATCAAGTTTTGTCTTTCAATTTTTAATACATTCACACTTTTTTACTAATACACTCACAATTTTCAAAATTGATGCAAACTTGATGACAATTTTTGCTTTCCATAGAGAGCATCAAGTTACAATCAAGAAAACAGCTGATAACAATTTTTTTTCGTTCTGTCTGCAAATATTTTTTTGTTTTGTTTGAAAGTTACAATTAAAAGTGATAAAAATTAAACAGATTCAAGCTTAAAAATAGAAATAAAAATGTTTACGTGCAAAACCAACAAATATAATGATGTGCTGCGATTTATAGAGCTATACAGAAGCCACGAAGTTCTGTGGAATATGAATGTGGCGTCTTATCGATTTCTTTCTGTCCTCTGGCTTTTTCTTCTTTTATTTTTTTTATTTCTGATAGTACTTTTAATGAAGCAGCCATTTTTAATTTTCTTCTTGACGGCATCTTGAAAACGAATTGTTATGAAATTGCGTGCAGCCTACGTCACAGCTATCAATTTTATTAAATTTTGACAAGCAGTATGTGAAAAAAACTTGATAGCAAAACTTGATCGTGTAACTGCAGTGTTAGTAAAAAAGTGTGAATGTATTAAAACTTGAAAGGCAAAACTTGATCGTGTAACCCCCCAGTAACCCATATAATAAATAAATGTATACGCAATATTTTTAACACTGCTTCTAATAACGCCACCCGTTTTCAAGTTATTAAATTTGCATTATAATAAAATTTGTTCTTGTAAATGTTAATTTTTTGTTTCCTGTCTGACTAATTTCATCAGTACCGGCGCTAATTAACTTACGTAAAAGACGGCCAAAACGAGATAATTGATGGTCATAAATTTTCATATTCGCGCGCTATATTTGTTATTTTTATTCGTAAACAAAACTGAAAAAGAGGACTTTACAGTTTCTTTGTGGCGTTAGACAAAAGTATTAAATTGGCCAAAAATTATTACAAGGTTATAATTGCTATAAAAATAGTAGTGTGTTTTAAATAAAATATAGGTATGTGATATATTATATAGAGTTTTTTGTGTGTCAGCTGAATGAAACTGCATTCAATGAAATTGTAAGTACATACATACATACATACGTACATAAAGATTTATGTGCCAGAAATGTTAGTTTTTTAATATACTTACTGAATTTTAGCTTAAAAGTACATTTATTTATGTTAAAGTTGCTACTACTATTCTATTTTCTATTGATTGCGACCAATAAGAATAGAAATGCTAACAATTAGGTATTTACGTATGAATGTTTTAACATTTTGTAATATTGTTTTCAGGTCTGTAAGATGTATTAAAGAATACTCAGATGGATCCAAATAGCATATAGTTTTCTCGAAAAATTCAAAGGTAACTTTTTGGCAAATGTTAGTATGTAATACTTATTTGCAAGTGTATAATAATCCATAGTATTAAGCATATTGCTCGTGAATTCAAAATTATATACATACATGTGTAAGAATGTACATGTATGTATGTGTGTAACTGGGCAGTATTCCATTGTAATTTTTTTTTTTTTTTTTTGATTTTAAGATGTTGAAACACCTTAATTTCCGGACTGTTTAGAAAGAAACAACTTTTGGAAAGTATAAACTTAAAATTAAATAAATACATATACATACATATATACATATACCGATAGGTATTTGATTATTAACTTTTTATTAGAAAAACTTCATACATACACATTCAAATAACAAATATAAATATTTCACCGATTTAGTTTAGAGCTCGTAAGGAAGTTGCAAAGATTTATCACTGCAAATAAAAATAAAATGTGTAAATTACACCCATGCGAACGAAAAGTTTGATATTATAAAATAAATTCGTATTTTCCACGAACATGTTTTTGGCTTTAATTTGTAAATCACAACGCAAACGCCAAATTTGAATATATGTATTTTACACATTGTATACAACTCAAAATTCATACATGAACTTGTTGCTGGTGGAGTTGAGAACAACATTTAAGTCATGGCGTTGCGTTGTGAATTACGAAATTAGGCCCTAATGCTTCTCGTAGCGTAAGTCACAGGAACCAGCAATGGTTATTATATACTAAGAACATTTTTTGAGAGTAAAATATGTTGCTATTAAATTTACACACTTACAACAAATCGGTTCACTTGGTGGCGAGGTCGAGTTGACTGCGAAAGGCTTCCAACATTCCTCATTTTCTCAAAACGTTCTCTTATCCTATTAAAAATATTTTTGGTGTAAATTATGCAATTTGATCTTCAATATTACTATGCTTACAATTGGGTGCTTTCGATACTGTTTTCATCTGTAATGATGTTTCTGTTCTGATTGATTTCATCCTGCATTTCACGTTTTATTTCGTTAGCTTGCCATTTTTCAAATTTTATTCTTAGTTGCTTTGCCCTTGCAGCATTTTGAGCCTAAAATGAATTTAGAATTATTTGAAATAAATTTACTAGTGTGTAGGTGTGTGCTCAGCATGATAAAAGAAAGAGAGAGAGAGAGAGAGAGAGAGAGAGAGCAGTTGTACAATTGAAAATGTCGGTAGGTGGATGGGCTGGAAATAAGACTTACATATGATTAGGACCTTTTAATTTAGAATTTAAATAATCTTATCCTCAGGCAAATAATAATAAATAAAGATGAAGTGCTCAACTACTTGGCAAAGAGTTTATAAAACTTTGCTCTCGATTATTACCGGGACTGTGGTGGGCTTACTTTTCGAGGAAGGATTTTTAATTCCTCAAAAAACGGCCGCTCTCGGTTAAAAATATGTAAACTTTATTACGAGCCATGTTTGGAACTTTGGCAAGTTGTTAGTAAATAAATTAACATATCGACTTAATTACCTCTTTGAGTGCCTCATCGTTTTTGGGCAAGTGCGAATTGTTGATTTCATCGTCGTCACCTTCTTCAAAACTGGTTCCATCTTCTTCTTCCTCTTCCTCTTCCTCATCATCGTCATCATTTGAGCCAAATTCATCACTCTCCTGCTCGTTATATATCCTTCGGTTTCCATCTGGAGGAGGCGTAAAACACTTCAAAGGCTTTGGACTTCTATCATCGCATCTATTTTGATTTTTTTCCAGCTCCCTAAACTTATTAAGCATCATAGAAGTGGTTTTTGAATGTGCTATAATATTTTTTTCTGGCGAGATATCTTTGATATTTTCTTCATTTTCTTCAGCGGAGGGCATTTTTACCACCCCTTCTCGGGGCGGAGTTATGCGAAAAACTTTCTTCTTAGTTTCCATTGGGTGATACTTTTCAAAAAACTTGAACTTTTCACTTATTTCGGAGGTTTGAATTTTTACATCTTCGACTGCTTCACCACATTTAACAACATCAGTATCAAGCTCATTAGTAGTACTCTCAATAGGTTTTTGTTTTTGTTTGGATCTATTATTTGAAAGAATAGGCAAAAGGTTTTGATTTTTACCAGTAACAACGTTCGCATCCAGTTCCATAAATATGCTACGAGATGTTTTGCTAATGGCTTTGAATGAAACAAAGTAAATTGAGATAAGCAAAAGAAAAAAATCCATGAAACATAACGTTGACTAAGTCAACAAATATGTTAATTCTGTTAGAAAACGTACCAACTTAGTATATTTGCTGACTTAGCCAACGATATTTGCAATATTATATACAAGTTGGTCTCAGTTAGAAAGGCCATAATTTACATGTTTTTTGTCTTTTAAATTTTGCTGACCTCGCTCATGTTTTTTTTTTTTTTTTAACTATTAATACCAGAAAGAAGCTGAGTAAAAAATACGTGTTGGGGACTTTCTAGAGGAGATACTATTTTTATTATGGAAATTCCGCAAAATGTTTGATACCGCATTCGTGGGAAAGTTTATTTCAATAAAATATTTACGGAAATATGTAAATACATTGCATATGAACGACGTTTACGTTTATTATTATTATTTTTAGCTGGAAAAGTTTTTAAGAGATCTGTTATAGTGAACCTTACAATTGTTATTTATACCATAATTAATAATTATGGTTAGTTTTGAAAACGTATGAACGAAATTCTAAGTAATGAAGAAATAAATATTCAGTTAGAGTTTATAAAGACCATAAAACTTGCTCTTATTTGCATGGACTTTGCCCAAGAAATAAAGAAACAGCTTTATCGAAAAAATATTCACATATTTTTTTTTAGTAGTTTTAAAACTTGTCCATAAAAAAATCAGCAGGCTAATGAGAATTTATAAGTTAAATTCGAAATAAATGAAAATGTGTGCGTACATACATATGTATGTATGTATATGACAATATATTTACCAGATTCAAACACATCAGCTTCCTTTTCGATGGCAGGCTTACGGGAGCTGTCACCATCGTTTTCATTTGCTGACTGACCTTCCCTAAAGACTTCACCATTTTCAAAGCGCTCTCTTAAAGATTTTGAGTCTACTTCGAGTTCGATATTCGATTTTTTATCAGTCGCTATTAAATAACAAAATTAATTATACATATTATGCTTTTTATTAACAAGAGTATTTGAAAATGTACCGCTTTCTGATTCTGCAACTGCTTGTTGGTACATTTCTTTTATTCGAGCTTGCTTGCCCATAAATAACCGAGACCTAATATTTTGAATCTCTTGCTTGCGCTCTTCACGCCGTTCCTCTTTTTTTATACCATGGCCCTTTTCAAACAGAGATCGAATGTCATTCATAGCCTCTCCTATACCAACAGGAAGTTCTCGCTTATCGAGTTTATCTTGTCGAATGAAGTCTGCGTTAGACTTGTCCGACTTAAAATCATCATCAGTTTCATCATCGTTGTCTGACGAAGAGCTCGAACCGCATGGTTTATTTGGACTGGAGCTTAGTTGTTCAAGTTTCGCTACTTTTGACAAAATAGTCGCACTACGCCTCACAACATTGCCACTATTTCTTTCAACATCCTTCGCCAATTCCTCGCTGCCGTTTATATTGCCTTGTTCGAATACTTGAAATCGTGATCGTACATTTAGTTGCTGCAACTCCTCTAGCCCCAAATTCGGCTTATCGGAAGCTAAAATCAATTAAAATAAAACTAAAACATTTAAAACGTCCAAACATTTGATGCTCGACCCAACATGAGTACAATCTAAAAATTATACAAAGTTCTCCATTTCGATCATCAGAAATAGAAAACATTAAGGAGCAAATGAGCATCGTGATTATGTCACCATTTTTAAAGCTTACTGGTTTTTTATTTTATTTTGTTAGTAAACTGCAGTGTCCGCGAGCAATTATTACAAAAATCAAAATATGATCTCATATTTTGCGTGTGTGTGTGTGTGATATTTTAGGGAAATTAGTTGCCTGTTTATGTTTCGAATAAATCGTGAAACTCCTTTCAATAAACATTCCATCCAAGTCTGCTAAACCATTTCATACATTAAGCCAGACAGATAGAAGTACACAAACAGATAAATATTTGAAAAGTGATGGTTTATGTTTTAGCATCATACAAATGAATACAAACAGTTGATAAAACATACATACATATGTAGTTACTATTTTGAAATCACAAACAGACACTGACTGCAACTTTATTTATTAGTATAGATTAATACACCAAATATGTGTATGGAATTCAGCTTGGTACTAAACCAAGGAAATGTCGCTTATACATATGTATATTTTTAATTTAACACAAATTTACCTCTTATAACATCGGGAGGCAATTCAGTTGGCTGGTTTTCGCGTATTATTAGCTCCGGCTTACGGGGTTGCATTGTATCGTTATCTTCTACCGACTTTGGCACAAATAACAGCTTGAAATGAACGGTGCAATACAATACGCCCTCATGACTTTGATAGTTATCAACTCTGTGTTAGAAAGTAAACAACAAAACAGGTTTCATCAAGTCGTGTCAGAGTACATATGTATATTTTTTCTTACTTTAATTGTTTGTTGCATTCATGACAACGAAAGCAGTTTTTATGGTAATTGTGCTTTTCGGCCTTTACTTCTTCCATCTTGTAAACCGGTTTGTCACACACATGACAGTTTTTGGCTACTTCACCTTGGGGGTTCTAAAAAATGTGCATTAGGTTCCTTTTTATTTCAAATGCTTAAAAGTCAGAAGTTAAGGGAGGTTATTGAGTTATTTTACTTATGTACATATGTATGTATGTATGTGCGTGGAATGCGGATTTGCCAGCCATCTTTTCGACTCGACATTTTGAATGAGAGCCAGCCGGCTGGCTGGTAATTGAAAAATTGCTTTGTCAAAATTTAAAGATTAGTTTCTCATTCATATTGGTTGAAATCCATTAAAAAAAGCAAAATTCAGGAACAGTTGACTGCCGTTTCCTGGGGAATCTCACTTTGTTGAAAGAAAATTATAACAAGAAGTACTTTATGTCCGCGATGTCTGATATAGTTTCAGCATACATTTTAGTCGCATAACCTTTACATAGAAATATGTGTATGCAAACAATTTCGTTTTGAGAATTTTCACTTTTTATCTTTCAAAATGTGACTGTATTATATGAAATGATAAAAAATCTTTTTAGTTATAAGAGGCTTAATGAATCAAAATGTTAACCAACATCTTTTATAAGCTAAAAAAATGTATTACCCATCTAAATTTTAGCAGTTACTAAACTACTAAACTTCTAGCAGGCTCAAAACTAGTCACAAACCAAAAAACAGGGTTCGAAATTCTGAATATGTATACATGTGCTGAATATGAACCCTTACAAAGTCTATTCTAATTTTCGATGAAACTGTCAAACGCTATTTTTTCCTCGTATTTGGTATTTGTAATCAGAAATTTTCTGACAGCTTGGCGACTTTCTCAATGTGTATGTAGTGAGTTGCATCACCTTTATTGAATATAGTTTGATGTCGGGCTTTATAAATGAAAGATAGTGAGTGTATGACATAAGTACATACATATGTATGTAGTTGCCTATATGCCCCGTAATTATGGTTATGGCTGATAAGGTGTCTCTCCCAAGATGTCGGGATCGCATTTGTGAGAAGGCTCCAATGTTTTGAAACTTCCCTAAGTGTCCATTCCTTTTAAACTGCAGAGGAAAAGCTTTTTTTATTTTGTTTCTCCTTCATAATTTTTAGGAATCGCAAATTTTTCATAAACAATGCTTTCGAAAATTGTAGCCACTGTAATTCTGAAGAACTTCTACAAATATACATAGTAATATAATCTGAACAGATTTAGATGCCCCAAAAGGTTCATAAAGATTGACATCTTTAAAAAAAATTGTATTTTTGTCTGGCATAGGCTGGTGTATTAGACATCACCTTGCAAGCAAAAAAAAAGTTGTGCCGTACACAACCTAATACAAAGTACTTTTGTTAAACAGATAGAAAAAAAACATTATGCCATGAGTTTAAAGAATGCTGAAATTCGGAAGAGGAAAAGTGCCAACACTCTTCATGCCCGGTGTAGTCAATCGTAACACCCTATAGATCAACGTGTGTTTAGACATGGTACTCCAAAATTCGTTTTATAATCGGACCGCGAGTTTCAATTCAAGCCACTGTGAGCTCCCAGAAAACCGTAAAAAATTAAATAGAATAATAATAATAATAATCATCATATCTGTAACGAATGAATTGATGAGTGATATCAATGAAATCTTACACTGAACTTTTCTTGAGCTTTACTTGCGTCAATAGAACGTACATGGATTAAGCTTCGTTTTTGTAATGCATCAAATTTATTAAAACTCGATTTCTATAAATAAAATAATGTACACATTTAGTTAGTGACTCATAATTAAATATCTAGTTGCTTACCACAGAAATATGTGTGTCTGTTTCTCCCTTCTTGCTCTTCTTACTCTTAGACTTCTTTTTCGAACTCTCAGTCCTTTTAGGGTTTTTCTCATCATCTTCTGTTTTAAGCCCATCTCGCTGCATCTGATGAGACACTTTAGTTTCTTCGGCTTTCTCGCATTCCTTCTTAACAGTTGTTTCACATAAATTTGTGAATTTTTGATCCTCCGGTTTGGTACTGGGCATGTTTGACAAGCTTCTGTGTGGGTGTTTGCGGTTGAATACGTGGAAGCGTATAACAGGAAGTGTTCCTTTGTTCTACAGCAAATTTCGCAATTTTTTAATGAAAAAACATGAAACAGTCCTACAAAAGATAAACACAAAATAGTATAGACATACATACATATATATATATATATATATATATATATATATATATATATATATATATATATATATATATATATATATATATATATATATATATATATATATATATATATATATACATATATATATATAATATACATACATATATGTATATGGACTGGATCGCAACGGCAAAAAGATTAGTGTAAGAAGAAAGAGAGGACTTTAGATACATATATCGCTACTTTGATCTAAAATTTTGTTTTAGCACTATAGTCAAAACTAATATTTTCAAAAGTATTGTTTTCTGTCTTTCGTATGGAGATTAATTAATCGCTATCGACCTGGTTTAGAGGCTTCCAATATGTCATTTGTTATTTCTTGAATATTTGAGCTCAGAGTGATCCAATTTTTACATGCGAACCATTCCATCTGCCAACTTCCTACTCGAAACGCACTTAGATAAAAAATAAAAACCAATTATATTGTAAATATGGCTTTAAATGGGTGTTTGTCTGAGCACCCTAGGCTCTAGGGTAAAAATCTTATTCGAACATTTCTGATTTAGGAAATTCCCCCCCTCCCATAGCATTTGTTTGTTTGTGCAAAGTAGAAGATTTGTTATAATTTTGATTGCAGCAACATCTAAGTAAATAAATAAAATAATAGCATAAAAAATATATTTTATTCCGAATTGAAAAGAATTTAGTCATTCGGGAAGATGGACAAGAATTTGTTAGCACTATTCTTCTTTCAATCCCGAATACATACTCGTATTAGCTTTCTGTACTAAATTTTAAAGTTTTCTGCTTTAAATGATTCTATATGTTTTCGGAAAATTTTCATTAATTAACATTTTGCAACATTTTTAGCTTTATTCAAACAGGAAATTACTTCGACCTATTAAAATAAAGCATATGAAATTAAATTTTGTAATATTCACCTGATTACTTTTAGAATAGAAATACAAAGTTATTCAATTAGACAAAAGAATTTCTCATTTTTGCAAATAAACAATTTTTTTTTTGTAGTTTTATTCTTCACACCTTAATATTTAGTTAATTTTTATGCACTCAGCGAGATCAGTATTATTCAGTTCGTCGTGAATTCCTGTATAACCATATCTACAGATGTATGTAGGTAGGTATGTATGAAGACCTACATACATATGTATGTATGTATGTAGGCGTATTTCAGAAATTTTCAAAATCTTTCACATACATACATATGTATGTAAGTAGATTCTTAAGGCAATATGAATATTGTTAGCAATTAGATTTGTACCATTATAATGCATTATTACAACACACACTCACAAATAATTGTTGAAATCATTAAATTAATAATAATATTTTAACACATACATATGTATGTATGTACGTGTTTACGGTATCCGCACCTTCTTGTTTTTGGTTCACACAAAAGTTTAAAATAAAAAATCATTTATACATACATACATACATATGTATGTATGTATGTACATATATAATATAAAATATGCAGGTACATAAATATGTACGTATGTATGTGCGTACAAAAGTATTTATGTGTGTATGTATGTATACATACATATGTATGATTCAATGAAAACTCACAGTATTGATACGGAAACAAATTACAAAACTTCTCTATTCGTGACCATAGGATATTAAAAATGCAAACCAACTAAATAATATTAAAATAGCTATGTTGAAAAGAGCAATTTTTCTATATATAGAAACTAATTGTGCTCATATAAAATCCGTGCGTGCACAAATAAAAAAGAGCAAATGAGAATGAGAACTAAAATATGTATATATTTCAGTATTAAATCGGTTTATATTATAACGCAAATCTCGAAACGATGTTTTAACGTATACATAATATAAATAGAGATGTGCAACACTTTCTCGCTTTTGGCTCTCGATCGTACGCTCACGAAATTTATATGCATGTAAGTATGTGTGTATATGTGTATATGTTCCCGTAGAGCTTATTAGAAAGCACGCATTTTCACGCAGCCAATTTTTTCAAAAATGTTTTCGCACACTGTGTAACTAAAAACTGATTTACCTAAAGGCGGATCTGCACTAACGTTACACTTTTCCAAATTGCTCAGGCCTAGTCGATAATAAAATTCGGTATCCAGGTGCTTTCGGGTGTGATACATTGACCAAGTACGATCCCGAAAAAGACTCCGAGCAAAGAAAAACCACATACATATGTACAATGTATTAATAATACATACATTGACAAAAGAAATAAATCAATCCTGAGGATGTAAAATCGAACTAAAGTCTAATAAAGTAATTAACAATTGAAAATCGATCGTAAAATTCGATGTTATTAGTGAGGAAAAATGTTTGGAAGGCGAAAATCAGAAAATGGGTTCTAAAACTTGTCACAAACTCATAATTGTAATTTTCCCGAAACTCTTTCAAATAGGCGTTACAGGCAACCTTAGGCATTGCTAAAAGAATGCAGCTACTTAGTTCAAGTGACTAAGCTAAAATGTACCGTTAGTTGTGCTGTCATAATTTGCTCGTAATACATATGAATGGGTTAGGGATCGTAAGGCGTTTAGATATTTCTCTATTATACCCTGATGGTAAATCATAACAAAGAGCCTCGGACAGCTCCTGGTATCAGTATTAGTTTGCAAACCCAAGATACATCATTAAGAAAAGATTATCCCCCTAATTCATAAAAATTATTACAGGCTTATAAGACTGTTATTTGACATATTTGTATGGAAAATCTGCCAAATAAGATCTTTATAAACCTGTTATAATTTTTATGAATTAGACGGTATTTATTTACGATAGTTTTCAATAGACAACGATAGCGATATGGCAAAAGAAACTTTCCGCTTTGTTTTCAATTCCCTGGGGGGCATTGATAGTAAATCGGGAAATCGTCCCTAAGACGATTTTGTTAAGCACCTTTTTTGCATTCTGATATAATCTGTATTTGAAAGGACCCTTTTAAAAAATCTCATTAATATGCCAATCCAAATTGTCATCACGAAATTTTAAAACATCTTGGTAGCTTCAAGATTGTAAAATAAGGTCAATTAAATCAAGAAAAAAACTTACAAAAGCCAATAGTTTTACCTTTGCAAGCAGTGTGCGTCCTTACAGCTTTCGCTGAAACTATTAAATAATCAGTATAGAACTTTGTAACGACAGGAATTCCCATATACATATGTATGATGAGACAACTCAGCGGCTGCCAGGATTCCTTACAAAAATGTATCTGTTCGCCAGGGAATAAAAGAAACACACACTTCTTTCTTATAAAATACTTATTTTATTTCCGGTACATAAGTATATTTCCATAAGCACGAAAACACACAGGGTCAAGGTGAGGAGTCTTTGCACCCATTAGCCCATTATAGCAATATGTATGTATGTGGCCAAAAACGAGGCTCCGACTTTTGGTCGTCACAACTTTAACTTCCCATCTTCGGTATCTGTGGAAAGAATTATTAACCTGCTACTTGGGTAGTCGAGATTTATAACTCGCCTCAGGCTTCCAAGGCAACTAATAGTATCTCACTATTTAAAACAAATTTGAAAAACATATAAATTTATTGAAAAAAAAAAAATATGAATATTTAAGAAAAGTTATGTATGTATGTATGTATGTATGTATGTATGTATACGTATTATTAAGGTCTGGTTCATAAAAAAAAAATGTATGAATAAAAAAGCAGTTCAGGTGTAGTTGTCGCTAACGAAAATTCAGCTATCAAATTTGCATCAAACTAACGTATTATTGATTTTGGCGAATTAAAAGATCTCCCTAGTTCAATGAAGAGTCCAACTATGCTTATGAAAAAAATCCTAAAAATCACCTACATAACAATTTCCTGGATCTGATTTTTGACAAAGACTAACGTGATAACTATAACGACTGATATCTTGTTCATTGGATAGATTCATAAATAAATTTAACATAAAAAAAAAATCAAAATCTTGAGTCGCGCTTGTGATGGGGTGTTGTTACTCACGCTGCCTCGCAGTTGGCAAAAACTGTTGCCAGAAACGTCTCGCCTCGCTGTTGACAATGCAACAATGTTTTTCATGCCTTTTTATCTCCATTTTTCTCAAAATGCAAAATGAACAGAAGGGCTTGGCTATGAAGGAAACTTGCAAAAATTAACGAATACTTTTCGAATCAAATTTCACAAAAATTTTTCCTACACATTGAGTTGCGTATAAAAACACACCTTTACTCTTATATCACAGGAACTTAACTGAAGGTCATACATACTCTGTACAATTCTCCACTAATGGGACGATGTTGAAAGCTTAACAAACACTCTTAACATACCAAAACAAAACAGTTCATATCTTATCTTATCAGAACGTAAAATTATTCATCCGAAATAATAAATATTCAACCTTACATTCATACTACATACATAACTATTTGTTGCACAAACATACGATGAGCTCATTTGATCAGTTCGATTACTGGATTGTTTAAGGCAATTGTTTTTAAGTCTATGCATCAAAGTGGAGAACAATTTTGTAATACATACATACATACATAGTATATTATAATATGGAAGTGTTACTCTTATTATGTTCAATAAGTTTTATTTTGCATGTACCGTCGTTATGTCGGAGTGATCTGACTGCAGTTGAAAATGTTACGAGCGCTTATATTTTAAGTCCATCAACAGTTTATTTAAACAATGGCAGTGGGAGCGAGTAAGTCTTTTAATTAAAAAGTGACAAGTTTGTGCATATCCATCCGTCAACAAATTGTTTAAACAAAAATAAAGGGTAATACTAGTAATACAAATTTGTGCACATGCAAGCATATTAGGGGGGCCTCAGTTTTAACTCAGTATTTTCCGCATCGTGGCAGCAGTTTTCCAATACATATACACACATACATACATATAGCTATTTGCGCATGCATGTACATACATATGTACATATGTATGTCTAGGGTCTGTGCAGAAAATGTATTTGTTTACAAAAATAGAGGTGAAATGAATTTTTGGACACAATTCAGAAATCTTTGTTACCAACCAAAGACGCTAAGGTCTGCCTCCTGGTTTGAAAAACCATTCAGTATGCATGTAAGTAAGAAAGAAATTGATTAAAAGTTACTAAGAGATCTACGGCCCTATTCATAATAAGTATTTTAGGTTTCTGTATGCGAAAATTGTCAAATGAAAGATTTATAAAGCTAAAATATTTTTTTATGAATAACGGAGTAAATACCCATTGTAATGCTTTGGCCCTAATACCCCTTCATGACACAAACTAAGTAAAAAGTCGTAAAAGCAAACACATATTGGATTTATCATTTTCTGAAAGTAAATTAGCTTAAAAGTAGTCATACCGAGATTAGTAGATACTGTAACATAAAAAATTGTATAGTAATAAGACCCAGAAACTTTTCAAAATTTCAATTTGGACCTGAAAACGACAGAAAACATTTGTAAGGTCTATTTTTGGACCTGAATTAGTACATTTTGAAATTTGACTTTATTTCGGTTTGAAACAAATCCAAAATGAAATGATGCATACATATGTGAGCCTTATCATAAAAAAATGATTGTGGATCTTGTTTCATTTCCCGGACTTTTTTTTATTACGATTAAAAAAATATCTTCACACCGTATGAAAATGAACGTTGTGTCATTTCAAGGGATCCGTACTCGTAGAGTGAAAATAGAACCCTGTTAACGAGACTTCACTGTTCATCCGTCCGTCCGTCCGTCCGTCACAACATGGGTGCCACAAAAGATAGAGAGCTGAAATTTTCACACGATATGTAGTTGCCCTTGGGCTACGACAACAAATACGAAAAGCACAAAAAGGTTGAACACTAAATGCTGTCTCCACGCAACAAACTGTGGAAATTGGCTGTAACTTTTGATTTGTAAGATATAGACTTGAAATTTGTATAGGTGGTCCTGTAGTTGAAAATTATATAGAGAGTAGAAATGTTCATAGTATATGAACATTGCCTGGCCTCTACAACAACATATACTAAAAAGTTTACATTTAAATGGTGTCCAAAACATGTTGGCACCCATCGTAAGAAAGTTAGCTGTAAGTTTTGAACCGCAAGAGATAGCAGCTTGAAATGTCCACAGGATATGTGGTTGTCTGCTCTCTACAGTAACAAATACCAAAAATGACAAAACATTTCAATTTAAATCGTGCATAATACAAGTTGGAAATTTAGCTGTAATTTTTGAACCGTAGCAGATACAGACCTGCAATTTCCACTGGATATGTGGCCGCCATGAAAACAAATTCTAAAAATAACAAAAACATACAAACAATTATTGTGCGTACACAAAAAATATTAATATGCATGTGTGTATGTACATATGTGTTCGTTAAAAAAATTTTGTATGGACAATTTCAATTAAAATGCACTTGAAGGAAGTTACAATTACATTTTGAATACGCTACTATGCTTTTAAATAACAACATTTTAAATAGACTGAATATACAAATTTTCTGTGAAAGCGTAGAGCTTTTATTGAAACCCAATAGCTTTTGTCCACATATATAAATGAAAAAAAAAAAACACCTGATTGCCTGCTCGGAAATCATTTTTAAACATCTGTTAAGATATGCAATCGTATCTAATTATACTATTGTATAATTTTGATTTTTGTATAGCTTGACGTCAATCGCACATACACGAGCTTCGTGCCAAGCGATTTGACAATGTAAAGTGCCGTATATAGTTTAGGTTTGCGAGTAACATACATATGTATATGTATTTATTTATTTGTTCTTGGAAAAGGAATACATCTACAGTAAATTTCGAGTCAGACGATTTTCCACTAGACTGCTCTCAGAGGCAAAAACTCAACACTCCGTCTAAGCATAAACATTCTCGCATAAAAAAGTGTTGTCCCATCGGAGAGAGCTTGAGCATAAACGAAGAAACCCAAAAGAGTGCGTTGTGTGGAGCAGGTAGTGTTCAACTTGTACCAAATCTTGTAAATGTGTCGCTGTATGATAATTGCATCGAAGATATGGAGACTATGTTTACTTTGCCATTTGAAATCGGAAATCCCTGTAACACGTAAGTTTCTTTTCGAAATCTTTTGCCGTTCACTGGTTACTCATCTTTTTATAGGTCAATACTATATAATAATATGGACGACTTGTTTTTCATTGTTCAAGACGGCTCCTTACTTGTAATGGATCTATATGCAAATGACACATATGCTTTGTACAACAACTACTGTGTAGACATCAATAACATCTCTGGCGTCACTTATGCAATAGTTTGTTTAACTTCCGTAGAAGAACATATAAGCCGGAGTCAAATAGTCGTTGTTGCCATACTTATGTTGATATCCATACCTTGTCTTTTATTCGTTTCTTACGTCCACATCTGTATCAAGGAGTTGAGGTCTTTACATGGCGTAATATTGAGCTGTATGTCAGCATGTCTCGCGACTGGGAATCTTTTGTACTCCCTCGTTCATATACTAAATTTTGATGAAAAAAACGCTGGGTATGCTGTCCAGTTTTTCATACTGTCATATTATTTTTGGTTCTTATCCTTGTGTTGCAATGTAGCAGTCAATATATGGTAAGCAAACAAAACACACACTTTTTAAAATATTTATTTAATTTAAAGGAGACTTTTAAGGGGCTTAGCTTTGAGCAAAGCCTGCCTTTCGCAATAAGACTATGTGATGCTTACATAAATAATATGTAATGATATGCCGTACTTTTTTTTAAATTGATACCGCGCTTCTTCCAGCTTTGCTTTGTGGTAAATTTCACTAGTAAGAAACCAAATGAAGCAAAATCTTAAGCCTATTATTAATGGAGGCTTTCTAATTTGGATCTAGTCATCCTTTGGCCGTCTTACAAACGATCTTCCAACACGGTCTATGTATCTCTGCAACAATTTATGTGTGTATCCTTTGTGCAACTTGTAGCGTGCTGTCCAGTTTTCTCAATTGTGAAGAAGATCATAATCGTGTGTAGGTGCTATATTACATGGTTCGGGCAGTGTGCTCATAGCGCACAATTCGATAGATACTTTTATTTCCAAAACAGCTGTAACACTAACGAACACACGTCTTTAAAACTGCGGTTAAAAACATTCCAGGCTCAATGCACTTTTAAAAAGACAATATTTAAAGAAAATGTTTCTTCATATCTATTTACTTTATGCAGCCGTGTGCTATGTTTTATTATGCATTACAAAATATATTTAAGGTAAACATCACCCCTGTCTTGTTTAGAACTCCCAACGAAAATAGTGCTGTTAAAGCGCATTCGTTCAAAAATTATTTTCATTAAACATATTTACATACATACATATGTACATATGTATGTACATAATCGTAATTTAATTTGTATTCTCTTTTTAGGATACACATTCCATTGAACAGAAAGAAAACTAAGCTAACATTGAGATTATATTTTTCTGTTTATTGCACGACTGCATTCATCGGAGCTATTACACTTGTAATTCTCACAATGCAAAAAGGACTTCCTGGAATGCCTTCATATTTTATGCAGGGTTATACGGAATGTAAATATATAAAAAAAATATGCATTAATTATTGGTAATTATATAATCATTTGATTTGATCACTGCAATAGATTTAGATGAAGAACTTAATGACGAAGTTTGAGACAATTGATTAAACAACACTATTAAATGTATGCAAATGCCAAAACCTTTCGTTTAAGGTAATCAATCGCTGAGCAATTATTTTGGAGGATTTTTTGCCAAAGAAAGTCTGAGAGTCTAGAAGAGTTCGCTTAATGATTTACATTTTATAAGTCGAACAACCACACCTTGTCGGCAATGAACGTTCATTGTCCAGTTTTATAAATACCAAAAACAATATCTAGATATACCTGTGTACTTCAAAATCCGCTCAACCGAGTTTTTCAGGAAACTGGATTTTTTTCCAAAATATCACTCATCGAGTTATTCGTAGCCCGGTTCAAAAAAGTCAGACAATCGGTTTCCCCCTGTGGTTCCGCTTATGCCAGCAGTTATTGGGGTCGTTTTTCATATTTGAACTTTATTTTTTTTTTTTTTATAAAAAAAAAAGTGCTGTAATAAAATTTTCTACATCCAACGCAAACATTTGAGCCCATGCAATCACTTCTTGCTGTCTCGAATATCCCAGTATCGCTCAAAAGGTCAATCAACTTTTCCAGAGCATTAACTTCCTTTCGTATACACATACATACATACATACATATGTATGTATATATTTGCATCTACTTGAAATAGAATATTGAAAAATCTAATTTTAATGCTCCATCGCTCCATCCAGATTACAATTAATCGTTTTTCATATGCTTTTATATTTTGTACAGCCATCCGTGAATCGCAGCGCTATTTCATCCCGCCCGTCTCGACTTTAATTTTGTTGAGTTTCTTGTTATTGACCGCTACATTTTTTGGTTTCCAAAGGTTAAGAAGACAAAGTGCAACTTTGGATGCAGGCGAAGGCAGTGGTCCTCATGATAAAATAATTTTTGGAGAAGTACAAAAAGAGTAAGCTATTCATATATACACACATATTCCATGGATATGTAGATTAGGGCCGGTCAATTTGTATATTGAAAACGTAGTCTTCGTAAAAATAAAACAAATGCCGCGATAAGATTAAATCAAAGCTTTCGATTTTCACGGTAAACTTTGCACAAGCTTTATATAAATTTGTGTCAATATACATATGTATAAGTATACATATTTTACTGTTTTCAGTGAACTGAATTTCTGCTCGTTCACAGACTACACACTACGTAAGTCCATGGACATTATGACATCAAAAGACTGTCGTAAAGGCGTTGGCTGTTGAGAAAAAAAGAGGGACAGTCATTCAGAATACTTTGTGAGCCTGACTGTACGGTACATTTGTCAAATTCTAGCTTCTCTCTCATACACAATGTTCTGAATAATCGGCCTCTGGCCAAGTTAAAGAGATTTCTCCTCTATGGTCTGTGGAGTATTTATGGGATTCGCGACTGTTTCCTCAATAAATAACGTTTTTGCAAATTCATGTTATTTTTCGGACTCTGCGAAGAAATCATTACTCTTAGATGAAAACGCAGCTTACATCTACATGTCTATATACATACATACATACATACATACATACATACATACATACATACATACATACATACATACATACATACATGTGTATGTTAACTGCATACCACTTAATATGTAAATTAATTTAGAATGTTTATTAGTCTTCACTTTTCTTTTCAGCGCTAAGTGTATAAGCTTCTTAGGATTGATCCTTTTATCAACATGGCTGCTAGAAATAGTGACGTTTTATTCACCGGGACCACAAGTTTACCTGATTCTGATGGACATGATAAACGGATTGCAGGGAGTATTTGTACTGCTAATTTTTCTAGTAATGCGAAAAAGGCGTACTATTATATTGAGATGGTGGAATGATAGAGGATCATATGCATTAGATAAAACTGAAATTAATTTGTTAACTACCAATGCGCAACTATAATCATCAAACTTTGTTGTAAATGATTTTTCTCCTAAATGAATTATTTTTGAGAATACTGAATGTGGCAATGTTTTTCTTATACTCATATTGAATTTCTCTGTAACGAACCATTCTGTAAGATAAATATTACTTCTCTTTCATGTGGTAAGTAATCTCAATATTTCCTTATTTTTCGATAATACACTTGTAATGTGCAAGTTGTTGCAAAATTAAAAGAACATAACTATAATAATTATATCAGAGAAAAAACAAGTTAAAATTTAAAGGATGGCGATAAAATACAAAATATTGTAGGCATATTATGTATTATATAGAGCGAATTTTCTACGAATCTGGTAATTCGTAGGTCCGGGACTATTATGTGCATTCTTCCAGATGCGACTTAGTGTAAATAATAAAAATTAAATAAATTAACATTTTTTGAAATTTACATTACCAGTTGACAGAAATGTGCTTGTGTGCATCTTTTACCGACATTCTCCAGCTGCAAAATCCGTAAAGAAAAAACTAGAAACTTCGATTTCACATTTCCACTATTTTCCATGATAAAAAAAATTAATGGTGGTAGGTCTCACATTTCATTCCTTTTCCTTTAACTTCAGCTATTCCAATGTGACATTTGTATGTATGTATTTTTTGCAAATCGAGTGTAAGAAAAATTTTTGCATTCGCCGATTCGTAAATGATATTATATACAATACACATTGAGGTAGTACGATCTGATAACTAACTAGCTATGAAATGGAGGCTATGTTTCTGTTCGTTGCAACATTTTTTTTTCTTTTGGGTCACAACACATGCGAAGTCGTGTTTCGTGTTAATTCACACTAAAGTGGAATTAAATTCAGCACAAGCAATAATTTAAATTGAGAGCAAATAAATTAAATCGAATTGTGATAACAGCAAGTTCGAATAATAGAGTTAATATTCTTAATAAGCGCCAGGGACGACAAAGTGCTTAATATTTGATTAATTAGTCAAAAGTATATGAACGTTTGCAATAAACACTGAACCGTATACATGCATGTATGTAGTTGAAAAATTCAATTAGTTGCTTGCGAGAAAAAAAATATAATTCAAGGAACAAAAATCATAAGATTAAATAATTATGTGTTGAAAAGAATTGAGCTACTGATGAGAAGGGTTGAGGCTTCACTTCTAATTTTACTTATCCCCCAGAATTTCTTACCAAATATATTTGCAACCTTTTTTTTTCATAAATTATCATTATATTATCAGCTTCCACATAAAAACATTAAATACACATTTAAATATTAATTGCTCTATTAAATACACTACCAACACTTATGAATTAGAGAACTTTTGCATATTTCTGATTGATGTATGCCTTTGTGTGATAATTGTGTGGCCGAATAGATGCAGCTAACGTTTGAATCAGGTGCTTATCTCTTTTTATAGATGATTCGTATGAGTCGAAACCCCGTCCACTAAAAATAAATAAAATCACAATATTTCAAAATTAATATTTCTACAATGTACACAATTTTTGAGAACTAAAGTATAATTTGCAAACACCTACTTATGTATACAGGTATGTATGTATGTACATACATACGTATAAAACCTCAGACTTCAGCAAAATATTTACACATGTACACACATACATATGTACATACATATGTATGTATGTACATGGAATGGAGTTTAATGTGAAAAAAAGCTATCTTGATGTTTTGACAGCCTTTTCTTGTTGTCCTCATGTAAGAATGTACCATGGCCGGCTCTTGTGAAACTATAAATTCGGCCAAGAGTTAAGAGTTAAAAAATATATGTAAGTATAACAACACAATTTGGCTCAATAGAAACGTCGCGGCTTGAATGATTTATAGCTTCACGATTTTAATATGATTGATTTTCTTTTGCTTTTCAGATTATTGAAAATACTTGGGATATAGAAAATGGAAGGATTTGAAGAGCTAACGAAAATAATTGGATTTCATTTTGAAAACCGATCATCAGTTGTTTTTTCAGTGTAACCGCCGAACGTTCAGAGATGATGATAAATCAGGTGATTATACGTTTGGTACAACAAATTTAAATTTCTTTATAAAATAATGTACATAGACAAGAATTTTCAAAGCAAAAGCAGAAATGCTACAAAATATGAAGTGAAATGGTTTAATATTTTTTTTTACAAGTTTTCATATAGACGGCTGGAAAACTCACAATGTTTGGGTTTGAAAACTTTATGATATTTGTTTACCTGGAATAACTTGTTCTTAAAACTCGTTCCGCCCAAGTTTGAGCTCTCGGTATGTCTCTTGGAACACCAGTTTGTTTCTTGTCTAAGTAATCAATAACATCATCGTAGTAATTCGTTCTATAGTTATACATGTATTTGTATTGAAGGAACTTTGGCCTGAAATTAATAAAATACATACAATGTACATATTATTCGTAACAGTATGTACATATCAAATAAAGACGAGTTTATACCTGACCCAGTGTCTGTACAGCTGAACTGGTTTTCTGTAACCATCATCTTCTGGAGGCGGGGGAGGCGGTGGTGCCAAATCTTCTACGGCATTTTCTTTGTTATCGGTTTGGACAGGCGCTGCCCCATCTGTTTGATTTGTTGACGTCTCTGGCTGGGGTGCATCTTTCGGAGGTTCATTTGTTTCGGTAGTCTCATCATCAATTGCCCATGGATCTTCTTCATCAGCCATATCTTTCTGAATATATAGAAATAGTAAAAATAGTTGTGAAAGTATGCATGAATATTAGGGTGGCTCTTAACTATATGGGAATTTGGTCGATATTGACAAAAAACTATCCTGTAAAAATTATCCGACCAATCGGTGGGAGTTAGACATACCGCGAACCCGCTCAAGCTCAACTAAAACCATAAAATTTAAGTTATTAATTCTTTAATTTTAGTTGACAGCTAAAAGCTGGACAGAGAACAATAAAAGAGTGCTACTGCTAGCGAAATCTTCTATGTATTTGTCATTGCTCGATAATACTCAATAGTGTTCATTTTCGGTGCTCAAATATTTTGCCGGTAACTTTTACTATCGCTCTTATGTTGATGCACTTTAGCAGATTTAGATATGCTATATTTGATATAATTGACTTGAAATCACAATAGCAATTCCTTTTTTTTTTTTTTTGCTTTTTCTTTTACACTTCTTATGACCATTTGGAAGTGGCAAACGTGACAGACACGGAGTAAAGTAAAATACAGCGTAAAAGCACTAGAAATGCGAACATGTTAAATTTGCAATTCAGATGGACATTTACATATATTATTACAAATTTGCGCAAGCACGCGAGCTGTTTGGCTTATAGTACATACTTAGATTTGAAAGTAAAAATTATCATTTTTATCGCGATCATATAATGGTTTGGAGTAAAACATGGCTTTGCCATGTCTTACTCCTCTTTACCCTGTTGGCAAGGATTTTCAAAAATTCCTCTTTATCAGAATTTTCTCGGTTCGTTTCAGATTGTAATGCGGTAATTTCAATAATAAATATAGTCACATATTGCCATTACGTAACGTCAATGCAGCCAAAGTCGCTGGGATTTTAAGAAGCATTCTAAGGAATAAGGTAACACCTTAAAAACCAAAAGTATCATAATGTGTAAATGGGTTCTTTCTGCTTAAAAACAATTGACTTTATTTTGGATAAGAATCGAGATTGTGAAATTCACAACTAAAATTTGACGTCGACAACGAAAATGACCAAAGAAAGAAATGTATTTAGATCTTTCAGTTCACTAAGAAGCAAAAAAAATAACAATATTTTTGGAATCGTTTTCAGTTAGTTCTAGACCTATTTTTAGATCCAAATGTCTCCCCCTAATTTATATACATACATATGTATGTTCGTGAATATATAGTTTGCTCAAGGAGTATTCTGAACAAAGGAGATCTAGCCAATGTTCTCGCGCTCAATAACAAACGTTTTAAGGTTTAACAAAACGTGGTTCGGAAATTATTTCTTGAGTCAAATCAAAACTCGTTGCTAGAAATTTTAACCACCGTCTACACATTTTAGCGATACTGTTGCACAGTTGAATAAATGCTAGAACAAATGGTATTGAACGAAAGGTAAAAGCAGATTCGTCTTCTAGCAAAGTACAAAATGTGTACATACACACATACATACATATGTATGTATGTATGTATGTATTTACGTAACACCACTTGCAAACAAAAGATTTGTAAATTAGGGCCAGTTATTACAGGATTTTATGGGCCTCATTTCACAGTAAATTTTCATAGTTTAACCCCTTAGATTCCTAATAACAAAATGTTTTGGTTACGCAAGAATTGCACTCAGGTTTCCAGTTTCCAATTATGTATAAAATAATGTTGCAAAATGCGGACAAAAATCCTATCTTTAGCTATCGCCACCTGCGTACTTATTACTGTTGCAAAACTAAAGCACTATTGAGCATTGAATACTTATTTTTTACTCAAGGATGTTTGCTAGAAAACTCATACATACATACATACATATGTATGTAAAGGAGATCAGAATTAATGGCGAAATAACCTAAGATTGTGATAAAAAAAACTGACGCTTATCAAGCGCGATATCACTGCACCATCACATTACTTAAGTATAATTTTTTGTAAAAAAAGTTAATTTTGTTATATACTTATATGCCTACATACATACATACATACATACATATGTACATAAATAATGAATGATATTAAAAATACCTCTTATTATTTTTTTTCCAGTGAACGTCTTATAAGAAGAGAAGTATAAAAAAGACTAATGGGCATTCGTGCAGAATTCATATAACGGATGTAAAAAAATATATTGTCATTAAATAAAAGTTTTTTAACATCTATGCGGAAGATGCAATTATGTTTGAATACCAGAGGACTACAACTACATAGCATGTATTCATACAAACGAACAGGTTCGTTATTGCTAAACTTTAGTAATTTACAAACTAACTAACTAGGAACAAAAATAAGATTCATTTACTAATTGAACAATTTACCAAACTATCTGGCTTTTGCCCTTTTCAAAAATGTTTCTAGTTTATTCGACCTTCTGTTTTAACTAAAGTGTTATTATTCCTTTTTCTTTTATTTAATTGTTTGCCGATATTTATCTCATTCGGATAGCTTCTTCTTGGCATTAATATGTAAAAAATCTTGACATTCACTCAGTAAACTTCTAAAATACCAGAAGTGACTGCCCTTTTTCTCTCTCTTAACTTACCGTCTGTCTACACCTGACAAACAATTTATGAGACGTTTGTCTCAACAGAAAACAAATATAAAAATAAAAAATCTAAGACAAAAATTATTTTATATAAAGAGCTTGACGTTTACCTCAACAAAATTTCGTCAGATGTAAACGTTATGTTTGAACTTTTCAAAATCGTATACTTTGTTGACTTACAACATTTTTCTATGAGAAGAATTTGCTACCCTAGAGCCAGATCAGACACAGCAATTTTAGTTGAGCAATTCTTAAACTTGAAGAAGAATTGCAAAAGGGGAGTAAGAGGAAAAAATCGTGAGTACTCGACGATTTTATTTCGATCTACCATTGCTTTCATTCTCTGTATCAGTTTGTGCTAAAAACACTGCTGAAGTACAAGAGTTTAAAATATTGTTACTTTTTTACCCTTTAATAAAAACGGTTTTTGCCGATTCTTTGATTGCAAGCGAAATAAAACACACTCAGCTATTTTTAATACAGTACTTTCGCTACCGTTCGCTCTTTATTAATTATTCCCCTATGTTAAGGTACTCTGCTAAAACGCTTTTTCTACTTTTACACACTTATGTATAAATCGAACTGCTTAATGTTGATGGTAGCGCGCTAAAAACCAGACTACCCAAAAGCTCGCTTCATGCCACTGTTTATATGAAGCTGCCAAGCTCGAGAACTTTCTAATTCAAGAACCATCTACGGACATACATACATAGCATACTTGTAAGTAGCACTGCTTTAAGCGACATCTATGTGTCAAAAAGGAAAAACACCACAATGCCATTTAAATAACTACAGCCAGGTAATCGCATTACTACAACAAACACTTCATGTATTTTGTTGGTAGAAAAACTGTGTTACTGTCATCCGTTTGTTCGCATATGTGTGTTTGTGTTGTGAATTTTGACAGTTATACAAGCTAAAAGCAGTATTCAGCTGGTCTTGTAAGGCTACCTGGTATCCAGCCGCCTTGTGTATTAAAAATGGTTCATTGCAAGTTATCTACTAAAATTAAAATATCTGTTTTTGACAACACAGTAAAAAAACACTGGCTATCAACATCTGTTGCAAGTCATGACAGTAATTCTGACTTTTAAAAAATGGGAATGGTTGGTGAAAAAAATTTGTATGTATAAGTTACTGTCTCAACACCACTGTTTATTGAAAACACTGGTTTAGACGAAACTGTCAAACTTAAGTATATTTTAGCCTAATTAAACTTGTGTTTTGACAGATTTTTTCCCGAGGAATTCAACAATGGAGCCACTTGGTAAAAAAAAGACCGCCCGGTCGAATATGTGCAAAGTATTTAGTATGGCAACATTCTTTGATGCCAGATATATATATATACATCTCGTTTTAGCATTTGTGAAAAATCACGCCAACGTTTGCAATGCTGCCAACATTTGAAATACAAATTTTGCTGAATTCTGCCAAGAGTTAGAAGTGAAAAATTTTCTCTTGTTAAAAATTGCCAAATAAAAATATAAATAAAAATTGGTACGATTATTAAATATTGATTTCAATGGCTTAGATTTAGATAAGTGGAAATTAACAGTGCATTATATTAAATAAAACTTATTTCATAATGGCCACTCCACATGTGTATATATCTATTTTATCTGAAGTAAATTTATATAAACTAAATATTTTGAATAACTAAAAAATAACTCGAATTAGTGAATTGTTTAATACCGACATACACACATATATGATTTGTATTGTTTTCTTATGCTTAACTTGTATGCAGTAAATTGGCAACCACGAAAACTCGCAAACAATATATAATTTAAGGTGGTTTGAAGTTTTTAAAAAATTGGACGAACTATTGAAAAGGAAAAAAATATGAGCGGTCGTGGAAGTCGGAAAAGAGGGAGACCTCCAAAAACGCCTAATGACCGTTCTTGTTCAAAATTTAACTATCAATTGTTAAAGAAACCAAAATATTTAAGTAAAACGAGCGATTCCCAACTAAGCACGCCTTCTGCATCTCGAGCTTCTTCACCGTTGGAGAGTGATGGAAGTAGAAATAACAGAAAATCTATAAGTAGAAGCAGGGGCCGCGGAAGAAAATCGAATGCTAACTCTTCGTATAGCAGCAGAAAAAGTAAGTTTTCTATTTTTTGTATTCTATAATAAACTCCAAATATGTACTATATGATTATTGCAAGACTAATTATTGTATTGCAACTAATGATTATTTACATTTTCAACATCTCCATACAGAAGTACTGATTTTATTTCTGCGGGTTAAATTTGTTTATTAAAAATTTTCTTTACAATTGTTAACTACGTAGTCAGCGTATGGGAAGTACATACATGCATACTTTCGAGAACTTATTTTTGGCCAGATATTTGTTTAAAATCTCTGTAAATGTAACTATGTATATATTGAAAAACTAGATGCGTGGTTAAATTTTCATAGAAATATTCAACAAATTCGACTAATTCTGAAGTAATATGTATGTATTCTTTAAGGGTCTTAAAAATATAAATTATTATGTTTTAGTAAATGAAGTTAACATCTACAATACTAAGTCCATGACTGCCATAAATCAAGCTATCCTTAAAACACACGGCTGCAACCCTGCAAAAAATCAAACCTTTTGAAGAGTTTGATGTACTTCATTCCATCCATCAAAAATCCCGCCACGAACAAGGCGCAAAAAAATCAAAAATGTTAAAATTGGGCATATAAAAAAGTGTTTTTTTTTTTTAATATGTTTTCAATAACTCTCAATATTGTTGTACTAATAAATAATACTCATTAGAATATTTAAGGCTACTATAATTGAAATTCTTGGACGTATGTATTGTGCAATAAAAAAAAAATCTTGGTTTCAAAGTTATGATAAGATGTATGCAGCAACCTCTTCAAAAATCTCGAATTTTAGAAACAAAATCTAGAAAAAAATGTATGCATAGGTATAATCTGAAATTATGATTTTTTTTGGCTAGGGGACCTTAGCACAAAAAATATGGTAGCTGAAAATGGTAAGTAAAAATTATCTGATTTGTTGCGTAGTACAATTTGCATTACCAATCTCGATGGTTGCGCGCTGTAGCCATTTACCTGTACGTTACATTTTTTTCTTTTTTTTTTCGATTATTTAAAGGTTTCAATTCGAGATAAATAATATGTTAACACAATCCTGTCTAGGATTTTTCATTAAAAGAAGACTAATTAATAGCAACCAAACTTCAGTTTCGTTGCCAATTGCAAAAAGAAAAAGCAACCTGAGTTGATATTTTTAAGCAATTCTGACCAGCTGGCTTTTTAAAAAATTGAAAAATTCGAAATATCCATAAATACTGTTGTAAAAGGCAGTATAGTTTATCTTATTCAAAAACTGTTTCTTTACAAGAAATGTATTGTCTGCCAAATTATTACCATTATTTTTTTTTTTCTTTTGGATTTAAACAAAATTCAGTTGCGTTACGCGTTACGCGCGGTAAGGCAATCAAAGTAAACCAGGCAAAGAAAAAATATGTAAATGTAAGGCTGCACGGCACTATTTCGTAACAATAGAAATTTTTAGAAAATAGATAAAATTAATAATACATGATAGGTACATAATATATGTATGCCCAAGTGTCAAGTTTTCTGTGTAAAAGGCCCCGATTATGGTTCACAACATTTGTTCATTTATGTATGTATTTTTTGAAAAGTGATTATGGTTTACAACTATTGTGTTAAGTGTTGTCAAAATCTTACAACACATAATCAGATGTTGTCAAAAACTTACGACACCTACTGAAGTGTTGTCTTGTTGATGTTACCAGTTAAATTACGAAAAAATTATAAAATTTGTAAGTGTGCATACAAAATGTTTTGCAAAAATATAAAAAAACAATTGTTAAAATTTATTAACAAAATATAAATAAAAATACATCTATACACATAATTATTACCCATTTTTCGATTACAAAACAGTTTTATTTTGTAGTTGCAATGGATTTAAACTGCAATCTATAATTTTTTGGTCCTTTCATTATCATAACCAAATTAAACATCAACATTAACATAAATTTTTATGGCTTTGTTTGTACTTTTCTAGCAAAAACGTTTTTCATTTTTACTAATGCATTTCTACGCGGTAGTTGCGGTGTTACATGAAATCCAACACTCCATGTCTTTTTGTTGTAAAACTTGACAATGAAACGTCAAAATTTATTGTTTTTCGCTTGTGTATGTGTAATGAAAGCAACGTACGCGTGCATCTTTCTGGAAGTCTGCCTTTACTTGGTAGTTTTTTGTGTGCAGGCATGTATTTTTGCGGAAAGATGCTCTACAAATGAAAAACAACTCTGTGACATACTCAACACCTAGATGTTGTGAACCATAATCACAAAAAGAGTTGTAAGTTGTGTTGTAAATCTTACAACACAACATTTAGATGTTGTGAACCATAATCGGGGGGTAAAAATCTTTTTGGAAAGTAAGAACCATGTACACATAAACTTTGTAATTGGATACCTCAAATAGCAGGTGTTATTTTATAAATACACGAACAATTACTACTTCATTATTTTATTATTACTTACAGATTATGAATCGGAATACCATTATGGCTCAGATTTCGGTGACTCGTCAGAAAAAAGCGATGAGGAGGATATTTTAATGTCAAATTCGGAAGACGAAAGTCTTGACGGCGGAAATGAAACCGAATCTGAATTTTCTGTTTGTAGTTTTACTCAACAAGGTGTTGGCAGACCGCATCGACCACCCAGCCCTGATCCCATTTGGTTACAAGATCGAGAATTTTCAGCTCTGGAGCTCCCAGAATCGTCTAGCGATTTGCTTATAGATAATAAACATGTTTTAAATGCAGTTAGCATTTATGAAGTTTTAAGGAGATTTCGCCACTTAGTGCGTCTATCACCATTTCGCTTCGAAGATTTTTGTGCTGCATTAGTTTGTGATGAGCAAAGCGCTCTATTGACTGATATACATATTATGCTTCTTAAAGCAATACTTCGTGAAGAAGACGTTCAAGGAACTCATTTCAGTCCATTGGATCAGAAGGATACTGTCAACATAAGTCTATATTTAATTGATACAATAACTTGGCCAGAAGTCTTGAGAAGCTATGTTGAAAGCGATAATTCGTTTGATCGTGAGATTTATAACATTTTGTGTGCAGGAGAATACCCATACACGGGAGTACTTGATCGTGTTAAAGTGTTGCTGTTTTTAACTGACCAATTTCTTACAACAAATTCTATTCGCGATGTAATGCTACAGGAGGGTCCGATACATTATGATGATCATTGCCGCGTTTGTCATAGATTAGGTGATTTGTTATGTTGTGAGACATGCCCAGCAGTCTATCACTTGGAGTGTGTTGAACCGCCAATGTTAGATGTACCTACTGAGGATTGGCAGTGCGGATTATGCAAAGCCCACAAAGTGACAGGTGTAGTAGACTGCATTTTACCACAAGAGAAACAGGGAGTACTTATAAGGCATGATAGTTTGGGATTAGATAGACATGGCAGAAAATACTGGTTTATTGCCCGAAGAATATTTGTTGAAGACCAATCTAGTGAAAATGTTTGGTATTACAGTTCAATCACGAAGTTTGATTTATTGCTGAGTTTGTTTGATAGTGATGATTTAGAATCTAGACTCTTCTCCCAGATTTTGGATTTAAAGGATGAAATTATTAGGCAACTTAAAATTACTGAAAATCTTACAAATGAATACAAAAACAATAAAAGATCATATTTTGATATGGAAAACGAACAATCGGATAAAAATTGTAAAGAAGGCTTAGACAAAGAAATTTCAGAAAATGATAGTACAGCAGAAGACGTTGATATAGAGTCAAAATTGCCGGAAAATAAAATTGTTACCCGACAAAAATCAATGCAACTGTCTAGTGGTACACAATATTTTAGACTGGGTATGGAAAACACTTTCAAAAACTACGTTAATCAATACACCTCCAACACGATTGCATTAAACAAGCCTCAAAGAAACGAAGAGAGAGACAAGCGCCGCCACTTATCTCATAAATTTTCTCTAACAACTGCATCAGAGTTCAAATGGATTGGCATAACAATGGGCACAGCTGATAACATTATTTCTACAATACGGCAAACGTTGCTATCATTTGAACAAAATATATCAAATCCGTTTCTTAATCCAAATTGGAATACATTGAAAAAACTTTGGACTTCTGCAGTAATGTGTAGTCGTTCACCGTCAGATTTTTCGTTGGTACTGCTACTTTTTCAGTCCTCTATAAAAAATGTTGTTTTTGCAAATGTTTGGCATGAGCAATTGGGACACACCTCCTTGTGTCGGATTACAGCAGGTGAACGCGAAGACAGAAAAAAAATTGAAAAACGAGAGAAGAGAGAACGAGATGACGAAGAGGAACGTAATCGTTTAGCCTTTAATTATATTAAGTATACACTTGGTCTGAAACACCAGGTTTGGAAGCAAAAAGGCGAGGAATATCGTGTTCATGGCCAGTGGGGTTGGATGTGGTTGTCATCCAGCAGGCGATGTGGACGAACTCGGCGTTCCGCCATACGAATGCAGGCAATGTTGCCTTTTAAAATAAATATCCATTATACAAATGACAAATATGTAGACGAAATTGTAACAGTCGATCCACGCACATATAGGTTTATATTACAATGTGAAAATGACTTTCTTCGAGGGGGCAACTACACTTATTTAGAAAACTACAGACACATAAAAGTTAAAGCAATAAATAAAAAAAATGCGGGTATAATCGATGTTTCAAAGTCGCTTTTAATGGCTGGCAGGTTGTTGTACCCTAAAATTGCCAAAAAAAGCTGCCTGGATGACCTTTTGTCACGGCGAGTACGTCTCAAAGAGGCCGAAGAACAAATTGGAATCAAAAGTGAAAGCACAGAAGAAAATAATTCCGCAGATGATTCGATATCAGGCACTAAATCTTGCCATCTTTCACGATCAACATTTTTAGAAAAACGATTGTTACGTTTGGTCGACACTTCCAAGGCTGGCGCGTCACAAAACAGCAATGCAAGCGTCAATATAGATCTTGTTAATTCGTTGGCTAAAAAAATTCAGAGTGTTCGCTTGCAGTTTAGTCAATTAAACCGTTTTGCTAAACAGTATCGTTGCTATACTAAGGAATGCAACACGAACTCTAATGCAGTATCGCAAATAACTCAAAACACTTGTTATTCGCCACTTTGTTTGCAAAAAGCTAGAGCAAAAAAAGAGCTGCTGCTTCTACTGCGGAAAGCCCATTCAGCTGGAAAGGGTTCAAAGGAAACGGTAGCTGCAATTTTGGGTGCTGTAAAAAAGCCGTCAATTTTGGAACAGAAGCTAACAGAAGGGAAAAAAGAAAATTTAACGTTGCCTTTAGATGAGTCCGACGACTATAAATGGTTGGACGATGTTCCAAAAGATCTAACAAGTGATTGGGAAAACGCAAAAAGTACAGCAATTCCATTTGACGAAAAATTATTGGAAGAATGCTTTTTATTAAAAGAAGAGTCTTCACAAATGGAAAGTTCATCTTTCGAAAATGCTATTAAATCCGAAATAGAATCAACTGACGCCAATTTATTCGGAGGAGAAGAAAAGATGGATTTTGTGGATAACATTGATGTTTGCAGTAACGTTGAAATCGAAAGCTCCGAAACTACCAATGACGACTCTCTTGCAACATCTGTACTAAACTCTTCATCGTTTCAGGAGTCAAGCGAACAGCAATTATATAAAAAATGTAAGAAAAATGCAAAAGGCAGAAATAAAACGTATATTGGCACCAAAGATGTTTTGGATCAAACTTTAGCAACCGACGTAACGCAAAAGAAACAAAATCGTCGGTTTCCTATTCATCAACGCGTTTTAAAACGTGAAGACATTACAAAACAAGAAAAAGAATATCTGCCCAACGGAAAAGAACGGGTTTATTCAGTCACTTGTACAAAAGGGCGTATATACCTTGTATCAGATATTACGAAAATGAATCCAAATAGAATAGATAAACAAAACGAGGAGCCGTTCAATAACAAAGCTTCAGTTAAAAGTGTGCGACCTTATTCAAAATTTCCATTGATATCTAGTTTCTTAACGCACAAACTGAAAAAGAGTCTTTTCATTCTACCACGCTTTGAACTCATGCGAATAGCGAGAGTAGGCGGAAAAATACCTGTAAGCGGATTCCATCACTTAGCCAAAAATAATCAAATAGTATGGCCCTATCAAAGTTCCAGGCCACTTTTTAAAACATGTTGGTCTTATCGCACAACAAACGTCTCTACATTGTCTGCTATAGCTCTTCAACTTCGTATTTTGTGGTGTTGTCTGAGATGGGATGACATGGCTGCCAAACCGCCTTCTGCCGACGGAAAGCATCAAGTTAATACTGAAAATGAAATTCTTACTTTGGAATTGTTAAAACAGAGAAATTCTGGTAGATATGGGGAACGAACCCAGTACTTACGTCGAAAAGTTGTTATTCCTTTAGAACTTCCAAAAACAATAAGAGGTGAGAAAAAAAATGCGCTAATGCGCTAACTAGTTATATGTAATAAATATATTTTTCTTTTTATCAGAGGTGACTTCAATAAGGTCAGGACTACGAAAACGAAAACGTGCAGAGTCACCTCAACCAACAGAGCCACAAATATCTGAGGAATGGGTTGAAGAAGAGAAACTTGAGTTGTGGGAAATCAAATTAATTGGCGAAAAAATAGAAAAGTCAAAATTAATGGCAACAACTCGCTCTATTACGCAGCAACGTCAGAATGACGCTTCGACCTCTAATGCCAATACGACTCCGATCAGCTCAAACAAGTGTATATCAAATTCGAAAACTTTAAATGATGAACTTAAAGAAAAACCCGACCAGCCCATGAGAATGCAAAAAAATTCTTCCAATATACAGAAAAAATTTATCGAAATAAACAAATCGTCACCACAAGGTAAGATAAGTTATGCGTGTGAATATAAATTTCGAAATTTATAAACAAAACACTTCGCTTTTTTGAGGTCTGGAATTAAGTCATCAACGAAAAAAAAAATTAGGTTCAAACTTAAACTCAATTTTATGTCCTTAACTATTAATTAATTAAGATTATGACAACTCAGAAACAAACTACAAAGCTTGAACCTAAATTGTCCCTTGGTTCTGAATCTCAAAAAATGGACCCAAGGGTTAAATAATTCGAAATTTGTGTGCACTTGCACAAAAAAAAAAATTAAATAAACTGAAAAATATTTTTCATGTTGTAATTTTAGCGAAAGGTCAAATAATTGCAAGCCGTCGCGTGATTGTCAAAAATCCGGATGGTACCACAAGAATTATTCAACAAACTGTGGCTTCGCCAGTTTCGAAACAGAGCTTGTCATCAGGCAATTCAATCGCAACAGAAACATCTGCTACAACTTCGCCAGCAAGTAATTTTAAACAACAACCAACGACACAAAACTCCACTAAAGCTACAAATAATTTAGCCTCCTCTGCTTCGCCAGCCCCCCAGCAGCATAAAGTCCAAATTATCAGGGGTCCAGATGGAAAAGTAAGTGTACGTGGTCTTAATCCTGGTCAGCAATTAATTCAAATGCCAGATGGAAAACTGCACGTTCTTACAACGGCTCCTACCTCCTCAACGGCTACTGGGACTATCGGGAATCAAAGTAAGCATAAAATGCCTATTAAAACCATTTGAAAAAGATAATTTACTGTTGGAATCAAAATTATTTACTTTTAAATAATTATATTTTCCAACAAAAACTAAGGCACTTACACTTCAATTTTGAACAATACTCAAAACATCTTGTGTATTTTTTTTAAATTGTTTCTATATCCCCTTCTTTCAGCCACTATTGGAAACAAAAAGTTACCAGTAAAGCCGCATGCTCCTCAAACACATTCACCTGTAATTAAACAAATTACTGTTAAACAATTGCCGAAAAGCTCAACTACTGGCCAAGCGGTACAAAAGGTAAAACTACATCTGCTTGGGACAATAGGCTTCTTATGTAATGTACTTATTTTTATTTAAAATAGGTTGCAACTACACCTGTCAGGAGCGGAAATAAATCTGGACAAAATCATCAAGCTTCAACTCCACAAGCCTCTCAAAAAGTCGTTTCAAATATTGTATCAACTTCGACAAATAACACTAAGATTGTTTCGAATAACCAAGGTTTTCAACAAGTTGTCGTTCAGCCCGTTCAAAAACTTCTTGTGGGACAAAACTCGCATGGTCAGAAAGTAATTATTCAGCCTGCACAACAGCCGGTGCAACCAGCAACTCCAATGACGGGACAAGTTACGACATCGCCACAAATCATTCCTCAACCAGCGAATCAAAGTAATTCGAGCCATCAACAAGTTATTTTAAATCAAGGAAGTCAGAGCTCAACAGCAGCCGGATCAGCATCGCAACCTCAAAAGGTTATACAAACTATTGTTAACACCAGCAATGTTCAACAACAAATTGTTGTAGGAGGGCAGAGAATAATTTTAAGCCCCGGCCAAACTATATTAACGCAGCGATCAATTCCAACACAAAATGCATCTTTGCAAATTGCTCAGTCGCCTACTACGGCTCAAGTAAACACTTTGCAAAGGTCATCCACACCACAAAGCATTTCAACATCCGTTCAACAAAATATGACATCGAAAGTTGTGAAACAGTTCGTAGCTCAACCTTCACAGAACACAAATATAAATTCAGCTGAGGTTCAAAATAATATAAATCCTACCAAACCTCAGCAGAATAACACTCCTACAATAAGTGCAGCATCACCTTCCTCAACAAATAACCAACAGCAAATTATTGTACAAAACTCAACGTTAGCACAACAGCTGGCACAGGGGAAGTTGCAAGTCGCCACTATCAATGGACAACAAGTAATTATAAAGCCATTAGGAAACAACCAGGCACAAATTGTGGCGCATATTAAAACTCAAAGTGACGGCAACGCGCATATTGTAACGAACACCACTGTCGAACACCAGACACCTAAAGCGGCACCAGTTGTACAAGTAGTATGTTTGTGATTAATGAATCGATTATAGATGGCAAAGGAATTTCAGTTTTGCTTAAAATATTATTAGAAAGTTCCGCCGCAAATTGTGGAATCAAATACTATAAATCGACTGACAACCAATTGCCATTCTTAATCAACTAACAATTTTAAAAATGTTTACTATTAAATTATTTTTAGGAATCCCCTCAAGCTATGCAATCCATCCCACAACATCAAACGCAACAGCAAACAATAACATCTCAACAACAATCTAATCAACCTATGTCCATAGAAGAAAGTTTATTGCAGGGACAACCTCCTGGAACAGTGATAAAATGTGTTACTGCACAAGTAATTCAAACTGAACAAGGTCCTCGCATTGTACTACAGGGATTGGTTGGCAATGATTTTACTCAACAACAACTCGCACTTGTGCAACAACAAGTTAAGCAACAGCTATTAAAAGGTTCGTATGTAGACTAGTGTTATACATTTTTTTTTAAGCTACATTTGCAAATGAGTCAAGATCACATGTTTCGATCGTAAAAATAAGTTCACTCATAAATACAGTTTTGGATATACGCGAAGCTGCCCCACCTTCGGTCTTAGTAATCAATCAGAACTTCGTCTGCAAATTTAAACAAAAATATAACAAGCACATGACTAGGTCGTTGGCAGTAACTCCAAATTCATTTCTTCTGGTTTTCATTTTCTTTGCTTATAAAATGCTACAACACTTTCATCTAGTTTTTTTTTCTTATTTATTTTCTGTAATATAAAATCCAATATTGGTAAAAAGTTTCTGCACATCAAAAAAAAAAAAAAAAATAAAATAAAAAAATATAGAGTATATGTATATGTTAAAATGTCAAACAAAATTACGGCCTTAAATACGATGAGATTTAATTCTTTCGGGGTTTTTGCGCTCGAGAAATTTACATCTGGAGGAAACTTGTCGAGAAAGAAATTCCATTAGAATATTCATGATTGAATCGATTAATTTCTAAATGTTTGATTTTCACATGTGAAACAGATGTTAATTACAGCTTTTTTTTTTTTTTTTTTCTCTAAAAGACTGCAAAGTTGAAAGTTACGGTTTTTTTAAATATTATTTTAATTGTTTGAGCCTTAAGGTCACTTGTTTTTTTTATAAGTGTTTATTGAATTCAATATTTCGATATCACAATGGATATCTTCTTCAGGAATGTTTCAATGTTTTTTCAAAAACCTTTTCTTTTTAACAATTTCAAAAATTTTTTAAATAAATTTTTCATTTCAGCCCAAGAGTCTAGTGGAAAGCAGGGAGTATTGGGTCCTACAAAAATATATTTAGCTGTTCAGCCGTCAAATTCGATTGGTCAGCCACCGCCACTTACTCCGGTTCATCAAACACAACAACAAGTGAGTAGTTGTTAAAAAATTAATAAGTTAAGTTTAGTGACATTTTCTTGAACAAATTTCTTGGCAGTTAATATTTTCAAAAACGATAATTATTTAATAAATGGGTTTCTGAAGATTGTTTTAAAACACGTAGTTAGACTTGGGTTTCAGTAATGATTTCTATAAGAGGTGAGCATCGCGCAATTTTATGGGGAATGTCGTTAGCAGTGAACTACATTCCAATTCTGATGTTCTAAATAACTGTCCCTCCTTCAATAATATTCGCAGCTTTTGAAATACATTAGCAAGTTTGACAAATATTTAAAAAAGCAAGATCACAAATATATTTATTTGTATGCACATGCTGCGAAGGATTTAAAAAAAAAAAATTGTTCAGGACGGGCGAGTAAAAGCGATTAAATAAATAAAGAAGGGGAACGAATTCATGAAATTTTTTTTCAAGTTCGTTCAATTTAGCAAAATAGAAAGCTAAACAATTCCGTAAATGTTTTTCTGTTAGTATATGGAACAATTGAAGTAAGTACATGGTGAAAATGTAAATATTTTTCTACTTTATGTTCATTCCCGTTTTTGGATCTCAGCTAAATTAGACACACTGAAAGCAAAAGACGCTTAAGACACATTTGAACGTCATCACATATCACGATGTTATGGGTCGCAACATTTCAGACCATTTTGTAAGGCTTTGTTTTTTTTTACCCAACATTTTGCTCAGTGCAAATTTAATGTTCTCACCAATACAAGTATATTTTTATGTATGCGCTTCAATGATTTGAAACCAAGTTTGCTCAGAAAGAGAAAATATAACTTATTGTAGTAAAACTTTTTGTACGAATAGAAAAATGTCACTAAACTGCACGTATGCCTGAATATAATATTAAGTTCTTAAATAACATTACTTAAACTAATTTAAATCGTTAAAGTGAACATTTTCATTCTTTCAATTATATTTTCCCTTAATTTATACAAATTACCAAATTTTAAATACAAGTAATATTCAGTATTTTTTATCCAGTTTCTATAATTTAAGAATTTTTAAAGATTAAAAAATAAATTGAAACAGTTTGGCAACGAAAAAAAATCAGTTTAACTTTAAATTGTGTGTGTACTGATGGACTTTAAGATTGTAAAGCTTGATATCTTAAAAACTATAATATTATTATTTAACCAAATTGTTTTATTTTTCTTTTTTAATAAAACATTTCAATACATGTTTTAAGCTAAGTAGAATAATAAAACTGTTAATGTGAAGCGCTTTTTGCCAATACACTAATTGATTAAATGTTAATCAAACTATTTTTACTGTAAGTTTCACAAGTTAAAATTTGTAGTTATTAATAATAAAAACAACTAATATTATTGACATAAATCACATACCGACGTGGGAGGACAAAAACGCTGTGAGTCTTACCAGAGCCTGAAAACTTGTTTGAGTTGGCAAAAAGTTGGGTGCTTTAATAATTTGTTTTAATTTACCCCCCGATTATGGTTCACAACATCTAAGTGTTGTGTTGTAAGATTTACAACACAACTTACAACTCTTTTTGTGATTATGGTTCACAACATCTAGGTGTTGTGTATGTCACAGAGTTGTTTTTCATTTGTAGAGCATCTTTCCGCAAAAATACATGCCTGCACACAAAAAACTACCAAGTAAAGCCACACTTCCAGAGAGATGCACGCGCATGTTGCTTTCATTACACAAACACAAGCGAAAAACAATAAATTTAGACGTTTCATTGTCAAGTTTTACAACAAAAAGACATGGAGTGTTGGATTTCATGTAACACCGCAACTACCGCGTAGAAATGCATTGGTAAAAATGAAAAGAATGAAAAACGTTTTTGCTAGAAAAGTACAAACAAAGCCATAAAAATGTATGTTAATGTTGATGTTTAATTTGGTTATGATAATGAAAGGACCAAAAAATTATAGATTGTATCCATTGCAACTACAAAATACAAAATAAAACTGTTTTGTAATCGAAAAATAAATGGGTAATAATTATCTGTATAGATGTATTTTTATTTATATTTTGTTAATAATTTTTAACAGTTAATTGTTTTTTTTTTTATATTTTTGCAAAACATTTTGTATGCACACTTACAAATTTTATAATTTTTTCGTAATTTAACTGGTAACATCAACAAGACAACACTTCAGTAGGTGTCGTAAGTTTTTGACAACATCTGATTATGTGTTGTAAGATTTTGACAACACTTGCCACAATAGTTGTAAACCATAATCACTTTTCAAAAAATACATACATAAATGAACAAATGTTGTGAACCATAATCGGGGCCTTAGTTTCCTGTCTTACGTGGTATCAAAAATAAAATACATGAAACCAATAAAAATATATTAATAAACTATAACCAAATTGATAAAATGGGGGAACAAACTTACTGCACCTTTAACATTCATCAACAAACAGTCATTGTTCAACTTCCATTCGTAGTTACGTTAATATATTATTTGAAAAAGCTTTTATGTGGCTTGTCCTTAGACACAAATGCACCAAAAACATACAAATGCAAAAAGACATAAGTAACCTTTTTCGTCGTAACAATATGAGTCTTTGGACCGACCTATCGGTGCAGTAATTTTTTAATTTCGATCTTTTTAGACTTACAGCATTTTTGTTTTCCCACCTCGTGAACGTTGAGTATCATATAAAATATGCGTTAAATAATATGTATATTATATAAGACACTTATTTTATAATATACATATTTGTTCTATCAATTAATGTACAAATTATAAACATACAGCGATGGGGATATTATAACTAATATCGATTGAAATCATATTGGCAATTGTAATCAATAATATTGCAAAATTTTTATCGTAATATTTTTTTTTAAACAAATTACATTTGTGTACAATTATTGTTGCTTGCAATCGCAATAAAAAAATGCTATTTGTCATACTTGGGACTAGTGCATTGATTTGAAATAATAGCAATGAGATTTATTTAATTTTCATTGCTTTCAACAGTTGTAATGATTTCCAGTTAATCAGTTTTATTGTAAATTAAAGTGACGTAGCCTTCGAAAATAGTTAATAAATAACTGCTCTTACCTTAACGCATTTTCATTTTTCTATTCTGTCCGTTTCGAAGCACAATAAAGGTATGGGTCACATTGATAAACTATTTCTTTGTCGCGGTCTGAAACCGACTTTGGTGAAATGAAACTATTTGCCGGTAAACAAATATTGTCCAATGTGAGCATATAAGATAAAATGTTTGATTAATTTATTTGTTATATGAGAACGAATAGTTGTACCCCAGCTGTGGTAAGGACTTTATGCGAGGGGAATAAAAATATTGTTGAAATGTTTGATAATTTGGAAAGTCGGTGAGATAGAAGAGAAATTGAAAAAAAAAAACACTTCAACTTTGTTGACCGTTTTTATTAGTTCTCTTTAAAATAAATACCCATTAATTAAGCAAACCGAAGCAATGTACACATCTGTCAAACCTGCTTTTGAACGCAATTATTAAAATGAAGGAAAACTTGTTGCAAAGTACTTTTTTTGTTTACAAGAACGTTGGAAACTTCCTATCTCAGAAATGTCAAAGTTTGTCTTCTGCTTTTTGATTGTCCGCAGCAAAATCCTGAGCCTGCGATCCGACTCTTGGCAGTGTGATAATGACTTCTAAAAATAAAATTGTTTTGAAACAATGACTGCTTTACTTTATTCTATTTCAAACATAGATATGGTATTGCAATATTTACTGATTGATTCTGCAAGTGTATTGCGATCATTTGCTTTTTATTTTTTTCTCTCTTTTTTTTGGCAGAAATAAATAGATTGATTTAAAAATGTGCTAAGAAAAATAAATTATCGGTGTTACAAAAATACAATCTCAATTTATAGCCATGATTTGCCTGCAATCAATACGAAAACTTTTCTTCGAGAAGCTTCTACTTACATTAAATCAAAATCGACCGACTGAAGTCTAATTAGCAGGTTTTTATTAAAAGAATGCCTTCCAGTCTTAGAATTCAATAAAACGTATTTAATTCCTTCGTGTTAAACTAGATCTGAAGATCCTAATATGAAAGATATTTATTGACATTTTATTTGACTGCAGCTTAAACTTTCCACCAATTGAGCATAATTTCAAGTTGCAAATTTTGCAATGTTTGATTGATTGGAAAATACATTTTTCACGTAATCTTCGTTTATTGATATTGCTTAAACTAGCAGCAATACTAAAAATATTGAAATAATAATACGTATTGCAATATTATTGATTGCTACTGTAAACATGATTTCAATAAATTGTATTAAAACGGCCTTACGTATGATTTCCAAAATAGGAGCTTAGAAGTGAAGCAGTGATAAAAATTAAAACGCCAACGGAATATATTAAAACAAAAATTATTTTCTACATACGCAATGAAATAGTATACATACATATTCGTATAACAATTTTGCGATAGTGTTAAAGACAATACTGAATCTATACAAAAGTTTCAATACAATTTTTCAGTTTGCCCTGGAGAACTCGATAAGACTTTTGATAGATATTTCTATCAACACTTATTGGTGATCTTGTGGGGATGTCTATGCCGTTGGTTTCATGTAGAAAAGTGTTAAGTCGCATATTTTCTCAAAAACAATTTTTTGCATATTTCAATACAAGTTGCCTCAATTTTTCAAAATATGCCAATAACTCGACCGCGAAAAGGTACGAGCTAAGGATTTTCTACATGTGATTAGCACTATGTTACACATACTACTATGTATTGTCCTAAAATGCAAAACGCCCTATCTAACGAAAAAAAAAAAAAAATCAATTGATTGACATACTATTTCTGATCTGTACAGAAAATGAAAAGTTTTGCGAGAGTAAAACAGCGATTTTTTTAATATAAGAAAAATTTCAGATCCACAAATGCGATTATTTATTAAATGCAAAGACCTATAACTCAAATGAAGTGCGATACAGCACTTGGGCAAGGACTGAAGATGCTTAGTAAATTTCATTAAAAAGGTTTTTTTCTTCTTTTTAATAGAACTAACATGGGTTTTGACAACTAGATTCCCAGGTCTCATCAGAGTAGAGTCCATTAGCGAATGCACAGTGTAACACACTATGACGATTCGTTAGTACGCACTAACGTTAGTGAGTTGTATACCCTATTGTGGCCGATGAGCTTCGTCGTTCTCTCCTACAGACGGCAAAGTAACCCCAAAAACGGCTGAGGCACTGGTTCAATAAAGAAAAATCATTGGATATAAAATAGCGGCTTTTGCAACAATTCTTTTCAACATACCTTGTAAGTGAACTATTGATATATGTACATACATGCCTATGTATGTATTGCGGAAAACAAGTTGTATGCTTCTCCCGTCAAATTCTCGAAATCTTGATTGGGCGTTTTGCATTTTCTGTGACGATCTGTTCGTACTATACGCGGTATGTATTGTATGTAACAAAGACGATTTACTAAAAATTTGGTTGCATTGCGTATTTGTGTAAATTCTTTTGTTTGAAGTTCTCTCCACAAGTATTTTCTCTATGTACTTACATACATATACTGTCACAATTCATAAATGTTTGGGGGGAGAGAAAGAAATTCAATTAAAATAATTTGCACAACCACACAATCTAACCAAATCTTTTGTAAATGGTTTTTGTTTTGATTATGCTTTTGCAGTTGTCTCTACAAATAAAACCTTAAACGATACAACTAATCTTGTGAATTGAATTGAACAGATGTTTGTTACTTTACTGGAGAGCGAAAGAACGTACTATTTCTTTAACTCTATGTGCAATAACATTTTATAATTAATACGAGTATCTAAATTCTACAAATATTAAGAAAATAACTATTACTTTTGAGCTGAACAAAACCCCGTATTTATTTGGTACTCATACAAAATTTTTGCATTTTTTGATTATAAGTCTTCTATATAAGACTATATACATTATACTCTTTACACTTTATGTAGTATATATTTTATATACTAAATTATTTATATGGTGTATATATCTTGTACATTATATACTGTATATATTATCTATTTATTTTACACTTTATGTATAACGCTAGTTACTTTTTCGTATTAGTTGGATGATTATTTGCAATTGGCCTTTGTGTTGACAAAAAGCGCTCGCTAAATATTAACGTGGAACTAATGTTATTTAAATGCAATTTGAAAACACAAAACTCCAAAACTATTTGCAATTTCTAACTCTGGACTTGTGCGAATCGGTAGCAAAGTACCATCGAACAAAAACTTTGATAAACCTGAGGTGAATAAAAATTTCACTAGCCTTGGAGGTTAGTATATACATTTTGACATTAGCATAGAAATATTTGACAATCAAAAAATTAATAATAATAGAGAATCAGAAAATGATATTTGGCGGCATCTGCTTTGCATTTTTTTATTGTAATTATTATTGTTTAGAATTTTAGAATTGCAAACACTTCCGTTGCAAAAGAATTGCAATAATCAATGAAAATATTTATTTTTAACTTATATTAATATTTATCAAACTGCTAACAACTGCGCCTTTTTCACTAATGTCAAAATTTCATGCTCTCAAAAAAGTTCTCATTTCACGCAGCAAAAACATAAATTTTCTTAACACAGATAATTTTTTTTCACCTAGTACTTTGCTATCGTTTCAAAAAAGTCCTCTGTATATAAAATACTGTGAATTGAGTCAAAAGTGGCCCCTCAAGAAATCTTTAAAATACTTTTTGAAGAGATTAACTATCGATATTGAAAAGCTTTCGGAATTAAAAATGATGTTAATTGTTAAAAGCAACAATTTTGGTAACACAAAGGCTTGTTAATTTTTAATCATCTCATCTAATCACAAAAAAGGTTGCAAACTCCTGCCTTTTATGTGTAGGGTAATGATGTTAAGTCAAATAGTGATAAAACATATACTAAATTATTGTTAATCTCTTCGAAAACTTTTTTAAAGGTTTCCTGGAATAAGTACTACAACTGATCTCAAAAAAAATCAACAAGGTATGTAGGTTTTTAATGACTTATTAATTGGCCAATTCAAAGCAGTTTTGTGTTTTTTATTTAATGTACATATATTATATTTTTAAGAGAAAAGTTTTCATAAATATTTTTATCTATCCAGAAAATGTGCTATCACACGTACATAACTCATCCCACTGGTAAAGCTAATTCCAGTGTACTGAATTCAATAGTGATAGCCGTTTTTCGAAGTTAGCGCTCGCACTCTCTATTTGAAAATCATCAACATAAGCGTCACTTGAAATCGTACAGCAACGGTCTATATATTTTAACTAGTAGAAAAACAACGAAATTTAAGGGTTTTTAACGAAGTTATTTTTGTTGCGCTGAAGAAACGATACCCAATTTATTAACAAAATGTATGCCAAAATGCCACTTAAGATTTTAATTAAACTAAGACCGAAAGAAAATGTCACCATAACCATAAATAATTTAAAAAAAAATTAATAAAACAATGCCCTCTAGAATTTGGTTGCCACACAAAATATACAGATATAAACACAAATGTTCTCTACAAGCGATCGGGTACCTTAAGGTAGTGCCGTTGATCCAATAAATTTACCAGCTATCTGCGGTACTGCTAGCACAACCAATTCAAAAGTTATTCAACGAATCCAATCTAAAATATTGCGAACTATGGTCGACCCGGAATGATATACTATTAGAGATGAGGATATGTACATCGAGATGTTTACCACAACGTTCCCACAAGGAACTTACGACAGTTGTCGGCGAACGAAACCCTGCCACCCAGAAAACTTTAGCGATATGCACCATCAGAACTAGTTAATCGTTACTAGGAACGCCACGCTGCTCTGCATAGTTAAAATCCTCTTAGGTATTGATTTACGATGATTCATACCCCTCCCAAGTAAATGAAATTACTTATTGTCACATTGTTGACAAGTGAAGAAAAGCACTTAGCGAGGGGGTCAAAAGATATGAGTAGGTCTTTTTGAATTTTGTTGATGAGATCGTAAAATTTTACAATCACTAATTTAAATTGTTAGTGAAAAATGTAATTTTTTGAAATCATATGACGGATATGTACTTTAAAATTAATAAAATATCTGCTTTGAGTTGGATAAATTAATACTTTTATAGTTTTGAAAATGTAAAGCAGAAAAAGTTAGAACTGAATTTTAAGCAGCCTAGTGATATAAATTTCAATACCTAAGTATACATATCATTAATTTATTGTGAATGAAAAATTCGTGACGTCATTCATTTCATCAACGCAAAGAATTAAATGTTAATTTGCATCATAACATTTTCACATAACAGAGTCGCGTAGGAGAGCATGTAGTTAGTTGTGTAGGAAAGCATGAGCTAAGTCAAAAATGTTGGCGCGGATCAGAAGGAGAGAAAATCTGGCGAGAAATGCTCTAAATGACGAAATTAGGATTAATTTTCTTTTACTATCAATTTTTTGTTTTTTTTTTTTTTTTTGTTAAGAAATGTACATAGAGAGTAAAGGTGGCAGTATGTGGCTGATGTTCTTGGCCTCATAAAAAACACTAAATTTAGATTTGTGGACATTGAGAAAAGAGATTGGTGGAACTTGTAATAATACAATATTCTGAAGATGATGGTCCTCTCAGCAAGACTAGTGAGTGCATGGTTTCGGCAGCATAATTCGAGCGTAATTGATTGGACCTGTCTGCCCCCCGGCTTAAATCTAATCGAGAACTTTTGAATTGAGCTGAACGGCAAGCCATTACGCTTTCACGCGGTAATAAGGTTAATTACGGCAACACGTCCTTTTAGAGGCTCATCAAAGCATATTTATTTATTTCAGTTAAAGTAATATATGAAGCCTTATATGGCCAATAAAAAATATTTCATATGTGAAATCGAGAATGTGAAGAATGGAGGTTATACAGGATACTGAGAATGTCATTTAATAATTATTAAAAAATGTAGTAACCAACAAGCGCAAACTTTCAATTTATAGCCCATGTTGAAATGATTTAATTTCCAAGTACATTAGAGAATTTTCTCCATTAGTAATTCGCTTTACAACATACATAAATACAAAAATCTTGTTTTCGTATTCCGTTGAGTTTTACGGTGATAAAAAATTACATAAAAACAAATTAATGTATTGTTGTGCAGAGCATGGAACTTACTTTAAAAAGTTGCTGTGAGCAAATGACGACCGGTCAACAGCTTTTGAGTTGTGTGACCTGACCATAAATAATGAATTGATCTCAATATCATAAAAATTGTTTCAGGAACCAAATTTCACATGTAACAACGTCATTTAACGTCATGTGTATGTAATATTTTATTATTTTTTGTATTCATATATTTTTATAACTTATTTTACTAGCGTGTTCTGTTTTTTTAATCGCTTTTCCAGAATATTTGAAAGTAATATCAATTACATTTATTTTAAGTTCTTTTGGTTTGAGATCTCGTACATCAAGGTTTTTTACTTTTTTATTTTACATTGCATTTCTAGATTTCCGATGTTTTCGCATTTGAGTTTGACGAAATAGGGAGCAGTGTTTGTCGACGTTATATCATTTATTTTTGTAAGGTTGCACAAGTCAGAACTAATTGCTATATACATATGTATGTATGTATTTGTCTGTTTAGTGTCCAGTGAAGACTACATACATGATGAGAAACAAGGCGACGCTTATTCCGACTACACTTCATAAACGTTGAAAAAACAATTGCTTCGCTTAGGACAGTATTTCTTATTCTGGTATGTCCAATTCTGGCTTCGATCTATGTTTTGTCGAGTTTCGGATTTGCTCGCTTTATTATGGCATGCGGATGATCACTGTAATTATAGAGCGTGGATTGGTCACCATAGTTTTGTTAGCCTGCAAAAACTCCTTCATATTACGGAAGAGAATCGTTGTCTTTTCAAGTGTTACTAAACGATAAAACCAACCATCGTACTTTTGTTCTAAAGAAATATCCCACTCATATATAAGACAATTTGCGACTTAAAACAGTGAAGCAGGAAGCCGGAATTGGCGCTAAATCGAAGCGATCTTAAAATGATCTTCAAGCTTAGAAATCAGAGTTGCAGAAATCAATGACAAAATAATTGTTAGCTATTGGGTTGGTAAAGGTCAATTAAATAAGCTATTTTCTCCAGTTGCATCTTAGTAGTTACAATTTATAGGTAGTACACTATTAGCAAATTAGACAAATCGTTTTCGCCGCTTCGTACAATTGAAATGGTTTTGAAAATCTGAAGCTCGATGTTGTATTAGTCTTGGTGTTTTCTTTCTAAAATATTCAAAATATGCAAACTACGTTTCTTAATTACTCTTTAAATAATTACATATGTACATATATATAAAACTTTATATTCTATTGTCTGTTAAACCCGTCTAGGTTGGCAATTGATATGTTGAACACATATTGTAGCAAACGCCAGAATTATGTTACCTCCATTGAACACGCTTCTTTTTCGTACCTTGTAGTGATTGCGGCAATAATTGCCAACAGTTTTTCTGTGACAATTATTGCGAACATAAAACGTTACATTTAGTTGTCAAATTGTATTTGACGATTGATTTACAGGACGCAGTCTAAAAATATACATATAAAAAGCTAATTATTTGCTGAAATTTATAAGCGATGTGATCTCTTTTTATTTATTGAAAAGACGCATAAAAAATAAAGAGAAAGAGGAAATACACTTAGTTCTATTTCCTGAAAAATGTGTTTGTCTATCCTTAAAATAATAAAAGCAAAAATCAGAATGTGTCCCGTTATTCCGCGCGCATTACTGACTTATACTCAAGATATTTATCGCTAATCTAGACGGGGGTAAAAATATTGATCTTTAAGTAATTATTTTGCTTTCAATTGAAATAATTTGTATTCAATTATATTTTATAGACAATCAAGCAGTTAAATACAACTTCAGAAAATATAAACATAGCAGCACAAAAACCTTTATCAAATAGTGGAATACAATTAAAATATAACGTTACAAATAAGGACGAACACGATGTCGCGGAAGTTACTAATCGAAAAAATATAGCCCTGGAACACTGTATTGGAGATTCTACATCCCATTATATTGACTATTCCCCAGAACAAAGTATGGATAAATACCACAATACACAGGCCGACAATATTTCTTTTCCATAAGCATTTTGAATTGAAACTAACGTTCGAGTCCGATTATAGATATATTAAAATAATTTCAAAATTGTACATATTCTAAATAATAGCGGTTTTCACCTTTATTTACTACGGTGTGGTTCCAAACCAGTAGATGAACGTACCTGCCGATATTCTGTCAGCCGATTGATATTCAAAAAGTAAATCGGCGATAAAGATACACATACTGAATTTGAAAACACAACATTTAAAAAAGCAAAATGCATATGAATGAAATCATATGGTACAACCAGCAAAAAAAAAAAAAACAATATATTTTATAGTTATAAAAAAGGTTGTTTTTCTGTATTAAAGTTTTGTTTCAACATTTGCGGTTCTCATTGCGTTCATGCGAATAATATAATAAGTTAAAATAAAGTTTCAAACATACTTTTTTCAAGTTTTTCTTTCGAGTCTACCGACGAGTTGAATAGCATCAACGAAATGTCGGCGACATATACACGGCTGAAAAGCTGGACAGAGAACAACTGGAGAGGTCTTTTTAGACGTAAAATAATAAATTTCAATTAGCGCTTATAGTAAATATTGAACTCATCTTTGCATAATTTGAAGTATGAAAACCGCTCTTAAAATAAATTTGTTTCATATTCGATAAAAATGCACATAAAAATTGTCTGGTGCAACTATGACCCCAACCATGAATATTCCCACTGAATTTGTTTCTCAAGGAAAGTAATTTTTTGTGAAAAGATTCCTCCAATTATAAGTTCCGGTTTTTTCTCAGTGCTATTAGTATTTTATAAAAAATAAAAATAGTTTTTTATTTTCATTTATTTTTTTTTTTTTGCAATTTTCAGTCTCGGTCGGTAGATAATGCCGGAGAAAACCCCGAGTGAATTTCCAATCATTTAAATTTTAAAAAACCTAAATTTTGAATTTTTTTTTTGCAAACAAAAATTTTATTCGTAATACGAGGATCGAGAAGAGAAAACATTCTAACAGAGTTATTCATGATTGGGCTGTGTGGAAGAAGTCAATTGTTAGTAAAATGATGAACTTAGTTTCGAATTCAACAGGCTCAGCAAACTTGTCGGCTTTTGTAAAAACATACACACATTGTATGTATGTACAAAAATGTATATTCACATACATACATACTACACATACATATAATAAAAGGTATCAATAATAAGATATTTTATTCCAGGTAACAAGAATAAGAAATCGTTTGCAAGTGATGATAAATCGAATGTTGTAAATAATGAAAACTCCAATATACTTCGATTGCCTTCAACAGTATATTCGCATGTTAAAGATGCGTGTGATAAGGAAAAAATAAACAATTTAAATAATGAGTATGAAGTGGTTTACGATTCTGATGCAACAAGTTATGTGAAAATAGCCGATGATTTAAACATAAATAATATGTCAAGAAATTCAAAGAAAAATGAGCTCGGTGTAAGTACAAGCTTTTTTTTAGTTAACTACTTTCATGTACATATGTAAGTAGAAATGGAAATTCGCATTTCATTGACAGGTAAAGGCTGGTTCTCAGTTTCATGAAATCGTTTAGTGTCATTTCTTTTTCGCTTTCATTGATATCAGTTCAGACTCATGTCAAATTAATTTTTGACGCTCCAATTATTTTTTCCGGTATTAAAAAAAGATTTTGTTCACATGCTTTTTTAAGCACTTTATTATTTTATTGTTACTCGATCAACACAATATAAGTTATGTTATATCAAATAAGGAACGTACAAAGTATTTTGATTTCATAAACTTTAGCTTTAATACGATTACTTTTTAGATGATTACATATCATTAATAATGAAAGTACAAACTGCTTACGAATTATTTCATGCGATGCCCAATCATGTGCAAAATGTTACTCTACTGCTTAGTTTGATAAAATTGTTACAAAAATTATAAATAATTTTGTTTTAATTTTTATTTACTTTTAGCAAAAATTAGAACGCCACAAAATTATATTAAAAAGCAATATCTTGAAAAAACGCTCATGTCTTGAAAGGAATATCCAAAGTGAAATTAAACAAGAGATGTCTGCGAATTTATGGACAGCAAAAGTAGATGATGATGATAAAAACTTTACGCAGAATTCTGCTCCAATCGAAACAAGGAAGTACGTTCTTTTTTCTCCCAAATTATCAGCTAATTTAACCTCTTTTTTTTTTTTGTATTTCAGACAATTTAAGCAGACGTTTACAAAGCCTATTGGTAGTGTCACTAATGAAACTTCGCCAAGAAATAGATTTAACAAATCAAAAAGAATTAACAAGAAAAAGGAGAAACTGTATTGTATCTGCCGCACACCATATGATGATACTAAGTATGACACTACCAAATATACATAGATTCATATTTATAATAAAATAACTTAAATTTTTCGTGAATTTCGTGAATACGTTTTTACACACCTATGGCCTTGTAATATTTTTGAACACTTGAAGGGCAATTTTTACTAGATGCACTATTTTATCATGTGTTCGATATTCTCAAAGACTGATTCTTTTTTTGTATTTTGTCATTTATTATAATTTGTGAATGAAACTTTCGTAATTCATTCAGAATACATAATAGAAAATTACAATTACAAAAATTTGTTATTAAACCAGCAGTAGTTCTGTGAATTATGATAGTCATTACATATAAAAACTGATTTTACCGATACAAGCTTAAAGTAGGATTTTGTTGGCTGCCTTTAGCAGCAATAAATTATAATTGGAAACCTGAAATATGACGGTGACTCTTGAGTAACCGTAACCTTTAGTTTTCAGGAATCCTAAAGTTTTAAACTTATTGTGAAATGAGGCTTATAAAATCCTTCCTTTAGGTATCGGTAAGTTGTAATAGCGGGCCTTAGCATACTATTTTGCAATCAGAAATATGAATGTTGCCAATTGCAAAATTAATTGCAGCAAACATTCAAAGCCGGGCAGTGTCGTGTAATTTAAAAGGTTTTCTATAATTTTCCTTAGTATATTAATACAAACATATCTTTTAAATTTTCAGATTTTACGTTGGCTGTGACATATGCAGCAATTGGTTTCATGGCGATTGTGTAAATATAACAGAAGAAGACTCAAAAAAATTATCCGAATTCATTTGTGCTGATTGCCAAAAAGCAAGAGATACACAAGAACTCTATTGCTTGTGCAAGCAGCCGTACGATGAATCACAATTTTATATATGTTGCGATAAATGCCAGGACTGGTTCCATGGTCGTTGTGTTGGTATTGTTCAAAGTGAGGCTGAATTCATTGATGAATATGTGTGCCCAGCGTGCCAAAAAAATAATTCCGTAAATATGGCCAACATGAAGAACTTAAGCGAACATGAAACTATTCAGTTGCAAGAACTTATAAAACAAATAAAGGTAATAGTGTAATAGAATAATATTAAAAACAAGAAAGAGTTCAGTTTATTCGAAGGAAGTGTTGGAAAGGGAAAACTAAAGAGGGTTGGTGATATTCTTTTTACGATTATGGCTATTCGCTTACCGGAGATCTTTACGAAAGTAAGAACAAAGTCAAGGCCAAAACCAAAAAAATTCAAAGTAAAATATCTCTCAAAACTTTAAAGATATATAAATGAAACAGGAAGTGGTTTTTTGATGGAACTTCAAAAGTGTAAATTTGTTTAAATAAGGTATTTGCAAAAGTGATGAGGCCAACAAAATTTTGTATACCCTGCGAGTCACTGTGTGCGTTACAACCGGGTGATTCAAATTTTATTATTCTTAAAGATTGCGTGGGGCCTTGTCTATCATTCTTTCATAAATTGTTTAATATTCAGATCGCTCGTTTAATACGCCTTATTTTGCTGTCTGTCTACATATGTTTTTTAATTAACATATTTCTTTATTCAATGCAACCAATTCGCCAAAAATTACAAACGAATAGTTTAGAACTTAAAATTGATTACTAGATAATTGAAATATTCGAATTAAGATTTGAAAATACTAGTAGTACATCTATTTCAGTCGTTCAGGCTTTTTATTTAATCATCCCACATGATTGTATTGCAAGTTGTAAGACACAAATAGATGTCAAATATTTCCTGACAGAAGTAAAGTAATTAAAAAAAAACCTTGTTCGATTGTAAATATTTAATACTTACGTATATTTATTTAAAAACATTCACATTCAAATACTTAATTTATTTATTTATTTATAAGCTAACTTAAATCTATGCTTAGATCTAAGCTAAAAATAATACTTAATATTATAATTTTTTGTTCATTATTTTTAGTCACACAAGAGTGCATGGCCTTTCATGGAACCTGTAGATCCAAAAGAAGCTCCAGACTATTTTAAGGTTATAAAAGAGCCAATGGGTTAGTGTACATTTATTTAATACACTACTTTTTTATACTTAAATTTGTAATGCATAATAAAGTAAACAAGTAAAAAAGGAGTAATAATCGGGTTTACAGCAGGAGTAAAGTGTGGTGAAATATATTTTAAATTTGAGAACACAATTTTATTAAAAAAAAAAATACTACTATATAATATTCTTTAAAATATTATTAAATCTTCTCCTTGCAGTCCCGTTTGATAATTTTTATATCTAATCGCGAGATTACGTAAAAGAATAGGTTTCGCTTTTGCTAAGCTGATTTCAGATGCAATGCTAACTTTTCCTTCAAATTAATTTCACGTGGTGTTTTCTTTATGAGTGATGCGAATTGTTCCTTTTTATGCTTTGTTTATATTACACAGCATTAAACAAAATAAACACAAAAAAACCAATATTAGTTAATTTCAAATCTATAATAATTTATATATGTAATATCTACAACATACTTTTCGATTTAAAAGAACGGTCCAGACAAACCGGAAAAAACTTACTATTTTTTATGTATTTAATAACCAAAATAATAAACAATATATAAAATTTCAAATTACTCCAAATGGTTCTATGCATACTTTTATTTATTTGCAGACTTAAAACAAATCGAAGAAAAATTAAACAAGAATAGTTATTCCAAGCTTTCGGAGTTCATTGGCGATATGACGAAAATATTCGACAACTGCCGTTATTATAATCCAAAGGAATCATCTTTTTATAAATGTGCTGAAACGTTAGAATCATATTTCGTTCAAAAGATAAAAAACTTTCGAGAATGTGTAGTCAGCCAGTCGTAATAAAGTATTGCTTTTTTACTTTACTTACAAAACGCAACGTTTTTGAGCCGCAAATTGAAGTATTTCGTTATACAAATATGTAAAAATAATAATAAGTGACGTTTATTTCGATCTTGTTTATTATTTACATGATAGATTGGTAAATTTTGCTAAGCATTTTTTGTTTTAATTTAAAACAAATTAATTTAATTTAAGACAAATTAAGAGATAATTATAACATTTAAGCAAGTAAAGAACTACTAAAACTCAGTGTGAACTGCACCTTACATAATTTATAGTATGTGTTTTAATAACTTAAAATAGAAAAAAAGAATTCAACTTATTAGTAACGCATAGATTTTTGTATAGTCGGATTAAGAAAATGTACTAAAAACATTTCTTATAATTTTGTAAATACACTTTTTTTTTATTTATCTTTATTATAGAAGTAATAAAACTTTTAAATATGTACATATATATTTTCTAAGCTTAATAGTGGTGGCAAAAACACAGCATTGCGTTCCGCCTTTTGCATAAATATAACTATTAAGTGAAAAGGTCAATAAAAAGAACCAATAAAAATTCAAATTAATAATAGACATATGTAGTTCAAAATGTCTTATTATTTTTTATGCTCGTTGATTGTAAATTTTTATTTGTTTATTTCAGTAAAAATGATTTATACATACATATATGATGTTTTATATAGTATAAATCATTGCAAGCCACTTCATAAAATCGGAAAAGATGAGAACTGATGTACATTAGAGGGTTCGATTTAACATTCGTTATTGTGTCATCGATTTTTCGATAGCTCTAAGGATACTCTGGGACCGTATTTAGACAATTCGAGAATTAAATCGGGCCGTCTTAACGTACATTCATATGTTTTTTGTTTCTGTAAGTGCATTTATTAACCTTTTGTCGAGTTAAAAAAGAGGTTATCAATTCCCGCATTCATATTTTTTACGTGCTTGTTCTAAAATTACTCTGCCGTTTGTTTATTTACTCGCATGTTTGTAAGGTGTAAATTAAGGTATCTTCATACCAGGTAGCCTTCCAAGAGCAGCTGACTACTGCCTCTAACTCTTGAACTGTTAAAGGTTTGTTACAAACTACATACACAAATTGGAGACAGAATATAGTGTAATTCATGATACAATTAATTGTATCATGGTGTAATTCTACTAAGGCGTATTAAACAAGGTGAACTTGACAGCTCAGGTGATTATTTTATTCTTATGTCAAAAATTGTTTTCAAGCCATCTCTACCGTGAGAGCGAGTGGGCAGAGCTATCAAGGCGAATTCAGATTTTGACATAAGATATTACACTAACAAATAGAATGGGGCATGATACAATTAACAAGGTAGCCTCGTCAGCTAAACCGTTAATCAACTGACTACTTTAGGTTGTCAAGAGATTGCAGAGAGGAGAGGCAGCCAAAACGAGGTAGCAAATCCGCGTAAGCTCAGTGCATCTCTCTTACGCAAATGTAGAAGTGGCATCGTTTTGACAGTTTGCATAAGTTGTACAAAAACAAAATGCATGTTATTTTTATTGAAGTTGTTCTTATTGTAGCGAAAAGGCTACCTTGTTAGTTGTATCATGGAATGGGGTATTCACCTGCCACCACCTAGTTTAATTTGGCTTGAATTCTACCAAGAAAACACATGAAGTGTTTGTTGGAGGTATGCGGCTACTTTGTATTAAGGTACCTTGGTGTAGATTTTTAAAATTCTTATTTTTCAAGGAGTTTGTCAACAGAATAAAGACACAAACAAATAATGACAAAATCATCAACATTTATTTGGACATAACAATTTTGATTTCCAGATGGGACGTGGAAAACATTGTTACCCCGAAAGAAGAAATCAACCCTATCAGCTTAAGAAACTTAAATTGAATGAAATAAACTTAAACTTGTGGCTAAAATTCTATGAAACGATGAAACAAGGTTCAATGGCATTGCGCCCAATGGAAGGAATGTAGTCTATCGCACAAAGAACTATGCTTTGATATGAAATACATATGAGCAAACGATAGTCAAGTGCCGCGATGAGAGTTTAGCGGGAAAAATTGGCAGACTTCAGTAATTAGGTATCGACATAATATAAGTGATAAGGTATCCTCTTGCCTTCGATAAGAACAACTTCAAGAAAAATAACCAACTTCAGAAAATTTTCAAAAATACGTCACTGCATAGCATTTGTAGAAGTGAGGTGAACAGAGTTTACCCTGATTTACTATATATACCGTTTTGAACACCTTTTATCTGTATACTCGTGAGAGTTTTAGGAATTCAGATGATTAACGGTTCAGCTACTAAGGCTACTTTATTAATTGTACACAAACAAGAAATAAAATAATGGCGCTCTGCAAATTTAAATTAATTTTGACAGGTAAATATTGAGTATTAATGAAAATTACCTGATTAGTCAAGGTGTAGGTAACGCTACTAATTGTGTCGACCTCTTTGTATTCGGAAACATGTCAATTATTTCTGGTGTTTTAGTGCTCCTGTTTGCCGATTTCGTCTCTTCGTTTATAAATATGTAAACATTTCAAATATGGTGGAACAATTTTGTCTTATGAAATTTTTTTGACATACCTGATTGTGTCTAATAAAGCGATTATAACATGATACAACTAACAAGGTAGCCTTTTCGCTACAATAAGAACAACTTCAATAAAAATAACATGCATTTTGTTTTTGTACAACTTATGCAAACTGTCAAAAAGACGCCACTTCTACATTTGCAGAAGAGAGATGCACTGAGCTTACGCGGATTAGCTATCTCGTTTTGGCTGCCTTTCATCTCTGCAATCTCTTGACAACCTAAAGTAGTCAGTTGATTAACGGTTTAGCTGACGAGGCTACCTTGTTAATTGTATCATGGATTATAAGATATTTTATTGAAATTGTTTTCATTAAAACAAAACCAAAAAAATTTACATTGTACAAAATGAATGCTTTCCGATTTGGGCAAAACGCTACATGTATTGTTAAAGAGTATATAAATGCATGTGCAATTTGTTATCGCACAGCGAATTGGCGTGCGTCCACCTTGAATGAATTCGTCTTGTTTGAATAGAGTTTGACAGATTTGCTCTAGACGATTTCGCCCGAACTCACTTTGGGACATACTACATTTTTGCAACTCTGTAAAAATTACACACCAATTTTAAGTATGACTTTTTGCCATTCGTATCGTTTTCTTCATGAAAATTTGTTAGTATTACAACAATTATCAAATTATATTGAGGACCGACTGCCGAAAAAAATTTTTAGAATAAACAAAATAGCAATAAAATCATAATTTATGGTTCAAACAACTTTACCGAATAAATATGAGTTAACTAATAAGAAAAATCCAAGAATCAAATAATTTTTTGTATACATAGAATATATGTATGCATGCATGTACTACGTACTTATGTACATATGTATATGTCTACCTTTGTACATGCATTTATGAATATGTACATACATATATATGTATGTATCAAATTGTATTCATCTACATAAAGTTCAAGTAAATAACGATTGAGAAATAATTCTGGTGCTTAATAAACTGCTTCTAATAATAAAAACAAGATCAAAACTGAAAGCATAAGAATAGATTTTTTTAATAGTTGAAAAGGAGTGGTTCGGCTCTAAAAATGTCTGCGAGTTGTTTGGGTGGTACTGATATGTCTCTTCCCGTTGAAGTAAGAGAGAAATTGGCTGAGCTGGATTTGGAATTGTCAGAAGGTAAAGCAAGATTTTTAATAAACAAATTTCCTTTTTTAAAAGTTTTGTTTATCAAAATAGTTTTCGTTTGACTTTCAATTTAAAAATTGGTTTATATATTGATTTTATTTCACTAATGTTTATGGCAAAATACGTACATATGTATGTATGTGCATATAAATACATTGAATGTATTTAACCACCTAGTTGAAAACCGGCTTTATTGATGAAATAAATCTCATGCATATATTTTATACTTAACCAGGGTTGAGATTTTTTATACAAAATACGGGATACCCAAGTTTTCAAAATATTTGCATAAATAGGTAATTATTGTCACAGCCAAAGTTGTATAAATTTCCGTGCAAGTGACAATTGTCCGAAGCATTCTAGTTGGCAACCGCCCAAATTTTATGTCAGACGTCGGATTCGTCATAAGACCGTATGCAATTCAAATATTTTATCATGATGATGAATACAGAAGTAGAAAATTTACGTTAATAAAGTCTCGTATGTTCTCTACAAATAATATACTTTTCCATGGACCATGTTTTAAAATGCGCAGGTAGAATTTTCTACATTGTAAATATGTATGTACGTAAGTACGTACTAGTGACTAGTTAGTCTATTTTCTTTTTGTCGAAAATTGGTTGATTAAAATATAAAACACCAAAATGTGCACCAGCTATAATACATCAAAAATATTACTGAAGGCGTTTGGATCCAAAACTAAAGAAAAACATTTTGGGACACTAAATTTACTGTGAATAAAGTAAAAAGTCTTCAACGTAAACATTATAATTAAATGCACAGAACATGTCCAAAAATTAATTGATTTAGTTTTTATTATGCATGTAGGTACATTAGTATATACCTACCTATGTATGCAAACGTCGTTAGGGCACAATGTGCAAGTCTATCCGAAATGGGACTCCCCAAAATTTTCATAAATTGAAAAGTTCAAATTTTTAAATTTTACCGCTAAAGGTACGAGTTTCTTGGCCACATTTGAAAAACAGCTTATTGTCGCCAATCAAATATAAAAACTAATCAAGAACCGCAACTTCAACTAAAATAGCTATTTCAGATTTTACGTCAACACAAAATGTGGGTTGCAGCAAATTAATTATTTATTATTTAAATTATTTATCTGTAATACAGGAAGCAAGCAATGAGAATGCGTATTGGAGCACTTCAATGAGAAAAATATCACTTATTTTATGACTTGACATGTGTTCGATTTTCACAAAATCTTAAAATTTTTTTCCTGGAGGTGACCAATTTTTCTACTTTTTGAGATACAAATAAAAATGTAAAATGCTTTAGAAAAATTCAACATGAAAAAATAAAACTGATAAATTTACAAAAAAGTGTTTTTTTTTTTTGTTGCGATTAAAACTGGAACTATGTAAATGATAAATATTTGCATTCAAAATTTTTTTACCCTGAAGAAATTTAATTTTTCTTATACTTTTTCTGAAGGTACAGGTGGGCATTATTCTAGTTTTGGAGCTAAAAATTAAAATATACCTACGATAATTTTATTAAACATGAAATTGACACACGAATTTGTAGTTAAACTTATTTATGTATTTGCGTTCAGAAATGGAATTAAGCAAAACTTTCCAAAAAAATATCTTTCAAAATGAATTTTTAATTTATTTTGAAATTTAAAAAAAACATACATATGTATCTGAAATTTTTTACGATTGATAATTATTTATTTGACTATCAAGTTCGTTTTACTCCCTCCAAATCGATCCAAAGATTTTTTGTGCTAAAATTATAGTAATCTTAATGTTGATCACTACAAGATCAAGACAAGAAAAGTACATTTGAAGACTTATCAACTGTGGAACATACCATGGCTGTATCACGTCCGCCTCAACGATCGTCAGCACTAAATTATATCGAACACTGTTTCAAAAACTTGAAGATACTCGTATACGCATACATATAGTTTTTTATTACAATAATAAATAACAAGAATTTTTTTTACAAAAATGTTTAATGAACGCCAGACTGAACGAGCTTACCCAATTTTTTTCAAAATTGATAATTCGCTTCAGTTATTCATAATGTAAAATAAGTTAAACAATTTTTAAGTAAAGAGTAAAAATAAATTTACAAAACATCAGTATTTAATTGTAAAAAAAAAATATTCTCCAACTAAAAAAATTGATAATTGTATGCTTCGAAGAAAGGCAACTAGGTTTACCTTTCAATGATTTCTATAGAAGTTGTCAAGATAAGAACGTCCTACACTTCTTTGGAACTTAGATTGCCCTTCAAAAACTTCATCATAGATTTTTGTGCCGAAAGAGCTAGTTGCAGTAGCTGAGAAATTTCAACTGCATATCTAACTCATCGATCGATACGTTATAGTGTGCGAGACATCCTAGTTCTCTGTTTTCCTTTGCTTCACTACTTTTCTAGATATTCTGAACTTTTTACCTTATCTTCTTCCTTCTGTCCTATCTTTTCAGGCCATCACAAAATGATCGTCGCTCAAATCGGCTCACGAGGGGTGGACTTCTTACTCTTTCACTCCCGTCAGCCTGTCTAGCTAATCTAACCTATATACATATGTACATAATTTTGGGCGAATATTTTTACACGAAAAGTAGATTAATTATTAATTTTTCTATCTGCTATACAATGAAGGGTACAAAAATACATACATACATTAAAGCACATATGTACCTGCATAAATATACATAAATAATAAATGAGTTTGTTTCCGTACTCAACATTGGGAGCCCACGGTATCGCAATTTGCACGAAAACTGTGAGAGGGCTTTTGAGAGAGAAATATTTTTATTTTTCTTGCACGAAACCGCCAGCACCTTTTCTTCGGGCTGGTTTGTGCAAGTAGTTAAAACAGTCAGCTGAGTCTACCAACATAACAATTTTGATGTTTTTCAATTAGTATTTCATATAAAAGTGCTAGCAAAGCACTTTAAAATCTAAATGCGTGCAGAAAAATATTTCATCTTCCCAAAATGTGCGTTTCAATTTTCATTACATTTTTTTATTTTTTGTGTATTATTGAGAAAAAATCCCTGTTGGCCCTCACTTTACCGAACTTTGCACAAAAAGTACGGGATCAAACTTAATATGTACAAAAAATAGGCAAAACCATATAGTTATTTGTGAAATATGTTTGTGTAACGTATAGTTTTATATTTCTTGAAATTTCTGTTTTTACAACTATTTTTATTTCATTATTTGCTTATTTTTTAAGGTAACATGTCTAGCATGAATATTAGTCTGACAAAATTTAGGTGAAAAACTTGACAGAGTTTTAAAAAAATTGCATTTCTCGAAACTGGTTGTGTCGCGTCAGTGATATCGCTTATCCATATGTATTTATTATGGCGCGGAAATTATTTCTTACATTAATGTATGCTTTCTAATTTTAATGTTTTTTTTTATTTTTAATTTTAGCTAATTAAATATTTGTTTTTACATTTTCAGGCGACATCACACAGAAGGGATATGAAAAGAAAAAAACAAAGTTGTTGGAACCATATCTATCCAAGATAGCTGAAGGTAAGTAAGCTCATCAATATTTAGTTATTAAAAGTATTTTTAAGTTTAAACTCTGCCTTCAAACGAGGCAACCTGCTTAAAGATTTTCGGGTATTCATAAAAAATGTATTTGAAATGAGTTTTACGTAAAATTCCATTTTAAATGAATTTTATGACATATCGCAGTGAAAAATTTTTTCTCATTCCAAAAGCTATCGAAAAATCTATGGCACAATATTAATTGCTAAATCGTACATATAAGGTCTGTTTCTTTACTCTCTTTTGGGGTCCCGCGGGTAAAGCGTTTTCACACTTACATTTTTGGAACGAAGTTCCTTAACGCGGCTTGCTGGTAGTGGAAATTAGTAGAAATCGTCACGAAAGCGTGTGAGCTGTTTATATGTATTGGTGTACTGTCGACAAGCAATTGTGTATGATGGGCGGTGTCTCTGCTGACAGCAGCGTAGACACCTACCAATAAATATTAATTAGTTGGAAAACGATCCAAAAATTTAAAGAATTATAAAATTTCAAAAACAACACAAAATGAAACATACAGATTTCACCTTGTATTACATTCAAAGTTGAAAAAAAAACGGGGGTCCCCCGACCGCATTTCTTTTTTTTTTGCACTTTAACTACTATAACTCGGTTATTTATTGCGCGGTTTACAATATTAATATCTTGTTTGGAAGGTAATATTAAGTTCTTGAAACAGAAAAAAATTCATAAAAATCCGTTGAGAAAAAAAAAAGATGTAACTCTTTCAATTCAAAAATGCAACAAATTCCATTACTCACTACATTTACCGTCATAAAATCCCTTTTCGAAGTGATCTAACAAAACTAACAGTATTTTTGGAACGAAGTTCCTTAACGCGGCTTGCTGGTAGTGGAAATTAGTAGAAATCGTCACGAAAGCGTGTGAGCTGTTTATATGTATTGGTGTACTGTCGAAAAGCAATTGTGTATGATTGGCGGTGTCTCCACTGACAGCAGCGGAGACACCTACCAATAAATATTAATTAGTTGGAAAACGTTCCAAAAATTTAAAGAATCATAAAATTTCAAAAACAACATAAAATAAAACATACAGATTTCACCTTATATTACATTCAAAGATGGAAAGAAAAACGTAAGAAACTTCGTTCCTAACGGGGGTCCCCCGACCGCATTTCTTTTTTTTTTACGGCACGAAACAGCCCATAATTTTTCTTGATGCTATATAGATCCCGTACTGTTTGGGCAAAGTTCGGTAAATGACAGCAATCATGAACTTCTCTCAATAATAGACAAAAATGGGAAACTTTCAAATAAGGAGCCAGGCTTTGAGAGAAATGAGTTTTATAGGTTTGTAGAGGTGGTCGTGGACCTCCCAAAAGTCTGCCGGAGGCTTCTAGTTTGTTAGTAATTTGATGCTGAAATTGCGGAATTTACTAAAGAAGTTATAAAAATACTCGTAAATCAAAGCTCCCATAGGAACGTTTTTGCACAGAACGTAAAATCGCGGAATCAAGCACCGGAAATCGTATTTCATTTCATAAGTTTTTTCATAGGTATGCAAAATTAGTTCTTGACAAGGAATTTTCTCCTCTATGGTATAATCAACATCGGCTTCCCATACAAAATTTGTAAGCATCTGGCAGCGCACTTCACCATTTTGCAGCAATTGGTACCATTATACTAAAGTCGTCCTGACAAAAATCTTCACACTAAGTTTGGAATCGGACTGGATACTAATGGATTATTTATTTATTTATTTAATATTCAACACTAATACAATAAAGCCTTCATGTCCAACAATTATCATTGATTATTTTTATATTCATTTATTTATTTTTTTTAATTTTTCTCTTTTACAGCAGATGAGAAACCACAAAAGGCTTCACCTCCATACTACAACCTTAAGGAAAGTAATTTGGAAAAAAGCAAATTAGTCCAAGATGGTGGTCTAATATCAAATGAAGGATATAGCTATGTAACTGAAGTGCCATCACTTTTATCTCAGCAAAAACATTCAAGCGTAATAAAAAAACCGGACTACTATCAACCAGATGAAAATGAAGCTGAACATGGCTATGAAAATAGCCGAATTCGTAGAACTCATCGGAAAATAATGCACAATGAAAAGAGGTACCACTCAGGTGTGTATAAAATAGGTTTATCATCCGTTCTGAGTCCGTTCCCGGACTCTATACGATTTATGAGTACTTGTCGTTGGGAATAAATTTGTCAAAGCCAAAACACTTGAAATGTTTAGTTTCAAAATCAAACAATTTTTAGTTTTTAGCCTTTATGCACATTTCATGCTCACAAACGTAAGCAAAGTTGAATGGTTCGAATAATGATTCACATAAGTAAACGTAAATAATATGAAATTAAATATCAAGTGTAAAATTGCACGGCTGCATACTAATCAAACTGTATTTCAAAATTCTTCCATACACCAAATTTTGCACCAAGAATACCGCCAAACTTAATTACTGCTTGAAAACATTGTGCAATTAGTTATGGCATGGGGTTGATGCCACTTCGGTGTGCTGACGATAGTAGTGGTGGACGTGAAACAGCAATGGTATATTCCCCAGCCAATAATTTTACTTTTCTTGCCTTTTTTAAAAATCTTGATCATTACAATTTTACCACAAAAAACTCTTTTTCAATTCTTAGCAAGTAAAAGTTGGTAGTAACAATATAAATTAGACTTCATTAAGAGTAAGTTGTACACAATATTAAGAGTAATGAACAAACTTCAAAAGCCATTGTTACAAAATTTTGTAGCCATAACAAACAGAAAAGGAAAAATCCATAATCGTTGATCTCTGTGGAATGTTTAGTATTAAGTATTGTTTTTGATGGATGTTAATCACAAAGAATAATTATTAACTTGAACTTGAATTAAATAAAGTTGAAATAATTTTAATAATATAAAACAAAAGAGAAAAAGCACTTGTTTTCCCCACTATATCTGACAATACTCTAGATCGTGTAATCCATTTGCGCAATTTTTTCAAATATAATGTGATTTATCAAAATTATTTGTATATGCCTTTTTCATTAAAAAGATTAACTATTAACTGATGAAACAATTTTTCATACGTATTTACGTATTTTTTTCAGAGGTTCGCCAAGAAGCTGTCCAACAAGCTCTGGCCGCTTTGAAAACAAGGCCAAAACCCAATTTACCAATGCCATCTAAAAGGAGTTCTGTTCTTAACAAAAGCCCTGAAAGGGGCAATGAAGATTCAGGTAATATTTTATTTTGACATACACATGCTTATACCTTTTTCTATAATACCACCTTGCTGTCGTCACTTAGAATCTTCGACGGGCGATGAATCCATTCCAGAAGAAATATTATCTCCAGACAAAGAATATAACTATCCCCGCGACCATCTTGGAAATATTGTCGAACAAAATATAAGACCACCAGTCCGTGAATCTTCTAAGGGATTAGCCTCTAGCAAGAGCAATCAACCAGAGCGACGACAAAAGCAGGCGTTGCCACCATTGGTGAGTTCGTCTTTGAATTAATATGAGTAACTCTCCCATTAATGGTGGAAAAGTTGTCGAAAACGCAACTTAATAAGTGCTTTCACTCTTATAAGACACTCTTATAAGTTATTTGACATATTTGTATGGAAAATCTGTCAAATAAGAGCTTTATAAACCTGTTATAATTTTTATGAATTCGACGGTAAATGTCTGCTTCTAAAGTAGTAATTTCGAGCACACTTCCAAAACGTTTGAGTTACGGGTAAAAGACCCGGTTTTCATACCCGTATGCACTTATCAGCCTCCAACTAAGTTGGGTATTAATCGATTTATAACTTATTATCAGATCTAGAAAGCAGAGACTTAGGGCTTCTTAGCAGTATGATATACGTATACATAATCTTAAAGTTAGCTTCAGATATATGATTATTTTTACACGAAATTTTTTCGAAACGTTTTCTATTTTCGGTACGTATGCACGTTCTGACATACTATTTACGCTTTTATCTTCAAAATATAATTAATAACAAATAAGAAGAGGGTAAAAGCTTGGGAAAAATTAACTGAATCACTCGAAATTAAAAAGGGCATAATGTTCCCACATATTTGCCCTCATTGGCCTCAGTCTTACCAGAAGTCATACTGTTGCTACAGTTTTTTGCTCTAGTATTAACGTAAAATAATTTTTTTCTTTACTTTAGCCACCTTTGGACTTAACTAGTGTCGAGTCATTTCGAAAGGATGATTGTGACTATCTGGAGAACATAGATCCATCAAAATCCTGTAAGTTTAATATGAATATGAACATTCGCAATCTTAATTGCGTAAACTGTACTTAATTGGTTTTGTTATGATTGTAATACTTGAAAAATGGTAAAAATGTTCTATCATTAATTTTATTTCAAGAGTTTGAACTTCTAGTTCAAATCAAGAAAGATGTTTGTGACATATAAGGACTTTGATACGCTAATCTTAAATCTGTTTTCAGTTTTTCTTTATTACGAGCGTGACCGATTTTGCCCACTAATTTAGTATGTTAAGCTCATAATTTCGCCATTGTTCGATAACCAGTTCTTCGATTTTAATAAATTATGTATCAATAGATGCACCACGAAATTCAAACAGATTTATCTTATCTTCAACTGCTTCGGAGCTATTCAAAAATCAATACCAACAAATAGATTTTTTTTACGAGAGAATTGCGTGTATTTCTTTAATGCAATAAAAAATCAAGAAGACACAATATGTTTGTTCCCGTACTTTTTGGGCAAAGTTCGGTAAAGTGAGAGCAATCATAAATTTCTCTCAATAAAAAAGCATAAAGGTACGGGAACACCAAAAACCACATTTCAACCCCAAAAATAACATCTGGGGCTGGATTCTGGCATTCGTGATCGAATATACTCGATAATAAAAACAATGTAGAGCAAAAACAAAATGAGCAACAAACACAGCATTCTATAACGAAATCGTTCAATCACGAGCGCCAGAATTTGGCCCCCGGTATATTTTGATGCTGTAATGAAAATTGAAACGTACATACATTTTGGATGAATGAAATGTTTTTCTGGACGTATTTGCATTTTAAATTACTTTGCAGGTATTTTTATATGAAATAATAATCAAAATAGTTATTTATGTTGGTTGATTCTGTTGAAATTTTTTGTTTGTCGTTGGTTGTTGGTTGCTTTTTGCAAAAGCTCACTGCTTAACTACATGCCCAAGGTACCGCGATACCCGGTAGCCGCATAATTACAACAAACACAACACCAACAAACATTTCATGTATTTTGTTGGTAGAAATTCTGTAACCCATTTGTTCACGTTTGTACCCCCCGGGGGCACAATATGCATTTTGCTGATCGTAACCAGCTTGATGTCGTGTCAACGGGGTAGAAGGGGTGCAGGATACCTCGGCTGGCTTGGTGGCTAAAAATCTTAGGCAGGTCCCGAGGGATGGCGGCGTCTCCTGAGGGGCTTGCTGAAACCCCTCACCGAGGGGCAATTCGGCAGTACGGGGACCGGAGCCCCGAGATGACTCTTCGGAGTCATCTCGCCGGTCATAGGTTGAGGAGTCTTCCTTGGCTGAAACGTACTGGCTGTGGTTGCTACCATAAGTTCGCATGGAAGGGAACGTTGGTAGCTATACTTATCATAGACCCTCTGGTCTATGTTCGGTCGCCCAAATGGGCCCGTAGTGCTGTTGCTATGCAACAGACGCTGCTTTGTAAGGAACTGGATTGGCGGGAACATTAGCGTTGGTTCAAGGACTGCCTTTAATTTTAGACAGTTTTACGTAATTCTCAATTCTAAACTTTTTAAAATGTGTCATCAAAAAAGAACACACATATTTAAAATAATGACACCAGTATTCCCAAATAGTGAAATGTTGTTGAAATACATTTTAGAACAAATTTTTTTATATGAATAATTTGTTCTACAGCGTATTTTAACAATATTTTACTTTTTATAAATACCGGTGTAAATGTGTGCCTCACAATTGGATATCTCAAGTGACCTGACCGGACAACCTTACCTCATCGGTGAGTGTGTGATTATGGAAGATCTGATCTTATAGATTACATGTAGGAATTGCCAATGAAATTAGTGTAGCATATACATATGTTGAAGACGAGAGATTCTTGAAGTATAGTTAGCATATCAAAAGGCATCTTTAAGTTTTTGCGAGGGACCTAAAACTTTAAACAATTTCATAAGAATTCATAGATTTTTAGTAATTTACATAAATACATATACATATGTAGTAATATTATAAAAAAAAGACAATAATAGATAAAATCAAAGTATACTGGTGGCACTGACCTTTATTGCAGATGCCGCACCAGACATAACACAATTTAATAACACTCGCCGGGCTGCCGATCGTGTAACTCGATATGTAAATATATCGCAAACAGATTTTAATGAAGACAATAGCGGAAAATGGAAAGTTTCAGCAAAAATCCAACAATTACTTAACACTCTTAAAAGACCAAAACGGCGTCCACTTCCTGAATTTTATGAGGATGATGACATCGAGCTTGAAATAGCTGCCAATCCAAAAGATCCAAATGCGCCTAAGCCCGAAGGTAGTACGATGAATTCGGTTCAAGGAGAACAACTGTCAGTCTCTTCAAGTTTGCCCCGTTCTTTGGAAGCAGCTGTACAGCGATATGGTGCTAACTCCTTCAAATCCCCTATGGCAACAGTTGTTGATCCCAACGGAAAGATTACTACTACCTTGACATACGGCAAACTCTTATCCAGAGCACAGAAAATTGCATATGCACTGACAACCAAAATATTCAGCAAGGGTCCAGAGCAAGTAACTTTAAAGCCTGGAGACAGGGTAGCGTTAGTTTACCCAAACAATGATCCACTCAGGTAATTTTTTGATTGTTGTAAAAGATAGGCAAGTATGAAGTTAGGAAGCGAATCGGCTTAAAATCACACTTTCTTGTTGACAAATTCAGTTTTATTGATACCAGTGTACGGTACAAATATGGGAAATAATAATGGAATACGATGTCGTGCAAATGTCCACCCCTAGCGGATTGGCTATGCAGATGGTTCGGTTCAAAAAAACAACTTCCGATGTTTCACCCACCGCAATTGATGAAAATGCCTACGTTTCAAACATAGACTTGCTGCCCCAACATGCTACAGTTTTCGAAGCTGTGACAGTCATCGAAGCTTTAAAACTATTTAAAAATTTAAAGCGTTTGCTGTTACTTCAAGCTAAAGCAATAAGAACGTTCTGTGGCATAAGTATTATTCAAAAACTATTAATACAGCTAAATGAAAAAGTGAACCTTTGCCGCGTAAAGTTATGTTTTACAGGAATCCCCGAAATTCTTTTATTCACAACACAAGGCCAGAATTAAAAAAAAAATTTGCAAATATTTTACAAAATTGTTGCTGGTTTGCACCCGAATATTAATTCAAACTTCACATAAGAACAGCTCTTTGTTTGTGGCGGTGGAAATTTGAAAATGTGTATAAAAAACAACAAATTATTTTTAAAGAATTTTAAGTTTGCCAACTCAATTTTCGAATAAAAAGTTTTTATTTGCCTTTTTTTTTTTTTGGTATTTTGTATGCGAATTTTTCAAACTCCCATAAAATAATATAGTTCTCTTCAATTTAGTTTTATAACAGCTTGGTACGGATGCATGTTTCGAGGCTTAGTTCCGCTGCCAATTGAATTGCCGTTGTCCAGTTCAGATACTCCTCCGCAACAAGTTGGATTTCTGCTAAGCTCTTGTGGAATAAATGTAGCGCTTACATCAGAAGCCTGCTTAAAAGGTCTGCCAAAGTCAAGTACTGGAGAAGTAGCAAAACTGAAAGGATGGCCACGACTGCAATGGTTTGTTACTGAGCATTTACCAAAGCCTCCAAAAGAATTCGCCGTTGGCAATATTCGAGCAGAAGATGAGGCGACTGCGTACATTGAGTACACAACAGATAAAGAAGGCAGCGTTATGGGTAAATTTCAACATTCTAAATATGAATTAATCAATTTGAAACTTTATAGCTTTTATCTCAGCAATGCCTAAAAAGCTAACTTTTAACTGTTTGCTAGCAATGTTTCGTAAGACGTTGCAATTGGCGAAAACATTCCGTTAATGGAACGAGTGTATTTTTTCTTTTTACCTTAGAAAACTAATTAAAAACAAATCTTCTGCAAGCCAATGCTAATCAACATACTGCGACGTTACTGTCAAAACTTACGTACTTAAAAAATACGGAAGTTGTGTTGTTTTAGAAGAGAAATTGTATTTGTACTTGTTTTTCAAACAAATTTTAGAGCCATCTAGTCATCCCACTCGAAGTGAACAGGATTGAGCATGAAAACCGCAGATTTATAACATTCAAAACCAATTAAAAACACCTTCATGATGTTGAATTACATGTTCAAAATTTATTTCGTGTAGAAAACATTTCAACAAAAACATTAAAAAAAAAAAAAAATTGAGGTAGGTAATAAAGTTGACAGAAAAAACTTGGTGAAATACCAAGAAATTTTCAGAGTTATCATCTCACATTTTAAATGAAGCATCAAATATTGAAGGCTAAAACATCCTTGATCAATATTCATATAATTGCTGAAGATAGTATAGCAAATATATTAATGTGATAACAATGATACTAATGTTATAGCAATTGTAACCTTTTGCAAACAGATTAACGACAGCATAAAAAAAAGAATAATTTTTTCTCTTGTGAGAACAAAAAACTTTGCCAACTTAACGCATGGACTTACATTTTGCATGCCCAAAAGTGAATAATTTTGAATCTTCCAGGGTAAAATGAAATAAAAAAAAAATAATTTCATTTAGAATATTTTTGGTGCTTTCATTCACCTTTTTTTATTGGTAAATTTGTTACGAATTTGTCTTTGAATTAAGAGCTTTGAATCGCACACACATGTAATTGCGAATGAACCAGTGAATATTTCGAGCATAAATTTTTTTACGGGAAACTTTTTATTGCAGGTGTAACCGTTACGAGATTAGCAATGATGAATCACTGCCGTGCTCTTACCATGGCATGCCACTATACGGAAGGTGAAACAATGGTGTGTGTTTTAGATTTTAAAAGGGAAGTTGGCCTCTGGCATGCAGTCTTTACATCGGTTTTAAATGGAATGCACGTTTTGTTTATACCATACGCCTTAATGAAGTTGAGGCCTTCCTCGTGGATGCAATTAATTACGAAGCACAGAGCTTCATGCTGTCTAGTCAAAAGCAGAGATTTGCACTGGGGTCTTTTAGCAACAAAGGATCACAAAGACATATCGCTGTCATCGCTTCGCATGCTTCTTGTAGCTGACGGAGCAAACCCGTGGTCTCTTTCATCATGTGATCAGTTTCTAAATGTTTTTCAAAGCAAGGGCTTAAGAGCAGATGCTATTTGTCCTTGTGCAAGTAGCTCGGAAGTTTTCACTGTGTCCCTACGCCGTCCTGGTAAATCTTCAAGTGGTTTTAATCAATCCGCTACTGGCAGGGGTGTACTTTCCATGGCAGCTTTATCACATGGGGTTGTTCGCGTCGATAGTGAGGATTCATTAACATCTCTTACGCTCCAAGACTGTGGACAAGTGATGCCCACTGCTACTATGGTTGTTGTTAAATCCGACGGCCAGCCAGTCCTTTGCAAAACCGACCAGGTTGGAGAGATTTGTGTCACAAGTGGGTCAACTGGATCCAGTTACTTTGGCCTAGAAGGACTAACAAATACAACTTTTAAAGTTCAGCCAATTTCTGAAGAACCAGAAGCCGAAAAAGATAGCGTTATTGGAAAGGTAAAACCAATCAATGATGATTATTATGTACGTTCGGGTCTCTTAGGATTTTTAGGTCCTGGTGGACTTGTTTTTGTGTGTGGATCTCGAGATGGCCTAATGACAGTTACTGGACGTAAACACAATGCCGATGATATAATTGCAACAGTCCTGGCCGTCGAACCAATACGCTTTATATATCGTGGTAGAATAGCTGTCTTTAGTATCAAAGTTTTAAGAGATGAACGAGTTTGTGTAATAGCTGAGCAGCGACCCGACTGCTCTGAAGAAGAAAGTTTTCAATGGATGTCTCGAGTTTTACAAGCAGTTGATTCAATACATCAAGTTGGAATTTATTGCTTAGCATTAGTTCCACCTAACCACTTACCGAAAACACCATTAGGAGGAATCAATCTTTGCGAGGCTAGACGAAGGTTTTTGGATGGTACATTGCATCCTGCAAATGTTCTTATGTGTCCACATACATGCGTGACAAATTTGCCAAAGCCTAGAGAAATTCATCAAGGTAAATTTTATTTCTAAACCTCTTTTAAGATCGTTGTGGCACACACTGATTATATTGCTGAAAATAATCATACAGTTCTGAAAATCACTTCTATTTCAAATCGCGTGTCTGCCAAAAACCAATTGTACCAAAAAGCTGTATTTGTGTTGCCATCTTATGATATTTTTAAGGTTAATGCATTTAAAATGTTTTTTTGAACTCCACTTGCATATTTTTATTTTACTGAAATAACGCTGATTTTGATTTCAGAAATCACACGATTTAAAACATATGTGATTCGCAGAACAGGCCTGATAGTGTCATAAATTTGTCCATTTACTTTCAACCAATAAGGAAAAGCAGTGAATTTAACAAAAAAAAAAAAAAAAAAAAAAAAAAATGCACTTCAAGCATGTGGGAATTTTCGATAATTCGAAATGTTGTTATGACTTTTTCATGCAAACAAAAAAATCATATGTGCTCATGTTATTAATGTATTTACATAATCTTGCTAATCATTTGTATTGTAATTTTGTATTTAAAATTTGGAATTCTGTGTACCTGCACTGTCTGAGGCAAATGACAAGAACCGAAAAATTTGAGATTTGCCTCCTATATAAGCATTTCTAAAATTAAGCTCCAATTTCACTAACTCTATTTAAATATAAAGTCATATTCCTATGTCCTGTTTAATGTTGTGTTGTGTGCGTAAGACGAAAAATACGAATTAATATTTAAATAAGTTAGTGAAACTGATTATTAAACTGGAGCCAAATCGTCGTATTCTTTATCGAATGAATGCTGTGTGGCTGTTTGTATTGTTTTTGTTTTACATACCTTTTTATTTGATAGTTCATTCGATCACGAATACGTCGACTTGATCCCTGTACATTTTCAGTGATTTCATAATGCATACGCGTAAAATTTTGGATGCTTTAATAAGTGCAGTAAATTTGTACATCATTACGGCAGGTATGCCAATTTTCGTTGCTGGTACGTGATTAGCTGTTGCATACACATTTACGCGAGTTGCAGAAAAATTTTCAGGCAATACATGTATGATGTAAAGAAAACTTTATCAAGTTCGGAGCTGTTGCATTCGCGACGAGCAACTTTAAAAATGCGACAGGTCCAAGCAACTACTACATTTACGAAAGTAGTCATTATCTATTGAAAAAAAGTGTTGTATAATACATACATACATATGTACATGCTTATCTCTCCATAACAAAAGTTTTGCATGGAGCGCACATATCTAGTTTTTCCCCGGAATAGCCTTACTTCCAAATTGAAGATCATCCACTTCCGAATTGACAAGTGATTCGTCGGACGCCTTGTCAGCTTGGCTTTTTTGTTTGTTTGCTTGTTTATTTATCTTTTCATATTTTTGTGTTTCTAATCGCATAAAATACTTTACACAATTTACAACAACAAATAAATTTAAAATCGTTACATTTGCAAACATACATACATACATACCTACATACATATCTTTATTAACACTTCACATTTCATACATATTCTACTACCATTATAACACCTACTCTGTTTCATACTGTGCTTAATTGGTTGGATTTTTACATTTTAATACTAACATCATAAAAGGTGTGCAATCTACCACAAAACTAAGTTCATCTGGATGTGGTATTACAGACAATTCCGTGGGACCCGCTTCAGTTATGGTTGGAAATTTAGTACAAGGAAATCGACTTGCCATTGCTTACGGGCGTGATGTTGGTCTATCTGAGGACAACGAAAGAAAGGTATTTATAATTAAAACCCCCTAGGCTATAATTTGACTCTACAAATACTCTTTGATGCACTTTACACAATTTGCTACACACCCCTCGTTTATTATGTGCCAATCATTTCTAAACCCATACTAACCAACAAGTTGTAGAAGTTGTTAATCTCTTAAAATGCCGACAAATGTGCCCCACTCGTGGCAATATTTTTCTCTTCACGAAATCGTTAGTCAAAATTATTGTTGCATACTTCAAATTGATGTACATTTCAATATACACTTTTTGGCGATCTGCAGAATATATGTATACCTGATACAAAGTTTGTGATCTTAAAAATAAATCAGTTCAGCAAAATCTCACATATGTTTGTTTCTAATATTTTGAACCCATATGGATGAATAAAACAATAAGCAATTTCCTCAAAATAAAACAACAATCAAATTCACAATGTGCTTACCTCTTTATAGTTATTAGAAAAATATACCTACATACATATGTATGTACATATTTACGTAGTATATCCAAACACATTTCGTTAAAATTAAAAGTTTTTCAGTTGCTAAAATCAGGTCCAAAAATGAACCCTCTTTTACAAAATGCTTTCTGTCTTTTTCAGCTGTCTATATGCCGACGACATTTCGTTGGTGCTAATCAACTAATCAGTAGACTTGAAAAAATCTTAAAAGTTTGTTTGAAAATTAACTACTTATTCCATAATTCCCATGAACAAAATGAGAATCAAAAATGTTCAAACAAACTTTTGGACCTGAATTAATACATTTCAATTGACTCTTAAAGCAAATAAATAATTAAATTCATATTAAACTGGATTTTTAACTCTTTGAAACTTGTTTTGTTTTTTGTTTGCACTTTTTATATACATATCTTATTTATTTCTTGATTGGTAAAACTTATCTACACAGCTGTTCGATTTCAGGAATTTATTTTACAGCAATTTAGTAATTTTTGAATTTAAAAAAAAAAAAAAAAATCGTTCAGTTAAGTAAAATTCATGATTGCCGATAAATGTTATACGTGGGAACTATAAATTGGTGCTGGCGACATTGTAAAACCCAAACTAACTGTCTGTCGGGTGTCTTAGTTTCTTTCGCTAAGGTTTTCATTCGAAATTGTGAATTTGGCATTATATTTTCTTGCAGCATTGAGGAGCAGGCAGTAAGTTAACTTTAATCCAACGTTGATAAAAATGGCGAGAAAAAAGAAACACTTAAAACCTAAAAAAAAACTACAGCTCACCACAAAAGTTAAAACTTATTTTTTTATATTTAAACTTATTACTAGTACTCATCATTGGGCGCACGCCGGATCCCAGTTCGCACGAAAGCGGTTCTCGTACTAAAACTTCGTGCAAGTGAGAGAGATTTTGAGAGAGAACTATTCTTGTTCTTCTTGCACGAAACAGTTCCTATATTTTATTGTCGTGCTAGTTTTGGGCAAGTAGTTAAGCAATTAGCTGTTGCAAAATGCAGGCAATAACATCAAAATGCACCACGTGTTATTTTTTGGTTTAGAAATGTGTTGCGTAGAAAAAGTACGGAATCAAACTGTCAAAACTTATTTTTCTTTGTTCTTAATTATGCATCGTGCATTACTTTTGAGCATTTAGCATACACAAAAAAAGAATTAAAAAAAAAAAACGTGCAACACTCGGTACCCAGAGTTAAATGCTTTATTCGCACTAGATTATTATATGATTTTAAAGTTAATAAACAACAGTACGATACAACCGTGGTTCGAGTAGTATAAGTTTTTAATCAAATAGAATATATGTATGTATGTATGTGCATATATTTGAGTTTCATATTAAATTATTTTAGTTCTAAATAATCCGACTTTCCATTAAATTACATAATTTCCATTTTTATTATATTGTAGCATCAACTTATAACAAGCGTTCTACGTTGGAGAGCAACAACATCACCAGATCATGTCTTATTTACACTATTAAATTCGAAAGGTAAATATAAAAACCCCGTTTTATAAACTAAGGTACATTAAGCAATGGATATTTAACGTTAATATCACCGATCGGTGATTTCTGGTTTTTGTTTTTCTTTTCTTCTTCCTCTTTACGAGTTGCGATTATTATAGTTACATATATCCGCTTTTCATTTGGATGCTGTAGTGTACTTAAACATTGTTCATTGGCTTCCTTCCTGGATGCCCGCTCCCCAGCTCCCCAAGAATTATTATTTCTAAATATCAGCTTATGTGCAATTCAAATTAAACGAAAAATACAACGAATTCGAACATTTCGTACTGCTTAAAACTAGCAACGTGAATTTGTGAGGATCTTTTTCCTATCGAGAGAAAAATTTCCTTTACGTCATTGCAACTGTTGAATTTGAAAACGAGTGTCAGTCAGGACTGTCGAACACAATTTATATAAAGCAAAAACAACTCTCGCTATAGATAATTCCACCTTGATTTCAATTAATTGTTGTATCGAGTTTGTTGTTCTTGAGTCTGAAGTCACTTTTATTTTTATTTAAACGCTTCAGTAAATTATTATAAAATAAAAGTGACCTCAGGCTGAATGAATCAATAAAACAATTATGTAAAGTAGTTCATTTATTATTTATAAAAAACACATTGACACATATTTTGCTTTAGTTATATGTAAGAACTTTTAAAAAATACACTCAATAAGCTCAATAATAAAGTTGAATATTACGGTTGGAAAGCGCTAAAGAATTGCTTAAAGTTACAGGGTTTGAGCATTATTACATTCAATATACATACATATGTATGTAAATTAACGAATGAAAAATGAAAGTGTTTTTAATGTGTGAATGGGAGGTAAAAACTTGGAAGCTTGTGAATGAAATACCTATTAAAACTTTCTCAGTAGAATTGGGATAATTTTATGGATTTCATTTTAATATCTATCATCGATTTATGATTGCAATCCTTTGTATCGAGGTGTAGAGCCGTCATAGGTCTTCTTTCCTATATTGTTGAAGAGTGAATTTTTACTGTGTAGTGCTCATGGTAAGTACACTGTGGACACTAAATAGACAAGTCAACAGCAGTTAATTCTGACTTGTAAGCTTTATTGCTATGCATTTTATTTATATTTTTTCGATTAATCAAACATCCACAAACCTTTTTATCCGATTCAGGGGTTGGTCGTCTTCCGAGCAATAGCCCCCCAAAGTAAAAAAAGAAAGAACAATTTGAGTACGGCAGCAGCTTCGCTCTATTCGAAGCCTGCATTCGGTTTTTTGCGACAAATATTTGCTACTAATGTATTGTCAATGTATTCCCTATTTAGCAAATTATTTTTAAATTGTATTTTTACGAATATATTGTCAAATGAAATGTATCAAGTGAATTGTGTACTGTGTCTAAATTTCATATTGCTTGTTTTTCAGGCTCAATAGCAAAAACCCTAACGTGTTTAGAACTACATAAACGGGCAGAAAAAATAGCAGCCCTCTTGCAAGAAAAAGGAAAAATTGAGTCCAATGATCATGTTGGTTCGTATTTAGTGTTGCTGGAGAAAAATATATAAATAAATATACAAACGTTTATTGCGTCTTACAGCATTGATCTTTCCACCTGGACTAGATTTACTATGCGCTTTTTATGGGTGTCTTTATCTCGGAGCTGTGCCAGTTACAATAAGGCCACCACATCCTCAAAACTTGATAACCACTTTGCCAACAGTTAGAATGATTGTCGATGTATCAAAAAGTGTCATTGTTTTATCTATTCAACCTATTATAAAGCTATTAAGATCGAGAGAAGCAGCCGTTTCCGTAGATCCAAAAACTTGGCCTTTAATTCTCGATATTGACGACAACCCAAAGCGTAAATTATCCACCATTGCAAATTCCCCTTTAGATTCTACGGCTTACTTGGATTTTAGCGTGTCTACATGTGGACGATTGAGTGGTGTGAATATCAGTCATAGGTACAACAATTAAAATATTATTTATTTCTTTATTTGCATTTGTTTATTATTATTGTGTTTGAAGATCTCTTTCTAGCTTATGTGCAAGTCTAAAACTATCTTGTGAGCTATATCCCTCAAGGCACGTTGCTTTATGCTTAGATCCGTACTGTGGTCTTGGATTTGCCATGTGGACTTTGATTGGTGTTTACAGTGGTCACCATTCCTTATTAATTGCTCCTTATGAAGTTGAATCGAATCCTAGTCTTTGGCTTTCAACTCTTTCACAGTATAGAGTACGTGACACATTTTGCTCTTATGGTGTAATTGAACTCTGTACAAAAGCTTTAAGCAATTCCATTCCATTGCTGCGTCAAAGAAGCATTGACTTGAGATGTGTTCGCACTTGCGTGGTTGTGGCTGAAGAAAGACCTCGTGTACAGTTAACACAGCAGTTTTGCAAATTATTTCAAGCTTTAGGCTTAAATACAAGGTGTGTATCAACTTCTTTTGGCTGCCGAGTAAATCCCGCCATATGTGTGCAAGGAGCTAGTTCAGCAGAGAGCGCACAAGTTTATGTTGACTTAAGAGCTCTTAGAAACAATAGAGTTGCACTTGTGGAACGTGGAGCTCCTAATTCCCTTTGTCTCATAGAGTCTGGAAAATTGCTTCCGGGTGTTAAAGTTATTATAGCAAACCCCGAAACAAAAGGTCATTGCGGGGACTCCCACTTAGGCGAAATTTGGGTAAGTTTACATATTTAATTTAAGTAAAAGAACTCATATAATTAAGCGCAAAAAGAAGGAAAAGAACGAATCTTTAGTTTTCGCTTAATTTCATATTGGCTTAACACTTTTTCGACCGAACAGGCCGCCGAACAAATTGTGGTACGAAATAACTTTCAAAATGATAATAATCGATGGAAAAGTATAAAAACCCTCATAAAATCTTAATTTATGATTTCGTCCCACCGACTCGTAATTTAATAACCTTATGGCGCTATAAAGAGAATTGTACAGTTAAAACATGAATATACCGTGTTCTTTCAAAACAGTAACCACAAATAGTAATTGTGTGAAATCATGTGTCAGTCCTGGGCCCTGTTTCGCAAAACTTGCAAATGTGCATAAGTAAAACAAGAACTAAGTGCATAGTTTACATTTAATGCAACAGTTGTAACTTCTGAGATATGATGCAATTTTTTTGGTACGATAGTACTGAAATTTGAAACCACGTAGTTCGAAAAATGGCTGTCGCCATTGAATTCAGCAACACAAATTAGCTTTGGAAAACATATCAAACATTTTCGGAAAAATGAATTTCGCACAACTCGTTCGTTTATAAGGCGATTTTCAAAATTCATTATTAATTTTTAACAAAACGAACCCATAAAAATTCGGAAATCGGAATGGTCAAATATTTGCCCAGGAAATTAATTTTCGGATAAATCCGCTATTTGTAAATAGCGGATTTATCCGAAAATTCAAAATTTGGTGTCGTCTTTAGAAACAAAAATAAAAATTTGTAATCGAAATGATTCGATACGAAAATGTATCATTTATGTACAGCGAATCGTAAACCAGTCAAGTCAGGTAATGCTACATGTTCTAAAGGTTTTTTTTTTTATTATTTTCAAAACTTATATTGCAGAGAAGGCGACAGAAGGATATCAGTTTGTACAGTCAAATGGTTAACTTCAACTAAGTGCACGAATGCTATAAGAAAACAATACAGATCTAAAATTTGAATAAAATTTTCTTACTAGGTTATTCGGTGAATCATTTGAAAAGATTATGCATGTGATTTTGATGAAAATAATTTTTTTTCTTGATATTATCCTAAGTTGACAGGTATGGTTTCAATATTTTAAGCTATAAACTAGTTTTGTTTTGTTTTTAGGTGCAGTCATCTCATAACGCAAACGGTTACTACACCATATATGGCGATGAAACTGATTACAATGATCATTTCAATGCAAAACTTGTAACTGGAGCAACTACTGAACTCTATGCAAGGACTGGATACTTGGGATTTTTAAGGCGAATGGAATGCTCACAGTCTGTTTCTATTTTAGATGAAACTACACCGAGTATTGCAAGCCGAGATAGTGACAATGACTCACTAAATTCCTTAAACCAGTCTCATGGTAATTTAACTTCCAATACGACGTCAATAGATCAACAATCAAAAGACCAAGAACAACATGACGCTGTTTACGTAGTCGGAGCTCTAGATGAAGTTATTACTTTGAGGGGAATGAATTTTCATCCCATTGATGTTGAAAATTCGGTTTTGAGGTGCCACAAAAAAATTGCAGAAAGGTATTTCAAACATATAGAAATCGCATTCTACTTTTCATATTTTTTCTTCCTGCATTTTTAGTGCTGTATTTACATGGACCAATCTTTTAGTAGTTGTTGTAGAACTTGATGGAAACGAATCGGAAGCTCTAGATTTGGTTCCCCTTGTCACAAATACTGTTCTAGAAGAGCATCAACTAATCGTTGGTGTAGTTGTTGTTGTCGACCCAGGTAATTTCAGACTTCTTTTATAACGTAAAATCTTATATGGCGGTGGTAATTCTTATTTTGAGTGCTGAAAAGTGATTTAAAAGCACGTAATTTGCAGAGCAGGCCTGAAAGTTGGGCATCAAAAACATTGTTGGCCCCATAAGTTTTGCAATTATCAGATTTATGAATTTGAACTTGAGCTCGTTGGAAAGCGAATAAAAAATTTCGTAGATATCCTTAATACTTTTAAAATACTTGGCTTTGGATTTTCAAAATCAGGTTTTTGTCCGCGCTTTTATCGCCTTTAAAAGCATTGGCAAGCTCTGAAAAGAAACATACTTGGAAGGATTTTTTTTTATGAACTACATATATGTACGTATTACGAGTTTTAGTGTGATTGTAGACATGCTATTTATTAGTTGCTATAATTGACATTAATAATAAATTAACATTATGACTTTAGCTGGGGAACAACTAGCTGTTTCGATGTCGCTTCGCTTCTCATCAGTGCCCATAATGTCAATTGCAGAGACATGCTTTGATTTTTATCGCAGACGAAATTTCTTCAGTTTAATTTATGTAATCGTGAAAGAAATCGAAGTCAAGTCGTTCAAAGATTAGAGTTAATAATGATAAAAAAATTCATTTGTTCTACATTTACATAAACAAAAAATAGAAGAGCAACATTTTTCTATTTTCGACTTTTCCAACAAGGGAAGTAGGTGAAATGAATGCCTTTATAGTTTTGTATTGTTTATCTGATTTTCTGGAAAAACTTAGTCATTGACTGAACTTTCAAACCCAGTTGTATCGCTTATCATGTTCTATTTGGAGAGAGAACCAGGCTAGTGAAATCAGCCATTGCACTAAGGGCGAGATCGCGATTTTAGCGGCCAAAAGTCAATTTTTCAGCTTAAAGTTTTTGCAATTTTTTTGATAGTGTTCAATGCCCAACATATTGATAAGAAAAGCTAAAAAAAAAATTTACTGCTGGCAACTGTTTTTATGTACAAACACCTGTTAATGTTTACATTTTTTTTGGCACGCGTTAACACAAGTGAAGCAGCAAAATTTTAACAAAATTAAAAACTGTTTATTTAATAAAATATTTTTGTAAAAAAAACTTTTTAAATATGAGTTGTAATACCCGAGGTGAGTAATTTTATTACATATAAATAAAGTTTGCTAAATCTGTGTATTTCGTACATATTTTTGTGGTTTTTTGTTAGTATATTTTTGTGTAAATCTGAAGAATTTTGTCGTTTTTCGTGGAGTAAAACTAAAAATGTTATGAAGTGTCATTGGAACTATGTACACGTTATTGTTGGTAGAAAACTCAAGTTTTATGTCATAGTAAAATTGTATGCATTTGAGTGCTAACGAACGAATTTCAAATATTTTTGTAGAAACACTCAGGTTAAAAAATTCTGAAATATTTGAGTTTTGGTTGAGAAACAACAGAAATGTTTCGAATTACATAAAAGGAAAAATTCCACACGAAATTGACAGCGAATTAAATAAATGGGATAAACAATCCAGAAACGAGAAAGCATTTAGAAAATATAATGAGGAATGGTTGAGTCGAGAAACAATTTTTGTTATACCGAAAAAGATCAATGCTATCGGGCGACCAAAAATGAGTTATGAGGACAGCAGCGAAAGAAGTAAAAGGAGATTAGCTTCCGGATTAGCTTTCCAGCAAGGAGACAATGCGCAATTATTAGTTCACGCTGCCTCTATATCTGCTAAAAAGTCCCAGGAAACGGATTTGAAATTTGTCCTACAACAGGTTGCTAAATCTCCAAATCGGCCATCCAAAATTCGAGAGGTTCTTAATACTAGCCATAAAGAAGTTACGCCAGTATCACCTGATGAATCTCTAATGTTTTTGTTAGAAAACGGTTTAACTAAAAAGCAATACATGAATATGCGTCAGTTAAACATAAAACACAATAGTTGTATCTATCCCACATATGATGAAGTTTACAAAAGCAAATTGAAATGTAGACCAGATGAAATCAAAGCGAATGAAAGCTCAGTCGAAGTTTCGTTGCAAAATTTGGTAGACCACACGGCTAAAAGAATTCTTTCCTATCAAGATGAAGTATTATGTGGAATGGATGTTGAAGAATCTATCCTAGTTCTGAGCTACGGGTTTGATGGTTCTACCGGTCACAGCTTGTTTAAGCAAAAATTTGTCGAAAATACTTCGGAAAGCTTCGATCAGTCCCTTTTTGTGACATCAGTCATTCCAATAAAAATAATTTCATCAGGAGGAGATAATATTTGGGTAAACCGTACACCTCAGTCAGTACGCTTTTGTAGGCCTTTAAAAGTGGAGTTTGTTAAAGAAACAAAAGAGCACATTTTAACTGAAAACCACAATATAAATGAACAGATTAAGAAGTTGGAACCACTGCAATACACACTAAGTAATGGAAAGAAAATTAAAATAATATATAATTTATATATGACATTAATAGATGGAAAAGTCTTAAATGTCTTGACAGAAACTAAAAGTTCACAGCAATGCCCGATCTGTCATGCAGGTCCGAAGCAATTTCGAACTATTAGAAACTTTGATTCTCTTATTTTTGAAGCGAAGGCCGATGTTTTGAAATATGGAATAAGCCCTCTGCATGCCTGGATTCGTAGCTTCGAGTTTGTTTTAAAACTTTCTTACAAGCTAGATTTGAAAAAATGGCAAGTTCGTGGAACAGAAGAGAAGAGAATCCTGGCAGAAAAGAAAGAAAAAATTCAAAAAGAGTTTTTGCTACAAATGGGTCTACATGTCGATAAGCCGAAAGCAAATGGTAGTGGCAACACCAACGACGGCAACACAGCTAGAAGAGCATTTTCTCGCACGGACCTTTTAGCATCTATTACTGGTATAAATACAGATTTTTTAAAACATTTGCACATAATCTTAATTGTTCTGTCCTCTGAATTTGAAATTGATGCTCAAAGGTTTCGTGCACATTGCATTAAAACCAGTGAAATATTTTTCCAAAATTACGAATGGTACTCCATGTCTGCCACAATACACAAAATATTAGTGCATTCCTCACAAATAATTGAGGCCTCAGTAGTACCCGTAGGCTGTCTTGCAGAAAATGCATCTGAGGCGCGAAACAAATATTATAAAAAAGATCGAACTGGTCACGCTCGAAAGGATTCAAGAGTGCACAACATTCTCGACATGTATCATAGAGCCATGGATAGCTCTGACCCATATATTTCTAGCTTATGTGTGCAAGATCGTATAAATAGTTCAAAAAAACTTCCGTTTCCTCGCGAAGTGATTGATCTTTTTAAAATTCCCGAATTACCACCAGAACTGTTATTACCTTCAACATCTCAAGAATCTTCCATCTGCAATTATAGTTCCGACTCAGATGTAAGCTTAGAGTCGTTAAATAATTACTCATTTGAATTAGAAGCAGATGAAAACGAAGAAACAGACCATGATTAATAAGGCCTTATATCTTTTAAGAATATGTACCCATTATTTTGTTAATTTAAGATTAATAAATATATAACCATTTACACAACTTCTTGAAAATTATAAATTTGTGAACGAAAAAATAAATTAATTTCTTGACAGCATCAAATATTTTTTAATAGTGGGCGTGGAACGCCTATTTTTTCTTAAGTTTTTTTTTTGTCAGTAGAAGTCTGTATAGCCACTTTGGTGACGGTACCTTACCAGGAAGTACCATTTTCCATTATTTTATGAAAAGGAGGCGTGGCCCGCCCATTTTTCTCAAGTACTTTACTTTAGAACTTTTTGTCATTAGAAGTTCGTCTAACCATTTTGGTGAAGCTAGCTTGGTAGGAAGTACGTGTTGCCACCACTTTGAAAAAAAGGGGGCGTGGCCTGCCCATTTTTTCTAAAATAATTTTTTTTATTGTTAGCAGTCTACACACCAAATTTGGTTAAGCTAGCTTATCGGGAAGTATTTTTGGCCGCTAAAATCGCGATTTCGGCTATAGTGCATTGTTCCTTACTGTGTTTTAAAATAACTCCGCCGGCCAGGTTGGGCAAATAATTTAGTAATAGTTTAAAATTTCGCAACAACAAAGAAGAATTTATAATAACCCACAATTTTTTCTTGCTTCTAGGAGTTGTACCCATTAATAGCAGAGGGGAAAAGCAGCGAATGCACCTACGAGATGGATTTTTGGCAGATCAGTTGGACCCTATATATGTTGCTTATAATATGTAAAATAAAGTAAAATATCTTATGTATTTATTGAATATATACCAACTTTGTTTTTCATTTTAACGAATCATTTATGTATGTGTGTTGAGGGGTTTTAATTTTAGGTGATGCTCGTATACGGTAAATTTTTGGGCGGTAGAATGCCTTACCAATAATCCCGAGGTTGCAGTCTCGATTCCAGCAAAGAGTTCTTTTTATAATCAATTTTGAGCTACACGTACATTTTTTTTAAACGTTTATCATGGACAAATTTAATGGAATTTAAAAAAATTGTGCTTGTTATTTCTTAAGGAAATCACATTTTTGAGAGAGTAAAACGATTAATACACAGTAATTTCATATGTAATATATAAGCATGTGTGATAGGGGGAAAATGTTCCCCCAAAATAAATTAATAAAAAAGTAATAAAATTTCCTTTAGTCTATTGCAAACTGTCGAATAATTCGTGAACCGTACAAGCAAGAATAGAATTATTAAATATTAATTTAGTCTTTTCAAGGTTTTTCGAGTCTACTGATGAGTTGAGTTGAGTGGCATCATCGAAATATAGACGGCGACAAATAGACAGCGGAAAAGCTATATAGAGGTTTTTAGGCCCAAAACAATAAAAGGTTGAACTCATCTTCAGGGACATACATAGTTGCCGAAAAAGTTCGAAGGTAAGTGGTATGGTACTTCTTTGTTACTTTGAAAATGAACTCAACTCTTATGTAGTGTGACATTTTTTTAAAGCGAAGAAATACTGAAAATTTAAAACAATATACATACATATGTAGGTATTTATTTCAGCTTTTTATTCTTCTTTGCAAAAGTGAAAAAAATAAGAATTTATTTATTTTGACAATAAACATTTCATTTTTCAGGGAATTTTTTTTTTTTTGCCTTTCCAACAGTGCCAAAGCTGAAGTGGTACTCATTTAATATACATATGTACATTTTTTTGCACCCCAAAATTTTGCAAAGAAAACAAATTTAAAAAGCATGAGCTTTTATTTCTTATACATTGTTAGAAGTTCAAGCAACTGGTATAATTTTTAAAATTTTGAAGCACAAAATCGAAATTTTGCATATATTTTAAGCACACAGAAACATTTTTGATTACAAGTGCCATCGAGCAAATACAAAAGAACTTTTCTTTCAAGTCATCGCATTTAACATAAACCTAACCTAACCTGGACGACGAAACAATTACATACATATTTTCTGTACTTCACAAAAAAGAAAAGAGACTGAAAACTGAGTTTTAAGCCTTGTACCTTATTTTCGTCATGTTTTCATAAGATTTCAATATGTATACATGTTTTGGGGACTTCATTACCATATTTTCCGATGCAAGACAAAACTTTTCTGGCAACACTGCACAAGACTTAACTAGCTAAATAAGAGTCTGTGTAGACTGTTTGTTGCTTGTGTGTGTGTGCTAACAATATATGTATGTATGTATGTGTGTATGTATATAATGAAGGCAATTCAATGTGCCTTAATTCATTTTCAAAATGATGGTCAGACGTTTAACAATCATAACCGAATTAGTTTTCTTTGTGTCAAACATTTCGTGCTGGTAATTGATGTTAATTTAATATAAATACATATGTATGTATAACTATAAAGAGTAGAAACTATATCGAAGCAACAGAATACAAATTATTTTAAAAGAAGCAAAAAGTGACGACGAATAGTTTACCTGCGAACTTCCACCTACGACGGGTCTTGTTGGTCTATAAAAAACTTCGCCTCGACTTTATTATTCAAAAATCGTATTGGAAACCGGCTAACCGAGTTTTTTTTGTTTTTTTGTTTTTGGCTAACCGAGTTTTGTAGGTTTATAATATTTGAGAAAACTAATAGTTAATAAATTTTATTTAAAAAAAAAAAAAAACGATCTGAAGCTTCAAATAAAAATTATATATTTGGCTTATAATATTTTTAATTTTCGAATAATTCAGCCAACCGGTTTTTAATTTGATTTTTATGAACTCTTACGTCTCATTTACATATTTGCAACAAGGCGAATTACTTTTGCAGATGCAATTTGCTTTGAGTCCTAAAGTGGTAAAATTTTAAATGAATATTTATTTGCTAGTAAAATAGTATAACGATTTTTTGTATTTTAAAAAATACAAAAAGGTCGGGAAATGACAAATTATGAAATGAATTAATATTTGAATTATTTTTTGTTTAATTTTTATTCACATATCTATGTATGTTTATTCATAAGTGAATACAAATAAACAATTCAATCACATTCTGAAAAAGGTTCATTTTAAACACCTGTCTTCTATAAATTTATGACTGCTATAAATCTTAATTAAATATTATTCAAACGCAAGCTGTTAAATTTCTGAAATAGCGCAGTGTTATTTGATCAATACAAGTTCTGTGGAAATTTTCTATTTTATTGAATTATCGCGGCGCTAGTTAAAAATTAAAGCACTCAGTTGAAAAAGTATACAGTTATACCTCTCTATTTTTAACCTCTTCAAATAAATTTTAACGGGGCTTATCAGAAAGGGATTGCATTTTAAATCTTGTAGTATTGGCGTAACTCTTTATAAGAAAAAGAAAGAAAAAATGTATTGAACATGTCTTAAATAATGTTGAAACATTTGAGTTTTTATTTTTAAATAACCAACTTTATCTTTTTAGTTCCTTAAACGACACACACGCTATTATACTTGCACGAGGAGGCTCTAAAGGTATTAAAAATAAGAACTTGTTGAGTTTTGATGGAAAAACTTTAATAGGAAGGACTATTGTTACTATCAAGAACACTGGCTACTTTCACAACATTTGGGTATCTACTGACAGCGATGATATAGAAAAGGAATCATTAAAACGTAATTACCAATATTATACAATAATAGTCAAAAGAGTAATAAGTAATGATGTAGAAAATGTATTTTATGGTTAATAATGCAGATCCTATACCAATTTCTGACAGTCAGCACATTTTCAGTTATGCGTATTTACCCAACTTCAAAAATATATATATATATATATATATTTTTTTTTTGTTGGAAAGCATAAATATCTATGTACATATTTGCAGGGTTGCTAAATGTTCCCTCACTAATACAAACTAATTGCAGCGTCTTCATTTTATAATTTTTACAACAAAATTTACTGCCTGTGAAACTGGAACTCTTGAACCAGCCAGCTTCTAAATCGGAAATTTCACTATTAAATCAGGAAGAAAAGTGGTAATAGATGGTTTCACGATATCGAATCTGCTAGAGAGTTCGCATAAACACATTCAAGACAAAAACAAAATTTAAATTTTAAGTTTTCGAGTTGATTGGCAAAATGTGAAAAAAACGTCAATAAAACGGGCAGGGCTGGGGATGAAATGAACCACAAAAATGCTGCCTATAAAACTTTACTACATATGTATTAATTTGCGTAATTTGTTCTGACGCATGTCAGAACACAACAAAATCCAGAACTTGAACAAAAAATATCCAGTGCAACAGTTGCTCGATATTGGATATTAATTTAGGCTATTGATTTGTTTATTGCAAGTTTTTACATAATTGTTTTATTTCAGATGGTGTTTTAGTATATCGACGACTTCAGGCATTTGCCCAAGATCATTCTTCGTCCCTGGACGCAGTTAAAGAATTTTTAAATCGGAACAAATTCGTACGCAAGTTTGCCTTGTTTCAATGCACTTCCATATTTTTGAAGAAGCAGTATATTATTGAGGCGTTTAACAAATTCCAACGTTGTCCATGCGTTTTCGCCGCAACTAGGTAAGTTAAAAATTTTATTAATGTGAACATGTCGCTCAGAGTTTGATTATTGTCGAACAGTATCGTGTCGCAGATTATATGATACAAATACTATATTTCAAGGTGCTCCAGACTTCTTAAATTAACAAAGAAATCACTCCTTGCCACGCCTAGTGGATAGCAGGCAGAAAGTTTTGAAAAAAATTCAGCATTTTATAAAGGAAAGTACTTTCGTAAAGTTTTTGTATACGTATTTTAAATAAAAATGTCACCAAAAACTACGACATTCATAAAGTAAAGAAAGTATGAATGTGTTAGCGAAAAAGTGGGAATGTATTGTAACTTTCACGAAATTACTCTCCTTTAAAAAAAAAAAACAAGACATGACATAACAAAATAATTTTTAATTAGCTTTAACAGCAAGTATTAAATGAAGTTTTGAAAAAATGGCTTTGAGTAATCAGTCTTCCTATATGCATATGTTCGATAACAGTGAAAATCGAAAGTGAATAATAAAAAATTAAATTGCAAATTTTTTCAACATGAACTTGTTCTATTTCTCTTTCACTGAGAGCCTATTTTTTTCTAATTCTATGTTTAAAATCTATATATACAAGGACAATGAGTAGAGCCCGGGGTTGCAGTTAAAATCATATTTTATGAGCAAAAAAAAAATGCACTCAACATAGAAAAAAAATATGCGATAATGCTGTAAAAAAAGTGAATATTTACTTGAAAGTTTTTCATAACATTTATTAATGGCTAAAATCTACAAGTAATAAGAAAAAACAAAAACCTAACAGAAATCGTAATAATTTAAAAATGTACAATTAGCAAGTGCAAGCTAAAATTAAGTTCAAACAACACAAAATTATTGACCAAAAATAAAACAGATATAATATAAATCGTATATAATCCTGCTTTCATGCATATTTGAGCCGACATACATATCGTCACTTTAAATAGGAAACACCAAACAACTGATTTATGTATGTATGTATCTTCAGTGTAGTATTTCAATGGTGTTTGAAAGGACTATGTATGTACATATATACATACGTATATGTAACAACGATGTAGCGTTGTACTTACGGCTGCGGTGTACTCATGCAGGTCACAAATATTTTTGTACAGATGTACATCTTTGCATCATGTTATCTCTTTTGTGTAAATGAGGCAGACCCTTGCTGTCGTTTTCTTTACTTTTCCATAATTTCTGTTCATCTGGTATAATAATAGCATTTATAATACCATTTATCAAAACAAATTGCAATTAATTAATTTTTTCCTTCTTCCTGCATGCACGCAAATATACATACACACATACGTATGTACTCATACAAAAAATTTATTTATATATTTGGTACTTAATGTATGTGTACTTATTTGAAAATGTTTAAGGGAGCTGAAGTTTTTATTAAATTTTTTACAATGTATGTATGTACATACATATATGTATACATTATGCCAATTTTGAAGGTTCGCTGACTGAAGAAAATTAGTGTAATTTCCAATCAGTAGGTATCAAAAAGACTCGCAGCTACATACATACATATGTATGTATGTATGTAACGAGGAGCAAAAATCCTTTCCAACGATACCAAATTTTATTAGTTTTAAGAGAGTTGACTTTTTTGGTTTAATTTGTAAAATGCCAATTTTGAATTTTCGACAACTAACAAAGTTAAATTTCTTAAAACTAGTAAAGTTTAGTATCATTTTGGAAAGGATTTTCGATTTCTAGTGAATTATTTCAATGGTGTTTAGAAATACCTTATGCAGGTCCCTGGCAGTACATACATACGTACGTACATGTGTACAAAATATTTTTTGTTTGCATCATGTTATCTCTTTTGCGTAAATGGGGCAGACATTTGCTGTATTTTTCTTTAATTTTTCATTCACCAAATACAAATACCGGGTATTATTTCTGTTCACCTGGTTTTTTTTTTTGGTAATGCCATTTATAATAATCTATTGAAAATATCGTTTATAAACTGCGTACATATATATGTATATGTATGTAGTTATACAAAATTTTTTGGTAAATGAATAAATAATGAATGGTATTACCAAAACCACCAGATGAACAGAAATAATTATGCTCGATATGTATGTTTGACGAATGAAAAAGTAAAGAAAAAGACAGTAAACGTCTGCCCCATTTAAGCAAAAGAGATAACATGATGCAAACACATGTATGTACGTATGTACATGCCAGGGACCGTCATGAGTACACCGCTCACTTACATCAGTTTTGCACATGGTATTTTTAAACATCATTAATATACTACACTGTCAAGCAAAAATCATATCATACATATGTATCATACAAAAAATCTTATGGATTCCGGTCTTTAGTTTCAACTGTCCTTGTTAAAATACTAAATTTCTAAAAACTAATAAAGTTTAGTATCATTTTGGTAAGGATATTTGATTTCTAGTGAATTATTTCAATGGTGTTTAAAAATACGATACATGCGTAAAAATGATGCAAGTGAACGGGGTGCACTCATGCAGGTCCCTGGCAGTACATACGTACATGTGTACACAAATATTTTTTGTGTGCATCTTTTGGGTGGATGGGGCAGACGTTTGCTGTCCTTTTCTTTAATTTTTCATCCGCCAAACACACATACCGAGTATTATTTCTGTTCACCTGGTATTTTTGGTCATACCATTTATCAAATCTGTGGAAAATATCGTTTAATAAACTGCATATGTACGTACATATTAATATATGTATGTATATAGTTATACAAAAAAAGTACCGCTCTTCAATTTTTGATGGCCTCGTATTTAGTTAGTTACTACTAATTTATAAAGAAAAATTTCTCGCAAAGGAAGGAAGAAGAAGATGATTGATTGCGTTTATATTTTTGGCAAAAGCATCAGGAGACCAGAATTCGTAAGATGATTTTTAATATGAAAATTTATCAAATTTTTTTCATACACATGACTAAATAGCGGAATTTATTCAGTTGATCGAAACAATTTTATTAACTTCTTCTAATGCTCTATCTAGACTTCAACAACGAAAAACTTTCGACTTTTGTTATAGAAAGAAATTTATTTATATATGTACATATCTATCCTGGCCTTGACTTATTATTAGTTTGTTTTATAATTCTGTTTATATCAATTTCAGGTCACACAAATTAAGGTGGAAGATTGTAGCCTCTCATTTCATTTTACCTCTTAATTTCGATCCGGCCAATAGACCCAGACGACAGGACTGGGAAGGAGAATTTGAAGAGACTGGAATGTTTTATTTTTCTACAAAAGAACTAGTTAAACAAAATAGCTTTCAAAACCACAGGTAAGATAATTTAAAACACCATGGCGCATAAGAAACTAATAATGTATTGAATAAAATTTATTTCGTAATAATTTTTAATTAATCAATTTATTGATTTGATTAGAAATACTAACACTTATTAGAAATACTAAATTTTTTTAATTTTGGTCTCTTATTATGTAATGTTTTAATTTAACAAAAACTGAATCAACATTTCAGCCAGGTAAGTTTTTTCGCAAGGATAAGTGTTTCTTATAAAGGTAAGTATTTTTAATGATAGCTTATAGTGTTATATAGGCAGCTACATATGTATTTTTAAGCACAAGTAATCAACAATCTTTTAAAGGTCCATCATAATAAGCATTTCCGGCAAATCGCAACTAAATACTAAACACCGTAGTAAAACTTTTCTAATGATGGACTAGGGAATAATTCACGTGCCATAAATTACGCAATGATTTCAATATTTATTAAGTGCAAATGTAAGTCCATCCATTTTTAAATACCTTTCGTTTTGAATCTGATTTTAGGTGCGAAATTGTGGAAATCGATTCTGTAGATGCAATTGAGATAGATGACTTAAACGACTTAGAAATGTCAAAATGCTTGATGAGAATTAGGCGCAATGTAACGTCAAAGTATCCGTCATAATATAAGAAATACATATCATAAGTTTGAAAATAAAGAAATTTATAATACTGAGAATATGATTTTATATCTTATCATATACATATATTATCAACAAAAAAAAGTAAAGAAATGTGTTTTATTGTGACAGATTGACTGACTCTTTCTAATTAAGGTAATAATCTAACACGTCCTTATTGTTTTAAATATAAAATTCTTATAATGTATTACATACACGCCTTGCAATTCCTAGCCACTTACCTCTCCTTGCTCCCGAGTAAATTATTTTGAAAAAATAAATCTTATAATTGTAAAGAAAATTATTTTCTCCATTACTGGCTAAAATCATTAAAATTAGCTTACGTACGTAAAAAATTATTGTATTTGAGTATGTGATCTGAATTATTGCTCGAATTTCTGCACCATTCGAATTGAAGATTTAAAAATTATTCACAGATAGTTCACGTTCATCAAAAACGGCCTTCGCATAATTGATCTGAAAGCAGAAAGAACTTCTCATTTATGTATGATGTATGTATGTATGTATACGTTATGTATAACGTATTTATGGACATTTCCATTAGAAAGTCCACATTAACTGAAAAATTAACCAAACATTTTTTCCTTATTGTATTACAGAGAAACTTTGAAATTTAATTAGAGTTCAAATTTTGCTCAGTTGCGATGACAAGATACCGGGCTACAAGGTTCAAGTTCCCGTTTTGCTAATTTGGTTTTATTTGAATGGCATCTTTGTTCTTCTTAAAATATACATACATCACCTGCATGCAACTAATGTACTCGCAAGTATGTATGTTCAGGGAATGAACCAGCAATTTTTTCTGTTCACAATCCGTTGTCGTTATAATTTTCATTTAGTTGTTGTTAAATTACGTTTTTGTTATTTCAAATAGACGATCTCTTGATAAAGCAGAAAAAATATCTGCGAAACGTCGGGAAAAATTCAAATTAAATGTAGTCTTAATTACAGAGGAGAGACTTTGGTTCAGTTCACAAATAAGGAAAATATTCTATAGATTTTGACTTTGGTCAAATAAAGTATGTCGTCTCAAAATCAAGTAAAATGATTTTAAAATTATAAAATATAAATAAAAAAGCATTGCTACTTAAATACAAATACTCACACATCTAGAAGCTCTTTCGGAAATTTCTTCATTTTGACATCTCACTCTTGGCCGTGTGACCTTCGGTACATTTGTTGATATTTCTATATAAAAGTTGGGCAAAACTTTACTTGTTGATGTTGCATTTGTTGTAAGCGGATGACAGGATAACACTTCGCTTAAATGGCATTCAAACATAATAGCGGGTTCTTCTTCGTACATTGAAAAGATGCGTATACATTCTGTGGATACTAAAAGTCTCAGGTGGGCCTCTTTGTCATTGCAAAGATTTGGCTCATAAAATATAAGTTTTTCTTCAAAATTTCGTCTATTTATCACGTAGAGATATTGTTGGCCTTTACTTTGGCGATTTGAATAAAATGGTAAAAGGCCACCAGGTGCCCCAGTCACACATCGGGGCAGTCGTTTGCGATCTGGGAGGCAATGGTGGGAGCCTCTACTGGTTTCCCTAACCGCATTGGCTGTTTCAGATGCCAAATCGAGCACACCTATTAAGGGCTTTGTAAAGGTGCCCACGATTCCCCGACCAAGGCCGCTAAAAAATCCAGGAAGCCCATCAGATTGTGCACCAATATATGTATGACGAACAATACTAGTAACACCACCGAGCAGACCGAACCCAAGGCCTTTGAATCCAGCTGCTAAATGTCCACCTCCAGAAGAAGGATTTGTTATTTCCAAAATCTTTTGTCTTGTTTCATTATCATGCTCATCCAAAACCACCCTGCCAAGGTTTTCAGACAATGTTTCAGTCAACTTTGCCGTGGAGTTTGACAAACCATGAGTAACATTTTTAACCAAACTTTTAACTGAGCCTTCAAAAATAAGCCCGGATACTCCTTCGGATAAGTCATTGGCAAATCCCAAGGGATTACCCAAAAAATCAACGCTTCCTAATATGGATGCAGCATGCCACTTCAGCTGATTTAAGTAATGAGTTTTCAGTGATTTAGCGTACACTTCAAATGTTTCAAAATGATGTCTGTCTGAATATTTATCGAACTCAATTACAGCATCTTCAAATTTAATGAGTGATATTCCCAACCGCTTTTTTATTTCAAAAAGTTCAGAGCTCAATTTCGATGCCGTTAAAAAGCTAAGTCGTACCTAAAAGTCAAACAATTTATTAGTTGTGAAAGTAATTCGTTCTGCATTAAGAAAAAAAAGAACAAATAGATTTATTTATAAGAGAATTCCTAATTGGTTTGATCCTGAACAGCAGTCAAAATACACAACACAAACGCGAACAAATGAATAACAAAATTTAAAGTCTTTCTACCAGCAAAATACATGAAATGTTTGTTAGTTTTATGTTTGCTGTAGCAGCATGCTATCTGGGGATCGATTCTGGTTCTGTAAAAACGTGAAATGAAAACCCTTTTCATTTTCGTTTTCATACCACCTTTTCACAGTATCATTTCACATTTACACAAATTGCGATTCCCGTTTATTTAATGAAAAAATGTTTTATGTTACCCACATGTTGCTGTGAAACTTGCAACTGTGATTTACAAAATTTTTAAATAATCAATGTATGTATGTATGTATGTACATATATACATACATACAATGATTATTTAAAACACAACAGCAAATAATTTTATTTATTAATTTATTTTTCTTTTTATCAAGTTTTATTTTTATTTTCATATTTCCTGCATTATTTATATGCACATTTGTACATATTATGTACATACATATGTACATATGTATGTATTTCACAGGAGAAAAAAGAGAAGAGTACTTTAGAGAGACACAATTAGATGCATATGTATGAGATGTGTAAACAAAACATTTTTGATAACTAATAAGTTTCAACAAAATATGTATGTATGTATGTATGTATATGAACATACATTTAAGGACTACGTACATAAAACAAAACTGTAAATTAAAATCAACATTAAAATTTTTCTTATTTATTTATTACAGGAATATTGCACGAAATAAAGTTTTCAATTTAATTTCTTGGCATTGTAGTTACATATTGCCTACATTGTACATATATAAGGATAGAAAGTAACAGACAGAGCTAGTGTTTTTTGTTTGTTTTGTTTTAAATATTGTCTACTTTTTATTTAAAAAAATAAAAAAAAAAGCGCTAAGAGAAGAAGAGAAGTTAAGAAAGAGTTTAACCACAAAATTCATCCATAAGCCGCTTTTTATATGAAGTAGTTTTGACATTAGAAACAGTGCAACTGTTTCAGAAAAGCAGAATCGCAAAAGTTGTGTAACGATGAAAAAAATCTGGTTTCGTTTCAGCGTTGTATTCATATGAAAACGCTATGACGGTTTGCTAACGATCTGCTGTTGTTTTTGATCAGCTGTGTGTTCAAGTCGCCAGTGTATAAGACAAGAAACGGCAGGAAAAATTGCCTACACCAAGGAACATGTTTTAATTTTAATATCTTAATCGCCAAAAGTTTGGCTTTTGCGCTTTACAGAGCACCAATCTTGCTAGTTCAAGTCACAATTGCAAATATTATGCGAGATGCAAGTGTCAGAACACGCCTAATAATGACTTTCCAAAGCTCGTAAGAGGCAGGGGAAGGTCAATAGATTTCTCCGATAAAATTGGCAACGTATGCACTCAGTAAGTTTTGGTGTGAGATATTAACACATTTCTTTCTCCAGAGGATGACCGGCATATGCATTATTCCCTATATTTGTGGGGTTATATGTGTTGCGTTTTCTTCAAATGGGAACGCGACTTTCTATTATTACGACACATGAGGGGCCACATAATAAAACTCACTTTTTTTTCGTTTACACTGTTATTATTTTGTTCTGGTACATACTTGAATGTGAAACTAAAAACGAGAAATTTAAACATACCTGAATAGGGCTAATTGTGCAGTCTTCAAAGTAAAATCGCTTGGTATCCTCAGCAAATGGATATTCGTGAATGCGATACAAATTTTTGAAATTCTCCTGGCATTCCTGTTGTCCATGCCTTTTAAAATCCAAAAATAAAGCCATCTTGAGAGTAAGTCGTTCTTCCAAAATCAATGAACATGGTTTAAGTTCCAAAGTGAAGCACTCAAATATAACAGCATTTTTATTGGGGCTTTCGAGTAATTTTGCTTTTAGAGCCAATGCATCTTTATTGATATTTTCTGTATTAGATTTGGACGTGTGCAGTACTATCGGACATTGCGAATCTAACAGCTGATTATCTATTTGCAAATCCCCAACTTTCAAATCTATTAATTTTGTTGGGGGCAGGAGCATTATATTCAAACTAATATCTTCCAAACTAATGTAAGCAAGTTCTTCGCAAGGTGATCGAGAGACAATAGAAATGCCTAGTCCTTTAGACAATGTCACTTTTAGCTGCAACGAAAAAAAAGGGGAACAAACACAAGATAGTACTCTTTTTTCTCTGTTATTCTCTGTTAAGTTTCCTATACTTTGATTTAGTTCTTAAATAAAAATACACCGGCCTATTCAAGACATAAGAAAATTCGCGTTCAGAACTAAACATACCCAGATTATATAGATTTTAAACGTATAATTACTAGAATTTTTATTTATCAGCTATAGTTTTCGCGATATATCGTTATACCAATAATAAAGTCCTGTTACTCAAAACTACGAGCAAAATTCGCGATACGAAAATTCCTTTACAGGCTTTTCCTTATCAAATGAAATAATACACTTGCACAAGTGCATACTTTATATGTAAGTTTTGATAAGCAAGGCCCAGGAAATATATACATATGTATATTTGTTATCGCAATTCATAAAGGTTGTTCTATTCATTCAATAAAACATTACATTACAAACACATTCGCTGTAAACTTTTTTAAGCACTTGCCTGCTTTATGAAGTATTTGTTGGGAGATTGTAATAGAATATGCTTCAAGTTTTAATAAGTTTATAGGTTATTGAGATCTCAGTTAAATTAGGTTTAGTTAAACTGAAAATAGATATGTGTCACAATTACGCCGAAATGATCTTTTTTTTTTTTTTTTTTTTTTGTTATTTCATTAAGTAAAAACTAAGTTGCTCGGTTAAGGAATTTTAAATGAGGTCGCAAAAGCCCGGCCTTAGAAACTAAAATCTTACCATAAACTCCTTAACAATGTTATTCTCAGTTTTCTCATTAGCATTGCTATTAAAAAGAGATGAATGGTTCCACACAGAATCTCGCTGAAGTAATATTTCATCGGAGTTTAATTTAACGTCGTGAATTTGTATGCATTTTATTGGGCCGTCCATTTTTTTTACTACTTCAAGTTGCCCGGATCCAGGTCGAAGCTTTTGAATTTCAATACTCTGTTCGAACGGAATTTGTTCGCAGCTCCTGGAGTTCATTACGCCCGATTTAATTCTGCCGAGAACAGCATCGTAACCGGGTTGTAACCCATAAATACCGTTTGCGGCCTGCAAAGATAATAAATTTGTTTCATAGATCAAAGAAATGCAAGCATGATAGCTTTAATTTATAGCTTGGATACTCTAAAACGTGAACACTAAAGCTGACGTTTGTCCAAAAAATGTGACCACAACTTTCTTGTTTATCTTTATTTTAGGCAAATACATGAATATAAGCAATAAAAAACCAATATAGTACATTAGGCTGGGTCGATTTGTTTGGCCGAAAATTTGTCGATATTGTGCCATCTATTTTTCGATAGCTTTGGCATAAAGAAAAAGATTTCCACTATGACATATCAAAAAAAAAAAAAACCAGTTGAGAAGTCAACAAAAGTTTAACACATTTACTGCAGCTCTAGAGAGGGGAGTTTAAGGATGGCGTTATCTGTTTATCGATAACGTTAAAAAGATAAAATTACATAAAATATGTAATTCTTGCGTCAGCGGATCCATTTTTTAAATATTTTTTTGGATGATGCACGAAACAACAAATTTGCAAAAAAAAAAAAAAAAAAAAAGTCCTAAGGCGTAGAAGTGTAGCAATATTTTTTCATTATTCCTTAAAAGTATTAGGAACTGCACCTCTGCAGAATCCTCTGGCAAGTGATGGATCCCTTTCAAATTGAGTGGGATTTGATTAAGCTTCTTTACGTATTTCAATCAATTGAATTGTCAGTATATTTAAATTAAATTAAATTAAATTGTTTTCCTTCTCTTGTTTGCTTATTTTCACTTCTATAATTTATTTTATTTTAAATATTTTATTTGAACGCCACAAAAATACCAATTTAAAAAAAAAACAGTTACTAGCAACATCAATGTTAAATGCATTTTTTAGCATTTTGCTTGCAGACAACACAACACCTAAAATGCCGCCGACAAGCCAACGGAATTGCCGTTGGCTTGTCGGCAACATCAGTGCTAAATTTTCTTGCAGAATACCAAACATTTGCAGAACGATTTCGATAATTCACAATACTGCCAACAAGAATACAGATTTGCAATAAAAGGGGGAAAAATTATGTCGTCTTGTGTCGGCGCCGACAAGCAGAATAAGGGCGATTGAAATATACGTTACGGTGGAACTTTTATTTCTTTGTGCCAAAGGATTTCACAAGAGCATATTTCTAAATAAAATCAAGATCTTAAGCAACCAAGAGAAATGTGTGAAAACTTTGATAAATAATATAAAGTATGTGTGCGATTACGCAATTAAATTAAAACATGTGGGGCACATATGACTTGTGTTATACGCTACATGTAATTCAATCTCTTCAAAGTATAGTAATAATAACGTGAGCTCAATAAATATTTTAAGTTCTGTTTGCGAAAAATTTTTCAAAAACCGCAAAAACAATAATATTCAAAAAAACTACAGCGCACCATAAAACTTTGAGAAGAGTATTTGGTTTAACAAAGCAAAAAAATAATCTTTAATTTTAAGGCAATATTTAAGAGTAGATAACATACCTGCACACACATATTTGCATGGCACATCAGCCTTCCATTTTCGAAACGCCAAGTTTGTGTTGTCGCTCTTTGATTATTTTGTGGTCGCACAACCAGTCGCGTGTAGTCAGAAGGGTTGGGCGGTTTTTCAAGATCTAATACAAGGCGAGGTGTTTTATGCGTCGGCTTGCAAAACTCCGTTGGCGGTGATGAGCCTTCGTGTTCTAATTGTCCGTAAGAATTCATTAGCCACAGTTGTGTGCGATCTCCTGTTCGCTTTCTAGTTATTATAACTCGTTTGTCTTTTACACCCAAAACAAGCTGTTGACCTTCTACCCCAACAATGTGGGTGTCGTCTTCCGACAAAATACATCGAAATGTTTCTTTAAAAGCAATATATATAAAATTTGCGTAGGTTATGCTTTTAGATAGATTATTTTTAACGATTGAAAACTCTGTGAAATTTCCACCAGGAGCTTCTAAAACGAGTAACTGGAGTCCCAAGGGATCATCTAATACGTAGGCTAAAGATGATTGTGGCTTAACATTAGTTCTCCAGTACGGTATCACGCCTTTTTGCGAAAAGTAAATGGAAACTTCAGAATAATTATCAATCCTAATTGGTGGTGGCAAATTGTAAGCATCAGTAAAGTGCAAAATATATGTTCCTCCATGCAATACCACTTCTAGGCGTAAAAAAACCATTTCGCCCACATCGTTTCTCACATTTATATAAACACTCTTTGGTTCGTTGACGGGTAACCCACAAGACCAATGCGAAAAATTTTCATCGGCAACTCTTACGCACAACAAAGGTTCCTGCTCGCAATTAGACCAATGAAATGGAAAGTTGCTTCCTGGCAAAGCATTTATGACTTTGTCTTTAGAAATGATTTCCTATGAAAAAAGATTTACTTTACTTTCACAAGTCTATAATTATGCTTAAATAAGTATTATTAAAAAAAAATTATGTCCATATGTCATATGCTTTCATGTGAATAAATTTAATTAATTACTTCTTGCAAGAAATTGTATATATTTTACAAGAAAAATACATACAGATTGCGAAAAGGCCGATTAAAACTTTTTACATTGAAAAATTGTACAGTGAATTAAGCGTTCTTGTATTATTAATAAAAACTTTTCCTCTATTATGAATTTAGGAATAAACTTTATTATTATATTACTTTCTTCGAGAAAAAAAAAAGAATTAATGTATCTAATAATCAAAAGTCTCTATCTTGAAAAACGCAATTGTTCAGTAGAACAAAAAAGAACGCAATTTAGTTCTGACCTGAGTTGAAAGTAAATTGGGTGCTGATGATCGTTGTGGCTAACGTGAAACAGCCGCGGTATGTCCCCCAGCTAATAAACCTCCAAATTTACTTTTCTCGTCTTCTTTAAAAACGTTGATCAGTGCATTTTATCACAAATAAAATATTTGTTTCTCCGGATGCATACGTTTTACGTATGTATGCAATAAACGTTCAATAAATCGTTTATCTTTTATACATACCATTTCCCTTATGTCGCACTTTTGAGCAAACTCCAGTCTATATTTACTTCTGTTATAGAGTTGAAAACGAGGAGTAAGTGTAATAAATGTTGTGCAGGAATATAAATTTGTGCCTCTTTGAACATTGACGCCAATTACATAAATGGCTTTCGACTTCTCTGTCATCACCTCGCGAGAGTACGTTTCCTTGTTTACTCCAAAGCTTTTGCACCACTGAAATCAAAATAGAAAACAAGTGTAAAAATTTATTTTCCACACAATGCAATTTTTTCACAAATTTGAAGTAAAAATCTAATTCATCAAAATATAATGTCTTGATATGGATTTTTCGACCTTTATTGCTTATTAATTTCTTAATTAATGTTTAGCACTTCTATATTTTCAAAAACATTTCGATCGATACTGCCCTGTGATCGAAATATTTAAATGTCGAATTTTCCGGATATACTACAAAAGTGACCTCAAACTTGATTTAATTAACTTAAGAAATTAAAATGTCATTTCCACTTTTTTAACTGCTATTTCTTTTTTAATGGAGAAAAAAAATTGATATTGACAAAAACGAAAGCTCACCAATAGGGTAATTTAAATTATATGTATGTATGTATGTATGTATGTATATACTTTTATACGCAGACTTTCTTAATACTTCTGTAATATCGTTGTCCTGTTCTTTTCTTAACTATTCAAAATTGATATTATGTTGTATATGTCTGTACATACATACATATGTATGTACATCATCTACTTCAGGTGGTCTTGAATGGGTGTCTGCAACGATATTGTAAATTGTTCTGATCACCCCACATGTCCTGTTTCTCTAAGTGATCTCGCGGTTTTCAATTGAAATATGTATGTATATAAGTTAAAGGTTTGTGATCCGCTATTTTTTTTTTAAAGTCGAAAAAGATGTCGGAACTTTTGCAGAGATATACATCAATAACTTTTCCAGCTGTATTTTTTTTTTTCAATAAACTATCGGTTCCCAACTTATGTTATTCAAATGCTGAAACCCCCATATCCTGCCACTAGATATGAGGCATCTACAGTTAATGAAATTGCAGGATGTCTTTTGTAGTGATAGCAATAGCTCGCTTTCTTCTGATTCATCAGTCTACTGTATACAATTTGATGCAGGTTTAATAACTTCTGTTGCTATGTTATGTAAAGGATTAGGACCTATTATGCGTTCCCTCGAAAGTTTTCTAATATATTTTCATGTGAGATGACTTGAAAAATCTATTACTTCTTGGTCGAAAATGAATTCGCATGGTTTTATATCTAAATCATACTTTTCTAGCTGTTCAAATATCGGTTTTAGATAAAAACCAAGTCGAGTCTTATAAACTTGTGAAAGGATTGGTCACTGCTCATGAAGATAAAATACTTTTCTGATATTTTTAAAAATTCAACGAGACAACTAAGTTGGTACAACTGCCACCTGGTGTCTTCAGATCTCATTCAGTTCTAATTATAAGTATTAATTAAAAGATTGATGGAAAGAGCCTTGTGGCATTTAATTTAAAGGTCTTGTTTGGAATTTAGGCAAACTCGAAGCTGCAGCCTGAGAGGATAATTCAAACTTATATTATTTAAATTTAAAGTTTGTTAGATCTTACCTTATTATTATCCCCAAAACATTTTCCCAGACGAAACTCAATGAAAGGTAAGCCTTCCTGATCAGAGAACGAAAACATAAGGGGAGAGACTTCCCTTGCGTTTTCATGTTCATCGAATTGTCCAGATGCAATATGATTTGAGCACTCTTGCCTAAATACGAGTGGAAGACCAGTTTTGTTAATGAGCCAAATTGGAACACCAATAAATATTTCCATTCCTTTTCCTTGATGTGCTTGTATCGATATTCGCAGCAGCAGTTCTCTGTTAAAAACATCCACCAATTTCAGCTTCGGCTCTACTATGCCGGTGTGGCCCAGAGGTATCTTGAGTCGACCAGATAGTTTGTAATTGTCTAGAGAAATGCTGAGGTAAAATGATTCCTTAATGTCAATTGAATGAATCTCTACTTCTTCAGACTTGTTTAGTCTACCTTCCGCGTGACCCGCAATTTTAAAAAGTAAATCGCAGCACAACAGATTTTTTAGTTTAAGTGGAGGTATAATAGTTATAGTGTGTCCCGGCATTGGAATAGTTTCCCTTACAGAAAACTTGTCTCTTTTTATCTCTGCCAGGACATGAAATGGTACTTTATTTGCTGCAAAACATGAGTGGATACCCTGAACACAGTCACTTGAAATACAATTTGTCCAATGTATCGCTCGTGGACAAAATCCATTATCATCTATGTCATTCGAGTTTGCCACTGCATGCGGCCTTAAATAAATGGAAGCATCTATAAACCGTAATGGTATCGTTAATTTTTCCAATGGCTTCATTGTCATTAGCATTGATTCCTTTTCGAGCTTTGGCTTCAAGCGCAACAAAAGTGTGCTCACAGTTTTATTGACAACATTTAATGCAGAACGCACTGTAATAAGTTTCTGTGCTGAGCCCATAAGGGATATTTCGAAAACAATTCGATTCTTCTTGTTATATTGCATATCTTGGCTAGCATAACGGAAAAAGGTTCCAACTTTATCAATAGAAATTGGTCCAATTAACGTCCAACCGTGAATTTGAACAAGTATTTGATGCATGTTTAACTTATGCGAATCCAAATGCCGTAGTTTATTTTGGGGACCAAAGTCGAACGAGATAATCTTTTCGGATTCGGCAGATATCCAATTGCTCATAAGATCCTGCTGTGTTACTTCAGTACGTGTAATGCCACCAGCATGCGAATAGAATGTTTTAAATATTAGCGGCTCACCAGTTAGATTTTTTAAAGCAAATGGAACAAATGGAAGCCTCCTTCGAATATTAGAATTGAGTCCTGCTCGTTTCAAGTAATCTTCAGTCCAATTTTTATGTACCAAATCACATAACTCGAGAAGTGTCGATGTTACATTTAGTTTGAAGACTTGCATACTACTCGTTTGTATCGATAAGGAACTTTTTTGGCCTACTGAGCTTTTTGAGTATTTCCAAAGTGCTGTAAAATTCCATGGTTCGATTGCTGGCTCCCAGCCACTCAAACGACGATTGTAGTAATCACATGCTATTGCGGAATCAATTTCACCTTCATAAAACGTTATGGTGGCTTCATCTTTCCTCTGAATTTTTTGTGTAAATTTTAATTTTGAAAAGGAAACTTCTAACAGAGGTACATCTGCATCTAAGCAATCGTCAATTATGCAGACAGAAATAGAGTTTGCATTTAGGGTAATGCTGTTAACTTCCAGTGCAGGCACCGAGTTCTTGTTCTTCTGTTGCGTTAACCATATGGCGGCCTCGTTTATATTAAAGGAGTTAACCTCCATTGCCTGCCAACATTCAAAGTGTTTGAAGCCCATTGCCACTAAGGGCGCTATTTTTTCAAAATCGTTTCGATGACCGGTGCTTTTCAGGGCTTTCTTGTGTGTTGGTATGGATTGCATTATGCGAGAAAATAGCATGGCATCATTATAAGATACCCGCAAAAAAACTTTGTTTTGTATTTGAACTTGAAAGCTGTTACTACGTAGCTCCATATTGAGAGTGAAAGGATCAATAATCGATTGCGAACTTTCACTTTCAGATCCCAAAATACAAGAAAATATTTCCAGGTGATTTATATCTATCGAAATGGGGTTGAATGTTTTATTGGGTTTGTAAGAAAAAACTGTTGTACTTTTCAGTATAATGGCGTCGGTATCAGTTCGATCATTGTTCTCAATAAATACAATTTCGGAGTTTGTTATATTTAACACGAATTCCCACATAGACTGCGTTTTTGTGCTCGTATATGGCTTAAATGTTTCTTGTGGAGTTAAGTTTATCGTCCTTTTATGCAACGGCTCAGTTGCATCAAGTGATATGACAAAATCTTCCTCCAAAAAGCTTTTCAGTTTTTGCAAGTAGTCTGTTATGGCCATTATTCTCATATTATTTAAAAGGACAGTGTATTTGGACATATCATTTCGATTGCGGCAATGTACTTCAGCTTGGACTAAACTTTTTGAAGTGCTTTGGACTGATGGCTTTAAAATGTACTTAAAAATATTCTTTCTTGTGGAATCCAAGAAGTGTTCCCTTACATCCATAACAAGAATTTCGCTCGATATCAAATCAATGTCTTGCGAACCATCACTAAACGAGTCTATCTCTAAGGATGACTTTATAAACTTTATGCAGGCGAATGCAGAATCCAAGTTGTGATTGGGGTGCTCTCCTGGTTCTGCTAAGCATACCGTCACATTTTCCAGAAGAAAACTCAGCGATAAAGTATTCCAAATGTATTGGCTGTGTTTGATTGCATTCGCTTTTGTAATAAGGCAAAGCTTTTCGATCGATTCGCTTAGGTTACCCTGGAAGCTGTAAAAAACATCATCAATCGATTCTCCCAAGTTGTAGTTCAAAAATCCTCGAATAAGTTTGTACTGTTGCAGATTGACAAGACCATGAAGTTCAGAAAGCGTTCCTTCCACTTTCACATCGGGAATATTATGACTTATGTCTGAATCAGTGTTCCTGATAACATTCAACTTTAGACGGCATTTTTCTTTGAAAAATGTTTTACCCAACCTTACAGTAATCAAACTACCAACGCACAACACATTACTACTTCTGTTACAAATTGGACTATTTTGATTATTATCACGTTCACCAGTCAGGAAATTGATATTTACGAGATCAATATTCATCAATTCAACGATCTCATTGATCGTTTTCGTGTCAGCATGGTTTTCATTGTTTGAATAAAAGTCTTTTGCGTAATGAAAGCTGTTAACCAGTTTCAATTTTCCCAGGTCAGCTATTAGCACATGATTGCTTTTATATGAAACTGGAAGTAAAATAATTGGCGATTCGGCATGTATTTCTAAGCCAATTTTCACATTCTGCATTCTTCGATTTCTCGTCTCAGGTTTCTTTATTCGTTGCATAACTGGCTGAAATGTACATGCAATGTTTATAATCGTCTTTCATTAAATGGTATTTATTGGGTTTTAACAAGGTACTGCCAACGGATTTTTGAAAAGGCTTCTTCAAAACATATACATATGTATGTATGTATGTACATATATGGCAAATAAGCTGGAATTTTAGAAAATTTTTATAAATCTACAAAACTAAATTTGTTGCAGTTGGACACGAGTTTTTAATTGTTATAAAATGTAAGCGCTTTTACTTTTTACATCAAGTTGGAAATGACGCTGAGTTCCAAAATTCACTACTTGTTGTTTTTTTTTTTTTTTTTTTTTTCAATTATGAAACATTGACTTGTGCCCGATACCACCACGCTGCAACAGATAAAAGCCTCCTTTTTCACTTTTGAAGCATGATCAATGTTTGTTTGAGCGAGCTCCCAAACTACATCTTTCTTCGTATTGTCTACTGGGAGAGAGAGAGAGAGAGAGAGAGAGACTAATTTCCTGTATGAAGGAGAAGAGAACTGCGAAAATTATTTTTGAATAATTTGCTTTGATGGAGCAGTGTAAGAATGCAGCAAAAAGTCACAGTTTGAAAGGCAATGAAGATTTAAGTTTTATTTTTAAATTATATTTGAAAGTTCACAAACAAACGCTTTTAATTTGCAGACAATTTGTATCTTTCGTGCAGTATTTAGTTACAAAAACCACTTTGTGCAAACTAAATATATATTTTTTTTTCCTGGAATTGGATCTGAAAATGCAAACATTCACATCATCACCTCAAACTCTAACGAGCTGAAATAAATTTTAGTTATTTTCAGAAGCAAAAAATCTGTACAAAAACCATGTATTGTAATGTATTGTTTTTGGTAATTGTTTGAAGTTTTCTTTGTCACAGGTGGGCCAAAGAAGTCATCCGATGTTGTTGGGCTTTCAGAATATCAGTTGTAAATCACGCAGTGTGTGCCGTTACTCCATTCTGTTGGAGCCACATGTCCTCCAGACCTAATTCGTTCAATTGCAGCAGAGAAACTCGGGTAACATGGCCCTACAACGCTTTGTCGTTTGACCAGAGGAGTCCCCGAAAAAAAATGGTCCGATTACTCCTCCAACGCGAACAGCGCACCATTCAGTCACTTTGAGCGGATGTAATGCCTTCTCGTGCATCACTCGTGAATTTTCAGTGCCCCAGAAGCGATAGTTTTGCTTGTTCACGTACCTGTTGAGGTGGAAATGAGCTTCATCGCTCGTTATGATTATTCCACACTCTAGGGGAGTGTATCGCTCCATGGCTTTTTTACTTATGTATATTCCACAGCTGTCTACTTCACAAATGTAAAAACAGATTTGACATTGAATGCCATTTTCAAAAATAATAGGGTGATTTCTTTTGGCCCACCTTGTAGTATAGAAACTTTGAACGTGGGCGTGTAAGAATGTGCGCGAATAGGGCTTTTGTTTAATCGCAGGTTTTCGTAGTCGTAATTTGATTTTGTACTTTTAACAAAAAAACATTTTAGGTAATGAAATCAAAAATTCCATCGATTCAGCAACTAGACGAGCCACAAGTCGGCTTCATTGTCTGCATTGAGTTGCAGAACAGAAACATACTGCCTGGATAATTGAAAGCTACGATTCGAATTCCATTCTGCATATATAATTACAAATAGTTTACCTTCCTTTACACAGCTGTATTAACAAAATGAAGTACATACATACATATGCATATAGGTTTTTGGGCTTGATATCACCTAGCTTTTTATTTTATCTTATTTTGAATTGCTGATATTTTTTTTTTTTTTTTTTGCATAAAATCGTATGTACGCATTTTCGAATTCCATAGTACGTACTTACCTTTACAAAAATTCGTGCAGGACCATATTTATTTATGTATGTATGTACATATGTATTTTTTTATCTTACCGACTGCAGTTGCAACAGTTCTGTCATAAACATATGAAGCTCCACAATAAATCTTTTGGTGTGCACATATTTAACTGACGACATAAAAATAACCAAATTTGCGTCCTTTTCGAGCGGATTCAAGGTTTTAGATTGGCTGGCATCATGAGAGCTTTTCCTACAAATCGTTGGTTTCATGTAGAAAGGCGCTAACTCGAATATTTCCAATCTCGTATTTTTTGCAGATTTTGATTAATTGAATGATTTTATATTGAAAAATGCAAGAAACCCGAGATTGAAAAAATTCGAGCTAGAGCCGAAGAAATATAAAATAATTAGTGTATCAAGAGTACCATTAGACTGCGTATAAATATTTGAACATGAAGAAGTAATGTGCCATACATAATATAACTACATATGAATTCTAACTTCAAAATAAAAATGAAACGGATTTTTGGTAGTGTGTTAACGAAGCCTGCAGAGCTCTATTAACACGACTATATACAATTTAACACTATTTTTTGACAACATTCTTTTCAATGATAGTTTTTCAAGTTTTGAGCAAATTGATTGTGATAAAACTAAAAAAAGTTAAATTGTAATAAGTCTTACCTTTTATATGTAAAGCTCAGTGCCTCTGATCCGGATGTGCAGAACCTTTCTTTGTATAAGCAGCCGTACGGCGTTAGGTCGAATAGAGAAACTGAGCCCAACCTACCATCTAGAGACTCGATTTCGTTTGTCGAACTTATGTGCAAAATGACACACGAAATGTTGGCCTTAGACAACTCAGATTCGTTTTTAACCAAAATCAGATTAAGAGATCGTATTGAAATTTGTAAATTTGTTTTTGATGCTGGTGAACCTAGAGAAAAATAAAATACATAAGAAAACTATTGGTTAGAGCAATTATTTATATCTCTATGATCAAAAAGGAGACAGCCGAAAACTGTTACAAAAAGGAAAGAGTTGCCAAGAAGAACATAACCTGCTATATTTGAAATTTGACATTTTGTTATGTGTATAACATTTCAGATATCTTGTTTGCAAACAAATCGAATGTTTGTGATCGTTTGATGAAAGCGCACGTTTGATGAATGAGCTTAACATAGTATATTTAAAATAAATAAAGTCGTAATAATAAATTTCTCATAGGCCTTGTTGTGCTGTTAATGTTTGACGGAAAACAGAGACCGTCTGTATAGCCGAGGTCTTGAAATGCTCAAGAGGTTGCGTTAACTGTTGGTGACTTTATAGTGCTGAAGGCATCTACTATATACCTACATACACTGGAAGTTAAAAAGACAAATCAACAGCAGTTAATTCAGGCTTATGCAACTTTGTTTTTTCATGTTTTATTTTTTCGTTATTATTATTATTATTTTTTTTTTTCTTAATCACTATATAAAATCAAATAATCACAATGTTAGTTCGTATTTTGGCATCAGTTTACAAAGGGAAATATTGAACTAAAGACAAATGGATGTTAATTATTATTTAATAATATTTGTACTTACTTTTGCAAGATTTATGTGCGGTTGGCTCTTTCACCTTCTGCGATGTATTTGTAATAAGTCCAAAGAAATCAAACACCACAAACCATTTATCAGTAGATATTATTAAATTAAGACTATTAAAATCAATGGAAGCTTTTGTTTCAATTGGTTTGTTTTTGGCGACAGTTTTATTTCTGACAGATTTATAAATAACCAAATTCGTCTTCATTCTTTCATTTATTTCCACGTCCAACTTGCCTACATTTTTCTTGTTGAGACTTTGTAAGTTAGTTAAAGAGTTGTCGTTTAAATTCGATGGTATTGATAAGCTATTGTTGAAGATTTCAGATGTTTTGCAATTAGACAAGTTTGGACAGGATGTGGAAAGATTACTCCCTAAGAAGTGTTTGCTGCTTTCAAAATCAGTGGAGGAGTCTACCATATGTTTATATTTTGAATTGGCAGGACAATTTAAATCTTCCATAACAACAGACCGCAATAGAACTTGACATTCTCGTTCTTTTGCGAGGTCGCAATAATAAAAACTAAACTCTTGGAATTTTATGTGTATAACTGAGCTATTCCGTTCATTTTTTAGATCCAGCTTTAACACAGGCACGGAAAACTGGAAGCTAATTTTGTCAAAGCTATTGCTTTTTGGTGAACTAAGCATTACATCGTCTTCAAAATTCGTTGCATCTGCTTTTTCTTCAGGTATTTCTTCCAATAGTGTTATATCTGTTGAATAAGAAATGGAGTCTCTAAGCTGCTCATATTGTGTGCGCGTTAAGCTAATGTTAAAGCTCTCCGTTACACTTCCATTTATCTGCATATTAAAATATCATATTTTTAAAATTACTTTTCTTTGCACAAATAATAAATCACATCACATGTTTGTACTTCATGACATATCATTGCAAAATTGTCAAGCCATTTTCTATCTAGACGATGTGTACATTAGGGTGGGCCGATTTAGCAATCGATACTGTGTCACCGATTTGTCGATAGCTTTTGGTCTGAGGGAAAGAAGTTCCACTACGACACATCAAAAAATAAAATCCTTTTCGAGGTGTCAGATTTTATTTATTTATTTTTTTTTTTTTTTTTTTTTTTTTTGTATTTTTGTGTGGGACCTTCATAAGGTGGTATTGCACAGTCTCGGCGCGTTCGAAAAGAATATTAGGAAGAGAAATTATTAAGGGTTGGTCATACATTTGATTCCGCTGAATTTTCCCCCATCACATTAACTTGCCCCAGGGTACCCTCAATAACTTCTTCTCCCCCAATAGATTTTTTCGAGCGTGCCGGCGCCATACAACACCACCTTAGGGAGTTCAGTCACAAAAGTGCCGGTAGCACAATATCGACAACTGTTTGTGCATACAAATCGACCCGGCCCAGTGTCCATAGTAGAACATGCATATATGAACATATATGTACATAAATATTAAGACATTCTAAATACATACCGTAAGCGTTTGATCTGTTTCCAACGAAATTCCACCACCTGCTTTGCATTCATGTTTACATTCAAATAATAGTGCAGTATCATGTAAAATAGCGGCTGCTTCATTTTGATGGGAGTTTATTTTGTTGCTCGATCTCAGATCTTTTCTTCTGACATTATTCAAAGAATAGAGATTTACATTTCTAATATCTACGAAGTATGTATCTTTCGTTAACACTTCCTGGCCATCGTTACAGCTCTCATGGGTATTAAAAATAGTAATTTTGCCCAAATTTGCTACCAGAACCTCTTCGTGTTCAGAAGATCTTGGCAAAACTAACACGGGTGTGCTGAGAACAACATCAAGTCTGAGAAGCAAACAAGAATATATGTGTGTATGTATGTATATTTATGTATGCAATTTTTAGCGTTTATTTGAAAATCCAAAATGTGAACTAGTAAGTTGTTCGGTATTAAAATCTTCCACTAATATTGTTGTTGAATAATTTTGATTTTGATGTAAATATTGACGATTGTATGTACATATGTATATATCTATGTATGTGTGTGGATATATGTAAATTCTAATTTAATTTCGTTTCAATTTTGACGCCAACAATAGTTACTGGAAAAAACGCGTTGATGAGATATACATACATACATATGTACATATATTTACATACATATGTATGTATGTATGTATATAGAAAACAAAAACAAAATTACAATAAATTGTTTTTGTGTTTCATAAAAATTATTGAGTTTACTAGTGAGACCGATACACGTTCGGCGTCATCTGAGTTTTAGTTTCTTTACGTGTTTATAAAGAAACAGCTTTGAAATGTTAAATGATATGGACCTTTATACGCACTTTTTTAATAAGCCCAGCAAATTTATTGGATTTTCAATATAAAATGCGGTAAATTCAAACTTGGCTCTAAATTTGAGGTAAATAATATTAGAAACAAAAAAGTTTCTGTCACATCAAAATTTTTTAACAATTGCATACAATTTATACTTACGATATGTCTTTCGTTTTATTATTGTTGGCAGAACTAATGTGATGTACAAATCCTTTGGCCATGTGGGTCGCTTTATAACGAATGGATTTAACAAAACTCCTGGAAAAAAAAAATAAAACAAGTTTGAAAAAACCAACACCAGTTTATTTGCTAGTTAATAAATATTTAATGTAAGTTGTTGCACAAAGAAGTTTCTTTTCTATAACAAAATGAAGTTTTTTGTGTCACAAAAGCAGGCGATTAATCAGGTATAAGAAAAAAGTATTTGAGTGAGAATGAACTAAAATTCTTAACCACGCACAAAAGGCTCTTAAACGTCAAAGAAGAAATTATAGGTGTTAAAATTCGATAGTGGGGTTCCACAAGGCTCTCCGTTGCCATTTATGCAAACTCTTTAAACAATGTTTTAGGTAAATTGCTATTAAATTTTAGTTGGCGTGATCATTTTAGCCGAAAAACAAGAAACTACTTTTCAATACTTTTTTCAAATCTTTTTTAACTTAGCATACGTAAATGTATAAATATGACTTCTTTTTCTTGTGCAAATTTTACTTTTGTTTATTTTAAAATTAACTTTTACGCCTTCTAGTTAAACACAGTTAAACACTTGACACCCTACTTTAGGTATGCCAGTTAAAGCTTGAAAAACGGTAAACATACTTACGTAAAATATTGTTCAAATTCCTTAGCACACAGATATATTTCTTCGATAAATTTTGGACAGTGCGTATACCAAACAGATGCCATTCTCATGTTAACAAGGATTTTGGAGTTTTGGAACTGAGATATTTGAAAACTTATGGCGTTTTTGTTGTGAGGCTTATCGTCACACATTCCATATGTTTCATACGTAAGTGAATACAGTGTATCATTATTATATAGATGTGGACGATCTCTTACAGGATCTATTCCTACAGAAAATATTCTCTGGTGGCACAAAGTTTCGGAAGTGACGTCTATAAACTGGATGCCACCTAATGCGCCTGATACACATGCATCATTACCAAGCTCCGCATGTATCTTGGCTTCACTGAATGTGAGAGTACCAACTTTACAGCCTATGTTCCTGTCTTTAATTTTTGACCTTCTTAATAGCAAAATGTTTAGACGATGAAAATCAAAATTTATTTCAGCCTTAACAGGATCAACCAGAATTGGTTGGTCTCTTGGTTCAAACGCTTCTGTTGCCTCGTCTTTTCTCTTCACACTGCTTTGAAATCGTTTATAATTATCACATATTCTTTTTCCAAGTCCAAGAAGTTCCACAATCGTTTCTTGATTGGCTAAAAATACATATGAAAAGACGTGTGTTTATGTTTTAATTAGTATGCCTCTACATATTTCTTTTACAATTATACATACCAATGACGTCCAAATTGTTAAAAGTTATGTTGGCCATGATAAGTGGTTCTGCAGTATCAGAATGTTCGATGGCATTAATTTCAATCGTTATTAAAGCACCATCAGAGTTGGAGCCAAAGGCGTTTCCTGTTCATAAAAAAGAAAATGTTAGAACTATATAAAATTGCAGTAGTTTACTTAAGTAATTTACGTTTTTTGAAGGGATGACTTAAAAGTTACCTGATTGTAAGCTGCTGACAGCTTTATTTAAAATCTGAGTACTTGATGGCCCTTGAAACTCTATAGCACCAGAAGATTCTGGAGAAATAGGGGAACAATGTTCACTCTGTTTAAAACTGCCAGATATGTTATCCATTCTAGAAATAAAAACAAAATCATTATGTGGGTGCATTTATGGCAATAATACAAATGCGCATCATAAAGGCTAAGGAAACAAGTACTGTCAGCACTAAATCGGCAAACTCGTTAAAATTTCTTTAAGTTAAAAAACTGTTTATAAATACGATTTTTTTCGAAAGTATTTACTTTAACAATTAAAATGATTTTTAGCTGAAATTCAACTGAAAATTACATAAAGTATACGTAAACTTAAACTCAATGGCACTTTGCTGCATGGTTACCTACCAAGTAACCTCTTAGAATTATTTAAAAATTATGAAAGAATATTTTTAAACATATTACGTTTTAAATAGTGTTATGTTGGGTTTTGATTCAAATTTATTTTTGGCAATCACCTGACATTAGGATGCCGTGCAACAATATTACGAAATTTACACTTTAACTCCAGCTGCCTCGAATACTATAACAACTTGTGTTTTTCATTTGAGTGGTACATGAAATTACATGATATAATTGTGAATGAACGCGCAGAATAGCGAGACAACAAAAAAGTAAAACAATAATTCACTTACACATGCCTTTAGCTAAAAGTGAAACTTACTCAAAACTCCGATGACTTGCTACCAATATTTCAAAATCATGGCCAAAAGATTGAATGGCATCTACCAGTAAGAAGCCATGTACACCCATGTTAATATTTATTTCACCGTTTTGTTTGCATATACCTGCCCGTGCTCCAATAATTTGAGCTTCTGCAATACTTTTTTCACTTGACTGAACTTCTAAGATCATCTGATCTATGACAAATTGAAATACAATAGCAGTCGAGTATGTGTTTACACCGTGATGCTCATCTAAGATTTCTTTGTCACATGGCAAGTCGTTTGGGTTTGTATCTGCTAGTGACGTTTGATCATTTATACCGAATTTTATTCCGTTGAAAATTCGAAAACTTTCAGCTATTTTTTGTTCATTTATATGTGCCACAATTTTGTTCAAATTTCCAAAAATTTTTATGGCAGGATATTCAGGTTCCGATGTATTAATAAGGCGTCGTTCGAGCTGAATAGAAATATTAAATTTATCAATTAAATGAAAACTGGAGGAGGTTTTGGAACACGCCAGTGTACACTCCCGATTTTTACATATAAGCACTTGCATATCCGTTAGGTTAATTATGTACTTGTCGTACATTTCACTCTGCAAACTGTTTTCTAATCCAGTATCTTTGTTTATCACAATCTTTGAATAAGTTGATGCTTCTTGGGTTGCATTTGATTTAGATGTGGGCGATTGCTGGTCTTGATAATCAGAAGGGCTTATTTTTGAACCTGGTGGTGTTGAGCACGGCGTCATAAAGAGTTCATCTTCGCTCTCATCATCCAATGGAATAAGACTCTCAGTAGCTCTTTGATTCTTAAGTAGTTGAAATCGGCCTAAATCTAATACAAACACGAACGTATTTTCCTCCTCTAAGTTTTCTACGAATATTATTCTTGGAGCTGAAATGTTTACTTCGAAAGACCACTTCTTCTTATAATCCTAATTAAATAGAAAAGATTAGAATAATTGTTATAGTTGTTGGACATAACGCGTAGACACTATTACCTTTTGGCCAATAAGAACTCTCCTCCAATTCTTTAGGAATTTTAATCGGGTGTTGAATTGTCTTTTAGAGATAGGAAAATCATCTTTTTTTAGATTTTTGAGCGATTTTGTAAAAAAACTTATAGTTCTTTTGTATGTAATTTCTGAATACACAACATCCAGACTTTTTGAATTTATTGTCAACCTGTAATCTGACTGATGCTCGGAGGGACCTTTTTCATACTGCAGCTGAAACCACGGTTCTTTGTCGTTGAAATCACAACTCATGTTTTGATTATTTTGTATTTGGGGTCTTATTATGAACGGAAATTCCGTCAGTTCAGTAAATTTGTCTTTTAAAGTAACATAGCCCAATGATATTCCAATCCGATAAGAACTTAATTTGGGTTTCAGTTCCAAAAACAAAGTAAGATTCTGTAACTCTAACTCTAAGGCAATATCTTTCGTTCTCTGTCCAGATGTCAATGATACCTTCCCATATGATAGAGAAAAAGTGAAGTTTAGAAAAATCGCATCTCTATTGGGAAATGAGTCGTTTTCAATTGTTTCTTTGATTGCATTTAAAATATCATCCTCCATTTTTTCATAGAACTCATCATTTGCGGGCGAATTATTTCTGTACCAGCCAAGCCAATTTGGGAACCATTGAAATAGAATACCTTTACTTTGGTTGGCCTGTCTCAAAATTAGCTCTTTAGTAGATACATATCCGCAACTTATTTCTCTTAGAAATTTAAGTTCATCTAAAGGTCGATCATTTTCCATATCCATTTTAAATTGCCTCTCTTCCGCTGACAAATTTTCAGCCGGGTTAATTAGTAAGCGTATGTGCAAATTGATGTATCGTTTATTTTCCCTCATTATTTTCCATTTTTCATCACTTGAACGAAAACAAAATCCATGACATTTAGCTGCATGTTTCCACCAAAGTATTGCGTTATTTGTAATTCTGATAGTTGGTCTGCAAATTTTAAATGATCTCTTGAACTTAGTTTCTTGTAAGAAGGACACACATTTTAATATTGTCGTATACTGCCCCTGAAATGGAACAATACATTTTTACACAAATAAATTTTCGTTTTTAATTCGGGTTGGGTATTTTTCGCACGACTTATCGCCGGCAAATTATACAATACTTACAATACTAGTACAAGGATTACTTACTGCAGTTAGTTCTATTTTGAGTTCTGGTAAAATAACATCGCAACATACTCTTGGACGATTTTTGCTTCTAATAGACTTCTTACACCGTTCTCGTTTAAATTTTGCCATGGCAACAATTGGATTAACGACATAGTTATGGTCTTTTTCTTTGCATATATTATTTATGTTAACTAAGAGATCTTTAGAGTTAAAGTTAGAGCACATATTATTTTCACTTAGTTTATCCCAATAAAAACTTAAATCTTTCAATTCTAATAGTTTGAAGGAAACATTGTTAATGTTTTTGTTCTTTGATCCGGGTACCCAACTCTCATCACAAGTTTGAGCCGATATTGAATGAATTCTCATGCCAGCAGAAAATGGAGAGGTTGGCGAAGATAATTTGTCTTCGTAACGCAAATGAATATCTATAATTTTTAGCTCCAAGTTTTCTAAAATATTGGTGGCTAATGTTGTTCCATAGTTTAGCCAGCTTGAATATGATAATGAATAATAGCTCTCCTTGCTGCATCCATTTTCTAATCTCCAGCTGGCTTCTTTGGCGTCTAACACAGTTTGTTTGTAGCTGTAATCATCTTGTTTTTCTTTTTCATCATCCCACTCACTCAAATCTTTTGGCCCGAAGACACCATACACGCGTTCAATTACAATACACCACGGTGAAGTTCGAAATTGCCTAACAGGAATCTGCAACTTTATTTTTCCAATAATTCCAGAAATTGTTTCCACAGGAATTCCAAAAGATTTTAATGCATCTTTTCTTATGGGCACATTTTCAAGTTCCACTTCACCTGCAACGGAATTAAATTGTTATTGCTTTGAAGAGAACGTCAACTTTTTACAAAATCATACATACATACACATGTATGTATGTATGTACATACATAAATCATTATAACAGTCGTTTTGCGTATTATAAACCGTTTCCGTTTAACGGGCTGATTCACGACCGATGCGATGTTCTAAGAAAATAATGAAACTCGACTACCAGCAACAAGCCGATTAATTGAAAAACGGATCCAAATAAGAATTTAAGCAACGAAACTTTCATTTTTCTCTGATACGTCATAAAAGTGGTGAAATATTCAATAGCCTAAATTTATTTACATCATAGATGCAGGAAATTTTTCATCATGTATATACTCAACGGCGCAATATTTTTTCCAGTGTTTGAATTTTTCCCCAAACGTTCGATAATACCGTACTATTGGCCTAATATCAGTGGAAATATGTATATAACCGTGACTTTATGATAAAATACATTTTTAAATATAAACCAAAGGTTACTTTCGTACTTCACATGCATGTCAAATAAACAATAAAAACTATGCAAATACCAGTTGTTACCTGATACAAGTGCCACAGATAGCTGTGCTGGGTTGAAATCTTCTAGATATTTCCCAAGATACGTGTTCAATACCCACGTAATTAGTTCACTTATCATTTTTTTCAATCAAATTATTACTGTGTTTTTAATTCTTTTACTCCATACCAATTTTCAATGTTATGAAAAAATGCAACAAATTTGTTTTGATTATTTATGCGTAACTAAGTTGCATGAATTCGCTTACAAACAATTCAAAAACACAGGGCGATTAAAAGTATTTACGGCGAACACAAGGCGGCTATACGAAATTTTTACACAGAGGCCGGAAAAAATGCATTTCTGGCTATCTCAAGGTCCAACAGAAATTTACCCGCTAGGTTCCTGATTAAAATCAAAACCTGCTCGCTATTCACTAGTATATCGTTAGTCTCATATTTTTTTTGCACATCTCAATATTCGCCATTCAACAACCAGTTACATTTTTTTTTACAATAACCAGTTACATTTTTCTATTGTTTGAGTGACTGTCACGACAAAAACTGAGTACTGGAGGTTTGACTGGTAATACTTGTACGAAATATACGTAATTAAGAAATAACGTTTAAAGTGGAGGGATCCAAAAGGAAAAACCACTTTCTTTTATTTATATGGGTAACGTAAAACATATAAATGCTTAAAATTATCATAATTACTGGCTAGACACCTGCTGTGTAGAAGACAATTCTTATCGATGCAAAAAACGCCAAGATTGAAAAAAAAATTAGTTAGGGCCTTTACACATGTTGGCCCTTTCATACGATGAAATCAAATTTCAAAAACAAAAATTCTTTCACTTTTGCAAAACATACTTTATTCTCGATATTACGATTCTCAACAGCTCATGTTCAGAAAAACCATAAAATGTTTCTAAAAAAGGATTAATAATGGTAAAATTAAAACTTTAGTCACACTGCGACGAGTGCTTCTGTTCCATGTGTAGTTCCATCTTATGTACAGTTTTAAAACGCTTGTTACAATTCGGGTGTTGACAAGGATGATTGTTGCTTTTGCATTTCTCACTAAAAACGTGTGATTCGTATTTCTGCAGAGACCGAAATTCACAGGAACAATGTGGGCAAGCCTTAAGTCTTTCACCCATGTGGGCTGTTTCAATATGTTCTCGCAAAGTTCGTTTAGAATGAAATATTTTGTCACACAATATACAATTCCTTGCTTTCTCGTTAACTTGTTCTATACAAGCACTATTAGTGGTGACATTATAATCTTGTTCATCAACTGTTAAGTCCATGGGTGACTCTTCGCTTTTTAATAAAGATTTTTTGGGATTCCCAACAGTATTATCAAAAGCTTTGACCAATGATGAATTACCATCAATTTCAATGTTTGTAGAAACACATTTACGTTTTGTGGCAGGCGATTTTTTAATATGTTTTCCACCAGAAATCGGCGTTTCCCCGTTCTGTTTGCTTCTGTCAATTTTTACAGGTTGCCGTTCTACAGTTTCAGAAGCAGATTTATTAAGATCTCCAGTTTTTTTTGGAGTTTTGAGGCTAGCAGATTTCACATTTTTTTTCAAACGCTGCACAGCATTCCGCACTTTCTCAATAACCACATTTACGTGAACCAACTGAATAACACATGACTGGCATATGAGTACATCATTTGCTTTACGTGGGTCAAGCTGTAAAAACAAAGTTTTTGTTGGGTCAGATATTGCATTAAGCAACTTTATTCATTTTCCTTACTTCAACACCAGATATTTTCAAAATTATGTCCGGAATTTGTTTACCAAAATATTCTCCAGCTATCGGCACGTTTTCTGTATCAATAACTGCACAGATTTTACATCTTTTAGAAACAACCATCTTGGAAACTATCGCAACGCTACGCCATTTTCATTAGTACATTGCCACGAATTGCTTTGTAAAGGCGGCCGAACGGTAGATGTTATGCAGCGGCTGAGTTTTTCCAAGGCGAATTCAACTGAACGTCTTCACGCACCAAGGCAAGGCAGCTTGATACCAGGTAATCGCATAACTACAACAAACACAACAACAACAAACACCGCATGTATTTTGTTGGTAGAAAAACTGTTTATCTGTCATCCGTTTGTTCGCGTATGTGTGTTAGTGTTGTGTATTTTGACAGATAAACAGACCAAAAGCAGTAGTCAGCTGGGCTTGTAAGGCTACCTGATATTAAGCTGCCTTGCACCAAGGCTACCAACTCACAAAATGTGAACTTGGTAGCACAGGTGACTATTTTTTTGATTCTTGATTTAAGAAGCTCTTACATGTCAATTTTTTTTCTCTTGGTAATTAACAAGGCAGATTCAGACCAGGTAGGTACAGTAAAAACAGCAAAAAGTTAGAAAGTAAAGGGGGTCCCCATACAAGAAACCGTGAAAATTAGCAAATATACCTGTAACTTTTGAATCGTAAAATATAGAGACTTGAAATTTGCATAGGAGATGTGGTTACGTAGAATCTACAACAACAAACACCAAAACCAACAAAAAGTTAGGAAATAAAGTGTGCTCAAGGCGAATCAACGATACTTAATCACGGAATGTTCGGCTTAGGCTTTTAGTTTATTAATAATTCGATGTTGAAGTTGCGGAATATGAAAATACATGTTTCCATTACGAGTTGAATCACCCGCTTCGCTCTCTCAATTGTACATATTTATGAATTATACCGTTTACACGACTCGTCTATGTGCTTCGATTTGACTTTTGTTTTCAATAAGCAAACATACATCTTTCAATTAATCAGATGCAGCTGCTCCAAAAACTGGGAATGCTTCTTGTTTCATTCCATCAGCAAGTTGAAGCATGCTTTTGGACATTCCATAAATTTTAATTTAGAAGATATCCTTCTTGCCATAGTAAACCTTTTCACAAAATTTTTTCAATTGTTTTTAACGTTTTATTAAGTTATTGATTATTAAAATTAACTTTTATTTTGATGTATTATTATGTTTTCTTTGTTTACAATATATGATTCTGACAGATAGTGCAGATAAACTTGCGATATACATTAATTAGAGAAGACAGGAATTTTTTGTGCTTCGTATGTAGCTTCAATATGAAGCTACTTCATTCGCTCTCAAAATTTTGTATGGCGAAGCACGTTGCTTCGCGCCTGATTAGGGTGTTAAGCATAAATAGAGTGCGAAGCACATATCGTGGAAACATGCTACTATTGTATGGAAGAGGTTACCTTATTAGTTGTACCGTGGCAGAGTTTGTATATGCAGTCACCGGGCCTACATAAGAACAAATACCAAAGATATCGAACAGTGAAAATCTAAATGTCGCCCTTTGTACGGGGGCACTCTCTAATTTGAAAACTGACTTTCGTTTTTGAACCGTAAAAGATACATGCTTGTATGTTAAAAAATTTAACAACAGCATATTAAAAATTTTGAATGGAAATTTCCATACAAAATTTTTAATATGCTGTTGTTAAATTTTTTAACATACAAGCAACAGACTTTTCACAGTATATGTAAGTATATATGTAGTTCCCAGGCCTCTACAACAACAAACACCAAAGTTGCAAAAAGTTAAAATTTAATTGGTGTTCATACCCGGGGACACCCTTTAGTTTGAAAATCAGCTATAACGTGTAAATCGTATGAGATAGAGGCTTAAAATTAACACAATGTATCCAGTTGTTTGACCTCTACAACAACAGCTATTAAGACAATAACAAGTTTAAAACTTTGTCTAGAAATTGTACGGCAGTATGGAACCCTTGCTGTGCGAATCAGTCTCGTACTTGGGTCAATTTATTTTTTATTTTCATAGTGTTTATAGCACATAAACATGTATATTTGTAGTGAGAAATCTACATACATAAGTATGTTCTTCCAACATTTCTCGTAAATCATATAAATTTATGAACTTTATTTCTCCGATCTGTTCAAGTTTTTGATATATGTATACATAGGTACTACTCAAGACTCGCCATATTGGTCAATTATTTAAGTTCAAATAATTTCATGAGGCCCCATAATGTATTTTTTATTCGAAACTTAAGAAAGGAAACTGACATCTTAAATATTTCAAGCTCTGTCCGAAAATCGGTTTTTGAAAAAATACCGCATCATCGATCACAATAATAGCTGAGTATTTGTAACAATTTCAGAGGTCCTCACTTCCAGTCTACATATGTATGTACATATGTATGTACATATTTACTTTCTGCACTTTTGGCTTTCAATATTTGCTTTTATTTTTCAATTTCCTATCACCCTACGCCGCAGTATGTTTTTTTTTCTTGTTTTGAGGTGATTAACGTCTGTCTTCCCATTGTATTCTGTAATTTTACTTTACCAGTATGTATGTATGTATGTACAATGTAAGTGCAAAATTAATTGAAGAATTCAAATTTTGTTGTTTTCCTGTTTTTAGCTTCAGCTTGAAATTAAATCTGGTAAACAACGTGTAGAATTAAAGTAAATGGAATTCGGTTTGATGTTCAGTTTGATACAGTTTTTCAATTTTTATCATCACTTCATAACTACATACATACATATACTGCTTGCATTCATGTTGAACGTTTAAGGAAACACGTTAAGCATTCATTATTAAAACTAACAATTGACGATAAAAAAAGGCATAAAGAGATATCGAAATCACAAGTATGTTCCATTGGACACTTCAAGGGAATGATTCAGTAAAAACTACTCGTAATCCGTTCTTAGCTAAATAAAAAGAAGTTGAGCGCGAGCCTTTAATAGCCACTCGAACAGTCAAAAATATAATCTTCCAACTTTTACGCATGTAAATCAGTCTTATTTATTTAATCAATTCCATTACTTGCAGCTTGATTGTTATTTTAAATCTCAAGAGGCACATCTTCAAGCGCCTCCTAATGGGTGGTATAGAAATTATTCAATATTGTTAGCTGTTAAGCTTCGTAGAGGTGTGTATCGATCAGTGTATGAAAACAAAAGAAGCAAAAGATTGCATATACTCATTTGTTTAGAATTTTGCTGTAAGCAAGCCAAAGCAGTGAGAGCACTTCAGCCTACCACTTACCCGGCGCGCCGCGGCGTTTAGACGGGAAAGTGCTTTCATTAAATTTTTGTATTTTGTATTCTGAATAAAAATGTCAATGAAATCTGTGACTTTCATGAAAATGACTTGCTCAATTTCAAAGGAACGTGAAAGTTCATTTTAAAAATGTCGTCAAAGCGGAGAGTTGCAAGTATTATTATTTTACAACCATCGTTATAGTTTTGTTTATTACTGAAATAGAGTTGCCAAGACTACTACAAACATAAATTTATAGGGCAACATTCGAAAATAATTTATATTGCTAAACTTTTATTAATAATTATCACTATAAATATACTTCGTTTGTGTTCTTTATTCATATTTGCTGTAAAAATGTTTTAAATATTTTCTAATGTACAAAATAATTAAAAATTCACAATTATTATTCTACTGCAATCCGGAAAATGTGTATGTGCCGTGGAGTAGGCAGGCAACCGTGTTTACTACCTTGTCACTTTACTTTCAGTAAATGCCAAAAAATTACTTTCAGGAAAATTTTGCTGAAAGCTGAGTTGAAAGTTAGAAAATTGTGAGTGTGGTGGTAAAAAAGTGTGAGGTATTGCAACTTTCAGGCATTTACTTTCCCGTCTAAATGACGGGTTACTTTCGTATTGTTTTTGGAAACGAGACCAAACGGTATTTTATATGAAATAACGCAGCTAGAGAATAATAAAGAGAACAACATTATTTTTGCCCAAAATCATGAGATACAATTAATAAGGTGGCCTCATTAGCCGAACCGTTAATCATCTGACTTCGTAACACTGTCAAAAGAATACAGAGATGAGAGGCAACCAAAATGAGGTAATACATCAGCCACCTCATTTTGGTAGCTGAAGTTGTACAAAAACAAAATGCATGTTATCCTTCTTGAAGTTGTTCTTATTATTAATTGTATCATGCCCAAAATGGCTGCAGTTACAAATTTTCATGCATAACAGACATATTATTTAGAGTTTGGCCGCTTGTAAAACAAAACAGAAATTTTCAATGGTACCGTTTCTTTTCATGCACTGGTATGTAGACATATGCCGTTGGCCTCACTAGAACGGCGGCCCTCGCTTCTCTCAAAGTTGTTTGTTTTTGCACATACATACATATATATGTACCTATACATAAATACAAAATTTGCAAAAAAAACTCGACCGCAAAGAATATGAGTTAGCTCCTTTCCACATGAGACCAACGATAAACGATACGTATGTGAACTTTATAGTCTATTTACATCTGCGCGAAATTTAGTACATACATATGTATGTACGTGATTTCAAGCCAAATCTGGTAATTCTGTCGGGATTTGTCATACAAAATGAAATCTTCTATCAGACTAGCTTTTTACAAATACATACATATGTATGTATGTGTCTCTTCAATTATATTTCGTGCGTCCAGTGATGCAACTGTTATTTTTTGTCTCTATTAATGATGATTTGTTGAGCTTGAGGTCACTCTCATCAGTTTTGTTTTCGAAAACAATTTCCCTGACGAAGGTACACGAAGGGATACGAAACATTGAAAATAACGCCAAAAAATATAGATGAAAAGAGTGAGCTCAAGCTCAACAAATTATTATCATAATATTGAAACAAAATGTCGAAAATTTCATATATGTATGTAAAAAAAAATAAAAAAAATTTTTATATAAAAAAATCTTTATGTATGTATGTATGTGTCCATTGTTGTTTTAAATAATTCATCTTATTTCTTTATTTTCACAGCAATTAATTTCTTTGATCTCTTAACGCAAATATACATATGTATGTATATTTAATTTTCTTTTATTTCTCTTCATGGCTGCATGATCATACATGTTCAGCCAATAAAATATTCGAATATTATTCGTTTTTTTTTTTTGGTGAATTCAATTATAAAACCGGTATATTGGCACCGATATAATACTGGCATACCGATACCAGTGTACCGACATCATTAATATACCGTTACCGATACTGAAATAAAAAAATAAAAAACATTTTTATTCCAATACCGATGCCGAAATTCGTTTGGGTTGCACTGTCCGCTTTGATATACATTGTTGTTCCCCAGCTAAAGTCATAATTTTACATTATTATTCAGCTTCATCCTTTATTATTTATTAGTAATGTCAATCGTCATTTGAACTAAAAACCCATTCAGAACAACAAAATCCTTACAAAAATAAATATTTATAATCTTTGCTTTACCCTATGGTGAGCAGTTTCGTTCGTGCCACCGTCTTGTTAATGCTTCGCAACAAAACATCTCAAACATATCACACTTTTGGCTTACCACTTTAACTTATTTATACTAAAACACAATGCATAAACTTGTGTATCTTTGTTGTGTTTCTCTTTGTTTGGGATTTTTTTTGTTTTGAAAACGTTGTTTTTCATTTTATTTGTTTATAATCAATAAACATTACCGCTTTCCTTTGCATGGCACACACTATTAAAAGCAAAAACACAAACTTTTTCACATCAAAATTAAACTCTGCAACAAACATACATACATACATACATATACGATCATACATACTTACATAGGGTCGGTCATCCATAGAGGTATTAGAAGAAAAAGAAGAAGAAGAAGAAGAAGAAGAAGAAAAAAAGGATTGAAAACATAACTAATTTTGGTAGTCAAAGCAAAAACTTAAACAACAAGCAACCAGGATATCTGACAATACACTATTATCACTTAATAGATTTTTTCACTCACTAGACCAATAGCTCAGAAGTTACGATTGGTAAATTTTGTCCACTGTGTGGTAGTGGCTGCGCCGTGCAGAGATTGTATGTGGCAAATTAAGTTTGAGTTTCTAAGGAATCCTGATATATGTATGTACATACATACAAATTGTTCCTTTATTGCAACGTAGTCATATCTCGAAAAGTGAATAATTTCAAATTACTGAAGAAAATATGTTCCTTTGCGTCTTGTTTGCCTCTGCTATAACTTGAGTTGTACCAGCATTATAGGTACATATGTATCTATGTAGCAGAAACTCTTATTTACATACATACATTCGTATCAAAAGCAGACATTTAGAACACTTTGATCGCGCTATGCAAAGTAAAATTTTAAAGGGGGGCTAAAGAAAAAAAAGAAAAAAATGTTCTCTGGTAGGTATTTATTTTATTTGGCAAAGGACTTGATTGAGCCTTGTATATCGAGTTAAGCCTCGAGTTGTAGTGGAAGATGTTTCTTTCATCCACGCATATTGTGAATGAAAACTGCAATCACAGTTTTGCAAGTTTTATTTGTTTTTTGAGATATGACCACGTTGCAGCCAGTTGAGATTGCAGTCTACCGTCACATTATGAATCACGATTTGTTGATATTGGACTTAAGCACATTTTGTGCTTCAAAGACGAAAGATGGTGGTGTGGAGGAACAAATCTTCGTGCAACTGGTATTGGACAGCCAAACCAACTGGGCTGTGTAACAATATTGCAGGCAAGATGCTTTTCAAAGTCAATGACGGCATTTTTCGTTTTTTCGTTATTTGTCCAGTTTTTGCTTCTCTATTATTTCTTCTGCAAATGTTAAAATATGTACTTCTGTACATACACACATGCATACATACGAGTATGTAGCTCGATGAGTGTGCGTGCAATGAATGCATCCAGTCAGTTGTGAGTGAGTAGTATCAGGCGAATTTGCTCTTATTTAGTGTATTTTTTACTGTTTTTGTGGGGAATTAAATTTAATTCTTATTAAAAAGTCGTTGTGGTAAATTAAATTTAAGAATCCTGTTTACTTTGCATGTGCTTCTGGGCATGAGAATTTACTAAGGGTGTTGCATGTTTCGACAATTCTTTGCGTCAACAATCAACAACTGCATGCGACGACACACGTACTCTTCGCAATTCAGTAGTAGTAAGATTCTTACCTTTTGTTCTGTTTACTTTTTTTTATCTGTCGTTTCTTCATGTGCAATTTGGAAAGATTATTTTGATCTCGCATTCGGTTTCTTTACGTCCAAAGAACACGAATTCACGTATGTATGTACAAACTCGCAACATGAATACTGATCATGATATAAAATCAGTTGAGCCAATTGAAGTGTCCGCAGCACAACATAAGCCTATAGATTGTTCGTTGCAAGTAGTGTGCACATTGGACAGACTCGCCGAAGGAGAAGACTTTTGACTCCCTCAGATTGCGGATTTGTTTAAATGAGATAAACTTAATATCTTGGAGACCTAGTGGTAAAGAAAAATTTTTATACCTGCTCGCTTAAGTTTGCACTTTCTCCAAAGAAAACCGAAAAACAAACAAGTAGGAGTGGCGGCCGGTCCGAATTTCAAATACCCTTCACAATAATCACGTCTATGCCTACGTAGTAAATGTTAATACGAGTAACAACGACAATTTCTGACACTAGTAGATATGATGAAATTCTATTTATTATAGATTAAATATGCATCTTTATGAAAAGCTTAGGAGTTGCTTTAGTTCTCTTATTGAGCAGAACCACTTTATGGCAGCAAACATTTTTTAAGTTCATTCACTAGTCATATACATTAAAAAATCAGCCTACCCTATATCAGCCTACCACTATATAAAATGAAATAGCCATAAAATTTTCATGTACACACACAGATGCATGTATCGTAAATCATTGTGAGATTGTTGCAAACCGTATGGTAGAATTCAACACGCACGTATCATTGGTGGTCATCCCAGATCGCCGTTTCAAAGACTCCAATTCAAGGATCCAACCGCATGTAGGAGAACTATGTATACAATAATTAAAGAGATTTCGTTAGTCATGCCATTTTTTGGCAAACAGTGGCCTGGAAGAGCGCTGTCGAATCCAGAACGAGTGCCACAAAACCGATCTTGCTTGCCTGCGTGAAACTATAAGAATTCCTAAAATCGGGTTTGTCGTTTAGAAATTGCAATTTTTTATAATTTTTGTATTGAATCAAGTTGTAATCAAACTCTTTCCAAAAAACAACAAAAATGAAACAAAAACACGAACCTAAAAAAGCAGTCGGCACATGGTAAAAAAGAAATTCGTGATAACATGATTGATGTGCAAATCACGTCAGACTCGCATTTATGTAAACTCTAACAAAAAGCTGCGTGACGTGCAACACTGCTGCTTAAACAGAAGTCAAATTCCATCAGGCAACAGTAAGAATTTAACTATTAGTCTGTCAAGGATTTGCAAAGAGATTGGTACACACACGTATTTACGAAAAATCGTAAATACATACATACATACGCACATACATACATATGTATTTGAGCGAAATCTTTAGCACGCACACCAGTGTTACCAAAAGTGAGAGCAAGTGCCCACATGTAGGATTTTTAGTGAAAAAAGCTGGCTGATTTCTTACGGAAATTTATGTTGGGAAAATGGCAATAATAATTGTGCGGATTTGTTTGGAAAACAAAAGTAAATAGTTTATTTAACTACATATTACCAACACTATTATAATTAGACAACAATAAACTGTTGAGTATTCTGCGAGCACATAAGAGCATAAATATTAATTTTTGCTTCAGTTGTAGAAAAAATTCTCCACTGTGATACAAAATAAATGCCAAACATTCTGTACATACATACATATGTACGTACTTTTTTCGAATTAACAATTTACAAAACCTGAGACTACGAAAACCTTTTTGCAAATAGCCCTGTTGCAAATAACGAATAGCGAGTTCGTAGGTGTTTCCAAATCGATTCAACAAGTTATAGATTTTGTTTGGTATATGCCACCGAAATGCCACTGAGAGAAATTTGAAATTAACATTTAAAAGTTTATTTCAAAATAAATACATATACATATGTAAGTAGGCATCTAACGCCGAAGGTCGCACGTTGCGCATAGCAGCCAGCAAACAAGTAAAATCGGGGTTTTAAGTGAAAATAATGTCTTCTTTCGGCATCTGAATGCGTCCCCCCGGGGATACGTAGTGTATCTTGCAGGCCTATTCAGCTTGCAGCTGTGCTTACCGGGGTAGAAGGGGTGCAGGATACCTCGGTTATCTTTGGCACAAAAAAAAAATCCACCGAATGGCATTTTGGCAGTACGGGGAAAGAAACCGGAACGGTGGGATCATCACGGCTGGTTAAAGGCCAGATGTTCCTAGGAATATCGGGCTATCAGCCGTAGCCGTGATTTCCAAATGCCGTCCAGGGAATTGCACTGCAGTAGAGATTAGATGTTCGAACTCCTCAGCAAGAGGTTATGTCACGGGCCAAGAACATTACCAAATAAATTGTCACCCTAGTAGTATGAGCGGCTGTTCGGGGGCTGTGGTGCAACATCAGAATTACACCACCGTCGGTTTAAGGCATCATTCCACATCTGGATCTACATACGCATTTGATTTTGGTTTCTCCAAAAAAATTTACAATCCTGATTCCTAACATATCAAGAGTTTTATTTAATCAGTTTGACCTCGAGCCCAACTAACAAATATATAATTGTTATACCATTTTAAGGTCGTAGAAAAATTAACTTAAAACCTAAATCCTGAGGTTGTGTGTTGGTAACAGCTCAAAAGTTCAAATATTTACAAGAACTTAAGAATGTGAAATCTGCTGATTACTGTCATTTGTAGGACAACGTACAACTAAATGGCGTTAACATTTTTTTATTATTAATTTTCTGAATTCGCTAATATTTATGATTATAAAGAAAACGTCTTTTATTCTAAGCCAGGCTACGAGGTTTTTTTTTTTTTATCTTGAAAAGCGATAGAGAAAGCAATTGTGAGTTGTAAACATTAAATCATCAACATCGATTTTTAAAAATCTTCTTAGCAGTACCAATTATCAATATTCTCACAACATTTCACTCCATGGGAAAACATTTTTCTCTAGAATAAATTCTCCAGTCCCTAGGCAACAAAAACATGAAAAAGTCGGCAGCATCTCGTTCCCGATTCTTTTCAGCATGAGCATCTCTTTCGTTTGAGCATTTAAATTGCAATATTGTAGCCCGCATCATTAGTAGTTGCGAAAGCCAAACGACTACGAGACATTATGCCTTACTCAAAGCTAACATGGAAATCTATGGAAATCTATGGAAATCATGTAATTTTATAAAACGTCCATGAACATTCATGGGCGTTAGCCCCGTGACAAGGACAATATGCCACTTATGAAAATTTTATAAGGAAATTGTCATAAATGAAGACGGGTATCGACATACTCTCGGCCTGGCCGAAAGCCAGTTATTTGGAATGTCCGAAGACGTTATGACATGCCAACCCAATTTATTAAAACTAACACTAAAGGGGTATAAAACTACACTATTGTCAACAGTTTTAACGGTCCTTTTTTTATTGGCCACGAAGGCTTTCTTGTATTGGTATTGAATAATAAATAAATAAATAAATAAATAAATAAATAAATTTCTGAAATTGCATTATCTATATCCCCAAAGAACATGAACGTATTTCTTAAATACACATCTTTGTTGCTATTTCCTTAACAATAGTTCGCATCGTATTTTGTGAGTTAAGTACAAAGAAAGATGTAATGCAAAAAGCGGCTTGCAATAGTTTTTGAAAACTAGTCCGAATTCAAAAGGACATGGAAAGTTTCCCACCACATACCTACTACTACGCATTTCATCTGCAGGGTGTGTGCATGAGGTTGATTGCGATATGAATGCGCTTTGCTTTTTATAAAAAATATAAAAAATATTATTTAAATGGGAAGAAATATGAACAAATATCTACTTTCCCAAAAAAAATGATTGAATTTGATTTTTGTAACAAACATTATTTTTGTGATTTTTTTTTTTTTTTTTTTTTTTTTTTTGGGTGTATGCCGGTAGTCCGTACCGTTAAAAATACACATGTTTGATGATGATAGCATGAACAATGTTATGTTCTGTTAACTAAGGTTAAAATTCGCATAACATGGTTACGGCAACTATAATGTGGACGCAACCACATAGCTCGATTGTGTACAAGCATATTATGGTTGTGCACAACCATAATATATTCAACCATATCTTTCAACAATAACATGTTCCTCTTCGAATACATACCTATTTTTTCTGCGTGTACCGGTAGCAAATTTTGCTTTTACTTATAATAGTAATCAGTATTTTTGTGGTAGCGTTTGTCAACCTTGAATTAAATGTCCATGCGGAATGAAGGTAAGAGTAATTTAGCTCTCAATGGGGGAAATACCATCGCATTCGATTCATTAGAATAAAAGACCATCTTTGGGTATAGTGCATTGTACAGGACCTAAGTGGGTGGCTACGATGCTAGGTAAAGGTCGTGGAGAAGGATGAACTAAACAACTAAAAACAAGTGAAGTAGATTGTGCGAGAACTAGTGGTAGCTCGTTAAAAGCTAGGGAATATTTTGGTATAGACGCACAGAACTAGCCCCATAAACCACTGGGGTATACATAGGTAGGTAGGAATGTTTACAAAAGCATTATCGAATTTATCATCTTCTTGCTTCTGTTTGTTACTGGTCTGTGGTTTCTTGTTCAAATACGAACAATAAAGTGAACATTTTACAACTCGTTGTTACTTTAATTACACTTTAAATTGTGCACATTAATAAAGAAAAAATGCTTCCATTTAACGAGCATAGGTATGTACATATTACGCTTGTTTGTTTGCTTGTCATAGCTAAGCACACGTCCTCAACGCGAAAACAGGAAACCCACACTCAACATTTACAACACATAAAAACGTTTTCGATTCGATTAGAGCTTGCCGTAAAACAAACAACAACTGAAACTTATTTCTCAAAAAAAAAAAAAAAAAACAATGTTTGTACAAGTTGTGTGTGCAATGATTGTATGCAATCTTATGCAAGTATGAGCGAGCAAAAAGGTGAGACCAAAATTATTCCATCATTTCATTATGCCGTCGTAAATCTACAAAACACACACACTACAGATACACAACTCTATGTACACACGCTCTTATTCGTAGTAATGTCGCGGAAACAAAAAAAATTGCTCGCAGAATTTTTTTTTAAATCAACAATAATAAGTACTCGTATTTACATATGTACATAAGTATGTATGCACAAGCAAATGCATTTTCTTATGTATGTATCTGCTGTGTGTATTACGGAATTGTTGGCATTCAAAAACGCAGGCATGTGCAGTTAGCACTACCTACTCGACCAGATATTTTTAATTATAATTGTTTTAGTTTGTGGGAAGGGTCTTATTTGTTTTTCCTTTCTTTTTTTACTTTTCTTTATGAAGAAAGAGCGTAAGATATGGAGCCAAAAAGAGCATTATGTTGTCTCTTTCTTATTTATCGTTTTGGACCCAGTTGTTCTGTGAACTTCCAACCACTAATCTACAGCAGTTGTAGGGGGAGTCTAGAGCCGTTGCTATGGTCGCCATTATTGAATTCCATTGAGAGAGAGAGAGAGGGAGCGCAAATGCTTTTGGGAGTAAAGATGTTTAAGCAGCAGGGAGAAAAAAGTGGGGAAGTGATTTGGTGTTGCACTGTTGCCACATTCTTTTTTTGAACAATTTTTTATTCCTAAAAACAAATCTGTTTATTTAGAAAAAATGTTCTGGATATTTAGAAAAAAATTATATGATATAAACGTTTTTATGGTAGAAACAAGAAGAACATAGCAATTTATGCTCCTTTTAGAAGTCGGTATCTATTTCTTTGCATCAAAGCATGTGGGTCGGTTATTGCTACATAGCCATATCTTAAAAACACAAAATTTATAAATTAAGGCCGGTACGGAGGTGTTAAGGAAATTAACGTTTGGAAAACAACAATTATCTCTACACAGCAAACAAATTGTGCAAATTTATATAGAGAAATTTGTTACAAATGAAAAATCCACCTCTTCATCTTATAACATACCTGTAGTAGAAAAAAATTCCTGCATACTTTTTTTAAATTTCGTACCGGTGTACGGAAATTTGCATAAGAAATTTAGCAACGTGAAATTCCGTAAGTTTCTGACACACACTTCTTATGGCAAGGTAAATTTCTATAAAACCTTCGTACCGGCCTTTATTTATGAAAATACGTTCTTTTATACTGTTTGTTTCTCTGCAAAAATGTTGGCATTATATCTGAAGTTAAACCGCAATTGTAAAACGTATTATGTATATATACATGCTCATTTTATTTAAATTTTTTAAACGAGTTCGGCACGTTAAATTTTTTTTTTTTTTTTTTGAGATATGAGGTCAAGAGGGGAAAGATAACTATGTTCAATATTGTAATTGAATGTTTCTTTGTTTTAGCAACAAAACATTTAAAAAAGCTGCATTGTTTTAAAAAAGCTTCAAGAAACTGCTTAAAATAGATAAACATACGTACTTGGCAACGCTGGAATTATGTAAATCGACTTCTTGATTTGTTGATGGCTTCGAAATGAGTGAGTGAGTGAGCATTTGGATTCACTCAAACGTAAAAAGGTAGTTAAACTGGTACAACAAACACATGAATGAACAGCACTAAGTCAGACTTAAATTTGTTTAATTTGTCGTTTTGGTATCTGGAACAAGTTTGCGGTAACTGAAGAAGCAGCACAAATAAGCAATTGACTTCTGTTAAACTCAAACGGAGAAAATGTCTCAGTATGAATGCTGTTGGTTTCGTGTTTAGATCGTGGTTGCGTTTCAATTCGATTAGCAAGAATTCGTACGGAGAAATAAAAATATCTGGAACAATAAAGAACACAAAAGTTACAACATAACCATATACATACATACATTCTACATAATTGTTTTAATCGAACCAACACTGTTAAAGTGAAACATTTAGTGGATATTAATAAGGAACGAGTTTATTCTGCCTATAAAGCAAGAAATTCTCAGCTCGGCTTAAATGTTGTGATACCTACCTATCAATAAAAGAATTCATTTAAATGTGTGAAACACGAGTAAAATTTACAAACATTTTGCTTCTCTTAATTAAAATGTAGCAAATGAAGGTGCTAGGTATTAATTGGAAAATATAATAATTTAAAACAAATTTTAATTGAAATACAAAAGTGATTCTAAATAATAAACACGAAAAAATTGTGCTCAAGGAAAGCGTTTAAAAATTGTCATGTTAATTGAACCGGGAATCAATCGAGAATTTGGATCTATTGCACCAGTTAGTTTCAACATACCATCACACTGGAAAATGGATCCTCCAAGAATTCCAACGCTCAATAATCCCACTACAGGTAATGTCGGCCCAATGCCGCCATTACACCCAAACGGTAAGCTCAGAAACTATTTTCCGACGGCATCATTTCGGAATATTTTACCATCGTATTTAATTTTTTGAATTATCGTTAATTTTATTTGAAAAACTCTAATAGTAAGAAGTATTTGTTTTACTTTTTTAATGTTTTTATTTTCTGATATGTACATATGTACATTCATCAAGCCGCAACAGATAAACGAAATAGTCTTGACATTATTTTGGTCTAATTTAAAAGTCACAATATACAGTTAATCTGCAGCCAGATTAGTAGTATCGTAGTACCGATTAACCTTCGGCGGAGGGGTCAAGAGGAACTTCCAGGATGAAGTCCCAAAGTATTTTGGCCACCAAGACGACCCACTTTTTCTACATTATTGACCCGCGGAAGATAAGTCCTGAGACATGAAAGACGTTAGTGTATATACTGAACTTACATACTATGGGCCTTATTCACAATAAATATGTTTGTCTTATAAAACTCTTATTTGACAAGTAAGTGTTCCATACAAATTTGTCAAATAACAGCATTATAAACCTGTTATAATTTTTATGAATAATGGAGGATAAATATAATCGTTATATGCACATTCGGAGTCACATTCTTAATGGCAAGGATTGCAAGAAAAAGTCAGCATTCAAACTCGTCTTGAACAGTGTTGGAAAACTAATTGTGCATAACTCCACTTAATAATAATTTTTCAGACGCCCTAAACTGCAGTGGACAAATTTTACAACAGAAGTCAAACTTTATCAATAAGATTTTTTTTCCAATTTTGTTAGCAGAAGGGAAAAATAAATAAAGGCCGGGTCAGTTGAATCCGCCGTACTTTGACCCTCACTTGTTCAATTGAAACAAATGTACTACAAGGAGTACTTTGTTGGGAGATATTAAGCAAAGCTTATTTTTTATATGAAGTTCACTCTTTTACCTTAGTGATTGTATTGGAACTATGGAAATTGATTAGGGGGAGGCGGTAAGGCGGTATACTGATTCTGGAATTTTCTCTCGAACCTTCCCACATTGTAAGTTTCAGGAAATACGTCTGCAGATGGACAGTGTTACTAAAGAACGAGTTCACTCTGTAACGCCTTGAGCAATTCACTGGCCAATCGACAATGTGTGGACGAGCTTGGCACGATGCACAGATGTGGAGTGATTAACGTGAGCACCTACCCATAGGGCCTAATCTCACGGTGGTCAAACCACGTGGTGCAATCAAGACGTTACACCACCGCCCCCGAGCAGCCGGAACAACTGATCGGGTGGCAATTTATTTGCTACGTTACTTGGCCATAACAAAACCCCTTGCTCAGGAGTTGAGCTATCTAACCTCTGCTGCATTGCAATTCCCCAGACGGCTAAGGATACACGACTACCGTGGTAGCCCGAAGTTCCTAAGATCATCAGTCCTTGAACCAACGCTAATGTTCCCGCCAATCTGGTTCCTTACAAAGCAGCGTCTGTTGCTTAGCAACAGCACTACGGGCCCATTTGGGCGACCGAACATAGACCCGAGGGTCTATGATCAGTATAGCTACCAACGTTCCCTTCCATGCGAACTTATGGTAGCAACCACAGCCAGTACGTTTCAGCCAAGGAAGGCTCCTCAACCTATGACCGGCGAGATGACTCCGAAGAGTCATCTCGGGGCTCCGGTCCCCGTACTGCCGAATTGCCCCTCGGTGAGGGGTTTCAACAAGTCCCTCGGGAGACGCCGCTCTCCTTCAGGAAATGCCTAAGATTTTAGCCACCAAGCCAGCCGAGGTATCCTGCACCTCTTATACCCCGTTGACACTACACCAAGCCAGTTAAGATCTGCATGATGGACTCTGTGCCCCCGGGGGGAGGCACGATGCACAATAAGATGCTTGGTTCGGCACCAATATTGCTGATCTCAGTGAGACAATAGAGTTAGGTACCTACCGTCATCCATGAGCTTCTTCGCTGTCTGCTGCACACCCAAAAATGTTCCAAACATGATTTGTATATACTGAACTTTTGGTCGTATGTAAGTGGTAGAAGTAGTTTGATGATTGTATGGGGAAAAGTACATCTCACATATTTTCTAAAAATCGTTTAAATGTAATTTTTCACGACATTCAGTCCATGGTGTAGCTCTGTCAGTAGATTGAATATTCATCCTAAGAAGATTAAGGGACTCCGACTGCTCTATAATAATACCATTCATGAGGGCAGATGACGCAACATTGTCGGTCGTGCGACTATTTGGTGGTAATCCGAGTGCAACATTCATAATCTAACAATTAATATGCCGAAAAAATTGTCATGCCATGTCAACGCGACAGCATGATAATCGTGATAGTAAAATATAGCTCGGAAAACTTTCGCTGGGGAGGTTGTTATGAAAAATTTCGCCAACGTAGCAAGAACTTGACGTATCGCAGAGAAAAAAAATTCTTCCTCCCGACCAAATCCAATTGAGTATAAAATCAAATGTTAAATAGCCGAGTGACGCATAGATAGGGGGATTTTAACTAGCGGATAAGCTTTGATAGTGGATGATAAATTCATTAGCTCACTCGAATACAAGTATTTGCATTAAATACTAAAAACTTATATTCGCAGCTCACCTGTATGTGCTTATGTATGTATATTTTGAACGTAGAAGCCCATTAATGTGGCAGGTTTTCTTTTCACTAAGGGAATTCATCTGCAAGAATTATTTTCAAGAGGTAATAGCAGTTGTAGTTATTGATCGTACCAACAAAATTTTTATTTACCATTCTCAATTTCAAAATCTGTGGCTCAATCTTTGTTAATGTCTAGCTTACTATATTGTATTGAAATTTACTCTGGGTGCAATTCAACAGAATTTCGTTACTGTTTAAGATCCCCATGACCATGTTTTCAGACTACAGAAAGCATTTTTCGGGATGTAACTTTAAAAGTTTCCTAAATAATGGGCTGCTATTTTTCTTTTACAAAGTAAAGCTCAGTAACTGCCCAGAATATATTTGCCAAAATTGTCAATTCTTGCACTCTGTTAGAAATTCGCAGGTATTGCATCCTATAAGATGCCACTTGCGTGCTACTACAGTTTTGCGAAAGACTTGCTCACCACGTACGCTGAGACATTTTAACTTCACGCCTAACACATTCAAAATGTGAATATGCCTCTGTATAAATACTATTTGATGTAAGGCGCAATACAATTTGTCGTGTAGGTCGTCATGGTATGTAGTAGTTATTCAATTTAAAATATAGAAATGTATTTATTGATAACTTTATTTTTATCCAAATACACCTATGAACTTAATTATTTATTTGCTTTAAGAGCCAATTGAAATGTATTAATATTTTGAAGAGGTTCATTTTTGGACCTGAATTAATATATTTTTATCTGTATACAAAAGAATATTTGTTGTTGCCTACATGTTTATACATATATGAATTATGTTGTTAGCCTGCCAACTATATACGGCTCTATGAGCTCAGTTGGGCTCATACAGCAGAAAAATTAAATTCCAATATGTGAAGTTGGCAAAATGAAACTTATATCGAAATTAAATTTGACATTTGCTTTTCCAAAAATTGCCAAGGGACCGCAAGTAATTATTAATGCCAAATAAACTATTTTAACAAATTATCTACCTACTATATATGTACATATAAATAAAAATACATAACATCTTGAAAGGATTGATTTTTCATTAGATATGTAACTTTTCTTAAACTCGCATATCAGCCATTGAACCATTTTACATACATACATATGTATGTATGCATATACATATTAAGTTTATCAGCCCTGCCACCTGTTCTGCAGCCATGTAGCCGACGAAGAAAAAACTTAGAGAACAGGTTGTGCATGGTGTTATATGAGTAGACAATTAGTTTCTCCTTTTTTGTTTTCAGTAAGACAAGAAAGGTAAAATTATTTATTGAAATCATCTGTCAGACCTGTTAGAAAAAAGCTTTGTGTGCTTGCGTATTTCTTGAGTGCACACACACACACACACACACACACTCACATACGCAAGTAAGTGAGTACATACATGTATAATTGTGAACCTACCTACACCCTACAGATAAAATGAGTCTATTTTTCGGAGGGCTACAATTTGTTTTTTTTTTATTTATTATTTTAATAAAAAAATGTTTACGAAAAATGCTTTTTGTACATCGGACTAGGTTTGACTTGTCCGTCAATAAAACAGTGAGCCAAGGTTGGAATAACCGTTCAATTACATATATGTATGTATATGTATGTATGTTGTTTGTCGAATGTATGCACTTTTCTTAAGCTCATAGCAAGAAACATCTAGCAACCATGCTATTCGCATGAAACATTGTAGCTAGTATAGGTTGTGCAGTTTTCTGTACTCGACGTGGCCCAGTTTAGAAGAGTGTGATCCGCTTCGTTTAAAGATGTGAGATTAAAACTGTTTGTTTAAACTCAGCAATACCACTATAAATACTGGTTTGGTAGAAACCAACTTCCAGTCTAGAAACCTCAGATTTATTTCCATCGTCACATTTCAGGCCATGATGCGCCCTCTTACACGATTTTTCACACATCCGTACGATTTTCTAAGCCTTGAGTTGTATAAGGTGAAGACAAAAACCACCAACAGCTTGAATTGTACGATCCAGTGAATGGATAGTAAATTGCAATTGCGTAGGATAGTAAATAATGGCTTTTAATCACTGGACTACATCAAAACGGAATTGATTTAAATTTATTTACCTGCAGGGTATGCGGAGTTGTGTGTTTGTGTGTACGAAAATATATGTTTGTATATAGCACAAGCACATCCATACCTACTCCAACTGCGTGAAGCAGCTAAATAAACGAAAAATTGTTTTCAGTCGCATAACAAGTGTTTAATTATTAAAATAAAACTTACAAATGTGAGCTGTCAATTAAGAGTTAATTACTGTCGAATACGATCAAAGTCTTTTAACAAGAGTTGTGTTTGCGTTTTATTATACTTTCTTAATTTTATTGCAAATACATACACTAAATAATGAATAATGCTAAAAACGCAATAGTTTTCAATTCAAACTTGATCTAGTGAAGTTAAATAAAACTAAAGTTGATCACCAATTATCTGACCCTCCATTAATCGGTTTTATAAAATAAATACACACACACACACATACGTATATACATATGTACGTCGCTAACCGTGATTTGGTTTTGTAACTATGAGCATGTGTGGTGCAACGGTGGCACAGCACTCTTGTACACTACGTCTAGGCGAGCAAGATTTTGTTAATACTATTAAAATAAAAACATACAGCAGAACTGTTTTGTTAAGGCCTTCGCTATTGAAAGAAAGCGTTGAAGTTTTTTTTAGTTGGTCATTATAAAACAACAACCTGCTGAAAATATAGTAACTTACAATGTATCAGACAATTACAAGGGATTAGGATCACCTCGCAAACCTCTTTCAACAATACGTTCTTGTCTAGATTCTTCTTCTTGGGAAAAATTATTGCACCGATTCCAAGCATTACACAGCTTTTCCTTTACGATGTACACTGATAGCTTATTATTTTTGTATCCTTTTCATTTATCTTACATATATTCACTACACACTGGTAGCACGGCCATGGTATTCACGATAGCAATTTCGCCTTCAAGGGCAATGCAAATTTTATGGGCACAAAAATTTCCCATTTTAATAACGATAGGGGTGAATATGTATTAATTATTTTTACCGTAGAGCTGATGGCCCTTGCAGCTGGTGCTCCTATTTTTGTAACCCGTTAATAATTAACTATTTCTGAGTTTAAATAAAGTCAGTGTTGGCAGATAAGCCCATTAAGAGATATTCGTCTGAAACACCGTTTCTGAGAACATCACTTGTGGGTGGTACACTTTTACTACCTGCTCCTCAATGTCGCAAGAAAATATAAGCGATCGAAATTTATTTCGAGTCAAATTGGGTCCCTTGATTTCGACAGATTGCGTTCGCATGGTTTTACGTTATTAGCTTAGGTTAGGTTGCATCTAGGGGTTCGTCTGTCCATGTCTTACGACATACACTTAAGCCAATATAGGCTTGTTGTGCGCTCCGTGGGTTTAACCGTGAAACTAGTTTGACTCATAGGTCTATAGGAACTCCGTGTCATTCACAAAGTTCATTAGTTTCCGTTACGTTATTAAGTTTTAATTGGTTTCCCATCAAAATATTAAGAAAAACTACCAAATTGTTATTATGCAAATACAACCCAGCGTAAAGCTAATTATCTGTATTTGGAAAATAAAAAAAAGTAAATAAATAAATAAGTGCAAAATAAAAGTCGGCAAACACTTTTTAAATGTGCTATATAACTTTTATTATTTTTTTTTTTTTGCATTTCGTACAAACCGATGAGCAGGGCAGTGAAAATATGCAGAGGTATTCCTCTGTGAATCTGAGGAGTTTCTTTTGTCCATCAAACAAGTGCCAGAAACTCTTTCATTGTTGATTTTTTTAAACTAAATGCAAAATTGTTACAGAAAATTTCATACATACGTTTTGTAATTGTTTAATAGGTATACATATGTATGTACATGCTCGTATGTACATATGTATGTATGTGTAATTATTTATTTTGCTTTGGTAACAGTTTTCAGTTTTTTGTTTTTGTGTTATTTCTCAACAAATAAATAAACATGAAATATTTACATTAAAAACTCCCATTCGATAGCAAAACAACAAGTGATTGATTTTGACATTTGTGTTCGCTGTGCTGACGACATGATAGAAATAGAGGAATTAGATTTTGTATGAAAACACTTACGCTTTTTCGACTTGTCGATCGAGTCACCCAAACCAATTTTATTTCGCTTAGAATGCGAATAATCGCACAACTTCGATATTGAGGAACAACCAGTTAATGAACACAATGTAACAAATAATACGCATACAATTTGCCATTTATCTTCTTTTCTGAACAGAAATGCTACCTTTTAAGTGAACAACATTTGTATAAAAACGTGTAAGGCAAGGATGTGAAAAAGGACAGTATCTTCACCTCACTCGATGCAAGAGCATCATATTTTTGAGAGAAGAACATGTCTATCTGCCAAGTGTAGCATTTTGTTAGATAAAAAAGTCTTTGTCTTGCACTAATCTACCTACAGCAGCATCATGCCATGTGCTTGCCTTTGAATTTCAGCAAAATCGGTTCACGAATACCACGAAATTCGACCGGTAAGAAAACTAAAACAATTTTTAGCGCTGAAAGCTGTCAACTATTTTTTGAGTTTATACAATTTTTCTGAAACTCTTTGATTGAAATAAACAAACAAAAAAATTTTGAAGAAAACAGTATCAACTCAATATACCTGCAAAAAGTTTAAATAAAACAATTTAATATTGTTCACCCGAGTAAAGACTAAGCTCGAACTAATACATATCTTTGAAATGAAAATTGTTTGCATTAACTCAAAATGTTGGTGTTTTCTTGATATAAGGGTGGGTGGGTGGTGGCACCGTGTCACGGAAATCGTCACAATTTAATTTTTGACATGAACGGGTGACTAAAAATTTTACAGTAGATTTACATCAATGTTATTCGCTTATTTTTCGTATATAGTGAAAGTTTTTAGATTTCGGGTCAATATCATTTTAGTTACGTACATTAGAATGACGTCTAAGCAATTGCAGCAAATATCGATTATATTTCATCGTTCGAGTCTAACTACCTATCGCAAATGTTTGTTTTTTAAAGTTTTGCTCAGGAAAAGTAAAACTTTAGCTGGAGCACAACTTGCTGTTACGAATACGCCACCCATCAGCCTCCATTCAAAGCCTGGTCGTGCTAAGTGTCATTATTTTAGCACTAACCCTTAAGCTACTTGAGAAAGTCAAATTTCTAATACTTTTGTGGCCGAGGGGCTTAAGCGGCAGTGCTAAAATATTGAAATTTAGCACGATCAAAGTTCAAACTGGTTCTGATGTAAGCAAAATTTGGTGCTCCCGAGAAGTCATACCGACTTTTACGGCAATCATCGAATACTTGTGTACTAAGACAAGCGGGAGCCATGAATTAAGGAAACGAGATCACACAAAGGTAGCGAAAAAATTACAATATGCAGTTCAGCTTTTTAATTTCGTTATCTTGAGGAAAGTATTCTGTTCAAACTTGCGATTTTTTTTCAGTAACTTTAATTATTTCGTTTGAAAACGTTGACAATAAACTGTAATCAAGCAAGGACGTTTGACAGCAAACGTCTTATGCTAGGAACACAACTGGGACGAACGACGAATACGCCGGTTAAAATTCGCTGTGTAAATTCGTCGTGTGAAGCACAATACTGACGAAGAACAAACACATCTGTTATAATTGATAAAGTTGTTTATTGTTTGTTCAAAGATAAAAAAATTAAATGAATCAAAGAATTTCAAATTTTGTAAAAGTAATTAAAGTAATGAACATGATCCTAGATTATATAAACGTTCATGAAGTTTAATATTTTCAATTATAATTTCACTTGTATCCATTTTCTCAGTTTTTTAATTTTATCTTAGTATAGTTGAACAGCTGATGGGGTAACCATATTAAAAAAAATTTATTGCTAAAAAATTTTGCATTACCAAAAACAAAAAATTAAACACTACAAACATGTTTTATAATCTAATAGGTATGTTGGCTTTTTATTTTAAATGCAAAAGGTCAAAGCTTAGCACTTAAAATAAAAACTATTTAAGAAAAAATTAACTGTTTTTACTAAAACACCTGAAAACTAAAACCAAAATGGCCACATGGTACTGATTTTCGTCGTTCGCCGGCGTAAGAAATAGAAATAAATCTATTTCAAGTTCGCCGCGTACAACGAATTTCGACCGACGCTGTGACTGTGTGCATTTTCATATACACCAATGTGTTTTATTTTTTCACGGCGAATATTCGCGGCGAAAAATTCCTCGTTCGTCCCAGTTGTGTTCCTAGCATTAAACGGGGAACAGAGCACTCAGCGCAAAGTGTAGAAGGGACAAAAATTGCATTTGGATGCTTCCGTCGGCTTAACATAAAAGCATTGTCTCAGTTAAAATTTTATGAAATTTGCACAATATTCTTATTCCTCAAAAGTGGTATAAATATCAGCTGCTATTCAGCCTTCAAAAATCTTGCAAACTTGTGAAAAATCAGTGTTCAGTATCGATTGCAATACAGTCGGGCATGCAAACACTAAAGTGTACTATTGCAAAATTGCAATGCTAACGCCACATGGTTTCTGGTTGGTTTTAAGTAAATTAGTAAGATTGTAAGCCGCAGTGAAACATAATTATTATTGAGAAACGTTTATATTTCTTCATTTACTTCTCCTTGCTGTATTTGTAATGTTAATGTTAATTTAAATTTTTGTTTTTCAGTAGGTTTAGTTGCTTCTGGACAAATGCCACCAAGCGCTGCAATATTCGCGGGCGGAGCCAATGCACAGCCATCACCCACTACATTGAGTGCGCTAGTTTCTCAGCAACGAATATTGGAACTTTCACGTTTCAGTGGTTTACGTGGATATGATATAGCGCAACATATGTTAACACAGCAGGGTGCGGTATCAAAGCTCTTGGGTAAGTAAAGACGCAAATTGAAACAGTCATTATTTTAAATATATGGCCACCAAATGAATGTGGAATGCTATAATTACAAATAAACGTAAATATTTTTAGTTGAGAAAGGGGTTGAAGTTATTTTAATTAGAAACCACCCCTGTGTGTAAGACATACATACATATTACTGTTTGTTTATTCCTACGATCACATGTATGCATACACTGCAAAAAAAAAAAAACAAATATGGAAATTTACTGAAAGGAAATAATAGTTTACTGTCAAGAAATTCGAAAATGTTCCTAGATAATATTTATAATTATTCCAACTGGAGAAATTCCAATCCAAACAAATGAATGTGAATTGATGAAAGAAATGGAAATAATTTTCTATGTGAAATCTTCGACCACTGGGCTTTGTTGATATTAATAATAATTTGTTGGTATTAATAAGAGTGTCATTTGATGAATTTTAATAACAAATTTTAGAGATTACTGTAATTTTGCTTTAACTGAGAATTTATTAGTGTCAACGCTCTTTTGTTGCCAGTTATTGCAAACATAAAATGTCAAATTTGTTTGTCAGTTTTTGACATTTCATTTAAAAGACGACACATCATAAAAATTCGTAAAAGAGCGTGCTTCGACTTTTTTGAAAACAGATGCAGAAGTAAGAAACCTTCCTGGTATAATAAAGCAAAATTATGAGTTAACATAAATACATGCGTGTTATGATACCCTTAACATAAGCAGAGCGATGAGCAATATTGTACCGCTATTCTGTTGACGTTATTGCCTCATTGTCAACATATGTATTTGTTGCCAATCTAAATAATAAATTGTGTGCGAAGTAAAAAAAAAAAAATTTCAACCTGGATTTCAACGTACTTTCACATACATACATAAGTATGCGTTACTGATAAGAGTGCACATTTTCACTCGTATTGTTGAAAGAAGGTCCTGCGACACATTTTAACTTTTGTTCTTGCACAAAAATAGAAATCTGCATGTTAACATGAACGACGACCCGAAATATTTTAGACTTGTTTTCGAGTAGTTCAAAGAATTTGATGGGTGACAAATGCCAAGTAGACTCAATCATGCTTAAAACATTTGCTAACAATTGAAGTGTAGCTGCTCTGTTCTGTGTATTATGCTCCATTGGCACTAAACATTGTTTTTGAAGTGATCGATAACAAAACTTTTTTGAAAATAATTGGAAATAGATTCCGGTACAATTCCAAACCCACCTGGTAGGGATCTCGTTTAACGAACCCTAAGACAAAGAGGTTTTTAAGTTGAAAAATTACTGCTCATTATTTGTTGAAGTGCTCACTTAGCCAGACGATATTTTTGGAATACTATAGAATAGATATTTTGGATGTCTTTGCATATAAAAGAGTTTCTGCTAGCTCTCTTGATATTGTATTTAGTGATGCGTTAAGTTCTGAACTTAGTCAAAATATTGTTAAATATTCAAATATTCTGGGAAAACAATACTCAGCACTTAGCTTTATACAGCGAGCACTGCCGAAGTTCGTCATGTGAAGCATGTTGTTTACTTTTAGGGCAAATTATGGGGTGACCATAGAATTATTTCATAAAAACTTTAAATCAAAGGCACGATCTTTATTGCAACCTAGTCATATCTCTAAAATTAAAAGTTTCTTGAGAAAAATTGTTCCTTTATCTTGAGTTGGACCAAAATTATAGCAACAACTTTTTTTTTTAAATTCATAATACAAAGCTAATTTCCAAAATAAATTTTTAAAGATTTATAAGAAAATGTGTTCGCTAATACTTCTTTTGTATGCTCGAAAAGTTAAAGTAAGTTAAACAAAAAGGTATTTTTTTTTTCGAGATATGACTACGTTGCAATAAAGGAGTGATATGCACAAATACGAAATCGAAACATTTTAGTAAAAAAGAGAATAAAATATTTTTGGCGCTTATAATCATGATAACCTAATGAAATTTAATATTTGAACATTGGATTCATAATAAGCAATATTTGATATCTTAGTTAGCAATATTTTAAGCATTTTACAATAATTATTTAAAATAATTTATTCAACAACAAGCAAGCCGTACTTGATTTGAGAACATCTGTACTTACCGTACTTTTGACACCGATCTAAGTACGGAAGGATGGCATTTGTTTTTTATTATGCACTTTATTCGATATTTCTGAAGCCTGTTTAATCCTTAACTCAATAATAATTTACAAATCATTTTATCTCTTTGCGGATTTGAACTACTGCCAGTCAAGCCACTCTACCAATTCAGCTGTAGCAGCAATTATGAAATGAAATGAAAAGTCAATATTTATACAAGCAGACGCAAATGCTGGTTACTCTTTATGCGACATAAGAGGATTGATTCTCTTTAATATTCCCCATTCGGCTTGTTTTAAGTACCCCTAAATTCTCAAGCACGTTTTGTTCTAAAATCAAGTGAAAAATTTAAATCGTGCTGTTTCTTTCTGTGTATCTACATTTTCAAAGTGAATAAGAAGTTTTAAATTCATTTGCGTTGCCTACTACGACTACTGTATAAATGTATCAACAGAAATACTTCATGCATTTGTTTGTAGAAACTTCTCGACATTTATGCCAAAATCAGTTAAAATTTCCTTGCATAAACAAAAATGTTCACAATTCGTCACAATTATAGTGAACATTTCTATGATATAGAGGGGCATTAGCTGTTCTATCATCACGTCTAATAACTTTCAAGTATTGTTTGGTAAATTTCAATGAAAAACTAAATAGATAATGAGTTGTGTCGCATTTAGAAATGCTGCTCTAAATTAGTTGTTAATATACTGATTACAATTTTCGACGCAAATGTTTAAAAATGCTTAAAACTCCAAGAATGTGGGTTATAATTGTCACCACTACAAATGGATATCCAATTGCTTAGAGTTTTATGATATCCGTATCACAATTAGTTAGTGCATATTTATCACCACAAAGAAAAAAACATGCATTTGCTTGAAAGTTCAAGGCCTGTTTATTACTCATACGCAAAACATTTTTGTCTAGATCCTTAATTCGATTCTTTTATGAAGAAATAAATAACACCGCCGTTGGGCACGGCGAAAAGTTTGAAACCGTTGAGGGCAACAAACACAAAAATCAATTGGATGTTGGTGAGAGAATATAAAGTATATTCCAAATGGAAAGTTAATCAATAATGATGAGCATCGTGCTGGAAGTGAAGCAGCCATAGTTTGTGCTCCAGCCAATAAGTCTTCGATTTTACATTTCTTGACTTCTTTAATCAATTTTGAGAAAGTTAAATCGAACGCAATTCCGATAAAACAATTAACAAATGGAAATCATATAGTTACACCCTTATTCACAAAAAATATTTCAGTCTTATAAGTCTCTTATTTGACATATTTGTATGGAAAATTTGTCAAATAAGAGTTTAATAAACCTAAAATATTTATTATGAATATGACCCTTAAGGTGGGATCATACGATTGCCGCAATGCACCAATATTTGTTACATTTTGCGTGCCAATCGTGTTTTATTTATTTATTTTATTGGCTCATGCGGCAACTAAAATGAATGTTGTTCCTATTTGTCCCAATCAAATACAACCCTGATGCGACAACCGTGTGAACACTTGACATACAACTAATCACCAATAAAAATTCTAAAAATGCACCAATATTTATTGTGTTCTCATGCGGCAACCAAAGAAGACAATGCCCGCCAATAATCTACATACATACATATGTATGTAGGTATGTATACATTTATTTAGTTTCCAAATTGTTTAAACGCGTCTTCCAAACATGATTTCTGCTTTTCAATCAGTAAAATTCAATTGTTGTTACTATTCATTTTTTGCTTTTTCAGCCCGCATAACATTATAATAATAGCCGAAGCAATTTTCTCTATTTTTAATGAACAAACCATATTTTTAACATTTAATTAATTTTTTTTTTTTTTTTGGAAAACAAAGTTTGTCAGGAGCTACAACAGCTGTTTCTCAGATTTGCCGTATAATATAACAGTCGTGTGACTATAATGCGGCAATTATTGGTACTAAATTGTTTTGCGGCAATTTGCGACAATAAAATTTCAGTAAAATGTCACAAACATGTGATTGCAGAGAATTTGATTGGGACAAATTTTTTATTATGCTCCAATTCAGCCCAATAAAAATTGTGTAAAATTGGCGCATTGCGGCAATCGTGTGATCCCACCTTTAAGGCCATATTCATAATAATTATTGTAAGCTTATTAAGCTCTTATTTGACGTATTTCTACGGAATATTTGTCAAATAAACGCGTAATAAACCTTCAATAGTTTTTATGAATATGGGTGTTAGACTATAAAGCTAAAATTAACACCATAAGTTATTTTCAAAAACGTTGTGAAATAAAGACATCTGAGTTTTTAGCATTGCTAAAAAACCTATAGCCTCAACATTATTTAAACACAGCATGACTTAATTTATTAATTATTATCGTTCTGTTTCGGACAACTTGTTCAGGTCAATAATATAATAATAGATAATATAAATAGAAGGACCTATAGCTCGAAAAATAAAACAATATTAAGCATGACCTAATAATTAGTCAAAAAGATGGAATGCTGAAATCAACGTAGACAAATCAAGCCATACAAACCTGAACCACTTCCCTGTTGACTTAGAAGTACATTACATTCACCGGCGCTCAACTCAACAGCAAAACAATTGAACATCAAACTCGGTAAAATATACTGGGCTATGGGTATAAATAATAGAATAATTTAAGACTTAAAATGGCTTAAAGCATATGTGATGGTGCTTGTGCTATTAGTATTAATTTTATTTGAGGTGTGATAGTATGAAAACGAAATGTAATGGGGCGTGAGAGTTTTTGACACCCGAATGTCAATTGGTAACTGGAGAGGACTCAAAAAAAAATAAACATTTCTAACGAACCTTCGCTAGAAAGCTTCGTAAGGGCCAAGGAAATTACGATAAAGATATATTTTTGTATAACGAGCCTGCATCCTTTGCACGACTCCGAATTCATATAATTTTCTCAATACTAGAAGTATACACAACTTCTGTTGACGTGCTTATATTTTACTCTTTCTTGTGGCCTTTTAAGTAAATCAATTATTACGAAGATGATTGGTTAACGTTACAAACCATGCATAAGAAGCAAACAAGAAACCACTAAGAAAGTAACTGAGACTGAAGTAAAATTAAACAGAAGAAGGAAACAAGAAATTATCTTGTCTTTTGTACGGAAGTGGCAAAAGTTAAATAAAAGAGTTTATATGTGTACATATGTACTTTAGTTGTCAAAATTGATAATTTATTTGGGTAAAGTCTTGTTTTAAAATTTAAACGACCGCATAAACACACATGCGCACACACATGCGCACACACAGAGACAACAGATGTGTACGAAATGCTGGAAACAACCATCAACAACCCTGTCGGAAGCTCAGTTCATCTTAACTTAACTGTTGTAAGTCAAGTATTTGAAAACAAGTGTTGGTGGACACTTGAACTACTTTTGAATGTTGCGATTTCAAAATAGAGATTTCCGAGGCAGCAGTCAGTCGCCGAAGTCTGCTTTAATTTTTAACAAACTTAAGACCTACCCGTAATTATTTTGTATTACGTTATTTCTATATCTATTATTGTTGTAATTGAGAAATGTTCAAATAAACCTTTAACACAGAAAACATTTCTTTTTCGTTTTGCAACTCTACTGATGAGTTGATTCGCACCAACGAAATGTCGTCGGCATATAGACAGCTGAAAAAGACAGCAAACTTTTTGAAAAGGTTCATTTTTGGACCTGAATTAATTAATTATAATATTTTTGTTTCTATAATTATATTGTATTACGTCTACCGCAGTTTTTGTGTTTGACTCATTCATTTTTTGCCAAACTGCAGCTTAGAAAATTCAAATTATGCAAATTCGCGGCATAGGCAACACTGGATGCACTTCAATGTAACATGCTTTCATGCAAAAATTTCATAGTTTTCGTTTTTGTATTCACGAAATAAATCGATTGCAACATTATAATTTTGTGACAAAAGTAATTCAAATCAGTCAGAACATGTTGAGTCAATTTTTTTTTCAGCGGTAAATTTATCTTTTAGGTTGATGCCACCTTACTGTTGACGCTTTGCTTTATGGATAAAAAGTGCAATCAGAGTTTCGTTACAAATATGTGTCTGTGTGTATGTGTGTGTGTGCAACACGTTCGGTAACAATTTATCATGCCAGCTCCCATTTACGAACAAAACAAATAAATACACAAGCACTTACGTGTTCGAAAATGATTGGTAACTGGCAACTTCTATTGCGGCGGCAAATTTTAATTTATGCGTTATTCTTTCTGCTTAAGTACTCGTATGAGCAATTTATCGCAGCAAACGCGTGTTGGATTATACAATTAGAATGAAAGATTAATAACTTTGTAGCTTGTAGGAAGTTTCTTTCCAAATACAAATTGCTGGTACGTATTTTATTTACTTTATTACTTTCTGAGTTTATGGGAGCACTGACAGTAGAAGGAGTCAGAGTGCAAATCTAGCGGCATGCGTGCATGAATTTGAGATCGGCTCAAAATGAAGTGTCTTAATCAAAAGCTCATTATTTCCTACAACATATTCCTGTTCTCACCTATTATTTTCCTTGAACATATTTATTGAAGTAGATGCAACTCACAGGTCCACAGGCATTGGAACAAGCAGCGAAATTTTTAAAACTAATAACAATTGAGCACCTTCGAAAATGTGCGTAAAACAAAATCTAATACCGGAAGCCTCACGAAACATTATGAAAAGATTCAGAGCCTAAAACGAAGCTAGAGTTCGACACACTAGAGTGTGGGTTACGGATGAGACACGGCCCAAGGCCGGTCATGTGTGGCACACTGTGAAACTGATAATCTTGGTTTATGAATTCAGTGACATCTGTAGACGCCAACTTCGTTTTTGGCGGTGTTTTCGGAAACATCCAAAGCGAACAAATACATTATTCATGAACATAAAAAATCGTTTGTCATTTCAACTAGTTTTGATCGTAAAAATCGTAACATAAAGGCGAAAAATATTTTTATCTGTTTGTTTTTTAAGTTTTTCCACTAGTAATTTTTTCGTACAATTTCCTTTGGGGTGTGGAATAGAATGCATTCCATATTTTTGATTTGCCACAAACAATTTTGATTAAGTAATTATAAAATATATGTATGTATGTACAATGTATAAATGACCTTAATAGTTGCTCTTAATTTTTGAGTGAATCAAGATGGATATTTGTTTTTTATTTTTTATTTTTTGTTATTTAATCTTAAGCTTGTATTTTCAATCAAGCTTATTACTGCCTATTGTACGTTATCAGAAAATTTTTTTAATCTCGAGTCTTTTGTTTTACTTTAAGGCTCTCTACGACCACCTGGCTTAATTGGTGGCTCCAAGCCAAAAGTAGCAACACCAACCGTTGTTTCTAAAATTGAACAATATAAACGCGAAAATCCAACAATATTTGCCTGGGAAATTCGTGAAAGATTGATATCAGAAGGTAAGTTTCCTCAAATTATAATAAACACACATACACCGGCGTAGTAATATGGCAACTACAAGCAACGAATATGTAGATTTGTTTACAAAAAATGCAGAGGAGCAACTTAAAAATCGTAGTGGTTGTTCCCACACTCCAAGCATATGCTCACTTTTTACACACACATTTCGTACTTATCGGAATCTTTAATCAGTTATTTGTTCATTTTGTATTGTGATTGATCGCGGTTGATTAGTTGGCATCAACTGCTTACTTACACAAGCAAACGCTGCGCACATTGAGCAATTGTATCGATGCCTTCAATTATTTGCGGTTTAATTCCATTGATGGGATTTTTTAATGATCGGCTTAACGTTTTATAAACTTTTGAAAAGGAATTGAATATTTGTTTTTGTTTTTGTTTCGATTTCTGATATCGTTTTATTTCACGTATTATACACAGGTGTTTGCACAAATGCCACAGCACCATCAGTGTCCTCTATTAATCGCATACTGAGAAATCGAGCGGCTGAGAGAGTTGCGAGTGAGTTTGCGCGCACAGCAGCCTATGGTTTGTATCCACCTCATCCATATGCTGGGTTTACGTGGCATCCAGCAGCGGCAGCAGCTGCAGCAGCCTCTTCAACCGCTGCTCCACCGCATTTTTGGTCGCCACCAATGGGTGGTACAGCCTTAACGACAATGCCTCCCTCAAGTCATTCGTCACCGGCTCTCAATACTACCAATTCATTTACAAATCGCGCAATTTCACCCAGCTCTGGCAGTCATGACACTTTAGATTCTCCTGATGATACAAATCCTATTGATTCGGATTACCTTGACGATGACGATGAGCCAAAGTTTCGTCGCAACCGTACAACTTTCACGCCCGAGCAACTCGAAGAACTGGAGAAAGAGTTTGACAAAAGTCATTATCCCTGCGTCAGCACACGAGAGCGTTTGTCCAGCCGAACTTCTTTAAGCGAAGCCAGAGTACAGGTGAGCGAAAGTATATTTTTTAAATTTTGCTTTCTCAAAACAAAACTACAATCAATTCAATTCATGTTATAATAAAGCAAGCCAAAATTTCCCTGATATATTTATTATGCAACGAAGCGGAAACGGCAGAAGTTTTGTTAGAGCGACTTGTTTTCCGACACATAATCTGCCCAAAAATCTGAACCAATGCTTCGTTGAAGCCTTTGCTCTAAGATCAAACAGAACTTCTGCTTATTCACGAGCAATTTTGCGTAATGTTTGCATAATTTTTTTTTTTTTTTTTGAATCTTAATTTGTACGTAGTCTGCATACGAATAGAAGATGGAAACTGGGGCTTAAATTCAAATTATTTGGTACCGAAACAAACTTTTGAAAAGTTTTAAGCTTTCAAATCCCTAATTTTCCAGGTTTTGCAATGCTTCGACAAAAAGTTTATATCCAGTAACCAGTCAGTTAAAAGAAACACTTCAAAGAGTTACTTCTTGATGAATCAAAAGCGGCCTGAAATTTTGTCTTTCTGATCAAATCTGCAATAGTCCAGCTTCGATTACTATTTCTTTTTCATGGTGTTGCTTTCACTGGCATTATCGTGAAAAATCGGTGGCTCCGTTCCGACTTTAGAGTCATGTTCCCTTGGGGTAAATTTCCTACAATTTTCGCTACTATTATTATGTTTCTGCTATAGCCTTGGCTGCCAAAAATATTGACGCACCCTGCATCCAACATGCCGAGCGCTTATATCGAAAGAGTACAACCTGCGTATACAGAGCTTTACTGAACAGCAGATGAATCGAGATGATTCTCTAGCCCAAAGGGTAATAGCGAAAGTGTAGTGGCCATAATTATTTATAAAGAACATATAGTACATTATTCAAACTTTCTGTCTCTGTCGGTGTGAAAGATGTTTTCTTTCTCATATTTTTATTGAGCAGGATTTTTTTTTATTACTTTTGTTGTTTCCAACATGAAAGGGCGAAAGAAAACTTCCATTGCATTTAGAGGAGCATACAGCAAAATTTAGTTATACATCCTTGAGTTAGAGAAACCATTCATTTTTCTGTCCCTCAGTAAAATGTCTTTGAAACTTACAAAACAGGTTTTCAAGTAATTAAATTAACTTTTCGGACGCCAAAAGTGCACGTGAGCGGCCTATTTTCGAAATTTTGGTACAATGAAACGCGTAGGTCCCCTGAACACAGCGCAGTGCTTCTTTCTGACAGATGGGTTTGACTTGCTTTATTATATGTATCATGATTCAATCCAAGGCGCAGGTTATTAGGATGCGGCATGAGTGATTTCACTAGAATTTTTGAAATGGCTTTTAATATGACGCAAAAATATGATGTACATGTCGTTGATTTATTGACGCAACCTCGAAACTGAATTGTTGTAATTTAGGATTTTTACCTCGATTTAATGCACATCAAATCTATTCACATATGCATGCATTTGTATGCATATTTTGTTACCTACATATGTATGTATGTATGTACATGGGCCTCATTGGCGTTCTTAGCGCGGTACAAAATACTTCTTTTAAAAAATACCGCGCCAGAAATGCGGTTGCGATTGTTACAAAAATGGTGGACGTGAGTGTACAGTTCAAGACTGATAGTTTTCCGCAAATTTAACAATACTCGTTACATAAAATAAAGAGGACTATCCTAAGTTTTCTGGCTCATCCAAAATTAGATTCGTCGACTCGCGGACGATACAGTTTTGTATGAAAATTTACGAGGTTAAACAGTTTAAAAGTGTTATTTTGCCACACGTATTATTTGTTTTTGTGACTCGAGCTTGCGTTAATAATGTACCATCAACGAATTTTGTTGTAAATTCTATCAGAAAGCTTGAAAATAGAAATTAACAGTACGTTCTAGGGGAGAGCAATGTCTTGCCTATAACGCTGCTCTAGCACATTTTGCGCCACTTCAAAACTTTATTAGTCTGCAGACGCTGTAACCTGTTTTATCAGCCTTAATTAAACAAATATTTTTGCATTAATTTTAAATTTTAAAACAATAGGTTTGGTTTTCAAATAGGAGAGCTAAATGGCGTCGACATCAGCGTATGAATCTTTTGAAAAGGCGGTCCAGCCCAACGAACAATTCCTCTGGTGTTCACTTTCCACAACAATCTATAGAAACGTGTAGCAACCCTACATCCTCGTCTCCGACACCAAGCACCAATAGCAATGCATCAACATGTCCCAATGATCCTTCTGCAGCGAATGCGCATCAATCACCCCATTCAGCACCTCAACCAACTGCTGATGTTGTATTGCAATCTGGTCATCATATCGGAATATCAACGTCCACAAATTCCTTGCCTGCTCACATGACAAACATTCATTCCCACCATCCAGATCCTCAATCGGCAGCCGCTGCCTTAATTCTCAATCATTATCATCAGCACCAGCAGCTGAGTAAGACACATGGCCCGTCGCCACCGTCGGCGTTACCAATGTCTACATCATCTTTTGCTGTGTTAGGAAGTGAACCGCATCAGCAGTTAGCAGCTGCAATCGCTACTACTTCTCCCGGGCTTTCAATGGGCGGAGAGCACAGTGCATTTCGCTCGCTAGTTAATACTCCATCAGCTGCAGCATTTGCTTTGGGCTTAGCACGCCAGTACGCTGTAGCGGCCTCCTTGTCAGCGGCTGATCACGACAAACAGTCCCGATTGCAACAAACAAGCGACAGCTCAAAGCCTGTTTCTGTAAATGGTTCCGATTCGGAGGAAGAAGAAATCAATGTACACGATGACTCAAACGATGCCGACGCAAGTTTTTATTCGTCTGCTTCTGGTTCTGAAGCAAATCAGCGCGAGAAAACGCCCATTCAACTTGTCAAACATGATCGATAATGGACCGATTGTATCTGCAAACTTTAAAGGTGCTGCTTTACCATTTATATGCAATTGTTTATGTGCAATCATACGCTTAAATATTGATATTTTTATTACCAAAGTTTTGTTAAGACTAGACAAGAGAATGACGTATTTTCAGGTTGCACATGCTTCCAGCTTCCAAGTTTTTGAATTTCCGATTTTTCATTTTTTTTTTTTTTTGATATTGCAAAGTCTTAAAGACACTACTTCTCTTTTAAGAATCATACCTCAATTAAATTATGTATATGTAAAAGCAACAACATGTATTCAACTTATCCCCATTCATGCATATGTACATATACATATATGACGCAACGATTAGTTTAACTTGTTAAAACGTTCTTGTCAATGAAATTAATTTATAATAAAGATACATCCTACGAAAAAATTCAACACAATCCTCCCTCCCTCCCTCCCTCCCTCCCTCCCTCTAATTGTCTGTAAGGTGAGCACTCGTACACAAATTAAATTTAATTAAGTAAACACATTAAAAAATTAACTAAACTATGTTTTTTCTTAATCTAATTAATAATCGACTTTCTTCAAAAATAAAATTAAAATTACAATACATTACGATAATCGCACTGCTGTTTTATTTGATTTTACCTTGATAGCACTTCTCGGTTCTCTTACAAATCATTTACAAGTCGATACTGAAAAAAGGAAACTGAAGAACTAATACATATGTGGAGTGGGGTAACAAATTTAGCTTCGCTTTCAGAAAGCTATGGCAAAAGTAATAAATTGATATCGCGTCGAGTTGCGCATCAGCTGATCAAATATGTTACATAAACAAAACTTGGTGCTGCTTATGAAAAAGTAGAAATCCACAGAAAATAGATATTTACTCGAGAAAAGTCAAAAGGCGGAAGAGTCACAAAAGAAAGGAGAGAAGCATTCACAAATATTTGTTTGGATGGTTTGAAGTGGATGGTGGAGTGTTAATTTTTAATTCTATAAAATTATGGAATTTATAGTGAAATAAATCAAAAATTAGAAATTTCAGCTGGTAGGCTTTGCTTACAACACCACGATTACGTGAAGTTGCGAAACAGTTTAGCGACACGACACTTTTTCTACATAAACATGGCATTTACACAATTTTGGGTTCTTAAAGTCATATGATAAGAAGTTAAAGGTAAGTTGCTGTATTTTGTCATCACCAACTTCACATTATGAAGTTAATAGAATGTTGTGGTGTTTTCGGAAAACAGGCAAGCGATTTGTCTGTTAAATTTGTAAAGGTCGCTCAGGTCCTGCAACTGCAGTAAAATCCGTTGCCAAATCAACAAGACCCACAATAACGTCGACAGCAGTCGTTTGTTTTCAGTCTCCTTAGTGTGAGATCTTCATAAGAGTTTATAATTTACATACATAAGTAACCTGTCGGGTGACCTGTCGTTTCGATGTCGTTTGTAAAATTTGTTCACATTACATCACGACATTGATGTTGAAATCAGAATTATCGCCAGAATTCGGTGCTTCAGAATCAAATGTTTTCGTTTGCTGTTTGTCAACCTCGAGATGTTCGCGCAAGCCTCCATGTTTAATTTCAAAATCTGTGCGGAGTTGATTGATCGTTGTCCTAGACTCAAGGTAGTTGCATTCACTACAGTAGTTGTCTTTCTTTATTCTGTGTAAATTCTTGCATCTTTACAAGAATTTCGGCATATATGTACATACATACATATGTACATGCATACATACATATGTAGTTAGAAAAAGGCGCTGTTAAAGCATTGTTAAAGCAAATGTTGTGTGCAATCTTGCTTGCAAATTCATTTCCACATACACACATTTCATGTGATGCTCCATTAAGAAGGAATCCCTCCCGTTTGAAAGTTTGAAATAGCGACTGGTGGCACACAGAAAAGACAAGTAAAAATGCCAAAACACTAATTCAACATTGTTGCGATTTTTATGCCAAGCATAATTCAGAAGTATACAAGCAGTTCATTTAACAAAAAGAGTAAGAAAACAAGTCGTTAAAATGGACATGGTTACTGTGATGCTGGCGTCAATTAGTCCCACTCAATAAAAATAAGCAAAATCTTCTTGGAAACACTTTAGCTTTTAATGTTTGCGGACTATTGTTCGAAGCTTATGATATACCCTCCATTTCTACAAGCGCCTTCGGATCGAATTGCTGTTAAGCAGCATAAACATGCAAATGCATTGAAAAACTGATCTGTGAAATGGGAACAAACTTGCGCATGTGTGTACTGACCACATATAATATATATTAAGCACAAATGCTTTAAATCAGTTTCATAAGTATCTATTATTATCTTGTTTAGTCGCATTAATTGATTTCTTCTGAGTATATGTACCTATTAAATATCCACCCAGTGGACTAAAATGAAACCATTGCACAGTGTGGGATTTGAAAGAAATGGCAAAAAATCTGCAGTTTTTAAACGGGTACTCCGACTCAAATTCTCAAGAATGTGTTATTGCTCAAACTGGAACAGCTATGGTGCCACACGCCCCGAAAGCGGTCTACCTAGGGTACATGATAAGCTCAAACCTAATGCAAAGCCAATGTTTTGATTTGAAGAAAAATAGATTATATATAATACTATATTAATGATTTTCCATTTTTTTACATTTCTCGAAGTAGAACCAAAGGGCAAAGATACATTTTTGCCCCTCGCAGGGGAACAAACTGAATTCGATGTAATTTACAGCTAGATAGAATTCCGAACAAAAACATTATAGGCTTATTTTATCCAAGTAGGCAAAAGACGGACGACTTTCGACTTATTAAATCTATCGAACTGATTTTTATGAAATTCAAAATATAAATACATCTACACCTAAAAGTTCTTATGCTCTATAATTTATGTATATGTAGCGTAGCGAAACAATGCGGCGGCAGCGCAACGGCACCGTTTTGCAATCGAAAAATCCGATTTAAAAATACTTGTGAGCCAAACAAATACATATATGAAATAATTATAAGTATATGTATGTATGTTGACGCAACACACTGTCACTTTTGTTTAGGCCTGGCAATTCAGCGTAAAAGCCATGTTCAGAGGAACAAGAAGAAGTGCTGTTTAAAAGCACAAAAGCTAAAAATAAAATCGAATGGATGGCATAAGTAGTTTCTTTCTTTCTAAAACTATCGAATAGAATTTTAAGAAACTTAAATAAGGGGATATGTTTTAAGATATGCCTCTAAAAGGACACCACTATACAATTGTGCTATTTGACTGTGCAATCTGACTGTTTTTGAGGTTATGGCCAGTATGTAGGGATGCAGCCAAGAAGTTTTAGCATAGATTCTTTTAATCAAGTACCAAGTAGGTATCGGTCGAAAAGTATGTGTATCGGTCAATGAGTACTTACATAATAATACTCGTATATAGAAGGTAAAATCGTGATTATAACAATAAAAGTATAAAAGTTGTCTGAGCTTTACAAATGTATTTGCTTTTGTTTTCCCGCACATGAGTACTCGTAGATGGTCTACCATGTAAGATGGGGCTTCTAAATCAATAGATTTCCTAATATGCCAACAAAGCCTCCGTTGCTTTTGTGTACTTATCCCCTAAAGCTCTAAACACATAGACGACAGCAGACTGCAAATGCTGCCAACTTCAAGTGCAGCCAACTTCAAATGCTGCTCTTAAGTCGGCTTCATAATTATTTTGAAGACAGCAACAACATAATAATCAGCTGGTGTGTAAATCAATTTCGAATTTTTATAAATATTACAAATTCAAAGTTTAAAAATATAAAAAATGAGCGAAGAAAATTTAGCGAATTTTATCACAACAATTGTTAAAATAGCTCAGACTACAGCTGAAGTGTATAAAGCCCATAAGACGAATAGTACAAGAAACCGAAGATGGTGGGTTCGCCCAGTAAATATAACCCATGATGAGGAGGGCATTTACAGAACATGTGTACAACAGCTCAAGGAAAAAGATGAAGAACACTTTTTCAAAGCAACCAGGATGAAAATTAAATAAAATATCACAAAAAATTAGCTCAAACGAAAAAAATTGTCTTGATATTGAAAATGAACAGCTGTGTATTTTATCAATGCTACTTTCAGGGATGCCGTATTTCTTATTTCATAATGAATAAAATTGAAAATATTGATGAAAAATGTAATAATATCACGAAAAAACTATAAAAACACATACATTTATTTATTTATTGTATTTTTGCAATGTTCTTTTGTGTTTAATATTAAAAAAAAAGTTTTTGTTCTAATTTGTCCAATTTATATATATAATGGCAACACTATATTTGCTTATTTGCTGCCCGTCAAAATAGAAAATAGCCTAAGTTGGCAGCAGCAGCAAATGCTGTTGAGCAGTCGTGCTGCCCTGCTGCCGTCAAAATAATCGTTTTCATTTAAACACATGCATTTTATTTTTGACATGTTGCTGCTTGCTGTCTGCTGTCGTCTATGTGTTTAGAGCTTAATTCATAAAAATTATTTCAGGCTTATAATACTCTTATTTAACATATGTATGTATGTATGTATGTATGTATGTATGTATGTTTGTATTTGTATGGAAAATCTGTCAAATAAAAGTTCAATAAACCTAAAATATTTATTATGAATAAGACCCTTACACCGATATTCATAAAAAATAAAATGTTGCTCAAATACATTTTAGAAGAAATTTGATATGAAAAATTTGTACTAAAATGTATTTCAACAATGTGTTATTTTTTATGAATACCGGTTTAATGTGTTTTTAAGTTCGGAATACAGTTCGTGTGCATAAAATATGTATATTCTAGTTTATTATTATGTTTTATACAACATTCCTTCAGAACCACAAGCTTTAAAAAATTAAAGCTAATACATATGTACGTTGTAGTAATGTTTACGAAAAAGTTTAGAAAATTCTACACAACAAAGGTGTCATGGAGACAAACAATTATTGGGGGTTGGTGACACATTTGACTCCCCTACGAGCTATCTGGCCATGGCCTTCTTTCTGTTTACAAAAACTATGCAAGATTACATGCCTAAGTGAAAAAACAACAGTTAGATAAATCATCTGTGTCGAATTTACTGTTTACTGCTGTAAATGCAACCATAAATTTTTTATTTGATAATTTTGAAGTTGTAAAATTGCAGGACATACAATTTGTGGACTTACTATTGAATGATTTAATTCTAAACTAATTCTCACTGCTTGCTTAAAAACAATTGAATGTGGAGTAAAATTGTTCTTCAAAGTTTTTCAAATCCGCTGACGAGCAGTGGGCACCACCTACAAATGTCGGCTTCAGTGACTTTGTTTCTTTTGCTCGTAACATTTCAGTAAAAGTGCAACCGCTACTTTATCACAACAAATCGAGTCCATCAAACTAAGTATACATGCCGCATACATACACACATATGTTTATGTATATGTACATGCATACAAATATATACATACATAAGTGCAAATGAATGCATATTCGCATGTATGTATGTGTGTGTGTATGACGCACTCAATTCTCATTTTTAATAATGAGCAAAAGCAGAATGATTAAAACCAAAAAGCAAAAAATACAAAACTGTACGAAAACGAAGTTGTCTCTGTCCAAGAGTTTCAGTTTTATCCAAATGTCAAATATTAAATTATGCGTCAATTACACGTACGAAAACAAACGTGTATTTCAAAGGACGTACATTTGTGTATTTAGATGTGGGGCTATCCAATCCTACGCATACGAGCGAAATAAATAACTTAACCATTTGGTCAAGTCACTAAAAGTGTGAAAATCCAGATGTGCATTAATTATTGCAACGCAAGCCTTGAGACCTTGTGTCGGTACTTATGAATATGCCTGTATGGCTGCGTCCGCGTCTGCGTCTGTGCCTGTGTATGTGTTGGTTCAGGTTTAGATACAATGCGAGCGCTGTGTAAATGTCCAATAAGCCCATTCAAATAAACAAATAAAAGAAAGACAAACATTTGCTGTGTAGTGTTATGTGTTTGATAACAGATAAATATAAAATTTATGCATTCATTTAGCGTAAAGCCTGAACAAAGTAAGCCATTGCGGTTTTAATTTAATCGATACATCGATAAAGCCGCTATCACAAAAATCTGCGTGGCTATTTATTTCAGATACGTTTCAAAATATGTACAACTGTTTTCTTCGATATTTTTTTTCTTCTTCTTTTTATATATTCATGAACATGATCGTCACCAACAGCAACAGCAACAGTAACAGCATCAGCATCAGCAAGCTGCAATGACTTAAATGAAAGGTTGAAGCACAAGTAACACATCACAACGGCTTTTGTTGCCTGCAATGTTGCTTTGGGGGAAGTGTCTTATGTTCTTTAACAATATACACATTTCCAATTTCAATTATATTATTTAACACAACTCTTCTCTTCTTACACATATACATACATACGTACATATATAGAATAGGACAGTCAATGGGGTTCTACTAAAAGCAATTTGTCGAGAAACATGTTAGTCGGCATTGAGCTTTGACAGAACAATAATAGTAGCCTATTTACATGGACGCAAAATCCAGTGCATACAGGACTTCAAGCAAAATTACATACATAAGTACTTTTGACGAGAGCTCCCATACAAAATGGAATCTACTATCACACTAGATTTTGACAAAATCTCTTCAAATCTACTCAGTACCTACTGATGCAACTGTTATTTTCTTCATAAAGTACATAAAAATACTTCGCTGCAAGAGAAAAACTTACTCAAACATGGTGAACCAATTTGCTCTGTCAAACAATTCGCAAAAGTTAATTTTATGAAAATGAAATCTTGCCAGATATAAAAAACGGCAATAAATGTAAATGAGAAAGATTTCGTGGAAGATTTCAATACAGATCTGCTAGATTTTGCGTGGATGTAAATGAAGTGCAACACTGCAGTCTCGTCTGGCTTTCGATGAAACGGCAACCCTGCACTATTTAAAGGTGAAAATATTTAAAATTATCTCAGTTGTGATCAATGCAGCTTGATATCAGGTTGATAGCATAACTACAACAAACACAACAACAACAAACACTGCATGTGTATGTGTGTTTGTGTTGTGTATTTTGACAGTTATACAAGTTAAAAGCAGTAGTCAGCTGGCATTGTAAGGCTACCTGGTATCGAGCTACCTTGGCTGTGATGAACAATATAACGGGGCTTCTGGTGAAAATGATAATATTTTATACATTTACTAGCTGACCCGGTCCGCGTTGCTGGCCACCCTTTAATTTTAAATTTTTGTTGTTGTTTTAGGTATTTGTTATTGTAGAGCATGTGTAAAAACATATCCTGTGCAAATTTCAGCTCTCTAGCGCTTATTGTTCAAAAGTTACAGCTAAGTTTTACTTTTCAATGTACACGGTGTTTTCTTTAGCGTTGGGCTTTTGTTGCTTTTAGTGTTTGTTGTTGTAAAGCATGTGTAAAGAAATATCCTGTGCAAATTTTAGCTCTCTAGCTCTTATCGTTCAGAAGTTACAGCTATATTTTACTTGTACAGGGGTTCCTTTGCATTTTGCCACGCCCTTCCGCCCCCAGACCGAAAATCGAAATTCAGACTTCACAGTGTCACCCGCCAGAATATTCTGAAGACTCCCTGAAAATTTCATCAAAATCGGCCATGCCGTTTTGGAGTCTATACGTTACATACATACATACATACATACATACACACAAAGAATTTTATATATTACATTTATGTAAGCGTTGGCGAATTCCTGGTGTTTCATTTTGTTTTTTGTTGAAACGGTGTTCTAATAATTAATTACCCAACGTTTTGTCGATTTTTTTCAAGGGGTTTTGTTCATTTTACTCACTAGATTCTTTTACACACCGATTATATTAAAAATTTAATGTGCTTTTATGTGAATTTGCATCACTGCTTTATTTTTGTTTTAAATATTTTATAGCCAAATTTAAATAAATTGTTTACTCTAAGCACAAAAGTCTTCTTTTACAGTTCTGCTCTACTGCCAGCTTTTCTAAAACGTATAGAAATTCTCTTTCTTTAATTTACGCTCAAAACAATGACAAAACATGACGATTTGCTTTAGTTTTCAACACAAAAATACACCAAACAAACTTTACGTTTCAAAAAAAAAAAAAAAAAAAAAATGGCAGTTATTGTTAGAGCTTTCTTCTCAATGCGTAGGAAAAAATAGTGATTTTTTTTAAGCCTGCGCAAGGATTTTCGAAGAAAGTTCACTGTCCCACGGCATAAACCATCACACAATGGTATATATGTATGTATTTATATGTACATTGCGCCCCCGTGAAACTGCGGCAGGATGATAGTTGTAGGGATAGAACCGCTTGGACCGCTCTACCTGTCTTTTAAAAATGCAATAAAATCTGTTGCGTAACTTAAAATATGTATATCGAAGTGTACATACAGCGGCAACGACTTTGTTTATAGCATGTAAAGATAAAGATTAATGATACGTCGTGTGGTTAATTAGGTGTATTGTAAGCTTAATTAATTTCCTAATTAAGTTAGCTTCTGTTCAATACAGACATGTTTACGTACACAATTAATTTAAGCAAATGTTAGAAGAATTATTATTTAAAAAACAGCGGTGCTTTTTTAAAGTTGTACATGACAAATGAGTTATTTAAACAAATGTTTATTATTAACGAGTAAAAAATTAAAAGCAGAAAGAGCAACTTGATATTTGCGTTAGCGGCGTATGCATAAAGATCCAATTAAATATTGTATTGACTATTTGTACGAACAAACAAATTAATATGCATGTATTGTATTTTTATGCAAACATACACACATCCATCTACACATACTTGTGTATGTATGCGTAGACCCAGTTGGCAAAATTGCTCACGATGAAATAATCTTACAATGTATGGACGATTTGTTCTCTGGGTAGTGATGTCTTCACTATCGTTGCTCAGTTGTGCCATGGTTGTGCCAACAGGCGAAGAGTTTAAAATAACGGAGCTCTAAAAAGTCGTCAAGGTAGGAGAAATGCTTACCTATGCGGTCTTGTATGAATTTGGTGGTCATGAGCTCGAAATTTTACCTTCTATCACTTTGTACCCGTCGCATAAAATGGCTTAAGCACACGGCCAACAACGATTTAGTTATCGATAGTGTGCCCTCGAATTTTCGATGACACATTCAATGATTTTTGGCATGAGTAGAAAAATTTTCCACTACGACACATCGAAAAAACCATTTTAGAGGCGTCTAAATTTTAAGTTGTTCGTATTTTTGTATGGGAATCCCCTAAGGAGGTGCGGGATATTGGAGAGGAAACCTAATTGGGGGCTGGGCATGCATTAAGTTATTGTGTTCTATATGTATAGCATTTCCTATAACCGACGAACAACGATTTGACTCCTCTATGGACACCCTGGGACTAGTTAGTAAGATGGGAGGAAAATCAAAATTGAATAAAAGGCACAAAAATAAAAAAAAAAATTAAATTTGAATGGCTCGAATTACGGAAAATTGATAGCACAGTGCCGACTAATTGTTACTTACAAATCCTTACAAATTGACCCACCCTAATAAGCATGTATCCAGTTTTCAAGTCTATTTATAGTTGTTTTATTTATTTTGCTCTCAAAGCTCTTCAAGAAGAGAATGAATATTGAAAAGCCAAATGTTCCAATAAACGATTAGTCTTATTTTCATATTTCACTTTTCCTGTAGAAGTTCCTACACTTTGCATCTAAATAGTTGTAACATCGAGTTAAATAGATCGTTCGCTGCAGTTGCTGTAATTTTTCAAAGCAAATTTTGGGAAGCTCTTGCTATAGCATTAATAAGAGTAATAGTAAAATTAGCGATATAAAGGTTGAGTCAAATTGGGCCAGCGCAGGAACCGAGTACTACTCGACCGGTCTGTGATGACTTGAAATTCCTGGCTATTACATCAGCCGAGCACAATCTCTCTATAATGCTGTAGCCTTTTTTTTTTTTTGTTCGCTGTTAAGTTTTTTGATCCCATAAATAATTGTTTGCTCACTTCCCTGCTCGTCGTGCTGCGATAATACGCCCCCTATACAACTACTACAATGGCTAGCATCTCAGTGTAAAAAAAAAGTGTAAGTCTGGATTGTATTGGACACCCGTGGCCAGTGTTATGGTAATCGTTTTTTTAAATTTCCTGAAAAGCATCTTAAGCCTCTAGTTTATCTTTTAAATAACTCTAAATATCGCAAACTGGCTTCGCAAGCGTTTCATATCAATTTTAAATGTTATTTTTTATTATTATTAAAATTCGTTATGTTTTGTAATTCACTGTTGTTCGTGGGAACAATGTCAATTAGTTAATAATTCTTAAGCTTTATACACATACATAACACCATGGATTTCCTGTAGAAAGGCCCCAACTCACATTCGTTTTCATATTAATTGAAGGATCTTCTTTTAATGAAATGTGTAAAGAACACAAGCTTGAAAAAAATTGAGTTGATGCATTTCCACATGGGACCAACGATACCGTACGTCCCAATATTTTGTATTTCCGTTCAGTTCCAAAATTTGTTAATTTGAATGGTAGTTATTTTAATTGTGTACATACATACATATTATGTAAGTATGTTCTCGTGCATAAACGATGTGTGTGTGTGTGTGTGTGTGTGATAAGTGATAATGAAAACGCTTCGCTTGTCATACACAAATATACTTACATATGTATGTGTAGGCAAGAGAATTTGTGGCATAGTTGCAAGAATAAGTTAATATTGTATTCAACATTTTAATTGTGTTTAAGAAGCATAAATACTTATTTGTAGAAACGGTAGCAGTGACTTTAGAAAAAGCAAACAACGACAAAAGCAGAAGAAAACAATTATCAGAGAAATGTATGTATAAACTTTTGATAGTGATCTCTGTTGACATGTCATGTTGACAATTCATTTTATTTGTTTCAACAATACTTTTATCGAATGAAATTCATGTGAACATCAATAAAACGAACAAAACTAGTGCACGCTATCGTCCAGCGTAACGTAACGTTACTTAATAGTACTAAATAAAATACATACACGCATACATGCATATTTAAAAAGTATGTACAGACATATAGCATATATGTATGTAAGTATTTATGCGCTTACTGCAACATTTGTTCGTACACTTGTTTCCGTACAAGAATTATAAATGTAAGTCAATTTCGTTTCTTGTATTCTCATTTATCTGACCCTCATCGTTAATTTGGATATCAGTGAGTATGTAAGTATGTATGTATGTATGTATGTATGTGTATGTGCATGGACGTACACTCGTCCTGCCAGGGGAAGCTTAGCACAGGTGGTGGTCTTGCATTTTGCATTGGCTCCTAACAATGTCATTCATTTGCTGGTAGTAATTTATCAATGAACAACAGAGAGAATAAAACGGAACCGAACAATTTATGCAAAACGAATTCAATTAACACCTAGTTTTTAAGACAGTTTGATAGTTTGCAAATGACACGTACATTTATTTACATATGTATGTATGTATGTATGTATGTATTTATGGTCATACTTACTTGCATACGAAAATGTTTGCTTAAATTTATACGTTTTTGTATGCTACTTCTGCAAATGTGAGGACTGAATGAATTTATGGCTTCGTCGCTGTTTCATCAAAAGAAGGGGTTTGTTTAAGTGCTTGCAGAATTCAAGGCGAAAAAGAGTTTAGTCAATTCCTTAATACATTTTAACTTCTAAAAAAGCAAAGCATTACACGTACACACTCGTACGCTCCTTTACGAGTACTTGACTAAACCATAATTGTAGTTATTGCTCATCGCTTGTACGAGTAGGTGTACCAAAAAGAAGGGAATCGAAATATCCGTTCAAGTTTTTAAATTCTGGTGTGCGGGTGCACACAAGAAGATTTTCAAAAAGAGAAAATTATCAATAAAAAAAAAACACATGCATACAAATGTGTGTTGAAATTATTTTAGAATAATGATGCGGCAACATTAGTACGTAATCTGCAACACAACAACTATGTATGTATGTACGTATTAAAGCCATTGCTCAAATCATTGATATACATATGTAAGTGTGCTGCATATTGAGCTTCCAGTTTTGTTTTTGTTTATTTTTCATTTCAGTTGGTTTTGTATTTTTGATGCCATATAACATGGAAGCGTTTGGAAGCGATAATCTTATATGATTTTCGCAAAGGCGGTCAGATGTGGCTTCTACTGTCACATCTTTAATTAGTATAGTACTTTTCTTGACTCTCTCTTGACTATGAAAATCCTTGGCATGGATTTGAATTTTTGGTTCGATATGGCCCAATATGGGGGCCATATCTTCAAACTTATAAAAGCAAAACAAACGAGGATATTTTTCTCAGAAATATTAAAGTAACGTCGAGCTTTTATTTACGTATGTTTGGCAACATGAGTACTGTAAGCGTTATAAACAATAGTAGTGAGTAAAATATTGGCATTGAATTCGATCTCTTATTTTGTTTTGAGGTAGCCCGCTGCATTTACTCCAATAAGCAAACTACTGTTTCTCTTTTTGTTACACTTTTGAATAGCTTGTTACCATTCTTTTTATCGTCTTCTGTTTTTATCCACGCTCAATCAAACTCATGTGCGCTGTATGCTTGTACCTTGTTTTTTTTTTTTGTATTCGTCATCGGTGTCGACAGGTGAAACATGAATTATGTATGTATGTTCATATGACTGAAATGAAATACTTCATTGATACAGAAAATGTACTTCAAAGAGTTGACTAAATGGCAATGACATTATTTTCCATGGTTAACTTAACTCTTCTGAAGGCAGGTGCACACCAAATCCTGATTTTACGCAGCTCCTTCATCCATATTCTTACGAATAGCTGAGCGAACGACGAATTTCGCCCAACAAGACGAATACGCCGGTTAAAATTCGCTGTGTAAATTCGTCGTGTGAAGCACAATACTGACGAAGAACAAAAACATCTGTTATAATTGATAAAGTTGTTTATTGTTTGTTCAAAGATAAAAAAATTAAATGAATCAAAGAATTTCAAATTTTGTAAAAGTAATTAAAGTAATGAACATGATCCTAGATTATATAAACGTTCATGAAGTTTAACATTTTCAATTATAATTTCACTTGTATCCATTTTCTCAGTTTTTTAATTTTATCTTAGTATAGTTGAACAGCTGATGGGGTGACCATATTAAAAAAAATTTATTGCTAAAAAATTTTGCATTACCAAAAACAAAAAATTAAACACTACAAACATGTTTTATAATCTAATAGGTATGTTGGCTTTTTATTTTAAATGCAAAAAGTCAAAGCTTAGCACTTAAAATAAAAACTATTTAAGTAAAAATTAACTGTTTTTACTAAAACACCTGAAAACTAAAACCAAAATGGCCACATGGTACTGATTTGTTCGTCGTTCGCCGGCGTAAGAAATAGAAATAAATCTATTTCAAGTTCGCCGCGTACAACGAAAGTGTTATATTTTTTCACGGCGAATATTCGCCGCAAAAAATTCGTCATTCGTCCCAGTTGTGTTCCTAGCAATATTCGGAAAACTGGTTTCACAGGCATTTTTTGATAAAATATTTGAAACATTTTGGTCATCAAAGTTGGCAGTGCTATTCGCTACGATCATTACAAGGCGAAAATACAAATTTCCGTTGTCGGCTCATATATGTACATATAGCCGAAGTACAGCGAAAGCCACTCTTTAAAGAAATAGCTCCGGTAACAAAAGAAGGCTGACAAAAGGCAAAAAATAACGTTTGGGACATCGGTTCCTGTCTATACCCAGGATATAGTAGCAAACGTACCATGGCTGTTTCATGTTTGCCACAACGATCATCAGCATCCGAATTGGTTCGAGCCCAGGTCATTACTAAAACGCATACTGTTCTTAAGCAGCATACAGCCACCCTACTACCTAAGCTCTTCATTACAGACTGTCTATATTTATCCTATTGATCACTTTTCTGTGTTTTTCTGTTGATTCGAATATATTTTATTATATTGGTTTCTAATTGATTTTTGTGTTTGTTGCTATTACTCAATCAGCCCAATAACGTAGTTAACAATTGTAAATCGTTAAGTTCGACCTCCTAGGCAAGAGATTACAGAGATATGCCACATTTATGGGTTTTCACTTAAATTTTTGGACGATATTCGATGAACAAAAATCAAATTTCAACTCTTTTAATTTGCTGATGGAGGAGTCAAAAATAGTTCGATTTACAGAAAGTTTATATTCATGGTCTTAGCACAGAAGTATAAATTTGGTTAATTATTGGACCAAGGTAGTTAGTTAAAAAGAGTTGAAATTTTAACTTTGTTTCATGGAAATATTGATTGGTTCGTTCAAATGAACATTTCGCTTTCTTCCTTCCAGATATTTCTTTTGACGATGTTTTCCGGTACAAAAAGGATTGAGTGTACTTTGCAATAGAATTTTTCACATGCACATTTTTTGGTACACACACACACACACTCATACATTTTTCTTCCGCGCTCTAATCGATCTCTTTGCGTTCACAGTTATTTATGTGACAAAATTTTGCAAATAATTGGATTGACTGATCACTGATAGCACGCATGGCTAAGCAATGATGTTGCTTAAACGGCGGAAGGGATCACAAAAACAATAAAAAGAGTGGACATGAAAACATTAATGAAACGTCACAAACGTGGAAGTGGTGGTGGAAGTGACCCTTTTAGTTCTAGCTCTCATAATTTAATTCAATTAAACGTGTATTGCAATTTAATTTACAAATCGATTGATGTTCTCTTGTTTTCTTTTGGTATCACAAGGAAAGCGAAGGAAAAAAACACATTTTTCTTTTGCACAGTTTTATTCCCACTAAGTGACTACACCTTGTGACAACATTTTGATATCTTCATAACCAGCCGTGATCGTTAAAAACGATATTGAAAATTTATGATTATTGTGCTATTTTTTTCTTTAGGGTACATTGCAAACTTATGAATACATGTACAAATGTAGCCGAGTTTGTACGAATGCATGTTCATCCATTTCATATTCATGGTTTTGTCCATCTGTAGGAATTATATTGCTGAACTGATGACATTATTACCAAAATTGTTGAATGAAAGTTTATACATTTTACAGTACCTTATTATGGACTACGAACTTTCATCTATGTTGCCATTGTGCGATCAGTCAGTTCAGTCGTATCGCGTATCCGTGTATTTGGAGAGACAATTTCAAACGCAAGACCTCAAACAAGAACAATGTTCAAATTATTCATTTGTGACTTCAGCCTTTGTAATTAGTTGAAACCTGACTCCCTTCGTAAAAGTGGCCCCTGCAGTCCCATACCCGTTGCCCTCTGTGTCCCCCCAAGTATACTTCAGTTACGTTTTCGTCTCCTCTCAGGCCAGTTTTTCCTCATAAAACGTCATTATCTTCAATGACTTCACTCATCTGGCGTTTATTTTATGGCGGTGGACCTTTGTCCATACCGTTGTATTCACGCGTATTTCGTTTTTTTTTTTTTCTTCCTTAAGTTTACATCATTACGATCAGCTACAAGGTGAACATATCTACACAGAGTTTGCAAGTTTGGGAAAAATAATCATCGCAGTTAAAATATCCATTTCAAGCAACAGCTTGCCTTCGTTGTTCACAGTATTTCGAGGTGATGAGATAAAACGCTTCGTAGTGACTTTGACTTTGGGGTTAATGATAGTTCTTTTAAAACTTTTTGTTGAAAATCGCTATAGTTCATTGTACCATCATATGAATCGACAACACTGAACTATTTCTAATTCAAAACCTCAGTATACATATATTTTAATATTTTGTCTGAGCACGTCAATTTATTTTTTCAACATTCCTGATAATTTTATTCAGTCAAGAATATTCAAAGCGTCAAGACGTATTAAGAAAATATAATAAAATATAAAAACGTTATTGCTGTTTGATATTATTCAAGAGCTTAGAGCTGTGGCATAGACTGTGGAGGGTGAAGGAAGGTCTGTTCCACATGCGGATTGATATAATTTTCTATACTTTTATTTCAAACTTTACGGAACTCTTCAATACGAATTGCTTTGTCATAAATTCCTCAATATCAAAGCATTTTCAATAGAGTAGATGCAACTCAATATATGAAAAAAGAGTCATCAACCTGTCAGAAAATCGCTGAATACAAAAAGAATCCCCAACGAAAACACAACACTTGTCATTTTGATCGAAAACTAGAGGAGAAAGAAATCAATCAGCTGTTGACTTGCATTAGACCGTATCGAACTCGTTCTTTTGTTTGATTTTGCCCCAAACTTGCGATCGAACCCATTTAAATACCTGCAAAGACTTTAATTAATAAACTTTGCCTAATGTATGGCGCGCTCGGAGCCACATACAACATATGTATGCATGTATGTATGTATACATATGTACAACATATACATATGTACCTCACATTTAGGTCTCGGAACTGTTAAAAAGCGCTGATAGTTATTACATATATTAAATAGTCAATAATTTTGGCAAAAAGCTTATAAACATTTGTTTGGCAGTTCTTGAATATTGACTGTTGGTCAGTAATTTGGTCCAGCACAGTGTTCTACTGTGCATAGGCGTATATGTATGTATGTAGATTTATTTTCAATGCTTTTTGTGTCGAAAACGTCAGTCTGTAACATAAATTTTTCAATTCGACAGTAAGTCGAAAGCTGTTGTTTTTTAACTACGCCAAACACAATACGGATGAATGTTACGCCGGCAACTTCAGAAAGTCGTCGTTTCCATCTTTTGATTATTATTAATTTTTTGTCAAATAACTCATTTAAGAAGTAGTTCAACAAAGCCTACACATTTTGTTGATAAATCCACATATGTATGTACATATCTATTCACAAATGTATTTGTATGTGAATTCATCCATAAGTCTTTAAAAATGGAAGACGATCTCAGCCTCAATCACTTTGCCTTTTTTTATGTGAAAAAAGTCTCATCAAATCGAGTGTAAAATATTGTTTTAAAACCTATTTAAATTGGATTAAAGTTATTGATTGTCTCGTTTCATCGATACACAAATCAACGAACAGTTTTGTTTGTTTTCAGTTGAGAATCGTTGTATTTTTTTATCTCAATTGACAAAAAATACTGGATGAATGAGTGATTCACCGTCATTTAGGCCATTTATTTACAATGAATTTGAGGAAAAAGGGAATAAATATCCATGGGAATGTTAAAAAGAAATTGATGTTCACATAAAAATTAGTTTGTGTCCGATTATTTTATACGAAAACATTAAGCCAATGTTTATTTAATATGTAGACAGGTATGAACACACTTATGCATGCAGTATCTTGATTCATTTAAGTTTCTGCTCTGCTAGATTCAAAGTAATCCACCAAAAGTGCCCTTTTGGGCAATCGAGCAATTTTTGAAATCTGAGCTGAAGGTTTTATTTTATTAAAAAAAAATCACACTCGAACTAAAAATGTGTTTTCAAAATGATCAAACTAATTGTCGTTTTCGAAGCACAATTGTTTTCTGTCTTTTTCAGCCACCGTCTTATGCCACTGACATTTCGTTGATGTTACTCAACTCGTCAGTCAGTAGACTCGAGGACACTGAAAAGAATGTTTAAAACTGTTGAAAAATTAAATTAATCAGAAAAGAATATAGTCCTTTTACTCTTCTTAACAACCTTCATAGAACGAGCAACCGCTGGTTGCTGCGATTTGTATTTTTTGAAAGTAAAAACAAGTTAACGTTTTTGGAATATTCAAAAATGAGTTTAGCTCTTTGCTAAAAGATCCAAGTAAGGTTTATTATTTATTTGATAGTTTACCAAACTTCATTTTTGTATTCCATAATTTTTTTATCCAAGACCTTTTATGGAACTAAAAATTTTATTCAAAAATACAAATCCTGGTAACGAACGAACTGTCTCTCGTTGTATGAAGGTTATTAAGAAAAGTAGAAAGTGTTGCAAAACTGCTAGATTGTTTTCCGTGTAAAACGATTATTTGAAAATTTGAAATTCTTATTAATTTGAAACATTCTTTCAGGTTTTTTGTTCGCATAAGCTGACGAGTTGATGACGAGCATTAACGAAATGTCGGTGCCATATAGACAGCTGAAAAAGACAGAAAACAAAAACGAAAAGACCTAATATAATAAATTTCTCTTGCTTTTTTCTTTTTTGTCTTAATTTAATTGAATATTGCCTTTTTATCAGTTTATTTGGGTATTTTTCTGTCCACAGCATGATTTTTGTTTTTCTCTTACAAAATATTATTCCCAGAAATAATTTAAAAAGGTCTAGTAAGACCTTATTTGGCTCTTATAGCATCTGGACTTTTATGCAGTTAAAATGTGTTTTATGCGCAAGAAAAACATGCACCCAAAATCCAAAAATATGCTTTAAGAACTTACAACATATTCACTAAAATTTCTTTTTTCATTTTTTGATGGTATTTTTATATACATATGTATGTACATATATTTTTTTTAAAATAATAAGAAAATCAAAATACTACCTGAACTCCTCAAGTAGCCGAATTTTGATCTCTGAGTGACTCTACTCGAAATTGTCGCAGCAGACGAAACTCCTAGAAAGATAATCATACCAGTTTGTGGCAGATGTGTAGTACAATTCTAAAATTATTCTTAAACTTCGATTACACGCTCCACACATCCAAACTATTTTGCATTTTATGGAATATACATATGTACTAGCTTTGCTTCACCGAAATCTGCCAACCCGCTGCAATAGGCATAAGGACTCAACTTTGATTTTAAGGTGCACCTTGTTTTAATGTTGCAACGGAGTTTGATTGTTATGGCTGCAGATATGCTTGTTGAGAATGGGATTCCTCTGAAAACATTCCTTTATATCTTCGAAAGTGCAGAAGAAGAATATGCCTTAATCACTCCGGATGGGGGCATTTCAAGTTGCTCTCTGAAGCGTATTTGGAATTTCTTATTTCTACTGACGCAGACAACGAAGATACATCCATACGCATTCCAGCAAAAGCTGGAAAATGCTTCTTAAATCTTTATACATATGAACTTCAAAGAGAAATTTTACTTCTCGAAATATAATTGAATTGTATAATTTACAAATTTATGTGAATTAAACAGAAATTTATATTTTATGACAAAAAATTAAGAGAGCTTTTAGAGTTGTTAAATGATAAGTACTTCTGAAGTTCATTAAAATTGATTCTTTTTAAAGGACTTTTGTGATTTTTGTTGCTGGACCTTGCGCACACGCACACACACACACACACACTCACACATACATACATATGTGCAAACATTGCTGAATACGTTTGTACTTTTCAACGTACAAATGTGCAAATTGTTGAATTTTTTTATTCTTCCAAATGATAGGTTTGTATAAAAGATTTTGAAAAATGTTTTCACACCATTATCCAATAACATTTTTCTTTTAGTTTTATTTCATTAATTTGTGGCTAATTTAAATAATATGTTTTAACCTGAAATGACTTGCAAGGAACACTCAATACGTAGAAGAGCTAAAGCCCAAAACGACATCAGAAACAAAAAATGAAAAGAGCAAGACATCATTGGTGTTGTCGTTCCCATTAATAACTAAAGAGGTTTTAGGTTATCGCGCTTTCAAGTCTTCCATGACGGCAAATGCGATTGAATTAGCGCTGTTGACGACGACAAAATTGTGGATGCGAAAATGGGACACAAATTTAAATTAAAAAGCACAAAAGAGTTCGAATATGATATTATAGTGTTTTTAGAACAATTTAATTCACTTTGTTCGATGAGCATTATCAGGCGATAGCAGATAAATAAGTGGATACCTTCACGCTCTTAATGGTGCACACATAATATTCCTATGGTCATTTTAAATAAAAACAACAACATCGGAGAATTTTAAAATTTGACATCATCATTATGTCGTTGTCACCAAATTGTTGAGTTCTTAATACAGAACGGCCGTTCGATCGATTTGGTTTATTTCAAACAGCATAATAAAAAAGAGCAGCTTCATGTGTTTTTATGCCAACGTATGGGAAATGTATTTTGTATATTATGAAGCAATAATGATAAAATACCTTACGAACAAACCTTTCACCACTCATCTTCACACTCTTAAGAATCAGGGGGAGAAGGACAATCATTACGGGTGAGCAAAAAATATGGAAACAACCTGACGAATACATGAAGGATTAAACGAAAATGGAAGTAAAAACATACTTGTTCCCTGTAATTAAAACAAATAGGTGGGTACATCACTCGCGTACGGCAAGTGCTCTCTGGTTCTTAAAAAAAAAAAAAATATTATAAAAGTCATCTTTTTCTCATTACAAATCTGTGTACATATGCAGATACATACATACATACATACATATATATGTAGGTATTAAGGAAAGTTGCGCAACTCACTAAATGTGCTCTCGTATTCAATATGGGGGACCGTATGGGCAGCAATACCGCCGGTGATTCTCTAACCTATTTAGTCAGCCACGCCTGAGCCAAGATTTTGGTTTAGTTTTAGTTGCAGATACATATGTATGTTTATCTTGTAATAAGCCAATAAGTAAAAAAGGGCACGTAGAGGTATCCAGTAAACTTCTTCAAATTTAATATACATACATACATACATACATACATACATATGTAGGTATGAAAAGGATCGATAATTTAGAATCTTTGGCTTACGACTTACGACTTACTTCCGCTCAATAATTATTCGAACTCACGCTTTATTCACGACAAATATTGTATGCTTATAAAAAAATTCCTATTTGACAAATGTCGTATAGAAATTTGTCAAATAAGAAGTTAATAAGCACACAATATTTATTATGAATCAGGCCATAAATAAATATTCTGAATACAGTGGGAGAATTAAAAACATATTTTTTCAATTGAATTCAAGTATAAATTTTAGCTTATCATATTTACACAGTATTTGTAAGGCGATGGATGCAAAGGAATGAAATACTTAATCTAGTTCGTGAGTGTGCAAGAGATTCAGCAAAAATCACTTATGTACATATGTATCTACATACATATGTATGTATGTCTGTATGCACGTATACTCCGTTTGTCATTTGGTGTTTTTAATGCTCTCTTACCTGCAAGAAAATCGATAGACAGAATGGTATTCCATTCACCCAAGTAGTATCACAATAAATTAGGGAACGAAATCTTCGCTAAATAAAGCTATAAATTACACTTCTAGTGGAAAAAGACAAACATTTTGAAGAGGCTGAGCATCTCAGCATAGAAAAATTTAGTAGCAAGTTATACACTTAATTCAGCCATTCTGACCTGAGGTGAGTTCGTCGTTCGATCTGTTAACACGCACAGTGCTAAATGATGTTGAATGATGCGCAGCAGTAACCCTTCTTTTTATGTGGTTAATCGAACTGATGCAAACGTTAATGCTGTTGGAATCAAACAGCATGGAAAACGAGCAGACATCAGGACGATACAAATGAACTCAACTTAAGAAACAATCAGAACAGAACAAAGTCCAAAAAGAATACCATAACGATAAGCCAACAAAAAAATATATACATATGTATGTATATATGTATGTATATATTTAAAAAAAATAACAAAAACAAACAATCAAAACGAATTGTATTTTATGGGGTGATAAGAATCAATGAAGCCACTGAAATCCAATTGAGACATATTGTTTGGGTCTTCTTTTCGTATCTACATATGTACATACATATGTACAAAGTTTGTATGTGCGTTTGAAAGGCCCAAAAACATAACCGTCATCTGATGAAAATATTTAAATTTAAATTCTTCCCATTTTATGTTTGAGTAAGTTCGAACGTAACCCAGTCGTCTTGGACGACGTGTTCTACTAAAATGCTTAAAATTTCTTAAGACGCTGACGACAACGCTGCCCTCAATCTAATTGCTAATCTAAAATAGTTGTGCGAAAGAGGGAAAAGTTGAGAAAAATAGCTGGACTCTAAAATAAGAACTGAAGAAACGTGTATAAAATTTGAAGATACAAATTCATTCAGTTGCTACGTGGTGCTCTTTGAAATGTTCGAAACGAAAAATTATTTACAGCTCCACCTAAATTGAAGCGTTGAACGCATTGGCTCTCAACTGGCGTACCCACATAAAAGCGTCAACGCTTTGATCAGAAACAATATCGCGAACTTGAATTTTGCACAGGAGCTCTTAAAGGAATTCAAAATAGCGTTAGCTATAACGAAAGCAAATACATGTCTCGACAGCCAACTTCACTTTCCAACGGGCTGTTAAAAACAAGTTGTCCAGCTGCACAGCGCTGACGCTGCACTATTATGGCTTGCCTCAGAATTTTGTATGGACGTGAAAATTTTTTGCATCCACACAAAAATATAATATAAATATTTCGTTAGTGTTAATTCTAATTGTGTAAATCGAAAATCAAACCCAGTTGCTTAAGCCACTAACATATTGCCAAAATACTGAAATTTAACGCGACCAAAGTGTAAATAACTAGCTGTATCCCAGCTGAAATACATAAACAATAATTTTAAAAATTGAGCTTGAGTTTGATTGAAAACTCAAAAAGAAGTAGTAATAATAATAATAATAATAATAATAATAATAATAATAATAATAATAATAATAATAATAATAATAATAATAATAATAATAATAATAATAATAATAATAATAATAATAATAATAATAATAATAATAATAATAATAATAATAATAATAATAATAATAATAATAATAATAATAAAGTCAATCTCATAAGTTCGAACATTGAAATAAAATTTGTATCAAAACAACCACCAGTCCCAGCGTTGGCGCGTCTAAAAAATGTTGATATCCAAAAATGAAAGTACATAAACTGTTCTATTTGTATTTCAGTTGAAAAGATATGCTTTGTTTATGATATGTAGTGGAAAAAATTTAATAAAGTCATACCGAAGTAGAAAATAGTATAATAGTTGTTCGAAAAGTTCGTCAGTGAGTGGTTTGAGCTGTCGTCAACAAGTCTTTCACAATTTTCCATTGCATTATACCCGTCTTAAACACATGTCTTAAGCACATGGTCAACTGGGTAGGGTCTGACACTCAATACATGCCAACAAAATTGTATGCACATATTTAGAAACACTGTTAATGTTGGATCATACAACGTTTTTAACCTTTCTTATATGCATGTACACTTGTGTGTACGTATGCATATAAGTATGTAGTTTTGTTTTTGTGGATAGATTAAGGTTTTGATTCGTTTCACGCTTTCATCACATCCCAAATGGTACGTGGCTGCAGCAGGTTGTTTAAATTTGTTTTTTTTTTTCAATTCAAAATACAGGGCTTTTAAGTTCATTTGTTTCTGGCTGCTTATTCAAATCACTGTTAGTTTGTCGGTTAGTTTATATGGTTGTTTATGCGATAAAAAATATGTCTGCATACATGTACATATGTATGTATGTATGCGTGCATTCGTAAACGTATGAAAGAGTTTTTGAATGCATCTGCTAGGCAAGACTGTTACTGCTGTTTTCTTTCATGTGATGTCATGTCCCTTTAAAGAAATCATTAATTTCTATTAATCTATTAAAGATATTTTAGTTTCAAACAATGGTTAATAGATTTGTTAAAAATTACCTCTAATCAAACCAAATAAGGCGAAAACAATGACTGTCGGCTGTCGATATTTGCTGTCTGGCTGCCTTTTAGGCATGTCATAAATCTTTCGTTCTCCAATTAAGTGTCTCTTAAATTCGAAATTGTTAATTTTGAAAAACTTTAAGTAGTAATTAACCATCAAGCAAGCAAGCAAACAGAATTAATCGGCTGATGAAACCATTCTCATGCATAAACAGTTTATTGAATTCATTTCAGGAGACTTGATCCCGCATGGGCAGCATTTTTACGAGAGCATATCAAATGATAGCAACGTCAACTTTATGTAGAACGTATCATGGGAGATTTATGAACCTATGGAACGGCTGGCTCAATTATTCATACAGAAATGTTAGCTGCATGAAATAAGTTGGAACTAGAGTCCGGCAAGTGATACAAAATATGGGTTACGACTCAATCGGAATCTTAACTATATGATAGATCTGAAAATTACAAGATACCATCTTGTAATTCAGGTTTGTGTCTGTGTTCTTCTTAGAATAGTATGGTCCCTTTCATACCTCAGAGCTTGTATATTGAGGGCTTAGGTTCGAAAAGTGAGAAAAATTTAGATTTCTTATTGCTAAATTGTATTGCCATAAGTAAAATTGATATGCCCTTTGCAAATAATAGTATTTCTTACTCTCTGTGTTAGAGAAAAATTCCGATTTATTTTCTGCCCGGTAAAATTTTGTGTGTACAGATGCTCTTTTTGAATATACTGCCTCGATAAGCAAAACAGATATTTTCTAATCACGAAAGTGGAGTTGAAGATAGACGCTCAAATATTTACCTAAGTAAATGACAGCCCCTTGAGGACTTTAAATATAAAACGTTGGAAGTTAATAACATTTTGACTTCAAATTTTTAGTTAGTGGCCGAAGAAATTTTCCCTTTATAATTGCTAGGACAATAACAATTCCAATATAACTATTGACAGCGTATTTGGAACACAGTTGATGCAAAGAGGCTGGCCGAAGGGAATCAAGTGCCTGTTTCGTTAAGACATCTCGCTTTTTCTGAATGAAAGGGACAAAAACAACTTTTATTGTTATGTAAATTTAACTCATTTTTACAACTAACGTACACTTTTTTGTAATAAATTAAAAAGAAACATTTCAAACACTTAAAGACGCGCATACATACTTAAATGAGCATTAATTTCATTTAACTCTCGCATAATCAGCCTGATTATGTGTCACCTTTTATGTTTCAATAGACAGAACCGCATATTGAAATTCGTTTCGGTTTATTTTGAGGTAAAAGATATGTTTTTGTTGTGGCAACGTGTTTTTGTTGTTGATTCGATTAGTATCATAAATGTAATTAAACAGCCAGCCCTCTAAGCTCTGATTTAACAGTTATAAAACAATGTGTTTTAGCTTAATTTTTTACATTTAAAAATGATTGCAGCTAGATTTTCACAGCTTCGGCATAATAAACATACTCTATTCAGTCGGGTATATTGAAATGCAAGTCAGAATGCGTGAATTGTATGTACCGGAAATCTTCTATGTATGTGAATGGTAATAACTTTATGCACTGATCAAAGACAACGGGCTGAGTGAGGGCTGCCAGTTAATTGTATGGCTGACCCAGACAAGTATGAAAATTTCCACAAATCTCAATGTGTGTACTTTTCCAAATGTAAAACAAAATTTTTATTAAACACAACATTGACCTTTATTTAATGCTGGGATATGTATCTTTGACTCGTTTTTAATCATTCCAACGAAGAATTGCATATCGTACACCCAGTTCAAAATATAAAATTTTCAGAAATCGATAAAAAAAAAACTACAAATTTTGATCTAGAAATTGATTAGTTTTTTGTTTTTTCTTTTAATTTTTATAAATGTATTGCGCATAGTTTAAATTATGCCTAACAAATTTTAGTTTTTAGTTGAGGCACTTTTTAACTGGGTCTGCGATATGTACGAGCGCAGTATGACATATTTTTTAATACAGTCAGAGCCAGTGTGAAACTATAACAATTTTTGGTCTCAACCAGCCCACCTTTTTCTTCTTCCGTCTTTGCTATGCAATCTTGCGTTTACCTTCTTTCCTACTCCTCGTTTACAATATCGTTTTTCATTTAAGCTTATTATATTAATACCGGCAGAATAGAATAAAACTTGCAATATTTAAAGAGTAATTATCTCATAAAAACGCCTACTTTAAGTCCACTTTGAAAATTATCTTTCACTTCAAGCAGACTTTACAATTATTTTCTATTAAAAAAATAAGTATAAACAATTTATTGGACTTTAATTTTGAAATTGTTGACAAACGTTTTGCATTTTCTATGGAAAAAGTTTGAACCACTGCTCGTAAAACAAATATGTACTATTCTTAACTTTAATTGTTTGGTGTGTGAAGCAAGAAATCGCCTAGAGAAATTCCCAAAAAAATCTCCAGGCCGCAAATGTCTTTTTCTCAAGACACTTGTAAAATTCAGTTGTATGGGGATAAATCCGCACTACTGGCAGCCCTAGTTTCAGCTTCTACATTATTAGACAGCATTAAATTATTGCAGACAGTTACTCACCTTCTTTCTATTCTCACAGTTGCGTGAAATACTGCACACCAACACTAATGCTTTCTCACCACAAAAAAAAAAAAAAAAAAAACAAATGCAACGAACAGCGACGCGAAACGAAAACAGCGATCGGCATCAAAAAAGAAGCTAGAATTTATTCTAACATCTTTGCACGTTGTTTTCTTGAACTTATTGTTTATTTTGCAAAGAACACTTTATACATTTGATTAAAGCAATACCTTATTAACATTTTTATGAAAAAATTTAAATATATTAGCAATTATTTTATCAGAAAATACCAAATTTACAAGGCACTCCCTTTCACGGATTAAACATTCGACCGAACTGTAATAAGATTGCGCGTAAACTAAATTTTGCAATGAGAAAGTATGTGGAGAGCCTCAGCGTTGCCACAGTCAAAATATTTTTGTAATCAAAAATCTTTTACTGTAAATTTATTAAAATCAAAAATCCTTAAAAAAGTTGGCAAATTATATAATCAAAATTTACAATATATTTTTACATTATTTTAGATTACGAAGTATAAAATATATTGGGAATAATCTTGGCTTAATATATCATATAATTTTGCGAACGAATGCATATATGTACATATGTTTTATACTTGTAGTATTTTATTATTAGAATACAAATATTTGCATATGGTGATCAACTTATAGGTTACTTTTATTACATAAATGAGGGTATACGATAAATTTGAACTTTATTTCACAGAATATTATATTTAGCACACATGTGTACGTACGTACACAATTTAAGTGCGGTTGAGGACCATCATGTACATAGTACCTATGTACGTACTTATGTAACACCAAAAGAAAAACATATTGACTATAAATTATATCAGAAGATTATTTCAACCGAATTTATTTTATATTTCGTAGTTTAAAATAAATAAAATAATGTAAAAATATATTGTAAATTTTGATTATATAATTTGGCAACTTTTTCTAGGATTTTTGATTACAAAAATATTTTGACTGTGGCAACGCTGAGGCTCTCCACATACTTTCTCATTGCAAATTTAGTTTACGCGCAATCTTCGGTCGAATGTTTTGTCCGTGAAAGGGAGTGCTTTGTAAATTTGGTATTTTCTGGTAAAATAATTGCTAATATATTTAAATTTTTTCATAAAAATGTTAATAAAGTATTGCTTTAATCAAATGTATAAAGTGTTCTTTGCAAAATAAACAATAAGTTCAAGAAAACAACGTGCAAAGATGTTAGAATAAATTTTAGCTTCTTTTTTGATGCCGCTCTCAGTTTTCGTTTTACATCGCTGTTCGTTGCACTTTTTTTTTTGGTTTTGGTGGTGAGAAAGCATTAGTATTGGTGTGCTAATTTACATGATATCTACAGCATTTCAACGCAACTGTGAGAATAAGAAGAAGGTGAGTAACTGTCTGTAATAATTTAATGCTGTCTAATAATGTACAAGATGAAACTAGGGCTGCCAGTAGTGCGGATTTATCCCCATACAACGGAATTTTACAAGTGTCTTGAGGAAAAAACATTTGCGGCCTGGAAATTTTTTTGGGAATTTTTCTAGGCGATTTCTTGCTTCAAACACCGAACAATTAAAGCTAAGACTAGTACAAATTTGTTATCTTTCTTAATTATTTATCATAACTAGTTGATTTAAGAAAGATTTTTCTCTTAATACCTATTGGTTTGTTTTTATGATACATAAATACATAATTATAAAATGTGTTGCTCAAAAAAGTTCAGTTGCAAAACCAAATGCTTTAAATGTAGCTTTAGGTAGTCTTTACTTATTCTTTTGAGGGACAATTTCATTTAAAAATAATTTGAATGAATAGCAGAGCTGGATTTTTTTGAAGCTCTTCGCATTGTTTAAAAGATTTGATTGTGTTTTCTTACTATGTAATTCATTTCATCTGAACAGGCGGCATTCGGACAAAGAGATTGTAATGCAGTTATTGAAATGTTGAAATAACACAGGTGTCAAGATAAATGAAAACATAAAGCATATTGCGATTTACTTCATGTAGTTGCGCCACTTCAGTGACAGTAGAATGCTCTTTAATATCTGCATTCAATGATTGTGTCAAGGAACACTATCCGCTGTCATGATCAGTTCAATTGAAAATCCACAAACATGAACATTAAAAAAAATCATTTGAATGTTCAAAAGATTCATTAGTTTTATTCTGTCCGTAACAGAGCAGAAAGCGTAAAAGAACTCAGCCGTACGCATTTCCATAAAACAAGAATATGACAATTTCGTAACATAACAGCAGGTAAAATGTAACACAAGAAAGTACAGATGTAGTGTTGAAAATTTCAATTTGAAATGATACTAAACTTTACTCCAAAAAGTACGTTTTGCTGCCCAATGGTAATTTTTACAATATCAGATTCTTATGCTGTTTTGATTTCTAAAAAAAGGAGTAGGTATGCATTTATTTGCACTTTTTTTTCTTAATTTGCGAGTTTTATTGTTTCAGTGATATTGGGATGAAAAAAATGTGCTGATAGCCGAAAATAAGTAAAAAAGAATTCAGAAAAAATACTCTTCTGCATCTAAATTAAAAATGTTTCCTTTTGTTGTAAAAACAATATTTGACCCGGTTTTTCGTCGCAGCGCAGAAGATCGTCTTAGGTCAGACCTTATCTTCTATTCCGTCACATTGAAAACTTTTTGAGGAGAAAAAAGCTGTGCAACATGGAAATTTAGCAATTTTGTTGCATTTTGTTAACAATGGGATTTTTCTTCTCAGAGGTCATTTATAATGAAAATTTTACTTACACAAATAGAGAAGTAACGCACAAAAGGAGAGTAAGTATAGTTAGTAAAAGCTTTTTACATACATGCAGATCAGTTGGGAAATAGTGTAACATAAACAAAGCTTTTTGCTGTTTATTGTTCTTGAATGACATCTGTCAGCAACTCAACCTCAAGACTTTTAAAATTTTATTGCTAATAAAGTTAATCTTGTATCAACAAGAGTTCTACCATATTTATATCGCTTAAAAGTAGTTTTCTGCGCACATATAAAAAAAAAACAGTCCATTAAATAAATTGAATTTTCGAGTTCAACAACCTCACATGCATTATTTAAGAATTTCTGTATAATAAAAGAAAACAAATATAATGGTGGATTAAAGGGCTGAATTGAACACATACATATGTACATACATATGTATATACTTATGTATTTTTGAATATTTTCTGTTTCGTTAACTAAATTAAATAAAAAGCAATCTTTTTTTTTCATTTGTTTGCTCTATCTCACAGTAAAACCCAAAATTAAGTAAATGAATAGTTTTGTTTTCGGGGACATACTCAAGTGATTTTCCACTTTCAAAATATTTGGGCAAAAAATTTATCTTACATACATACATACAGACATGCACTAACATTAAAGAGTAACTAAAGAGAGAAATTCTTCAAAACAAATATCATAAGCTGTTTTTTGAAAATGTACAAAAGTTCTTGAATTTATACTTAAATTTTGTTTTCCTCAGTAACACAAACTTACTTTGAGCCTTTTCATCGAAGCGTGTTGACAAGATTGGAATGTGTTTTTTTAATTGTTTAAATTAATAGGTAATAAGGACTCTGCTGTGGCACGAAAAATACAATTATTTGCTGTTTATAAAACGAAGCTTGAGAGTTCAGAAAATATTATTATGTTAGCAGTAAAACAAAAGCACACAGACGGGAAAAATATTTATAAATTTAATTGTATTGCGAATGAGTAGAAAAACTCTATACATACTCGGTTTGTCGATTTTGGTGACACATTTTTTGAAGGGCCGCTTTAATTTCTGTGGGCCTTCAAAGAAAGATGCCATCAGTTTTCGGACTTACGCCGAAAACAGCTTTTTTCGTGTATTTTATAAATCATTTCGGGGAAAAGAAATCAAGTTTAAGAACATAAAAAAATTATCAACTGTCGTATAATTCAGTTTAATCTTTGATGGCATCACTGTTTCGATCACGATTTTCTTTTGCTCCCACAAACAGATACTTATTCTCTCAATAACAAGGCATAATAAGAACAAAAGAAAAATAGAAATGAGATAGAAGTTGAATTTGCTATAAACCACGGTTACCATATTTGAGATTACCTATTTTTAGTCAATCAATAAAGTGCCAATATCCTGATTTTTTTTTTTTAAATTTTTGGTGAAACGATGGAGACAAATCCATGTGAATTTTGCAACAAGATCCTTTAACTGAAACGATACAATTCGAGCAGAGAATAATGCTATATCGATTTTTATTCAAAACACTAAAACTTTATCCCAGTCAATTTGAATAAAATATGCGGCCCAAAATTTCAAACTTCTTTAGAAAATTACTAGTTTCAAGACATATTTAAATACATAAAAGCATTTAATTTACTATGATGTTGTAATTAAATCTGACTCAATAAAAATGTTAAATAGATACATATACATATGTATGTACATATTTCTTGCAAAACTCTTGACCACTTGCATTACAAAAGTATTTGGTAAAGGTAACTATGTACCAAGTAACCGTACAAAAGCTGCTGACTACAGTACATCTAGTCGTTGTACCAACAAAATACATGGTGTTTGTTGGTGCTGTGTTTGTTGTAGGAATGCGGCTACCTGTTCGAAAGCTGCCTTGGTGCATACTTTTTATTTTTGTTTATATTTATGTAGTATGTATGTACCTATAGATATAAAATTTATTTTAACAATTTTTATTTTGGTCTCAGTATGTATAAAATGCCTATGCACTATATAAATAAAAATTATATACACTTATAATAATAATGTCCTTCAGCTCAAGAAAATAATAATATTAAATATAAAATAGGCATTGAAAAAAAAAATAAATATCAAAATTGTTATAAACAAATATTAATTTAAAATACGTATGTGCGTATGCATTTATGTATGTATATGGATATGTAAATACATAAAATACATAAGAATAAACAAATGTTAACGACAATAAAAGTACGATAAGATATACAACTCCAAATGCTAACTTCACTACTAATTGAAAATGTATGGTGGCCACACTGGTGAGAACAGTCGGCTAGCTAGCCCACTTGAAAAAGAGAGCAAGCTTCTTCAATAACTTGGCTGTGCAAATATTTTCTCATTGCCAATTTAGTTTACGCGCAGTTCACTACGGATCGGTCAATAATTATGTCGCCAAGAAGAAGTGTTTTCTAAATTTCGTTTTTTTTTATAATTTTTTCATAAAAATGTTATTAAAGTACTGTTTTAAGAAAATGTATAAAATTTTCTTTGGAAAATCAAGAATAAGTTCTCGAAAACAACGTGCAAAGTTGTTAGAATAAATTTTAATTTGTTTTTTGGTGCCGGTCGCCGTTTTTGTTTTGTGTCGTTCTTCGCATTTTCTGTTTTTTCTCCCTTTTTGTGGTGTAAAAGTATTAGACGAGGTGTGAAAGTACTTGAAGCGAAGTGTTAATTTACGTGGTGCCTGTAGTGTGGTAGAAGGTAAATAAATGTCCATAATAATTGGGAAGATGAATTCGTGACGTCTGTACTGGGGAATTTTGCAAGTGCGTTGATTTCGGACAAGGAATCCCTTGTCCAATTTTTCTAGGGAACTCCTTGTCGAGAATTCAATATACACAATTAAAGTTAACAATAACATGGGAGACAGAGATAGGGGCTGCGACAGTTTCTTTATCTTAGATGGCGATCCTTTTTCAATTGTTCTATAAATGTGTAGTTTGTTATTAATGTTATTAAAATCCCTTCGAGATCAAAACATTTATTTTTCAGAACTGTTCTATTCTAAGCAAATCGTAAATTCTTATTCTAAATGAAATTACATGCTGAAATGGCGTATTAATATGGAGATTATAAAGGTACTATCAACGCAAATTTTGTTTAATTAGACTTAAAAGTATATTCTATATCAGAGGTGCACACGGCCTATACGCTTGGTACGCTTTTGTTTTTGTAAAACCGCGGAGCATTGGCTGAGCATTCTAATATGTATACACAACTCTTTGTATGAAATACACACACACACACACACACATATCCCAAGTTCAAAGCAACAACACTTTCATATGTACAGCAATAAGAACGCAGGCTTTGTTGGTACACATTGGTGCCAAGCCTAAATTTTGTTGTTTTTTGTTTTTTTGTTTTCATGATTTTGTTGTTTTTTTTAATGATTTCGTGAGTATGAAACACTTGAAGAAATCATTTTTTGTTATGATTTTATTTCTGTTTTTCTTTGTGTGCGTCAATAAAGTGTATACGTATTGGTGTTTGCGCTTCCATAAGAAGATTTTGGGCACCCCTGTTCTATATATTTTTGGCAGAGAATGCTAGATATGCAATTTTAGGTGATTGTAATTGGAGGCTTACATGTAATTAAGTTGAAATTATTAGTCAAGTTTGTTACATATGTATGTATGCATGAGTGTACATTAGGGCGTGTCGATTTAACAATCGATAGATATTGTGCCATCATAAATTTTTCAAAACAAAATGTCATTTTCGAGGCGCCCAAATTCGAACTTTATGCATTTTTTTATAGAAGTCTTTCAAAAACGTATTGAAGAAAAAAAATTATTGGGTCGGTCGTACATTTGACTTCTCTACGGGCAGAAAACATAAAAGATACAGACGTGGGGAATGCACGTATTGACAGATTTACAAAACGTACCCCGGCAACTGGTTTTTGATGATACAAATTGTTTGGATTCTCTTGTAGATGAAATTTCCTAAAAATCTGCTCTTCGATTTATATCGAGAATATATGGACCAATATTTTTCTTAATTTTTTCATCATTAGCCATTTCTTTCCGCTAGCAAAAACTGTTTTGGCTCGCTTTTGGCTGATATTGCCTTAACAACCAGTTGCTTGCTACATACATATGTATGTATGTATGTACATCGGGTATGTAGGGACCGATGTTGCAAAACATTTTTCGATCATAAACAATCTTATTTTCTTAACTCCAGACTAACTTTATAGTATAAAATATTGTTTTATCTTGCTAATCTAAAATTTCTTTAAGACTCTGGCTTTCGCTATATTTAACGCAATGTAAAAATAGTGGTTTCCGTTCAAGAAGTAATTTGAGACGTAGTTAGCTTTAAGATACAATTTAATTTAAAGTTAACTTTGTTTCCGACAGGGTACATACACTCAAAATTTGGTATGAAAATATTTGAAAATGTGATTATGTGCACGACATGCATATGCACATACGTACGTACATATGTACGTATGTATGTATGTAAGTATGTGAATGTTTGTATTCTTCACTCCACTTAAAGAACCTTAAACAACAGAAAAACCTTTTTCGTTGTATAAAATGCAAATCAAACATGAAACGGTATAATTATAGTTTATACAAATAGCGTAAAAATATAATTTCAGGTTACAAACATTATATTAATTACAAAAATAGTTAAGAGGTATTTTTTAGCCAGTAGCTAAGCATAAGGTAGACTTGAATATGTAGATATGTACATACATACATACATATGTAGTAAGAATCAGTAAGAAACTAAAATGTTCAGAAGACGCATATAATGTACTATATTGTTATTGATTTTTTTGCTCTTCTTATTTATTGATATCTGATGTTTTTTCATTCTCCGACTTTCTTTTATTTGATTTGTGTTTTGAAAGACGAAATTAGAAGAAAACGACAGAATTTCCATCCTGACACTCCAACGTATTGTACGTACGCTAGAGGGTGAATCCTTTCCGCCCGAATTTAGACACGCATATTCTCTATTTGCTCGATTTAGTATTATATTCTTTTATTTCGGAGTTATCAAAATAATCATATTTGTTTGAGATTTATTGACGTGCTATCTCCTTTAAATGACACAGCACGTAACTTTAAAAACGATATTTTTACTGTGCGCTGAAACATCGCCAATACCTTCAATGGAGATTTGAGTAAGTGCGGTATTAAAAAATAAACAAACTTACAAACTGAAATGCATATTTTTCTGTAACTGAAACCGGCAGGACATAATTATTGTTTCGAGCTATCTGTTAATGCTATATGAAGAAAGTACAGCGCTAATATACTAGTATAATAAATAATTATACTTTCAACTCCTCTTTAGTTAAAATGTTTTATCCTAACCAACATTTGCCGTCACCAAAAATAAAGACAAACTTAATTTGGGGCTACGTAGAGAATCATTTTGCAGTAAATTTGTCACTGTGCCATATAGAACTATGAAAGATAGTGAAAAAATACATATGTATGTGTATATTTTATCGATTTACATCAAAAAAGGAAATCAAAATATATAGTGGTTGGAAGTTTTCTGCGGTAACGGCACGATGTAAAGTATATTCTAGCTAATTATGAATGTTTTAACCAAACGTGACTGACTACCTTCGAGTCACGCACTTAGCAATTGAGAAAACTATGCAAAAGTTTTGGTGTAAGATTGCAGAAGGATGTTATTAAGAAACGGAGGGAAATGGTTCTATGGTGCCAGTTTTCTTTTTAATATACGATGATTTCCATATATTCTTGGAATACCTCGTTTAGTAGTTATTTTATTAGTATAAAATAATTAGTATAAAAGTAGGTATCGATAGAAAAGTAGGTATCGATAACTGATATTGTATCGATGCCACTGTGGTATCGTTTCTTCCCTAATTCAAATACATACACATGTACTCACGTAATTTTATTGTGGACTTTTGGATTTTCCATTCGTGTGAGCTTCGATTTGCCATTGCTATTCCAACGCTGTAATGCTGTTTGTCGTATATTCTAGCAATTCCTCCTTATAAAGTTCATGTAGCATTCACTTATTAGCTTCCAAACTACCTACATACATACATATTTCCTACATATGTAAAAAAAAACTTGTATTTTCTAAACTTGGAAAAATATACACACACAGGTATGTTTGTGTGCGGAATTTACTCTGTAACACAAAAGCACTGTGATGCATGCAACGTTACGTTAGTGCAGCAGGTACACGTGCAAATTTCCAATACGCCGAAAATTTCATAAATTACATTGTCCTAGCTGTGTAAATTATATTACAGTAGATGCTCGCAAAGTAGAAAAGCTTTGAATTTCCATAATTCTCTCTGACATTAACTAATATGTATGTCCGTTGTGCGCCTCCTTTTGCATATTGATAACTTTACGCTCTAAAATCTTTTGGGGGATCAAAGATAATAAAATGGATTTGTGTTGTTTCAGTAAAGTGAGGGAATAATATATAAAACTGTATTATGGAGCAACTTGTCTAATTTTATATACATATGTATGTATTGGAAACTGTAACGATTCATCACTGCAGGCAAGAAATACTTGAATACACGAATAAAAGGGCGGTGAAATATTTTGGTGCCATAGTGCAATGTTATGCAGTCTCTTGAGCTCTATCTTGTTAACAACCCTTTTGAGAGACCTACATACATACATATGTATGTATATACAGCTTTGTACAGCAAGATGTTTCTATTTTTTTCTTCGCCCCAGGAAAGAAACGGCCAAGCTGTAGTATATCAACAAGACTTATGCCCAAAAAATTGCTGGCAGCCAGAAATCTAGCTTAGCAAAACTTTTATTTTATTTAAATTCCGTTTAAAATTTGCGCCAGTAAATCACTTTACCTTTTATTATTTATTCTACAAAGTATTTCTTTTTGATATATTTGACCTTGTGAATTCTAACTAATTTTAGTTTTTCATATATATTTATATCTATATATATATGTATATATATAAAAGATATATAAAAAAAAACCACATCTATTACTCATGCTTTTCCAGATATGCTGCAAAAGCCAACTAGCACGTTTATTTATAGTTGGCGCTTAAGCGTGCAATTTTCTTCCCTTAATGGTGGTTTAAACAGAAAAAGCATTGATTTTGGGAAATCAAGCTGCTTCCGGGGCTATCCCGATATAGAAGTGGGTTCCCAGCCACGGGTCGGAAGATTTCTTGTTCACATCCATCGCAGCCGAGGTGGCCACCTCAGCCACGATCAAACTAGCAAAAGCCGGGCTTTTATTAATGTTTAATTTCAATACTTCTTTGTTAATTATCAGTTCCACGGTGTATAGTAACGTTTTTTCTGTTTCTTTTTGAAGCATCGAAAGAAACGGGCATTTTCAGACCGTGATAAATGTTATTCAAAATACACACATTCACATGTATGTATGTATGTATGTATGTATGTATATGTATGTATGTACGTACATGTGAATGTTTTGCACAAAAAGAAAATTCACATACATATGTACATACATATGTACCTACGTAAATTTAATGTTCCACTGTATGTGTTGAAACGATGCAGATCATTTTTTTTTTGCTAACATTTGCACCTTCCATATCTAAGTTACTTTTACAAACGTCATGGCTTTTGTCTTCTTTTATTTTTTGCTACCGGTGCTGTAATATGCACATACGGTTTATAGTAATTTGCTGTATAATTTATGAATCCAAAATACGGTAATAAATAACCGAATAAACACTTGCGACCTGTCATAATTGGGAAGTGGCTTTGCTTCGATTGTTTAGTCTACCACCATGTATTCTTTAGGCAATAACTTAAATTGTGGTTGGTTGCACTAAATGAAATAAAGTCTGCACTCTTTCCTACACACATATACACATGCAACAAATAATTTAATACTTGTATTCAAACACACACTTCAATGTACCGGCATTTATATCTTACCCAGCAAACCGTATGGCAATAGAACTTGCGTATAAGATTTTATTAATAGTGGAGGACTGGTAACTTTCAGCCCTCCCAGTGCAGAAATAGGCTTAAGCGAAATCTTCGCCGAGTTTTGCAAAATTTTAAAGTGACATTTAATTTGTCATGCGAGTATTTTTCTTTACCAACAATCTGTTTTGTACTCGTATTGTTATGAAATTATTGCTGCAACTTTGGTATATTATTTTTCCTTAAATTGTATTTGAAATCAGTGAAATCTGTCATTAAGTGACGTTGCGTTTCGTTGTGTTTTATTTATTTTCTTGGGTGGGGAAAACAATAAGATACTATTTTTCCTCCTAAAGAGAGCCCCAATGTAACAAACTATCTGTTTTAAAAATTTTAAATCAATAGCTTCGTTTTCCCACTTTAAAACGTGCTTGAAGTAAAAATAGTACGACACTACAATTTCACATGAAAAAAATATCCTATTAGCCGAGATGTAGGTTGTCTCTTTTTTATTCTTTTAATATATTGCCAGCTGTGCGCTATCCAGCGGTTTATTTACTAATTTTTGAATAAAATTAAAACAACAGATTTAAAAAATTGTTAATTTAAAAGCGAAATACATAAAATATGAAACAAATAAAAACAGAAGATATTCACCTCAAATAAGACAACGCAGTCAATGTTACTCGTAATAAACGGTGCCATAAAATAGCGTTAAAAGGACTTATTGTCCATGAACATTACATTTTTTTCCAGTGGTTTCCATGGAATCTATGTCAGTTTTTAGTGCGGCACAGTTTTATTTTTATTTTTTTATTAACTTTTTTTTGAAAACTTGTTTGAAATACTTTGTATTTTGTGGCTTGGTTTCTCGTGTGCCTTCCCACAAACCCAAAAAATCGTATTTGATCAACCATTTTCTAAAAACGACAATCTTACTACCTATTCAAGCTGACCTGCTACCCGCCCAACATCAATTGGTAGTATATTTTCACTGACACCTCACAAAATTCTGTGATTCGCAATCGTACAACTCATGTACAGAAAAATCGGATAGAATTTTACGGCACTAAAAAAATCGCTTCTAAATTAGTTTGTGTTAAAGTTTTCCTTCCAAAATTTTTTTTACTAATTCACTGAAATTATATTCTTTTTAGGGAAAACGTAAAGTAGTCATGTTCATGTTCATGCTCCGTTTCTAATTCTCCTCGGTAGCTGCAATAGTTTCCCAAGTCATTTTGTATGTTGGGTAATATGTTTTTTGCGTCTTTTATGACATGTACTTGAGTGTGTTTGTGATATACATACATATACACTTCGAAAAAAATCCGTTGTTAAAACACATTTGAAATCAATAAAAATCTTGCTTTAGAAAAGCCTGATTTAAATTAAAATGAAAATAACACGATTTCACTGTTCTATTTCTACTGGAAATCATGATGAATTGCTCATTTTAGTTTACCGTGTAAAATTTGTTTAGAAATTATTAATTTCACGAATAACAACCTGCGTTCAATAAGTTTCACGAAAGCCACTGCACCGGCAGCTAGTCTATATAGTATGTACAACAGATATTTTTCTTGTAGTGTACTGCATTCACGTCAGTTGCTTAAAACTCTCCGGTAGATTTGATGATACAACAATAGAAGGTAATTTAATTTCAGAAATGTTCAGCTTCTGCCGGAATATTAAAGTTTGTGTGTTGTAAACATTTTTTAAAAACACTGCCAATTTGACTACAAGCCAACAAATCTTGGGAACTTCTCACGAAACGGGAAGATTTTGTCAATAATAAAAAGTTTAAATCGCGGTGAACTCATTTTTATGTAAAAAAAAAATTAAATTGTTGTCAAATAGGAAAAGTTATTAAAATATAAGTTATTACAAGTACACTGGTGGCCAAGATTCGCTTTTGCCCGCCCCAGATTTAGGATTTTTTAATACTGAAGTTTTTTTAGGATGTATTTGCTCACCACCCCAGAGTAATAATCGAGCAAGGTTTGTGCACATGCAGAGTCAAACATGAGCGAAGTCGAATAAAGTTTTATAATAGCAAATTAATTCGGGCAAACTAGTATTTTTGCAATGGTGATTTAGAAGATCACTAGTTGAAGGAGAGATTAAAGCACGCGCGCACATATGCAAGTGTAGGATTTATCCAGCATTGAACGTCCTTAAGTAATATTCTATATTTTTCTTTTTTAAAATACCTTGCTGACTACGGTATTTGACCCGAGAGTCGTACTTGTTTTGTGTATTTTCATTGACGATTATTATATTATTTGAACTGAATGTCTTTAACTTTTTTATCTGTTTGTTTTATATGTGTACATATTTTTGCCAACATTTTGTTCCTCCTCGAATAGCCGCCTCAGGGCATTACCTTGAATGTTCTGACCGGTTTTGTCTTTGATAAATAAAAAACTGCATTGGTTGGTTAATTGGTTAATCGCAATAATCGCGCTAGTTTTTTGCCCGCTGCTGTAACAGGCTTTCATCAAATATGCATGAATTTGAAGAAAAAAAAAATTCAGGCAGTCGTTTTTTCATTCAATCGATCGATTAGTAACGATTATTAATACATTCATATACACATATACACATACATGTGTATGTACCATAACGCATACACGCATACATACATACATATATACATACTATATGTAGATGTAAATTATAACTATTTCGTATAATTATTGCGGTTTGGCCACTTACAGTATACGGGAATGCAAATGCTTCTTTTTGTTGGATATTGTTTGGTGCGTGAGTTACAACAATGGAAACACGAACACTGGCCTTCTTTGTAATGAAAAATGGTAACAAAAGACTGCAGACAACTGGCATATGTCATATCGATTTTGACAAAAAAAAAAAAAAAGAAGGAACAAACCTAAACACTTAAGTTTGGCCATAATCATTTTAAACTGTATATTTAAGTAATTGAATTACAGCACTTACAGATAATAATTCAGTCAAATATTATTTTCAAGCGATCGTAACCAACTTGTTTTCCCAGCAATTATGTAAAAAAGTAAAAACGAAGTCTCGCATTAGTGCATATGAGAGAAATTTTGGCGGGTCTTTCGTTTCAATGGCATTGTGCAACATTCAAACAAACTCCTTTTCCCGGACGCTGGCATCAATTTTGTTTTTTTGTTTTGTTTAGCGTCCTGGAAAGTCTGCCTAGTGTCCTGAAAAGTCCTATTTTTTTTTTTTTTTTTTTTTTATTATAACTCCTAGTTTCAAAATCAAGCTAGTTTCGGTTTCTCAATCAGTGTGACATGTCACGATGCCCATGGACATTATGACCTTCAACGGTGTGGCAAGACTTTTTAGTCTCTGGGATGCCAACCATTCACCAATGACTGTTTTTCAACAGCCCGTGATGGAATTTTCTACACTCTGTTGATGGACCCTGTGTCACTTCAGATGCAGATTGCTTGTGAGAATTTTGTGTATTGGTCGTAGGTATGATTGCCAGTGAAATGAAATACACTAAAGTCTAACCGTATAATTCATAAAACTTATAACAGGTTTATAAAGCTCTTATTTGACAGATTTTCCATACAAATATGTATGTCAAATAACAGTCTTATAAGCCTGTAATAAGTTTTATGAATTAGGGGGTAAATTACCAAGACATGACTTTTTCCAATTCTCAAGACAAATATATCGAAAAATATACGCTTTCATACATTTGTGTTTGGTTTCTATTTCATCTTCTGATTGTTGTCAAGTACTAGCGTTAAATATAAGAGAGACCAGTATTAATAGATTTAAAAAATTGCATCGCCATAATATTTCGAAGAAATATTAATTTGCACTTTACGGTGCCTTGCCCAAGAAAATATTTGCACTAACATAAATCTTTAAGGTGTTTGTTAAGCTTACAGAATGTTGACAAAACATTATTTCTTCTTGATTTCTGACAACCATGAAAAAATCTTTTAAATCGTATGTGAATTGCTGCTTATCTATTTACTTACTGTGCGAAAAAAGTGAAACAAACGGGCTTGACGTGCCCGTTATTTTGTTCCCTTTAAACGTGAAATCTTGACCGCTGGGAATTATGGTCTTATGAAATTTATATTAGCATGCCGCCTTTTGAGAATCATATAGTTTTGTTATTTTGAAATTAAAACTTTGCTTTAAAAGGTATTTGAAAAAAATCAGGAACCCTACAATAGTGCAAAACTAATCACAGTTCAACAAAAAAAAAAAAAAAAAATATGTACATACATTAAAAAGGTTCTTGTGTTACACAATATGAAGTTTTAGTAGACATTCATGTGTCTAGATATAAAAATCTGATAGTAAAAACACGAAAAAGAAGATCAATGTCAAGAACTAACAATGTTAGCTGAAGCCTCATAAATAATGTTTAATCGATGTTTGCTCTTCAGTTTATATGATCATGGCGTTTTTAATAAGTTTTTCAATCCGTGCAACATTTTAACTTTTATGTTTGTGGTATACAAAAACACACGTTGCACAGTGGGCGATTAAAAGAACAGGAAGAAATAAAAGAACGGGGAAATAAAAGAAATGACGGGGAAAATCGAATTATTCGTAATTTTAATTCATACAGTGTATAAGTTGTTTGGGCCTAAGTTTACTTCCCGGTTTGCAGTGCAGTGGGCCAATGAAGGTAAATACAGTTGAAATTTATAATTTATTGAATGCCCCCAAAGTGGCGAATGGGAATCCATTAATGTAGCACATTGTTTAAATGCTAAGGAAAGTCCATGTGCAAAAGTTTTATTTGTTCAGGCTAAAAACATAATTTTTCCTTAGCATTGAAGACAAAATTTACATTTTGGTATTTTTTTTCAATTTATCAGTGCAGACTTATTGAAACTCTTTCTCAAATCTCCCACTGTGCGTTGTCAATAAAGAACAATGTAATTTTTGCTAAATAAACATGCATACCATAAAAGTTTTCAATCACTCCTTTCCTTTCCACAACACACTAATGTATCCTCCAGCATCGTCTTGATGCTGCATAAGAATTTTTTGTAGGTGTTTTAAAATAGATAAGTTTTGACTGATTTTTTAACTAAAATATTGTTTAATATTAATTTTTATTATTTAAAGTTTTTCTACTTATAACTTTTCAATCCTACTTGGGCTTCTAGTTCAATTTTTAAATTATTGCTGTGAATAATATTTCGTAAAAGACAAACGAAAATCGTGAGGTACACAGAGAAAAGGCGCAAATAACCTGATAGAATGACAGCATTTCTTATACAGGAAAAAATTAAAGTTTAAGGAATAACTCTGTGAAAAGTCGTTAAAAGTGGCAAAACGAAAAACGCAAGAAAAAACAATACCGTCCTGGGAAATTGTTAAAACTAGAGAAGCGGCAAAATATCATAACTTAAATGATATACATACATATGTACATACTTATCACATAAAGATGCTATAAAGGTTCTAAATCAAACCTCCATACTATTGATTACTATTTTCTTAAGTCTTGTATAGTTAATACAATCACAGCAATAATGTGGAATGAGCTTAAGCCCCCCGTAAAGGTAATACAAAATAGTTACAGGAGAAAAAGTTCGAATAATAAAAATTAGTTAAGTTTAACGATTACACCAAGATTCGCGCTCAACGTGCACTTTTGCGAATTGGACTTGCAAGTGCATGCGCATTGTGATACAAATTGAAGCTGCAGTGGACAAAAAAATATATGTATTTTTATTGAAGAAACGGAATAATTTTCACAAGAAATTATTTGCGAAATGTTTCTTTGCTTAGCTCATGTCCTACAAAAAAAAAAAAAAAAAAATTGTGGTTCTCCCAGCTAATGGACTGCATTAATTCGAACTAAGGATTTATGTGAGGGGGAGTAACGGATACTAAAAATTGTGTTCTGTGTATAAGTGTGTAAAGATCACCTACATACATTTTTGTAAACATACATACATACATACATACTTACACACATACATACATATTTATGTACAGATCAGTAATTAATTTCGTTTGTATAACTTCAATGCAACAATGTTGCAAGAATTCAATTCGTAACAGAGCTTTTACAAATCATCATAAATATCAATCAGCCAACCAACATACATCTGTACATACAGAGGTACATATGTATGTATGTATGTATGTATGTATGTACGTGTTATGCTTGTGTACCTGCATGTGACGTTTAAGTATGCCACTGCAGACGTTCTGCTTTCGATAATTTTCTGCGCATGTTGGACAGTCTTACCAGGAGATGAGAAAAATAAAAGTTGAGCAACAAATTCAGAATGGTTAATGAGTGTACGTTTAAAGGAAGGACATTATTAAAACTTTAATTACTTATATCATCAGGAATTTTTGATGCAATTTACTCATTTAGGTTAAGGTTAAATTGAGCAGCGCTTCTCAAGCAGCGCAGTTAGTATTTCTAAATTTTTCTGAATAAAAAAATAAACCCATTGAGATCTTCAAAGCAATTTTCTACTACGTAACTACTTCCATACTTTTCTGCAGGGCATAAACATTTATATGCGTGCATATGCATGTATGCATGTATGTGTATGTATGCATGAATCTATTGTCGCACCAAGAAATATATTTATTTGAAAATTGGTTTATAAATGGTGGAGTTATTTAATATAGAGTTTTCCAGTAGTCTTTGAAACATACGTATGAAACATATGTATGTATGTATGTATGTAGCTGAATGTGTATGTACATGTGGTTGAATTATTTAAGATGAAAAACTTTCAACAGCATTGGGTGAAAGTTCTGAAATGGCAACACTGTCACTTGATGTAAGATGAATTTCCTTGTTTGAGAATTTTACGAGAGGTACGCAAAATTTATAACTACAGGTTAACTGCCTATTGACGTTCTCTATTTAACTACAGCCAGTCGTTGATGTAGGTCTTGAGCATAAAAGTTGTTGTTGTTGTTGTTGTTGTTGTTGTTGTTACTTTACCAAAATTATTTATTAGTGTGGCCCTAAAATTAGAGATTTTGATTTCAGTTAGTACCAGAGCGACAGACGACTCTAATTCTCGTCTCAATGCCTCATTTCGAAAACTGAGAACATTTTACAGAAAAATATTATTCATGTTGTGAGCGAGCGACACCTTATTTCATATGCCCGTTAAGTTCACTTGCCGGGCGTATGCTGGAGGAAATTGATGGATTTAATGATCAACACCGATTTCCCATGGACCCACATATTTTTCAAACTGTTGTCGTTAAGTTCTACACGAAGCTCACATCAAGCCTATACTGACTTCAGTGTATGTCGGATGACACGGGTAAATATAACCTATGCTTTGCAAGGCCCCATTGTGCCATACATAACCTAACTTTTTGTAAAAAATTTTTCATTGTCGAATTCTAGACATTTCACTACCAAACATTCCTGAAGAAGTTTTCCAAAAGAAAACGAAATATCGAGGAAGTATTGTTGATTATTGATGATTTCTTATATAAAAGATAATTTCCAATTTGAAGATTTATCCAACAAAGAGATAAAAGGAAAAACAGACATCACGATAATCTTCTTAATATTTTGTTCTTTTTCATTTTAATATGTGTGTATGTACCTAATACATATGCATATAAGTGTAAGAAACTCCAAAATTTTCGATAGACATTCTAATGCGGCCCTAATATTCATAGATACATACATGTACAATCACGTTAATGCAACCTACGAACAAATTTCTTGCCTAAACAATCTTATGGTCATCTGCATAAATATGCAGAATATTGAGAAGTGCATGCAGGTGGGGTAAGAAAATTAGCACCACCCTTATTTTTTGTTTGTTTTTGTTGGTCAGCAAAAAAAAAGAATTATTTTATAACTTGAAATGAACAACTGGCTTAATATTAAAAATACAAAATTGAGATCACAGTACATACATACATATATTCAAATAATATGATTTTATAGTCCTACACCATAATTAATTCTACTTACATAATCAAGTCTTTTTTAAATGTAAATTAACAGGCCAACATAAATTACCGCGGAGCTCAGACGGCATTAATACGTTTAAGTTGGAGTGTAAGTAAGTAAGTAAGCTCGATAATACTCCATTTCTTTTAAAAGACATGTCTTTTTAAGAATATTTATAGATTTTTCGTTCTTTTTAATTGTAAAATGAAAATGATAAATACGTGTACGTTCAAGTTTGAGGTCCAATCATCATCAGGGACTAAGTTATTACTTTTAGAGTATGAAAAATGTCATAATGATAAAGTTATTTGCTAAAAACCTCAATCTCTGATGATGCTACCCAGTGGTGTAGCGAAATATTGGAAATGTTAAAATAAAAATATAAAATTTGACCTCGTGCCTGAACAAATATTTATCATTTTCATTGGTACGCTTTTTTCAATTGCCATGTTAAGCGTTCTTGGTCTTTGGTGGTGCTATTTTTCTTACCGCAGTTGTACATATGTACATACATACATGTAGCATGAAAATATCTGCCATAACGACGACACACTTTGTATGATTCTCATCAATTTTTATTGCCAATTTTAAACAAAAAAGATCAATTTTAATTTCGTCTGTCTTAAATGTGAGCATTAATAGCCGTCGTTATAATACCACTAAGAGAGCACTTAATATCATAAGAAACATTTAAGGCAGTGAATCGCCAGAATGTGTTACTTTCATATTTAATCGCACAAGCGGCCGCATACCCGCATACCAGTATAATGCCAAAATTTCAATTACACAGCGCTACAAAATGATGATCTTGTTAATTTTTTATGATAAAAGTTCAGTTAGATCTGCACTATTTTCATCTGCTGCTCACCAGATATGGCAATATTTTAATGATGTACTCGATTTTTTTTTATTTACACGGTCCTCGCAGCTGCAAGTACATTGTTGCAATTTTCACAAGGCAAGTTACTTGCAGCATAGAGCAAGTCTCAGTGTAACACAGAGTAGCATTTTTCAATGTTGCAAAATGGCAAACAAACGAATGCAAAATCAAAACGAATAATTCATAATTCCTTTGATTTTTACTCTCATGTTTTTTCTGCGATTTTACTTACATAAAGTGCTACCGCCTAAGCCGCCTATGAGCAATATTTCAAACTCCACTGTCATTCCATGTTGTTTAAAACGGCGCAATACTTTTTTTTTGGCAATGCGTTTGACTAAAAACGAGAAGCCCAGAAGTGTTTGATTGCAGTGTTCTCATGTCAAGCTCAATATCCTTCTTTGGAAATTATTAAGGTAATTTTTTGTTAAAAAAAAAACGAAAAGAAAAAAGAAATACGTTAGCAAACGCCCTGATTGATGCATCTAATTGAAACTTAAAAAAGAAATGTGAGTTTAAAAGAATTTATCAGTATGTTGAAACAATTAAACTCATGCACTTGAATAGGTTTCAGGAAGTGAATGTTTTTATCACGCAATAAATTGTGAGTTTCTGTTGAACTCTTTCTTATACATAAGAGAAATAGAGCACAAAAGATTCATCAAACAGGTGATGCCTCAAATGCATACACACATGCATACATACATACGTGTGTATCTAAGAGTGTGTCTCCGTTGTATTTACAATTATAGTTCATTTTTTCGTTTGATTGTTACAAACAGATATTATAGGGGCCAAGAACGCAGAAAATATTTTGAAAGACAGTTTGAAGCCTATAATTTGAATATAATATTCATGTAGACACAAGCATATTGAAATTTAATCTCTTGCCACTCAACTGTGTGTAAAATTTTTTAGCTGCCCTTGCCATAGCGTGCAAACTACATGCTACTTCGGCCACTTCTAACAAAAACTGATTGCTTATTATGTTCATGTGCAGCGCTGAAAATTGTATGCACTTGATTTGGATTGGAAATCTTTACACCCTTCACAACAATTGTTAGTTTTCATTTACGATCCCCTAAAACTTATGGATTTTAAATCAGATAGATGATAGAAAACTCGTTTAGGCGTTTGCAATGCCGTTCCCGACATTTTATTGGACTAATCTACTATAATGCATCGAAATCTGTTTGTTCATGAGTTTATTTTGGATCCAAAAGCCAATTTCAGTTTTTTCGAATCAGAATAAACTGCTGAGAGCTCTAGGTTTCCTCTTTCAATAATAAAATTGCTTTAAATGTAGAACGTTTCGTGTGACTTATGCTTCAGTTATAATCACCAATTTCGTAAGAAAGTTATATTAATTACAGCTCTTAGAAGTGGACTTGTTCGAATTTTAAAAGAAAATCTCTTTTATAATACTATTTATTGTACACAGAAATATACATTTAATTTGTGAGACTCTTACCCCCTAATTCAATTAAAAAATTATAACAGGCTTATAAGACTGTTATTTGACGTATTCGTGTGGAAAATCTGTCAAATAAGAGCTTTATAAACCTGTTATAATTTTTCTGAATTAGACGGTAAGTTGGCCGCAAGTTTTTAGCCACACAATATGTTCTTATGCCACTCTCAAATGTTATCCGATATATCTATTGCTGAAAGCATTATCCGAATTTTATTGTCTCCGCATACCATTATGAATGAAAAGAAGTACTTATGATTGGTTATTGAAAGATACGAATCTATAAAAACTATAGACCACACTGAACAAATTTTGCAGGGGAATTAAAACTCTGTCAGTACGAAATTTCGTTAACGGTATATTCATAATATCATAAAATCATATGATGGTATGTAGTGTTGATATTTTAGTTTTATTACAAACAGTAATCTTTCAGTTTTTTTTTTATTTTTTATTTGGACCAGTACTCAGCGCATGACTCCTGCATGTGCATTGCATTGTACGGGAACAGTGAAATTAGTGTGAGGGTGGGAAGGAAGAAAGTTTTCCCCGAGCGAGTGTTTCTCAACAATTGATTAGGCTAGATTGATTGGAGGGGTATGTTTGCCCATGTCGTGCGACATGCACTTGAGCCAGAGTGGGCTTATTGAGCGCTCCGTGTATTTAAAGCACAAAAAATTTGACGGGTAGCTCTATAGGAACTCTGTGTCATAATTGGGTTATGTCTGGTAAGGTGTCTCTATCACAATATCCGGACCGTATTTGTAAGAAGGCGGAGCACTGGTATAAATCAACTTTTGATTTAACAAAAATACTAATGGAAAAATAAAACATTTGTTTTTTCAAAGTTGAAATTAACAGAGTTAACTACTTTCGGTTAAAGGTCAGTACCACTTCAGTTTTACAAAATTTCCCACGCGTATCTCTATCACTAGAACTCGGTAAACTTTGTACGAAAAACAAAAATAAATTTGTTGAAGCTTTTAAAATGTTGTTCCTCTTAATTGCCAGTTAAGTCTTTCCACAAGCTTTGATTGATCGACTTAGCAATAATAAATAGATGGATATTGGCTTCATAACACTCCAGATCACAGCTCTCTCAACTCGCTGCTCTCGACTAAAACCTTTCCAGCTTCTCCCCTTTATTTAGCTCGACATTATTCCAGCACATTGAGAGCAAATAAAATTTTTTATAATATTTGGCTTGCTGCTTTGCATTTTTGACACAGCACTATCGAACTGAGTGCAGTATTAATTTTAAAAAACAAGACTCTGAAACATTCATCTGTCTATCAACAATCACCTGTCTGTGGTGTCGGCGTCGGTGCCTTATAAGTTTGTCTTGACCTCAATGTATGTACTTCCGTTGCTTAATAAGATCCTACGTAACTGGTTAATAGTTGAAGTTAATTTATTCTGAGTTGACTTTGTTTTAGCCCTAATTTTCGAGCCTACTCAAATTTTATCCTTTTCATCTTACTTAAAAAGGTTCTCGCCCTCTCTGCTGCAAATCAATAGTGAATTTTTGACGAACATTCAATTTTTATTTACCATTAATTCTCTATTAAAAAAGTAACCCTCTTTGGTAAAGAGTCAACATATTCATGCTCCCTAAACATGCATTTTTTAATCAAAAAAAAAAAAAAAAAATTAAGAATGTTTATTCCAGCAAACCGCTTAAATACTTATTTGAAAAATATTTGTGTTTTTCTGATACTTTATCAGAAAAACGCATAATAATACTTCAGGCCATTCCTTAAAACAGTATTTAATGTTTCTGAATAAATTTAAATCTTTAATAATGAAAGGGTGCTTCCGTTGGCTGAATGTTTGGATGGACGGATGGTTGAATAGAAGTTGTGCAAGAATGCATAAACACGAGCGACTGCATCATGCATACTTAACTAATATTTTCACCTGTCGTAAACACAATTGAGTTAAATCTACATACACACGCTTGCATTGATATCGCTTAATATTGGATCTTTCAAATATCCTCACTTCTATGATCTAATTTAAAAAAAAAAAAAAATAAATAAATAACTACTAGTTATATTAAAAAAATTTTGTTGCACGTTTTCTAAAACTTATTATTAAAAGAATATTGAAACTTTGTTTACACACCAACGTCTTCTTTATACACATGCCTTCACCCAGGATAGAAATGCTTTGAACGTAACTTAAACTGAAATTTCCACTATTTTACTGATCTGCTACTCCTATTTTTTTGTCCTCTATTGTTGTTGTCGGTACATACCCTGTAGAAAGCTTGGACACTTGATCGACCACAACAACAACAACAGCACGTCTGCGCTATCTAATTTGACGTAGTCAATAAAAAAAAAATCATAGAACTAGTTTTGAGAGCCTCAATTCGATCTGCGCCCAGAAAACGGAAAATACATTTAACAGAAACATGACAAAGATTACCGTAAACATTTTCCTATGGAGGTGATACATTGACATTTACAAACTAATCATCCAAGGTGTTAGCATCGACATTTTAGTTGTCAGATGAATTGATTTTATTTGCTGTACCAAAATCTTACGGATATCTGTCCATCCGGATGGGTTATTAATAGCGAGAATTTTATTCGGTGAAACAGAACTTTGTGTGTTTAATACGTTCTTTGGCCTCTCTGCGGGATGCCTCATGAGCGACAATTCGAGACGAGTTAAATACAGCGTCACGTAAGTCGAGCGGAAATCAGGTTTCCAAAATTCCGGTGCCGTTTATACCAGCTGGCGCAAACAAATACTTCTCAAACTTTGTTCATTTAACATTTAAATACTGTTTTAGTTCGCATACAGCGAAAATGTCTTGAAAAACGTCTTGCGCTACAATTCGACCACATATGAACCAATATCAGAAGCTTTTATGCATCACTCTTTATTACCATAACTGCTTTTTCATGCTTTTATGTGAAATAAATAATGAAAGTAAAGTGTTTGCTCAAAATTTTATTTCCAAAATTATTTCAGAAATGCCACTATCTGTGCACCTTAGTGGACTTCTTGGAGCACCTTTTCTATATAGTGGCATGTTTGTACCATTCCATATTTTTCCAAGAACTGCACTTTCCTCTCCAGAAATTTTGAAACAAAAAGAAAAATATTAATATGCTCAAAACTTTTTTTCCAAAATTATTTCAGAAATGCCACTAACTGTGGACTTTAGTGGACCCCTTGCAGCACCTTTTCTATATGGTGTATGGATATGTGTACCGTCTCCCAATTTTCCAGTACGACCGCTTGTCTTTCTAAGAAAATAACATTATTCAAATAGTGTTTTTTGTCCTTGGCAATAATTTTCAATATACTTTATAGTCAAAACTACAAAATACATATTCCAGAGAACAGTTTCCAATTCATTTGTTCCCAGGATGTTACGGAGATTGGTGGATATCCCTCCAAGAAAAAAAATCCATCTACTTGGCATTGTCTGTTAAGCAGTTAACAGAGCTCTGTTGACCATAAAATTTGTAAAGTGGTGCATGTCTCCGCTAGTTAAAGTTAACTTTATCTTCACACACATCTAAGATTAATGTTCTCATTAAAAAAAGCAGTATGTTATAGAAATAGAAAACTGGTGTTAGCAAAATAACATTGCTAGGCTCATTATTACAAGTTACCGATAGCTTATTGGCCGCATTTCCCAACATTATTGTATAATTGGAAACCTGAAACACAAGGGTGATTCCTGAATAACTTTTAATAATCTTTTGTTCTTAGCAATCTAAAGTTTTAAATTTTGAATATTTATTGCGAAACAAGACCGATAAAATTTTAGCTGTAGCCGTGGGCAAGTTGTAACTAATAACTTTGGCCTTAGTATGGATATTTTTATTGTGAACTTTACATGCTACGTTTTTGTTTTACTTTTTAAGTAGGCCTTTAGTTCAAATAATAATCAATAAAATTGAATACTAAATAAGTAAATGTGTGACTTTAGCTGGGGAACAACTAGCTGCTTCGAAGGCAGTGATTGTTCAAAATCAGTGAAGGCCAAGAAAAAGCAGTCCGAAAAAGTATACAAACCAGCTAAAACAAATTTCAGCTCTGATAGTGTTACATATCGTATTGTAGAGGGTACACTATTTCGGTTTTCGGTATTCCGGTTTTGAAATTGGATTTTTTAATCGAATAGATAATTTTTTGTTGATCCAATTAACAGTAAAAGTTTAAAAAATCTTCGCACACTCAGCGTAAACATTTTTATTTTGAGTTATGACAGTATTGAGGTAAATCAGCGAGTTGATCCATTATTGATGATTTATGTATGTACATATGTATGTAAATATAATGAAAGTTAAAAGAAAAATTCACAGTAAGACTAAAGGAAATTTATATTGATGTGCACGTGATTTTCCTGTAGAACTGAACTCTGATGTATTATAGTAATTATTGAAGTATTAAATATTGAAGAAATGAGAGTCAAAATAATGATGGCAAGTGCATATGTAGTGTTTGTGTACATCAATTCATGTGTGTATATTTGAATGTATGGAGTGCAGGTCTATACTCGCACATACTTGCACACATGTGTCTTCAGTATGGCAGGAATAACATTAAAAATGTTGCAACTTAATCTTTTTTTAAATGTCACAATTTACGATAATGTTTTATTGAATCATCGCAACGCACATTTGACATTTTTCATTCAGATTGATTTTCTTTTTGTTTTTTGTGTAAAGACTTTGAAAAACGACACTTACACAAGATACAGGTAGCTAACTGAGCCAAAAGCAAAGAACAATAAATGTGCACAAGACGAATTGATTGACTTTCTGCTCGTATTATCAAATCTATGTGTTTCCAAGGCTAGCAGAGCCAACCAAGTATAAGTAACCCACCACTTCTCACCAATAACAAACATTGATAAAGATACCGTTCCTAATGAGGGCATAAATGCTGCAGAAATGGTGATGATGAATTTTTATTGAACTTGTACTTTTAGTATTTGTGTGTCTTCAATAAACAAACAAACAAACAAACAAGCACAGTTTAATTCATCTGCACAAACAAAAGAGGAATTTTACGAACCAACATCCGAAGTAGTAAACCATAAAATATTTTGACAAATCGCAGCCACTTAATCAAATGTATCGCTAAACAAAAAGGATCCATAAATCAGGCTTCTTTGCCTTTGGCACCTTCTACAAGCGAATACCAATCTTACGTGCAGATACATTTGTTTATTTATCTATGCAACAGCCTTAAATATAACAGCCAGCGGGAAAGGGGAAGACTACCGATGCCTTTTAGAAGGCCTGTACACTAGAGTGGGTCGATTTAGCAATCGATATTGCGTCATGACTTTTTCGATAGCTTTAGGCATGAAGAAAAAAAAAGTTTTGCTACGACATATCTGTATCCAGAAATCATTTTCGAGGCGGGTGATTTTAATTTTTTTGTTGTATTGGAGCCCTCCCCAGGGGATGTGTAAAATTGGGGAGAAAAAATTTTGTTGGAGGTTAGTCATACATTTTCCTTTTCTACAGGCGCCCAAGTGCAGGCCCCTGGAGCTGCATGTAGTATGTATGAGCAATTCCCTATAATTTTTTCCAACACACCGACCCAATTGATGCTCAGACTACTCGAAAACTATATTTATTTATTTTTTTTTTTTTTTTTGATATGTGGTAGTGGATCTTGTTTTTCCTTTTGTCGAAAGGATATCGCAATATTGACAAATTTTTGTTCATACAAATCGAACTCCTTATTTTGGATGTATGAGGCCTGCTCGCTTCATTTCACACACATAACTTTTTCACACACTTTCCCATCTCGTTTCGCCTCCAGAGTATGTTTGTCAAAAGGCCTTCTTACACCGTGTTCCCACTGATCAACTCGTTTGGACGTTGGTGAGGGCTGGAAAATGAAAATTGACCGGTACCGAGCTGCTTGTACTGGGCAGCTCGTTAGAATTTGCATGTGTGTGTGTGTGAAGAATTGATATGAAACAATTTACAAGCATAAAAATAAGAGAACCTTGTGGGACATTGAGTGATCGACTACTAAAATAGTTAAGTTTAAGTTAACTTTTATGCACTGGCTCCAAGTTAACTGCTATGCAATCGATTTGTAATTCACCTACCTATTCAGCAAATTTAATTTGTTCTGGCAGTACAAAAATAGTATAAGCGAAATATACAAAGGCCACTAACTTTTAAGTAGCTAGCTTTAAGTTAGCTAAAAGGTATTGATCTGTGTTCACTGGGAGTGGAGTGGCCTCACATGAAAAAACCCCATACATTTTGAGGTGAGCTTGACCAAGGTACCTTAATCCCAGGTAGCAGCATAACTACAGCAAACAAAACACCAACGAACACTTCATGTATTTTGTTGGCAGAATTACTCTACATTCTGTCTACTATTTGTTCGAGTTTGTGTCTTTGTGTTGTGCATATATGCTGTCTATAAATAAACCTTTGACAGTTCAATGGCTAGAAGCGGTGGTCAGCTGTTCTTGTAATACTATATGGTATAAAGACACATTGAGCTTGATGAAAACCAAAGCAATTTAGATTCTTTCTATATCGCACCAGAAGTTAGAGGCTTTTGGTTTGATATGTGTGAGCACAACTTTTTAAAATTTCATTTCTATTTCGCTCGTATAAAAAGAAAAATCAAAATGAGAGAAAAATGGAAGAGAAATGTAAGAACATGATAAAAAAAAAAGTAGATGAAATAACTGATTTTGTGGAAATCGAATTGTTCCTTTTCAAAACAACCTTAAAATAAAGTTTGGTCAAACGTTTGTTATATAGCCCCCAGACTTGGCTAAATTCAATTACTTTATTTTCAATTATGTATAATTAGTCTCTTATTGCAATTGGGATTTCTCCAATCACAATTACAGGAACGTAAAAATACGTGAAAAGTGCGAAACCGCAGACTTTAGGACCTTCGAACTATTTACCATTTTCAGAAACTAGCTCCCTATTTTAAATAAATTGTTTACAATATGCTAATTTTTCGTGAATTTCCTCGCTTTTGCCTTTTGCTGTGCCATTTGCAAGCTTTTCGTGTTTTTAAAGAATTAATTTTAGTAATGTTTGCATTTTGCAAATTTGTCTTGCAATTGTTTCACATTTTTTAAATCTGTTGCAATTAAGTTCGATTTCATTTCCCCAGAATTGACTTTTTGTGGTAAAATTGTGGTGGTCGACATTTTTAAAGAAGTCAAGAAAAGTAAAGTCGAAGACTTGTAGGCTCGTGTACGGCTGCTTCACGTCCACCACGACGCTCACAAGCGCCCGAATCGCTTCGAATCCAGGTCATGACTAATTGCATACTGTCTTTAAGCAGCAGCGCTTAGCCATTCCACCACCTGAGCTCTTCATTACTGACTGTCTATATTTAATTTAATTTTATTGATCAACTTTCAATTTCATCACTGTGTTTTTCTGTTGATTAGAACATACATATGTATGTACTATATATTTGATTTTATTCTCTTTCCAACATCCAATGGAATTTTGGGTCTGTTGCTATTATATCAGTTATATCCTGGGCACGAAGCCATTTGGGTGCTGATGAGCGTCGTTTTTAAAAATATTGATGACTACAAGTAAAACCGAACTAAGGCCCGATAATGTAATTAAATTGTTTTCAATTTGCATATTTTACGCACATTCTCTTGCTTTAGCACCCTGCTGAGCCTTTCAAAAATGTTTGATGTTTTTCAAAACTGTTTTAAATTTTATTTTGTCTCTCCAAGTTTTTATTATTTGCAATTGCATAAGTATTTTTGTAATTCATAAAAATAGTAATCTGGTAGGTATTTCTCGAATTACATGCGATTGTAATTATTTTTTTTTTTTCAATTGCTATTTAGTAGGTACATAGGTACATACATACATACATATCACATTGTAATTGATTATCTTTCAAATACAATTGCAAAAATGTAATTGTAACTGAACAGTTTTTAGTTACAATTACAAAATGTAGCTATAATTATAATTTTCAATAACAATTACAAAGTGTAATGTGATCAATTACAATATACCTATAATTATTACTGGCCAAATCTGACATACATACATATGTATGTATGTATGTATGTATGTATGTATGTATGTATGTATGTATGTATGTATGTATGTATGTATGTATGTATGCAGGTACATATGCATACAAAAATATCCTTTAACTGCACCTTGTGTATTTGTAGGTGGGTACTAACTATTTTATGCTTAAAACTGTACAAAAATATAGCTTTTATGTATTTAAAAAAAAGAGATAGATAGATAGGTAGGTACTTTTTGGCAGATTCGATAATTTAAAGGTAGAAAATCTGAAATGGGAACGGATTACTGCACACATCAAGCATTAGTAATTAAATTAATTGCACTTATTCATTAAACAAACCTCAATTTCCTGCTGAATTAAATGTCTTCTTCAATTGAACAGCCATTTTTATAAACACTTCAAAGCAATGTGTGTGTGTGCGTGTGTGTGTGTGTGCACGGCTTGTATTTACTACAAAGCTGTGGCAACATTAATTCCAAATGGTTAACAAAATAAATAATGATTGGTCGCCCACAATGTTTAGTTTGAGGTGTGAAAGAAAGGGATGAACTTGTTTCGTTTTGAGAGGAGTGCTCTCAATTTATGCCTAAATAATTTCTCTGAGCGCTTTCTTGCCTCACAAGGGGAAAATAGAGAAAAAGCGTAAACAATAACAATAACGACTACTTGTCATTAATTTGTATTCAGCAAAACAAGGAGAGAAAGAGCATACACTCTAGCTAATGGAATAACTCAGATGTTTAAGAGTTCGGTTGCAGTAAGCTGGGCTGCCAACCTCATTTTGTTGCTTTCCCAAAACAAATTTGAAGCAGTCTCCATAAATCCCGACGTGCACTATATTCTTAATTATTGTTAGAATTATTGCCAACTCTAAATTTATATACTTATTTTAGTTATAAGGTAAATATATACGCAATAATACTGGTGCAAGGTTTATAATGTTCTGATTTTCAAATTTTGTTCTCCTGGATGAAAATAGTCTGTGATATATGAAAGTTTTTATTTACAAATTATGTTGTTCAAAATTTGCTGCTTTCGATTTTCTATTAATTATTTTGATAAGTGAAGCATGTATTTCTGAATACTTGAGCTTGAAAAAATAAAAAAAAGGAAAATACATTAGAGCCATTTAGGTATTAACCGGATGTTAGTCTCCAATAATTTAATCAATAACTTGATTTAATCTTATATCAATTGTGCTTATATATATATATATTTTTTTTTTTTTTTTTTTTTGTAAAACTGTCTTTAAAAATTCAGCATATCTGCAGTGCTGCAGTTCTGTTCATCGAAATATGGCAACATTTTCTTGCAAATACTTCTTTTTTTGGTTGCATTTTTTCAGCAGATGCTTGTGTTATATGTGTGTGTGTTCTGGCCGATCAAGTTTAAGGTTAAACCGCCGTTATCAGCCAGATAAACTCGCAAGTAATACTAAGAGTATACCGACTAATAAACTAGATATAAACTTAATTTTATCCTTAATTATGATATATATAAAAGAAAACTTTAAGAGTTTTAAATTGCGTTTGTTACACATTGCACTCCAGGCTTAGTATGTCCTAAATATTACAGAGCTATAAAATACGGTATGCAGTTTGAATATTAAATATCAGTTTTGTTTCTTTTCCTAAGAAAACAATAGATAAGCCTTGGAATTTGCCAGGAATTTGCAACTTAACCGTATTAAAACGAAAAATCTCCACGCTGGCTGATCTAAAAAAGAAAATCCGTTGTCTCCAAATTCACTTTGTTTGTACCTAAGGCAAAGTCCCCACTATTGGAGACAATTCTCCACTACTGGTAGCTCTGTCACTAAAGTTGTTGTAAAAGTGTAAGAAATCGTTGCTGACCAGTTTTTGTTGCTGGGTTGCAAAGAAAAAGCAATTAAATACTTTTGCATTCGCACTTTCGCATGAAATCAGAAACTGAACTGATGACATTGATATTTCATTGACGGAAAAATGACAGGTAACATGAATAAGGGTATATTGAAAAATATTTGGGACGACAATTGCACCCATTCTACACCCTTGCACTGAATATGTCAACGCGACAAGGACTGCTTGTCCTGCACCAGAGCTGGGTTGTCTTCATCAATATTAAAATTTTACATCGGCGAGAGCAAGTTTCCGATTTAAAACCTTTAGATGATATACATACATATGCAAATATACATATAAGAACATTTTATTTCTCATTTTTGTTCAGCTTTTATCTTATTGAATCGCTAATCCGATATTTCCATAAACATTGCTTATCAACATCAGAGGATAATTTGAAAAATAATTGTTACACCAAAATGCTAACTTTATTGAAGTGTTAGTTAGAAGGCGTGCGTGAGGCATCATTCAAAATGTTAAAAAAAACAAGTTTGATGTAATAATTATTTTTCAAAATATTAGGTTAAAAATGTAATACAATAGACTGACCTCAAGCTGAACAAAAATTTAAAAAAATGTGGTACTCTATTACAATTGTGGCGCGTACAGTTATCTCGATATTTTAATGTGGCAAGTTTATGATCCTTTTCACTCCATAGCATTCATTTTTACTTATAGCCTTTTTACGCTGACGTACATACATCTTACATCTTTCATCAATTTGCAATGATGTTTACATCTTCCCATAAGAATTGTACAGGCCGAAAATTCTACATCTTTCTACATCAGCAGAAGATGATCCTTTCTCATTTTGTTCCATCTTTCATCTTTCGATTTTTTTAGTGCCATCACTAGAGAAATTGCAGAAAATCAATTGCTTTTGTATCATCACCAGCAAAACGGCATTTCAGAAAACAATTAATTTTAACTGCCTGTTCCTCAATGTCGCAAGAAAATCTAAGCGATCGAAATGTAGTCGCTCGATTTAGAGTCAATTTGGATTCCTCTATGTCGCCAGCTTGCGTTCGCATAGTCTTACGTCATGAAATTTTTGGCATTTACTTTACAGAGATGCCAGATCGGTAAATTAAAGTTTTAGTTGATTTTTTATTGCACTATTGAAAAAAACTACTAAATTGTTCTGGTGTAAATACAACCCTTCATAAAACTGATCAGCTGCATTTGACAAGCCAAAGCAAATACATACATAAATAACACAGAGTGCCACAGAGTATTCTGTGCAGAGTACTCTTGAAAGTGCGGAAATAGTTTTTGTGGTGTTTTAAAATTTAAAAGTATTTTTTTGCATATACATTTAATAAGTAGTTTGACGCGATCAGCAAACTGGATAGGAAAACTACATGCATACATGTAATAATTGTTTAATATATTTACTAAATAAAATAAAAATTAAAAATATGTGGGGTTTGTAGTTTTATTTTCCAGTTTTTTAACAAAAAAAACAAAAATTTTTTCTATAAAAACTGCCACTTGCAAGTGCTTGATTTTGACATTTGTGTTCGCAGTGCTGACGACAGATCGATATTGAGGAATCGGATTTTGTATGAAAACACTTACGTTTTTTCGACTTGTCGATCGAGTCATCGTTCGAATAAAAGAACTTCATAGAGGAACCCAAAACAATTTTCTTTCGCTTAGAAGCCGAACAATCGCACGACTGCGACATTGAGGAACAGGCAGTAAATAAATTAATTTTAATTGCAGTGCAAAAGAAAGCTGGTGTTCGCATCGTATGGTCAATCGATATGGAGAACATGTTGCTTCACCTCACCAAGTCCATTTAAAATTTTTTTTTATTTTTCACAAAAAATGTGTGCCTTTTTTTTACAGCTAAATAAATGAATGATAAAAGATGTTGTCAGTGTAAGCGACTGTTTCACATTCTCAACATCTTGCACGCATTTCACATGGATGTTAGTCAGTGTAAAAAGGCTATTAGAGTCTAATTATCTCATTGTGGTTGGCGTTTTTGAAAAATTTGCAGTGCAAAAAACTAGAATTTTGGAATTTGCAGAAACAAAGAAAACTGTCGTTTTTAAACTGGGCCAGACATATTGTAGCGGATGGTGGACTAGAAAAATGCATCTCTTCATATCAGGGACCACCCTACTGTACACACAAATGTGTATTTGTTTGTGTAGACACATTTTTCATTTAGCTTGAATATCAACCATAAAACCGTATTATTAATTCTACGTCGGCAATCGACAAGCATTTAGGAAATTCCGTGAAAGTGCTAAAATTAGTATTGGCTGCAATGTTGATTTTGTTTGATTTTCAATAAAAACAATTGAATATCAAGTTGACACATACTAACCCGCTCATACTTTTATGTCCACTAAACCAAATCGAGAGTTGTCAACCACGCATCTCACCAATTACTGACGGAATTGTTATGTTTCTTTAATTTAATTCTTTGATTGACAAAGTAACCTCTTGTATGTGTAAAGTACTGGTTTTGCATGATCACATTCTGAAGCAGCAGCACAAGCAGCGTTGCCACTTATTTGAGTACAATTAAACGTTTTTCAAACTACATACATACATACATATGCATATGAAGAATAACCAAAAATCGTTTTATTCGTAGCAGAAACAAAGAAATAAGTCGCAATGGAAAAATAAATTTACATATTTACATATGTACCTACTCTACTAAGTCACAGTTAGGGCCTGATTCTCATAGTCACATCACTTACTTGTGACCAAGGCAGCTTGATATCAAGCTGCCTTGCTTGTGACTGTGACAGTCGCAGCGATGTATGCTGCTAGTCGCTTAATGGACAATTGTCACGAGGCAATTGTTAGTTAGAGGCAATCCCGACAGTTAACTATGTATTCCAGAATTAGTCCCTCAGTAAAATTTGGGTGTTCATGATCGGGCATGAAAAATGCCTTCTAAAAATTCAAAAATAATTCAAGCAAAATTGTTGATTGCACATTAAGATTTCTTGTTTTTCTGTGGCTATTTTCAACGTGGACTAAATTTAGGATCATTTGCTATATGAATTCGTGTTGAAAAATCATTGTTGTATAAAATTAAATGGCATATAAAAAAAGACAATGTAAAATTCAATATCTTTTGAAGCCCAATTCATAATAAAAGCTTTAACCGTTTAAAAAAGCTTTTATCTTTTGAAAAAAAATGTCTGGCAGTGCTGCCTGAACGTATTACTGCAAAAAAGAATGCTTTAAAGACCACAAAAGAACAATTTGTTATGAACAAAAAAAAAAAAAAAAAAATAAAAATAAAAAAAATAAGAATTTATGGGTGATGTCTGTTTAAATTCTTTCGTGTTCGAGACACATTGGGAACAAACAAATTGATGGAGAGACGAAAGCATTTAAGTCAACATATTTGAAACCAAAAACACATCATTTACTAACAAGCCGAAGCGCTTTTTTGTCACTGCAACTATTTTGATGGAATTCTACGTCACTTAAATTCATTTGTACATTAAGGTGATCATGTGAAATTCGATTGTTTTTGAAAATTAGTTAATTATACATATTTCCATAGCTACTTATGTAATTTCTCAGTGTTACTGTACGTTCTCTTCTCATTGGACGAATTTTTGAAACCATGACATAAAGCAGCGGAGCCAGATTCTTTATTTTCGGTCTGTAGACGATGTTTGGGTTAGAATTCTCTTATAAAATATAAAAGTTTTCAACGTGGACATTTTCGGGACGGGCGATTCCAGGACTTTAGTAAAATTTGTAATTCTGTTTTCCCGATAAGCTTTTTTTCTTTAAATAAATCTACTGTTTAGTAAAAGACTTCCGGGGATGGTATTACTTCTTTACTGGCTCACAATTTCAGCAAAATCAAATTTGTTTTGGTTAAAATTAAAGAAAATGTTAAGCATTATTTTAGCTTGACTTGGGTTTGAAGCAATTCGGGTGCTGATGAGCGTCGTGGTGGAAGTGAAACAGCCAATAATGTACCCTCAGCCAGTAAGTCTTCAACTTTACTTCTCTTGTCTTCTTTAAAATGTTGAATGTTGATCGTTACCATTTTATCACAAACGAACTCTTTCTCAATTCTAAGGAAGTAAAATGGAACTCAAGCTCGACAAAATAATTAACAATTTAAAATTTTAATTATTTTTCACTCAAACAGGTGAGTGAGAACAATGAATAAATACATTAAATGGGATGTATATTGTAAAAATTTATGGAAGTGCATCATTTATTTGGTGTAGCAAGCTCTTCACAAACCGTTCAGCACATTATGCAAGACAATTGGCGCATCACTTCGTCCTTGTGATTATACCCTTCTACAGTCTCGCTAATAACTAAATAGCGTAACAAATATTTCACTTTCGAATCTGAACGAAATGTGAAAACATCTATTTGAACAGTATTAACGAAGGAATCCATAAATCACTTAAATCTCAATGTAACTTTCGTTCCATCTTATCACGCTATCTACTTTTATGCTTTTATTTCTAAGGTAGTCCTGGCTCTTAGGATGCAATGCCCTACATATGTATGTAATTAAAAGCGACAAGTCTACGTCAAAACGTTTTAAATTGCATATCGATTTTTATTATTTTTTTGTTTTTTTCTTTACATCTAATAATATTATTAAATCCTTATCAAAATCTCATTTTCCAGTTGCGAAGCGTTGTCGCCGCGTTGTTTCGGTATGCTTCACACAAATTGTACGGGCGTGCGTATTTTCGACAACCAAAAACGCTTTCGGCTTTTCTTTAAGGCAAGGAAATACACATTCGGTTTAGGCTTTCTCATTCAAGCGCTGAGTTCTATATTCTAGATCTATCCCACATTCATCAGCAACTGCATAAAATGAAAAAGTGAAGATAAACAATACATTAACATTTCCAATTGAACAGAAAAAAAAAACAGCTGCTTCATAACAGAAAGTAAACCACAATATAATGCTGTTTTTACGTAAAGATGCATGTTCGTTGACTTAGGCTACTCTTCCATATCGACACAGGTATTGCAGCACTACTTTACAGTGCAAATTTTGGCTGGCAAAGAGTTAATTTTGTGTTATTAGGAGCAGCTTTACAAAATTCTTTATTTTATTTTCGTTGCTGGCTTCTGCTGGAAAAGTAAATGAACATACATACATACATACACACATACATATATACCTACATACATATGTACATGCATATACATATGTATGTACATATACATATGTATGTATTTAAGATAAAGAGGTACTAATAAACAACGAAATACTCAGTAAAACAGCAACCACCTTTTCAGTGGGCCGATAGGGACATCCCTTTTTTCTTTGACGGTACAGTGGTGGGCATTAGGTTAGCACATGTCGTGTTTGTGGAATGTGTTGTTTTCTTTAGTTGATTGATTAATGTTTTGGCTTATTACTTATTCTTTTTGTGTAATCTGTATTCCCCTTTATATATTGCAACTGGCGAAAAAATTCAAAATTTCATAAAAGTAAGACGACAGGAGTCATACAATCTGCTTTCGAGAGTTATACTGTGACTCTTGATGTTAATGTGTCTTCTAAAATCATAAGAACAAAACTTATCGAAAACTATTTGCGTGGGTGTACAGCTTAGCATAAGCAAGGTAAAATATGGGAAGGCTATACATGTAATGGCGTTGACAGCATTTTCTTGGTATGGTGTCCCATACATAAGTGGATTTGGAGGATGACATGCGTCTCAGGTGTCGAATTATGCATGATCACGACTCCATGCACACCTTGCATGTAGTGTAGAGAAGCTTGGAGCGCACCGAAATCGATGTTTTTCAAACTTATTCCCTGCATTAGTGCTGTCATATCATCAGGGTTTCTACGTTTTTTCTGCAAACCGCAGTTTTTTATTTTTATCCTTTTTTCCTCTGACCTTTTAAATCTTGATGATTATTGATTGGGCTTGAAGAAATAACAAATAAACAGTTTTACTTCCCATTTCGAGTTGGTTTGGAAAGCCTCTTTACGAATATTAGTTGATAAATTATAAAATATATGTATAATTGATGCACAAACGGAAAATAGAGTTAATTTTATGAACCAAACAATTTAAGGAATTTGTGGGCCGAAATTTAAAATAGAATTTCTACAGAGCATTGTGTGTCTTTGCTACTAAGTACTAAGATTAAAAAGTCAACCATTTGTCTGGAAATGAGACTAATTTTCTGTTTTTTTTTACAAAATTTCTGTCCACTTTAGTTTTGTCCACATTAGTTTTGATATTTCCGAAAAAAAACTTACTATACGGAGAAGGCAAATCACGTAAAATATGACAATATGTACATATGTATATCATTTTAGGACAGTGTTATGAGGTCATGTAAAAAAATAAAGTAAATGCTTGTTTTAATATGTGCCATGTGGCGAGTGTGCTAATATTATGTCCTACACTGCATCTCCACATGTATGCATGTGTGTTCGTAGGCGTAAAGCTTAAAAATGTCTTTGAGGCATTAATATTTTTAATTCCAACACATTTCAAATGATGCCACTTTTAACAATAATGAGCAGTTTCAATGAATATAGGATGGATGTTTCGATAAACGCCTACTTGCAAAATAAATAAAAAGGAGTATAAATAGCCGTCGGTTAAAATGCAATTGGCGTTGAAATATCAACGCTTTAAAGTCATTAAAATGGATTTAAAGAAATCAGGTTGGTGGTCTTAGCAGAAGCTCATGGTTGTAAAAGAGGTTGCTTTTAGCTATTCATCTTTAAAATAGCAATGTCTACGTATACTTATGCATTGCATCGTGTATAACACACGCTGCATACCATATACTACACACATACATACATACATATGTATGTATTTGCCAGTTCGAGTTTATATGCATAGATCCACATGCGTGCATACATAGATATGTATGTATGTACATGAGTATTAATTATTGTATTCAATTAATCCTGAGGCCAAATTCCGGCATTCGTAATCGAATGAACGAACTATCGAGTAAAAATAATGTAAAGCAAAAACAAAATAAACAACAACCACACAACGGATGTGCCAAAGTTCATTCGACCACGAATGCCGCCATTCAACCCCTGCTTTTGTTTATTCGACCAATGGATGGTTCGGCATTTGACACTTAACAACTCATTTGTATGCATGTATGTATGTACATACATATATTCCCATTTTAAATTTCTTTTCCTAAAACTTTATTGTAATTAAAATAAAATATAGCGGGTGGTGATGACACAAATATGGTTGATCATGCAAGTACTAATGAAGACTTTTCCAAATATTTCATTAAAAGTAGAATCAGAATAATTTTTCATGATGGAAGATGTAAAAGGTGATGAAATTTAGATACTGCAGTCCGTTTGGGAATATTCACTGTAATTCTTGCACGGTCCTAAAATTTAATTCACACACGGATCTTTTTCAGTTCCCTGTGTTAAGTGCTAATGTATTTGGCCGTAACGCAGCTGCTTTTATAAGGTTATGTCCGTTTGAAATATTTGAAAGCAAGAGTACTTAATACGAGTATTGAGTAAAAACTTACGCACAGCTTATTGTGCTCTGGAAGGGATTTTAAAAACTGAATAAAATGGCGGCTTTTACGTAAAACTCTTCTTTTTTTTGCACAGCGGAGTCTGCAAGTCAATTATTTAAATAATATTACTACATGTTAACTACAAAATGAACTTAATTATTTATTAGCTATAAGAGCCAATAGACCTTATTAATGAAAACATTAATAAAATCTATTTTTAGACCTAAATTAATCCTACGTATTAACAAAAACTGTTCCTAAGGCCGTTGTTAAATTTCAATGGCAAATACTTGAATCGATTTAGAAATAGATCCAAGAAAAAGTTTCTCCCAAGTCAAATATGTATGTAGTTTTCACACAAACTGTATTACAGCAGCCTACAGACGGAAGTTAAAATTGCATAGAAATTACAAAATGAATCACAGCCTTGCAATTATAATGAAAATATTTTATATATGTACATATATTGTGCAATGAATGATGTTCACCATACCATGTTCTGTAAGCAATGTGCTCAGTCTGTACACGGAGCTTAGTTCACCACAGTATACGGTGTTTTCTTCACGGCCCATATACATACATATGTATATTGGTGAAGCACAAAGTATGATTCTTTCCACTTCCCAGAAAGTATCATACTTCAATAACATTTTGGACCTTTTGTGTTTAGCATTATCTTACGTACCGATGCAGTTCGTCTGTTATGTTTCAGCATGCTTTTTGTGACAGTTGAGGAGCAATTTGCTCTCAATCGCCATTTCTAGGCTCTCATTTGTCACAGCGAAAAAAAAATCGCCTTAAAGCCAAAAAATAAAAAAATGCCTTCCTTACCAATTTTACTGTTTCTAAAAGTCTGTTTTAAAAGATAAGTTGGAAAATGGATGTTTATATGCATTTATCTCTAATTTCATTAAAAAAAATTTTTGGAACACCAAAATGTATGTTCAAATGAATTAATTAATACTTTATGTTCATACATATGTATATTATTGTTTTTGTTTTATGAAATAAAATTGAGTTCATTTTGCATATTTAGTTTTGCGAATTATTTAAGTTTTTTTCAAAATTATTTGATTTGATCTAGTAATTCGAATAATTGTAAAGGCTTGATCGAGCAAGGAAAAATCGCAAAACCAATTAATCGAATAAGCAACACTTTGTGAACTATTTGTTAATTATTTTATTTGTGAATTTTTTGGAGTCTCAAAAAAACTACGAATCGCCCAAAATGTAATATGTATGTCTTTTTTCTTCTACGCTTTAAATTTGTTTGGGAAAAAATTTCACACGAACAAAAAATTCCTACATATGTATGTATATCTGAAATATGTATATTTATTGTGGTAGAGCTACAGAAAGTGAGTTTTGTGATGAAAATTTGAAAGGAAAAAATTGTTTGAATACGGTTTCTTATGTTCAATTTATTTGTGTTCATTCCTGTTTTTGAAAGTATGTATGTATATGATATCTACAATTGAAAACTAACCTATACATGTGCTAAATATACATAATTGTATAATAGATGCTAAGACCAATAATACAAAACAATATGGGTAGAGGGAAAGATAAGAAAGATAATTCAGTTTGTATGTATATATGTATTAATATTTGAAGATGAAAGGAGATAGAGCTTATAAGTTAGTAAGATATAAAATATAATTTTATTTCGAAAAATCTGTTTTAAACTTCAGTCGATCTATTTTCCTCTGAACGAGAAATCTTTCTTTCTCGCCCAGGTATTCTGCTAGTTTCTGCAGCCTGTTGATATTGCTGTGTTTGATGCGGCTGTTGGGAAATATGAGGATGTTGTTGTATATAAGATAATTCATTTAAACTTTGAACGCCTGACGCAATAAACATCGTTCCAGGTGGAGCTGCTGTTGCAAGACATGCAGCCGCTCCTAGTCTGAGCTTTGCTGCTGCGGCATTAGCTGCCGCAGCAATAACTGCCGCATTATCACGGGATGTATTACTTGTTGTGGTCGATTGAAATGATATTGACATTCCACTATCCAATGAGCCAACACTCCCACGCCGTTGTGGTTTATCACTTCCGACTACGAATAAAAAAATACATAGATATTAATAGGATACTTTTTGTGTTCATCTCGTTGAGTATATTGGTCATTGACCGCATCGTCATCATAACCTCACATAAAAAAAGGTACGTATTTAATTAGAGATCCATTTAACATAAACATATTATATATGTATGTACGTATGAGTGTATGTATATCATTGGAAGTCGTAAAGTCATAAACTTTCCTAAGTAAACACGTAATAGTTTGTTATGAAGTGCTTTCTGTTTTAAGAGCGCACATCAGGAGAGGAGAGGAGAGCATTTAACCTTAAGTCATTAAGTCTGGCACCCCCAGATACCCATGTGCATGCATACATAGATACATATATTTTTAAAGACAAAAACTTGCAAGGGAATAATGTGTACGCATATTAAATGAATTTTCAACACATCACGAAGAATGATATACAGAAAGATGTACCTTGAAAGCATGTCTTTTGAGTAGTAATGACAATGTTGCAGCAAATTCACCAAATGTTCTAAAAAAAAACTTACACTGTTCATGGATGTCCAACAAGCTGTTGCTGAGCGCACTTCGCTTAAGTTGTTGGGTATTTTCTGCTTGATTATTAGGAGGTGCACTTATTGTTGGTGTTTGATATGGACATGGACAAACCTCAACATCGGCTACTCCGCTGTCGCGATTATCTGAGCTGCCGGTTGCGCGGGTTCGAGCTGATTTCTGACGTTCAAGCTCAGCTTCAATTCGTAAAGATTCCATTTCATCCATTTCACATATAGATTCCTTAAGATCTTCTGCAAATTTACAACGATCGTGTTCGTTACGAGCGTTGAATGTTATTAGAATTTTTCCATCGACCTTTTGAGATAATTGAATGCAAAAGGGATAGTTGGATACATCTAATAATGTAACGACCATTCCGCAGAGCGGAATGCTATTCCGAAAAGTGTATGTCACCGATGACTTTTTTTTGCTAAATATTTTTGTTATGACTAGCAGATCGTTAAATAGAAAGACCTCTCGTTGGTGTACGCCTGGCCTCTCTTTTTTATTCACGTCTGGGATTTCGTACAGCCGGCAGTAACATACTAATCGACGATGTGGGAGTGCCAAGTTTGGCTTCTTTCCTACTATTGTAGCTTGAACCTTCATCACTTGTGTTACATGATCACTGCCAGGTTTAAATTCATTCGCTTTTACTCGTTCATAAATACCGGCTAACATATCTTTATCGATGTCATGACAATCGTCAATACCCCTCAAATTTTTAATGAAGTCCTCGACGCGCATACGTCTCTCAGGTTTTAAATTGGGCGTATGTAAATCGGTGTTTAGCATAATAATAGCGAACGCTAATACAAAAACCTAAAAAAAAAACGCAGTTATTATTACTTTTATTCAATACATATGTATGTTTTTATGTAAAAACTTGCCGTATCAGACGATCTTAGCCGTCCCACAATGTCTTGATTACACTGACAAAAGCGCTGCGAAAAAATTTCCATAAGCCTCTCGATTTTTTGAGCTTCTCCAGGCATGCGAAAATATGCCTGAAATTTCCGTAAAGCAACGTCCACTTGCATTCCAGACAAATCCAGTTCCATTGCAAAACAATTTAGTACGGCCATATTAAATGGAATTTGTAAATTACCCAAGTATTCTCCAATCATCTGGCGCGATAGTCCTTTGCGTGTTATTAGAAAACGAGCCACACCTTGGGGAGTATTTTCTAGAAAACCACGACGAATTAAGTAAGTAATTCCCTTTTCAGGTTTCTTGTTGAAAAGGTTTAGGCCAACACGATACTGGCGCTTTCGAATAGTTTCAGAAACTTTGTAGCTGGTAGGAGTTTGTGGAGTAATTCCAATAATTTGCTGATGCTCATGCTGCTCGTGATGCTCATATTGCGCTGCACTAGTATGTGATGATATAGCGTGATCTTCATTTGTTACCCCACCACTTACGATTGTCGCCATTACTGCTGAATTTTGTGTGTGGGCAAATGCCGGCTCAGAAGAGTGTACAAACTGCTGTGAGCTATTTAGGTTTGTGCCTCGCTTCCACGTATTTGGGGAGTTTGAGCGATCTGATCCTAAATCGCTAATGGCGTTTCTTTCCACTGAAGCAGCACTAGAGTCGCTACCGGAACTCTGCACGGACGTAAGACTTCCATTTTCAGCAGATTTACATAGACCATTAGATCGTATAAGCGAAGGTGGTGGAGGAGTTTGGCGCATCAGCGTTATTTGTTGTTGCATTTGATGATGTTGCTGTGCAGCTAGATGTTGCGCGTGTTGCTGCGCCGTTATTGAGGAAGTTCGCTTTGGCACTTCTGGGGGGACTTTCTTCCGATCCTGAGAAGAAGTAGATGATCCACGTGGTCGCATATAAATCTGAGCTGCAGAGTAGTACGGTGTATGTGGAGAAGTTCCAATTGCATTTATCCATGAAACATTGAGTGATGAATCTAAATGGGAACTATTTGAGCTTGCAAAAGATCCATCATGCTGAACAGAGTGGTAGCTACCACAGTAAGCTGCAATTTGAGCCCCCGATAAACTATGAGCAGCATAATAATGCGGATCAGCAGTATGTAGCAAATTGACATGGGGATGGTTTGATCCAGTTACATTTGATACAGAACTTGAAATTGATGTATTAGATGATCCTATGAATTAAAAGTTTTTAGCACTCATTTTATTTTTCTTAAAATCATTTTTATTACCCGATTGACTGCGTGGTATTAAGCCACTATCCACATGCCTTCGCTCACGCATGGATAATGAGCGCGTTGGAGGAGTTCTTGAACCCGATGAAAGAGTCTGGTGACAAACTCCACCTGGCGGACCAGGCATTATAGTGACACGTGGCTGCTGCTGACTGCACTGCATTGGCACTACACTAGTCTGATTAAGTTCTAATGAAGATTCTGTGTTACTGGTATAGGTGGATGGCATGGATGTATTTATCGAGGCTGTCTCATCCACTGTTGCTCCAGCAACAACCATAGCACGTCGACTGAGTCGTTTTTCTGCTTTGGCCATAGCTGTTATTGAGGCAAATTTCTTAACCATCATGTAGTGACGAAACGCTCTTTGTATTGTAACTGCAGCATTCCGAGCTCGAATGCCGCCGTATTTACGTTCCAACAATTCAATTTGCTTTTCAAGCAAATCCTGTGAAAGTTCGTACCTATAAACGAAAAAATATGCAAATTATCGTGCAATAACTCGTCTTAATTATCCGTGTAATTGTTCCACATCTGCTTTCTCTCAATTTTCACACCGCAGTTACTTACTAGCAGCAAGTCTTGATTACATTTTCTTTTTTGAACATGCTTTCATGTTCCCTCAGAGCATTGCGAATGGCAAACACAAAATGAATTTTCAAGTATGAATGAGAAATCAGGACGATTTGCTGAATACAGTCAAGTGGTTACCAGCTTCGTTTCGTTACTTCCACTCCACGCCGCAAAAAACTAGACCTGTATAAATTGGCTAATTGCCCAGCAGTGCAACTTTTATTCCCAGTAGCTACTTCAAACAAATACTTCTCATATTTTGTTCGTACACGGAATGTAAACAAAATTTTTACATTTAACCGTACAGCAGCAATAGTAAGGTTAGTTAGTACAGGTACCTGTTTTCAGCTGCCGTGAGCCAAACCCGCCCCAGCGAGCCGAACAGTAATCGGCTTTAAACCTGGTCCCACCTCAGCATGTCATTGGACGTCATGCGTTTGCGTGATAATTTAGGGAAAAGTCTTTCGAATTGAACCAAAGTGTAAATAAAAAAAATTTCAACCTAATTTTTCATAAGTGGATGATGATATTGGGGTATCAATTTTGCTTTCTAGTATAACTTTATGATTTACAATTCTTAATTGTTTATTGGGCTTTGTTTAGTTCGGGGTTTTTTCATCGATATTGAATTGTAGTAAACATTTTTTAAAGAAAGCAAGAAAAGTAAAGTTGAAGACTTATTGGCTAGGAAACATACCATTACTGTTTCATGTCCGCCACAACCACCATCAGCATTCAAATTGCTTCGAACTCAGGTCATAGCTAAATTGCATACTGGTTTTTGCAGCAACGTATAGTCATCCAACTACCTAAGTTCTTCATTACTGACTGCCTATAATTAACCCATTGATCACTTTTAAATATTTCATTGTGCTTTTCTGTTGATTGCAATGTTGCAATGATTTAGAAGTCGTGAAATGGCAAACTAATATTTTTGCTGAATTCTTATGTACATAGACATACATATGTATATGCATGCGACTCAGGCTCGATAAAGTTGAATCAATTGCGCTTTTCTGGTAAAATTTAAACCTGTAAAGTGCAACGGTGTCCCCTTACTCATATGGTGATATTTTCAAATTATTCCTGAAAGTTCAGTGTTTCATTCCATCCAAACTTAAATTGCAGTATGCTTTTCTTACTCACAGTTCTAATGGGAATCTGAATTTCAGTACGAACTCTACACCGGTGTTAAATCTAATCAAATGTAAGTAGTTTGTAACAAATTTTTTTTTTTTTTTAAGTTAAAAGCTAAACAAAAAAACATATGAAATCTTCAACTCAAATGTCTTCCTTCCTGTTGAGTATTAAAAATGTGGCATGGTGTAGACCACCTCCCATATACAGAAATATAAACTTACGCTGATTGTGTTCTGGATCGTTTAAGCACGTCGTTGCCATTACGAATTGTATTTTTCTTATTCGCATTTTGTTGATGAATGGAAGAAGGCGATGTACACCCACTGCCTATGCCAGTTCCAACACCACTACCAGCAATAACAACCGCTCCTCCGTGATGATAATGATGCCCATGAGTATGATGTTGCTGATTTTTTTGATAACCATGGTCATGGTCATGGTCAGCATGGTGAGCATAACGAATTCCACCTGCAGATAAGTTGAAAATAGTATATTCAGTTTCGAAATGTATAGGCCGAATACGGATGGCGCCAGAGCTTCAGATGATCGCTGATAGTTCTATGGCAACCGTTTAAATAACTTTGCATTGTTCCTACAACTCGAATGGTGTTTTCTTTTCTGACAAAACAAAAGCGTATTATGTTGCACTTTGCCATTAGTCATACCATTTCTAAAATATATGATACACTTATGGAGAGTATCCCTTACATTAGAGCACTACTATTTATGCCAGTGCCCGATCCTCTAACAAATACGGTCTCGATACCTCGGTCGAGACACTTTACCAGGCAGAACCCAATTACGGGGCATATGGGTCAAATTGTTTATTGTTAAATCAATACTGGCGTATACACGTATAAGTGTATGCCGCAAGACATGGACAAACAAACCCCTCCAACCAACCTAACCTAACCTATGGAGAGTGTTGTGGTCCTTCTAAATACATAGTACATATGTACATAAAATAAATAAAACTAACAAAAAATATGGTGTGCTCTATACATTCTCTACTTGAAGCGACGTGGATATACAGACATACATACGTACATACATCCATTGTTCACATCTATGCTTCATACGTCTATAGCATGTAAGGGCTCTGGCGTTTTTGTTCAGAAAAGGAAACACACATCAAATTCTCACTACCAACTTATTTTACATTACCTAATTGGAATTGATGCTGTTGTTGTTGGTGACATGAAATATAATGTTGTGGATGTTGTTGGAAGACCGTAGATTGGGGACTGTCTGTTTGATAAAGAATTGAATTGTTCGAATTGGAGGAGGAGGAGGAGGGAACATAATGCTGTTGTAAATAAACATATCCCCCACTCTCCGAGCCTGATGTTACTCCAGCTATTCCATATGGGGACGTTCCAGATCGCTCAACAGATTTCTGAGGAAAACTAAAAGAAGAAATAAAAAAATTGTTCATTATTTCAATAAAATGCGAAATTATAGTTGCGATAACGATTAGAAATGTATTGACGCCATAAAATAATGCGAGCAATTCGACAAGTATGTCTTATTTACATATCGAGATCTTTTTTCAAAAAGGACTATGTGCGCGCAAACAATTTTACTGGACATCAAAGAAATCGGGATCTTTCTCTATCGACAGGGTGATAGTTAAACTCCAGTAGATAATGTTTAATAAAATTTATTTACAACTGCTTGATTAGCAAAAACTTTCAGTTTTTCATCTTTCAACAAAATGTTGTGATAATATACATACATACATACATATGTCTGTATACATTACATACACTGAAAAAAGAATTCAATCCATTAGTACTTAAGTCAATCCCAATCAGTGTCAGAAGTGCGGTATGTACGGATTTCATTAAATCAAATACGTTGCACTTGTTTCAAGTATGGATTATTCAAGCGATAAATACTTAATTTTAGCCATATTCAATCCCAGCCATATTAATTCCTGATTTCGGATTGAATATATGTAACTAAAATCTGTCTTTAAGACCAAGCACGTCGGACTTGATTTAAGAACATTCGTACTTACCATACTTTTGACACTGTTTGGGATTGATTTAAGTACAGAAGGACTGAATTTGTTTTGAGTGTGATGATTATGCAATTGATTCGATGTGTCTGACGTCTGTTTAATCTCAAATTTGCACACGAATGGTAATCCATTCTACTGATTCAGTAATAATTTATAAACTATTTTGGCTCTCGGCTGATCTGAACTGGAAACCACTGCCAGTCCAGCCACTCTACCAATTCAGCTATCGCAGCAATTAAAAAAATTTAATTCTGCTACTCACACTCAAAATAGGGCATCGCAGTCATAATCAAATAATTTGAGTACCATTATTATTGTTAATAAAGACAAAACCTATTTGCAATATATTTTTTCACATTTATTCTTATTCACTACTGCCTTGAAACCAAATAAATTAATTCTGATACAAACAATAGCAAAATAAAACAAATTCGTTCAAACGGAGTGCAAAGCAGACAGTAGTCTGCTCACACACAAAATGAGACAGGCAGCTGGAACACCATTCCACTTATGTTGAGATACATTTTTGTGAATGCGTATTTTACTTGTAATTTAAATTTGTACGTTTGGAGACACGCTGCCCTGCTCGCAAGAAGTGTAATGTGTAATTAGTTTAGATCATAATTAAATTTGATAAAAGAGGAAATAATGACGGCATTCCCGAATTGATCAAAGAAAATCTGAACTTATCCCCCTTGAAAAGAAACTGAAAGAGCTTAGGGCTACGCAATTCCCATGCAGGGGTGACGCGCAAAGACTTCTGTTTTTCTGAAAAAAAAAAAAAGAAAATAAGTTCACGTTCAGATTGAACAAATATTTGCAAGCAAAAACATGGCCACTATTTCTTGAGCAAAATGAAAACAACAGTTGCAAACAAGAGATATAAGTTTTAACATTAAATTTAAAAAGAGCATAAGAGATATACTACATAGTTGCTTGACGAGTCCATACAGCATTTAAAAGCAAGTTTTTATTGTGTTTAATTGTTTGCTTTAAATTGATATATACATACATATGTATGTACTTGTCAGTGGAAGAAACAAAACTTCTTAAAATGCATAAACAATTACTTGATCTTGCAAACAAACAAGCAAAGAGTGTAAATAAAAATTTGTTTAAAATTGTTTTATGTTGTTTATGTCAGCGCGCAGCATTTTAAAAAAGAGTTTATAGAAAGAAGCCCCGCAATAACTAACGCACAAGTAGCAAATTTAAACGATTCCATGAGGAGCCATTATGCATTATTTCAAGCCATATTGCAGTAGTGTGGCCGTAAAACAGGCATAAACAGTTTTAAAAGGAGCACTTAAATGCATATGCACATAATTGTTGAATTCAAAATTTAAATGCATGTGTTTCTCTGCTTTGAAAATGTTTGCATCAACTTCATTTGTATACTCGACGATTTATCGAACACGAAACCAGGTGTGTTTACCTTTCACCAATAATGAATCCTGATATACAAATGATCATCTTTTTACATATCCTCTTTTACTATCATTTACACTCCCAAAATTAGTTTATAAAATATTATGCGTATTATTTTCACTATTTGGATTTTTTCAAAATTTCATTGAAGCAAACGCGTCGGTCATACTTATATGTTTTTCACATAAGCACGGAATAAAGTACACTAAACAGAGTTTGAATTTTTGCTGCAACAAGCTGTAGAACGTACACACACACACATACGCAAGTACTTGTACAACAGTTGTTGCAGTCACCAAAAATCCTTCTTCAACAAAGGATATTGAACATACACATGTGTGTGTGTGTGTGTGTGTGTGTGTGTGTGTGTATGCTCGAAAACGAAACAACCAAATGAGATTTTTCTTGTTCGGAAAAAAAAACATTTATACAATCGCTGAGTGAGAAGTAGGAATAATGTTTATAAAAACTCACACGCAAATAAAAATACATACATATTGCCATTAAATAAGTTTTTGTGAAAGAACAAGCTTTGTTACAATAAAATAAACCTCATTTAAAGAACGAAGCGTTTCGTTTCACAATATTAAGCAGCTTAAAAAATATACTTATCTTTCCTATGCAACAACGGAATTCGGAAAAATGAAGTCGTGGATGCAAAGGGTTCAAAAAATTAAAATTTTCCTGGAGGTGTTATCTTGTTTTTATTTTTTAACTACCCTCAATGTTAAAACAGTTTTTACTATCGCCAAATTTATTTAAAAAAGAGTTTTTGAGCAAATATTTTATTGATTCTATTTTAACAATAATGGTTTCTGTGAGAAAATAATAATTCACCTCTTCAATAAATTGAGTTGTTCACCACTTGATGTAGTGATTTATTTCAACTACATACTTATTTGAAAAGATGGACAAAATACACGCATATGCATTGCGTGACGAGGAAAGCAATACGATTATTCTTGTAGGTGCTATCGAGTGCAATAAGAACCTGTATTCGGAATTCCCGAAAAGTCTCCCAAAATAGGAGTCGCATGCTGCCGTACGTGTGTAATCTTCGTATATTAAATTTCTTAACAGACTGAAAGCTTAGGCGTCTCAAATGATATGCAATTTGAAGTACTTTTCGTGATTAACATTTATAAAATACCATAGGGTATCAGATAGGGTTTCGAGGCCGCAACGCTACGCTGCTCGTCAGGTTCCACACAGTCTCGAACTCAAGCTCATGCTTACTCAACTACATTGTTCTTGAAGTACATGGTAGGAAATTAAGGAAAACCAAAATTCCATACACTATTAGTTTCATAAGCTTCTCATAACTTCGATATATGTACATACATACATACAAACATATTTGATTAAGATTCTCGTAGTAAATCAAAAATGAGTTTTGTCCTGACGGCCCTAAATTAAGTAGGAAAAAAGGTTTTCTTAAGGGCGTTGCAAATACATATGTATGTTGCAAAAACGTCATAACTAACAACTAACAAAATGCAGTTTTTGAGTTAAAAATGCAGAACTAATCGTTATATCAGCTTTTATATTGTATAACAAAATCATGCAACTATGTATATGTTTTCTTGGGGGAAAATTAAGTTGGTGTTTACAATTAAATTGTGCGTAATCTGAAAACTTGAAATGCGTTTCCGGCAAAACAAGCCTTTTTGAGTTGTGACCCTATTGCAGCAAAGGTTCGATTTGTAAAAATAACAAACAAACAAACAAACAAACAAGTTGATTCGCCTTAGTTTTACGTCGCCTACATACATACATACATACATATACATGTACAATTATACTTTATAATGTATGAAGTATATTGTACAAAAAAAAAAATAAAAAAAATTATATGAAAATGCCAGGTGCATCCCTTAACACAGCAGGTAGGCAAAAACCAAAGTATGGATGTGTTTGTTTGGCACAGTTTTATTATTTGTAATGCACACAGAATGAAACATTTGAGTACATCTGAAAATATTCCTCGTAATATAACACTCGAGTTCAGTGTTTAAATTAATACGTGAGCGTAAAAGACATCTGCCGATAAAAAACAACAAAGTAAAAATAAAATTTATAGCAGATGGTTTTTGTATGAAGACTTCAAGAAATTTTGAGTGAATTTTTCATACTATTATATGGAAGAGTGGCTTACAGTGGGAACAATTATGTCAAAAATAGTGATGGAATCTATGAGTAAATACGCATTTTATACCTAAACTTCCGACAGTTTATTATTATTTAGTCTCCACAAAGCTTAAAATATTTTAAAATAGCCAACGGAATTTAATATTGTTTTCAGCAACAGAGTGAAATTCGCACTAACATTACGTGGCTGAAAAGCCAATGCGGGTCACTAGTAATTCTTATATTGCTGTTAATAATTAAGTAAAATCAAAATATAATGTAATAGCAGTTTTTCGTCAAAAAGCGAGTTTCCTGAAGATATCCGTACACCGTTTTCTTTCTTTTCTTCATATATGTAGATAATATATAGAATCAAATAAGTGCACATGTATATATTTTTAGATTGCCATAGTATGTACATACATATATACATATACACATCGTTGGTCTCATGTAGCAAGGCATTTTGCATAAAAGACCGAGATTGAAAAAAATGAATTATTGCATTTCCACATGAGACCAGCGGTATGTACGTCTACAGGTACGATGCATTTAAGATTGTGCTTACCTTACTGTTGTAACGTGATGGGATGTATGGGTTTTTGTTTCTTTGTGACGAGTCGAATAGCTGACAACGGTTACGTGACGTGTTGCAGTGCGGACCACCTTGCGTACGCGTCTCCTACCATCACCAACGACAACAACAATTGGTGGTTGTTTTGTGTCCGATCCATATTTGAGAAACGTTTCAGAATTTGATTTGCCATACAAATCTGCTTCTGACATAATTTTTCTAAGACGCACTAATTCAAACGAATATTTGTTCGTTTGTTTTATATTTTATGTGTTTGATTTTTTTTATAAATTCAAATATTTTAGGGTTCTTTATTATCATAGTAAATGTTACTTCTTTTCAAATTTGTTAAAGAAAAAGTTTACACGCCAATATGTCGCAGCGTCTGCAATAATTAACATTGTCGGAATGGGCTTTCAACAGATCTTTCCCTTTTAATAGCAGTTACTTGTTTTGTTTTAAAAAAGTTATTTTTTTAATGAAGACACAATCTAAATAAGCAGAAATACAACTTTTTTTTAAAAGTGCAATATTTTCCAAATAAATTATGTCGCTTTTGACATTTTTGTTATGACCATTATTTTACTTGAAACACGTCATAATGCCTTCACTTTGAAATGGGACGGTGTCAAGAACAAAGACAAAATTCACTTCTTATGGGAAAATAATTCTTGTGCACGTTATTTGTAAAAGTGTAGAGTGCGAAGCCAAAATTTAATACATATACCGCAGTTTTAGAATCAAGAAAATTTTTGCTTTTTTTTTCTATTTCGCGTATAGTATACATTAGTCTCCTTGGAAAAGCTGAAGTGACTTTCTGTGGTATTCTTTTCTTCCCTCATTTCTAGTGTTACAAACGAAAATTCGAAAAAACATCGGTGGGGCGTATGTTTGCGTAAAGCAGAGAAATCAGAAATCTCTCAAGTATTTTTCATCCAGCTTTTCTTCCAGCAAATAACGAAAATTGCAATTACTGTATAATCTAAAGACAGTATCTAAGTCATTATAACCTAAAACGTCTCTTGTAAGTCATTGATTTATGGAACATGACTGTTTACATTTGACTTAAAAAAAGTTATCGATTCGCGGCCATTTTTCCCCTTTTTACTTTATTTGTTGCGTCAATATTCTGTTTATTGACAAAACGATTTTTCTGTTCATACATATGAAATATAATTAACGCATTAAGCATTTGACAGTTGTGAAAGAAATCCGCATTCTCTTTAGTTGTAAAAATGGGCTTTTTGTAAAAACAGTCAGTTATTTTAAGTTTATTTGAAACTATTTTGTACTAATTGAGCAATAAATTATTGACTTTTTGTGTGGAATATTGAGCTTGATAATCGCATTTATTACGATAATCGCAATAAAGGCGTCGATCTGAACACGCTATTAGTTTATTTATACCTACAAATTATGTTTTTTTTTTTGTTTGAAAGTTTTTTGTTTTTGAAATCCACAGGTTGCACACGTAAAGCAAAATCGGAAATAGAAATAACTACAAAGGGCGCGGCGTCAGTTTAGTACCGTTGAAAATTTATGGAAATTGGAGGGAGGAAATCGAAATAGGTATGTATTTAAAAAAATAAGAATTTTAATTATATGTACATATATAATAATAAAATGAGTCCAGCTCTATAAAAAATGTTTAATTTCATTAAGGCTTATTAGACAAGTTTTGTATAAAAGCTTAGTAACATATAATAGTTAAATCCCTATAAGAAAGATAGTATTTTGTGTCATTTGTATTCCAAAATAATAGAAATATAAAAAATTTTACAAGTAGAACACTTTCAAACACGGTCTAGGTCACGAGCTTTCTTCTCTAGACAGCTTAAATATTTGTGCAATCTCAAATTTTAGAAACGTAACAGAACACTTTCATATTTGCATTAGGTGACTCTCTCACAGTCTCTCTCTCTCTCGCTCTCGCTCTCTAATTTCAATATGTACTTATATTATCACACTTGTGTTTTATAAATGACATCACTCTATGATAAGCAAACACATAATTAAGTTTACGTAAATACATAAATTTGTATGTATGCATGAAGTGGGTGTATTTAATTTGCCAAATATTCGGCTTAGTTGTTTCATATTTATATTTGTGTCTGATACTCTTTCTTTGCATATGCACATACGAGTATATACATATGTACATATGTATAACAAAGCAATCTACATACATACATATGAGATCTCTCCACAATCTTGACATTTAAATCGAATACACAAAACAAAAATATCTTCTATGCACAAATGAAACTGATCATAATTTTAAAGTATTGAGTTTAAATAAATTTTATATGTTAATTAAAAAAACTACATAAGTACACATTTTTTCATTTAAAATACTGCTTTTGTTTTTGATAAATGTAGATACATATGTATCTATGTATACATATTTATATATCGTTGTGTTGTGGGAACATTTCAATTGACTCATGCATACACACATATAATACATGTATTTATGTATAAGTAAATAGATATCACTTCATTACACTACGAAACAATGAGCGGAATAGAGAATGTTGGTAGTTTTGCAATCGTATAATTATGCAAATGTAAGTACATTAATGCCTACAAATGCTTTGTGTTTGTTTTCACGTTCACGTAAACAAATTTAATTCACATGATGTTTGTTGTATATGTATGTATGTACCTAATTTTTATTTATTTTCTTATGTACACACTTATATGCATGTATGTACATATGTATGTATGTACGTGTAAGTACATAAATACATATGTATGTACATCCAAATAGGTATCCAATACTTAAACAAATTTATATGAAATTATTATACGACGGCACAAAGTGGAGAAAGGCGAATTTGCTTAAGCAAGGTAAAATAGAAACTACATATTATACATAGGTACCTACATATGTATGTATGTATGTATGTATATATGTACATACATAGGTTTTTCTTTACACAAAAACTACTTGCGTCATACTTCAAAAACAAAAAAATTATGAAGTTTACGACCAGCAAAATTCATAACAGATCCAAGGTGTCATTTTTCAAAACAATTTAAACGAAATTCTGCGAAATTAAGAAAGAAAAACATGCATATACACACAGTTATATGTACATACATATGTAAGTATGTATGTATGTATGTATGCATGTGAATTCATGCATATACATTTTTTAGATAACAAATAAACAGAGCAAAATCATTAGGAATCGTACAATATTGAATATTTCTCTTTTTAATGTGAATAATCTTTAACACTCTAACAGGTATAAAAGATATTTTAAAATATCAATACCATTTTAAAGATATTGGCAACACGACGACTTTAAAAGTTAACACGCTTGACACGACACACGAATATAAACTAAATATGTTCGCCTCATACGAATAAATAAATACCCACTAAACAAAATAATAAGTCAGTCTTTGTTTACGTACTATGAAGTATACTGCATTCCAGAGATGATAAATGATAAGTCAGGAATTGTAGCAATAATTCTCGCAAAAAGGCTGTCCCTCCGACATTCACAAGCTTTGAATGAAACTAATCTGCTGCTGCACCGTTTCATATATGTAGATAAAAAAGAGTGTTTTGTAAATTATATATAACCCCTATCAAAAACCGGAAAGAACTTTGAAATTGGTTTGTAAATGGCGGAGTTATTCATACACTCCCCAATTTCCAAAATGTTGTATGCGATAAAAAATTATTACAAGCGCTTCCCATAGAACGCATTTTGAAAATCGGTTATATTTAACAAAATACCAAAACTACATTAAATTTGGATCACAACGAATCATTACTAACTGTTATTTATAACTGTACTGTATCTACTCTTCAAAATTATTTAACTTCAAGAACTTAAAACGGATAACAGAATCATTAGTAATCAAATTTAAATTTATATTTTCAAATACAAAATTTTTAGCGCAAAAAATATTCATGCATACTGGTTGGAAATAGGCAGAGCTAAGAACTATGGGGAAACACATAATCTACATTTTAGTTATTATGCTCTAAATAAAAAATATTGGCTGACAGTCCAGTGAGAGGGAGAGAGAAGTCTTTATAATAGCGGTTCTCACTCTTGATAGTAAACTCGGTTGCATATTTGGTTAAAGTAGCAGCAGATTTGATTAAAGTACTAGTGTTTACATCACTGCAGCAACAAAATGTACTGAACTTTTATTTTCTACGCTACGATTAAAAAATCAAACATAAAACTTTAGTAAACATTGTAAAAAAATTACTGGGAATCACAGATATTCCTTGCTGTGAATCGTTTTGCCGGCTTAATTAATTCTTAATTTTGTGTTGAAAAAATAAAAAATATGGAAAAAACAAATAAAAATATACTGGTGAAGAGAAAACGTGACAAAATTCACAACGAAAGGTGGACAGATAAAGAAATTCAGCAAGTTATAGAATATTTGCAAGAACAAGCAGACTTTGAGGTAAGAAAGTCACTCGAGCTTTGTGGTAAAAATCGTAGTGAATATAGCAGAGTGGTAAAATTAGTATCAAGAGTGAGAACCGCTAATATTTATTTATAGTAATTCTTCAACGAAAAATTCTGCCTATAACAGAAAAATATTTTTATTTGTATTTTTCTAATTAGGTTGCATTTGATTTTCATCGTATTACATCCTTTCATTTTCAATTCATATGGAAATTAACGAATATTCTGATACCGCACCTGGCCACCCACAAAGTTACAAACGTACACTGAACAAAATATTTTTCATAGCTTTTATGATTCGATATTTTTAAGATTACTAAATAAATTTCTTTTACTATCTCTGTACAAGAGCATTGAGTAATGCTCATTGATTACTAAAAATGAGAAAACTAGTTACAAGGAACTATTTATAAGTTCTGGATTGAAATACTACGCATTACTAAATCTAGTTTTGAACGCTCTTTCCGTATTAGGGTATTACGGCTAAACAATCTACCTAGAAACCTAAAAGTATTTGGAGTCTCCTATAAAACATTTAAAAATCTTTTTTCTCATATTTTCGCCAAAAAAAAATTTATTTGTACTTTTTCTTTAAAAAATGCGAGTTACAATATTTTAGTGAGAAAAGAAAATGTCACAATAACGACAAGTAAAAAATTAAGAAAACTGTGCTCTTCTGCATAAAACAAAAATTGCAAATATTACGCTTATATTATTATAGAAAAGAGAACGGCATTAGTGTTCAATAAACACATCTGTATTGAATTTAACAGCCCTGATTCATCTTAGCTAATACAAGTTTATAAGCATGCACACATTTGTGCACGTACATGCATATTTCTATACATACACGCTTCCACCCCACAAACATTTTCTATCAACTCAAGTTCAACCCTTGGTTGAACTTGAGTAATTTAATACAAACACGGCAAAACAAATTTAAATTCGGTTAAATTTAATATTCGGCAAAACAAACTATTTATGAATATCGACGTAGTTATGATACATACTACCGAAATTTTAAAACGACGAAAAAAAATTGTATACAAACTTTTTGAGTCTCGAGAGAGGAGATAGTTAAAAATTATACATATGTATATATGTACATATATTCACACATTTACACGAGTTATTAGGAAATCAATTTTTCGAATTTAAGCTTAAGAAAACTTTTATTGCAAACACTTTTAAAAAGAAAAAAGAATTTTGAAGACTAGTTTATATGTATATGGCAGAGCAATTTTTACCGATATCGACGAAAAATTTGATTTCGAAAAAATTTATATGCCCATTTTACTAACAAACATTTTTAAAAGTCATAAAGAATTTAGAAAGTCGGTTTATTTGATTTCGAAAAAATGGTAGCAAAAATATATAACCTATATTCTAAATGTTAACATGTCTGTTAAAAATTTTATTTACATAAATTGATCCAGTATTTTCGGAGCTTAGCGAGACCAAACATCGTGACACGAGAGTTAAATATGGATGTATATATGTGTATACTTCTATGTACCTATTGGACATAATGTTTGTAGGGTTATGTAGGTTATGACGTACTCTTATACACATGGATGTGTGTGTATTAGGGAGTGTCAATTTAGCAATAGATGTTGTACCATCGATTTTTCGACAGCTTTCGGAACGAGGATAAAAGTTCCACTTGGGCATATCAAAAAAAAAACATTTTAATGGGGAAAATTACATATTCGAGGCGCCCAAATAAGTTCCAGGGTGCCCGTAGAAGAGTCAACTGTATGACCAATCTCCAATAACTTTTTCCCTCCAATAGCTTTTTTTCACACACCGATCCCGTATCACGTCTACCTCCTAATGGCACAATATCGACAAGTTTTTGCCTATACAACTCGAACCGCCCTAGAGTATATGCATACACGCTTATGTAAATACATGGATTGCAAATACATGTATCCATACATGCCTATTTATGTGTGTGTGTGTGTGTGTGTGTGTTTATAAACAGTTGTATGAAAATATACATACTTATTTCCACCACTTAAACGCAAGACGAAATTTTATTACATTTGTGTGTTAAAAGCTTGACTTAAATTCAAGCTTGTCTATATTAAGGCCATGAAACACATAAATACTTACATGCATACAAACTTAATAAACTCATGCCTAACTGCGGCCTGATTGTGAGTACAAATGCAGTTACAGAAATACCCACCAAAAGTCAGCACAAAATCTCAGTTACATACATTTGTATATACATATGAATGTATGTTTATAGAAAATAGTGTGCATATGGTCACTATTTCGGTACTGAAGTGAAACATTAATATTATTTCGGTGACAATGCTACCGATTACCAGCTAGACTAAGTAAATCGACCTTTTTGGGAACAGTGCTGATATGGCAGCTTTAACAGGTGCGCCCTGGGTATTCATTTAATCAGTCTTATGTAGACAATCTCTTAGAGCTCTTAAAAATTCAAAATGTATAAAAAACACCCTTACACACACATGGCCTTAAAAATTTTTAACTGCAGTTCTGTCTCTTAAATTATATTCGAAGCATACGTGACACGCTAAACAGTGTTCCAATGATAGCAGTAAACAAATAGTTCAAGAGTTACTTTTTTTGTTTTAGATGAAAACAAACATCTAGTTTTTCTTGTACGCATGTATGGTCGAGTACTTAAATACTCGTAATACATATGTTTATGAAATTCCCGAAATACCTCAAAAACACTTCCAAGTTAGTTCAACAGATTGTCGGAAGCTCAGCTTCGAACCACACTCATAAATGTAAGTTGGAAAATCAAAAAGACATTTGCTGAAGATATACATACATACATACACACATACATATATGTACATATGTATGTATGTAGATTAGGGCGAATAGATTTATCGAATCGAAAACACAGTTCCACTCGAGATATTAAAAACATAATTTTCGAGTCATTCGAATTTAAATTTTTTGTATTTTTGTATGGGAGGGAGGCATGGTACATGTGTGGTGTTCGAAAAAAATATTGGACAACATTTTTTTTAGGAAGTTTGTGATGCATTTGACTCCTCTACGGGACTGATTAATGTGAAAGGTCCTAACTCATATTTTGTTCAACCGTAAATCAGTAAACTTACTTATTTTAGCCTAATTGGCAGTATTAAAATAGTAAAAGTATTAAGTATTGATCAATTAAAAATATCAATGTTTCTGAATCAAATTGTTTATCATATAAAAGTTCTAAGTATTTTCTTTATAAATATGTAAGTTGAATGCGAAAGATCAGTCTCTTACGAAAAGGAATGTCTAGAAAACTGTCAAAGACAAATTGTGCACAATGATGGTGGGTGTCAATGGTTTTTTGATTTGACAACAGAAATAAAACTTCCCTTCAATCGCCTTTGAAATTTCTTATACTTTCAATATCATAATTAGAACGAAAAAAATTCATTTGTATTGGATTTTGCTAGTGTACTGAATTCCGGAGCGACTTTTGAATATAGATTTTAAAAACCATCATCTTCACATATGTATTTATGTTTAACTTTTTCATAAGCACTAGGGCTTGAAATTTTGTTAGAATCGAATGGCTCGTGTAGAAACTACAGTTTTGATATTCTTATGAACATCTAAAAAGCACTTCATCCAGGAAAAAATGGGTGGGCGATGATTTAGCCGTGCCAATGAGCGGAAGCGAGGGATGAGCGAAAAAATTTATTAAAGAATACATAGTAGATACATACATATACATACATACATATGTACATATGTATTTTGAAGGTTCAATATACAACACAGCGTTTCATTAACAAACATTCGAAGTTTTAAAAACTCTAAAGCTTCATATGTATGTGTGCAAAAAAAAAGTTTGATTTAAGAAATTTTATTGAGATTTACATAAAATTTTTACAGACAATAACTTCGACTCGTTAAAATTGAATATGTATTAGTAGTCTCTAAACTGGCATCTACTTCTTCCCGAATTTGTACTTAGGTATACATGTATTTATTTTCTTTCGCAAAAAGTTCAACAAAAATAAAATTTTCGCATTGGGAGATTTTTTTTTATTACTTTTATTTTGGTTGCAACGAAGTTAAATAAAACACTGCCTTCTATTATATTGCCTCTCAAATATTTCAAGCAATCAATACTTTATTGGAAATTGAATCGCTTAAGAAAATTGTGTGCATGCGTATGTGTTTGTGTAAACATACATATTTATGTATGTACATATGTATATTGATATAAATAAGTATTGTGATGAAACTTACCAATAAATATCATTTGATGTTAGCATTTCAAAAATGTATGTTTTCTTACTCTAAATAAACAATTTCAATCAATTTATAATATTTAGATGTCCATGGCTTATGTGACTATTGTTATATGCAACGCGCATAATATTGCATACACGCTCTAGTATCAAAGAAGGACGGTATAAATGTGCAGATGTAGTTCTTGACAAAAGAGTCATTTTAGAAAATATAAATCGAAAAGTTTAAAATTTTTTTAGTTACTGTTTTTAATAAAAGTTTTAAGAAATTAATGCAGTTTTATGTCACATTTAACACTTCAATTTGGTGTTCCTCCCTTACAACGAAGGCAAATAGACAAGGTATACATACACAAGACTGATTACTTTATGGCCTTGTTCGAAATCGAAATGTTTGGGATAAATATTTTGTTAGCAGCAATTAAGGATTTTATGCAGCACATTTTTTTTTTTTTTTTTTTGTGAAATATAAAAAAAACAAAAAGAATTATACTTTCAAAAACATTTGATTTATTAATTTTTTAGATTATGTGTTTGAAACCGTAAACTTAATCGTCGTGTCTTAATTTTGAACACCACCAACTAACTGGCAAAACTTCAGAAATGGTCTGCGTGCATAATATTCCAACAGTCATTGGAAAAGAGCGAACTATTGTCTTTAATATTTACCCCCAATTTGACAAAAAAAAGGGGGTTGAAACCAATGATGTTAACTTTGTTGTATCAGTGTAATCTAACGTTTTTGCGACAAATATTTTTGGCTGATATTGTATGGAATTTTGGAATGTATTCATTTACATATGTATGTATATTTACAATTCCTGCCAAAGAAAATTTTATCTCGGAAACCTTATCGTTTTAGTTTTAAATAACACTTTTTTCACACAAACTTCAAGTAATCTAGAAACATATGGAATTTAAAATAGAATCATTACATCCTTCCAGCATAAATTTATCGACCCTTCTTCTTTACACTGCGAATTAAACTTTCGCCAACTTCGAAGTATATCCAGGAGCTGCTATCGCATATGAAATACTGCAACTTGAAAATCAATAGTTATACACTTTACATGCCTAAAATAAGCTTCTTCGATTAAAGAAAAGCAGAAAAAATATAACTTTTACAGCAAAGTAATATTTATACAAATACCGGCTTTGTACTTTGATGGAAGAAAAAAAAACGAATTGCAGACATACATACATATGTATATGTCAAAAAATGTGAAAAAAAAACATACGTACAGACAATGTGTAAAATGGGAGAACCTGGATCCACATCATTTGCCAACATTTACATTTGTACCAGTCAATATCTGAATTCAAGAAATAGTTCAATATTTCTTGTTCTATGCACTTGCAAATTAAATGAAGAACTAATAACAGCCAGTAGGCGTTTTTTTTTTCGAATCGGTGTGTTTCATTAATACGAATTTAAACAATTTAGCTTTCGCTTTGAACTACAGAAAAGAAGATTAGTCCAAGCATTAATTATTTCATTAAAAACTAAAAGTTGACAATAAGATATTTTGGCATTTATTTAATTAGTGTATAAAATAAAATTGAATCTTTTGAATCAATATTTAAATATGTATTACAAATTTTCAAACACATGTAAGTTAAATTCTCATAGACAATAAGCGCTTACTTTATTTTGCACATAAGCAATAATTTCATGAATAGTACTTACGATTCTTCGGGTAAACGCTTCAACTCAAGCATATCAAGTTCCAGACGCAGATTAGAAACTTCACACAATAGTCTGTCGCGATCGTTAGTGACTTCTTTAAGTTTTTCACGTAAGACTTCATTCTCCGTAATAATTTCATGCACATTAATTTGCCTCTCTGGTGTGTTATTGGGTGTTTCCGACATTAAAAGAGTATTTACGGGATCTGTGGGTGTGAAGCTATTTGTGTTATCATATAGGTCCTGAAGTTTGTCTTTCTGATGGTCGCCGCTACTGCTTATAGTGTTGGCTTCTAGATTGCTGTTATTTCTCATTGCTACAATGTTGTTAGAGCAATTCACTAACATAGAAGTAGCCATTATAAGTGACTGTGTTGTTTGTTGTAAGTTTCTTTTGTGTCGGTTTTGAAGTTGAGGATCTATTCTCACTGAACCACTGCTGTCTGATACAATAGAAAATGCGTCTAAGGGTGCTTCACAAAACCCAACTTCAGTTTTACCATTAACGATGCTGGCTCCTGCAGACAACGACTTATTGGTGTCACACATGTTGTCTGGAGAAAATGTTCTAAAAATTTTTTTATATAGAAATAGAAAAAAGAAAAACGAATATATTTGAGACCATACAATCAAGTCAAGTTTTCACTATTTTTTTTTTTTTTTTCATAGAAACAACATTTTAACTTAATTATTTTCTTTTCCATTTGCATCATAGATCAGCAATATTGGCGATAAACCAATAACGTTGCAAACACTAACAATTTCGCTTAATACTTTGACTATGTTGAGTTCCAAACATCAAACTACGTTGATCTGATACAAATCTTTAGAAGCTTCGTTTTTGTAAAGAAAGTAAAGTCGCATCACTAAAATGTATTCCGCTGTTTTGAAATTAGCGCTAGAAAAACTCATATTTGCTTATGTATGTTAACTTATAATTTAAAAATCCAAATTTCATCTTTATAATGATCGGCTCAAAAAATTTACGTCGACGTGAATTGAAAAAATTGTGTCTTGCTCTGTAATACGTTTTTTCCTTAATAGCTATAGGTATCTACCTATATGAAATAAATAAAAATAAAAACATAAATCAATCAATCTGAAATTGTTGTAATAGTGCGACAACTAAGGCTGTCTTATTTATAATAGTAACAACTCCATGGCACCTATTGCAAATAAATAATATTTAATGTGCCACAAGTTATTTACTTTATACAATCGCATTAATCAATATACATATATTAAGGTAGTGGGGCTCGCAGAAATCAATTAAAAGCGATTACCATGCAAAACCCCAATTACTAAAAAAAGCACCCTTTAGATGCTTTTACAGAAAATTGGCCGAAGCTTAATTCCTTTAAAGTTTTGGAGACGCACCTAAGTGATTAATTTCATTGAAATAAAGAAAGAGCTAGAAATGTATGTAGGAAAGTATGATTGGTTTTAGGCTTATAACAAGAGCAGCAGCGAAAGCCGAATTTACGTTAGAATCATCCTGGCCGAATATTTCATGACGTCAAAACAAATTGATGTTTTCTACAAATATTGAATCTGATTAACTTTTAATAACCACCACTCTTTACAATTTACTATTAATAAATGTTATTTTTTAGGACACAACGTAGATACGCATCTCTAATCCTTATGTTCACAGAAGTTAACACAACTAGGTTTCTTGCCAAGACTATTCAACTATGAAATCCCATCCGAGACATCTTTATACATATATACATACATACTTTTGAACAAAGAGAAAACAAAAAATTGCAGAATTCTTGGACCAGTGCTGAGAATAGTATGAAACTATTTTTAAACGGCAACAAGTGAAATACTCTTCACTTTAAAATGCATACATATGTACGAGTACAATGAAAGTAATTTTTCAAACAGAAACTAACTTGAAGGCATTTATTTATCACTTTAAAATTAATTTCTTTCACAGCGTTTTATTGTCTTATCAGTTTATTTATTCCGACTTGTTTCCATAAAGTTTTAAGTTGGCTGCCCTTAATCAGTTGTGGTATTTCAGCGATTTCACACACCGTGTCTACATATCAACTCCTCGTCTAGACTTGCAACAACTATGCTAAAGATATATTGCAGCAGACGTCACCGCCCAACCATACGAGCAATCCATTTTACCTTGATACAAGCAATACGTCGACAGAACGATGTCACGAAAATGTTCAAAAAACTTTTCATTGCGTTGGAAACGTAAATATAACATACATATGTAATAAATTAGGTAAGAAAAATATAATAAGAAATATTCAAGTGGATACCGAGAAACATAGTATATTACATGCCTCCGAACACTGATTTGACATGTTTACGTTGCGGTACAGCTAACAGCTACTACTACTACTACTGCTTTGTACACATACGTTGTGCGTGACGACTTTTTCACTGAACACCCATTCATAAAAATTCACTGGAAAGTCTAATAACATTCCCCCATACCATGATACAACTAATAAGATAACCTATTACCTAAAATAAGAACAACTTTAACCAAAATAACATGCATTTTTTTTTTTGTACAACTTCTGAAAACTGTCAAAAAGACGCCAATTCTACATTTACAGAAGAGACATGAACAGAGTTTACGCTGATTTGATGTCTCGTTTTGGCTCCCTTTCATTTCTGTAGTCAGATAGGCTACCTTATTAGTTGTACCATGCGCCATACCTTAAAAATTGCTTCCAAATAGCGTTGTTGAACTTCAGTGCTTTTTTGTCATCAACTTCGGAAAAACAGCTCCGATCGCATAACTTTTTGTTTCTTCGAATAAGAACTTTTCAGGACATTTTATTTCTTGCTATTTTCATTTTGTTTCTTCATATCATTATTCACTTGCTATTATTGTTTACAATTGTATTTTGTTTGATTTGAGAAAGATTTGTTTTGTATCTCGACTTCTCAGAGCTTAAGTTGAAGATTCATGGTAAATTTACGTTTCTGAAGCAATAAAATTTTCATGAACATTTTTTTGACTTCATGCTTTTTATAATCTGACTTTTATACTTTACGTACTTTGTAGTGGTTTTTCCAGCATTACGTTTCAGAGGTACGTAACAACGGAACATTTACAGACGGTTTATAATCTTTGTTTTCATGCTATCGAATAAAAATATGCAAATAAAAGTAAAAACAAAATAAACAAATACACGGAATTCGTAACGGAATTCATTCGATCATGAATACTATGATTTGTCTCCACTGCACAATAGTGTAAAATAGGCTTAAGCTATTCTCTGTCGACAGTATCGCTATCAAAAAGTATCGATAGTACTGTAATAAAACTAGAGTGTATCGATAGTACCACCAACAGCCTTGCATCTCCATTCATATTAGAAAAAAAACATAAACAAAACACAGAAATGCATAATTTGTCAAAGAAGATCGAAAACAATTCAGACATTTTAACAGATAGGAGCTCCGAGTTGATCGAATTAAGGGATACATTTTATTCCAACAGCAAAAAGGGCAATATATATCATGTAATTCTCAATCGAAATGGGTTGCTGTTGAAACACGACTCCAACGAAAAATACTTTTTGGTTAACATATCCGACATTGTTGGTGGACGTTGTGTTTGGATTCAAAAGCCATCGGGTGCAGTAAGTGCATGTGCTGCATGCACTCCTAGTATTACAGAGAAGAATAAAAGACAATTTGAGGAAACTGAAGACGCATATCTCTATGTATTTGCCTATGTGCTTAAACAGAATTTAAGAAAGGCACCCCGTCGCGAACGTACTGTAATTACACTACGCTTCCGCTCATATGATAACCATGAGGACAATATGCGAGAGGCTGAAAAATGGTACATAGCTTTAAAATCTCTTCGAGCCAATAAAATGATACAATCAAACGTATACCCCACTGAAACTTTACCAAATTTAAAGGACACTGGAGTGTCGAATCGACTTCTCGTTCTTTTAAACCCAATGTCAGGATCTGGAAGGGCAATGGAACAATTCAATCAGCATGTCGTTACAATTTTAAACGAGGCTGAAGTGTCTTACGATCTTTATGTTACTAAACATTCCAATTATGCGTATAACTTTGTGCGACAAAAAAAGCTATCTGCCTGGGGTGGAATCGTTGCTGTTGGGGGTGATGGCTTGTTTCACGAAATTCTCAATGGCTTACTTAAGCGAAAAGATTGGGACTTGATTTTAAGAAATATAACGCTTGGTGTTGTTCCTTGCGGCTCTGGGAATGGATTGGCGCGATCTGTAGCTTACTATTATAAGTATGTTTTTTAAATGTAACGTGACGTTTAATAATCATGAATTGTTTGTTTCAAGGGAACCTTATGAACCGAAACCGATACTAGGAGCAACATTAACGGTTGTAGGCGGAAAGTCTTCTTTTATGGACATTGTAGAGATAGTGCAGCGTAATAATGTAAGATTTTTTTGTCTTTGTGAATAATAATCTATTTATGAACGCAGACAAAAGTTTGGGCGGCTTATAAAGTTGCCTTTCTGCTAGAAAATTAGGCATACGAAAGATTACTTATTTTTCTTGATGGCTCTACACTTTCGCAGCTTTTTAAGTCTGCCTTTTAAAGAAGTTCGGTTTATTCTAGAGTTTAAGAATACCACACATGCGTAAAAATGATGCAAGTGAACGGGGTGAATGGTAAATGCCATTAATATTGAAAATATGAAAAAATGCGTACAAAAAATGGTATGACGCGACCCCTTATCAATTTTTTATAAATAATACCAAAAACACCAGGTGAACAGAAATTACACTTGTGGGCAATGGAAAAGTAATTAAAAGTAGATACCAGGGACCTGCATGAGTACACCGCAATCGCAAGTACAGCGCTTGATCATGTACAAAATCCTTGCCAAACTTATTAGTTCTAAGAAAGTCAACCTTTTCAAAATCAGCATGATTATACCTTTATGAAAAATTTAATAAAAAATTTCAAATTTCCCAATGTTAATGAATATCGCATCAGTATGAAGAAATTTCTCTCTTTTTTCAGAATTGCCATAAACTTTTAGATATCTGCAATATTTTGGAAGTCATAATCACATCTTTGTTTTTCTTTTAGATCACATATTCCTTTTTATCGGTTGGATGGGGTTTAATATCTGACATCGATATTGAAAGCGAGCGTTTGAGATCTCTGGGTTATCAAAGATTTACGATTTGGACTCTTCACCGATTAATCAATTTAAGAACTTATCGCGGAAAAATATCATATTTGCGAATAAGTAATGCTGAGCAAAAAAATACTGCAGACATTACAAATAAAATTATTTTTCAGCAAAGTGTTAACAGCAACACATTTTCTAAAAAGCCAGAGACGTCTAGGAAATACAGTGCAGAATTTGAAGATGTTATATCATTAGAGACAGTGGCGAATCAGTCGCATCGTTCACGCTGTAATAGTTTACTATCATCTGGTTCAAAGGTTAGTGCGTATTATTCTATTGCTGAAAGTATTTATCACAGCATTGGTGGCAATAGCGACTACTATGAAGCAGACGCGCTCAACTCTGAAATCTCTGATCATTCTCAAGGCCCAAGACTTGGTGATTTTCAAGAGAACTTATTACCTTCACTTCAAGATCCCCTACCCGACACTTGGTGTGTCGAAGATGGCGAATTTGTTATGATACATGCCGTTTATCAAACTCATTTGGGAAGTAATTGCTTATTTTCACCCAACTCAAAGCTCAATGACGGCATAATATATTTGGTACTAATACGTGGTGGCATAAGTCGACCGCAATTGTTCAATTTCCTTATAAACATGAGTTCAGGCACTCATCTGCCGCAGAAAAACACCGAGTTTATCACAGTTGAAAAAGTGGTTGCCTTCCGTTTAGAGCCACATGAAAATAAAGGAATTTTAACAGTGGATGGCGAACGGATTGAGAATGGGCCAATGCAAGCCAAAGTAATTCCCAGTGCTGTCAAAATTATGATTCCAAATAATGATATATTAGATGATAATTAAACTTGAAGAAATCGCAATTGTGATAATTTGCATAAAAAGTTTTAATAAAATAATACATAATTAAATTAGCTCTCTGCAAATTATATAACTCACTGAAAATAATGTTTGACAATTTTTGTTTCAAAGCACATTTTATTTATTGACATGACGGAATGACATCATACAAATATAAATAATAATAATCAAATAGTTGCTACATTATTTTGTGTTTCCTCATGTTGTTCCAAAAATATATTATTTTTGATATTTCTAAAAGTAAGAGAAAACAGTTCGATTTACAGAATAGACGTGTGCATTGTGATAAAATACCAACCTCATCGACATGTTCCTCATCTTTTAAATGCCTGGATCTCCTCTTATCAGTTCCAGATAAAAGTTGATTTACTTTGGATTGTTTTGCAAGATCTAAAGCTTCCTTTTTACTTCGAAGGGCACAATCTTCTAAAGTTTCAGCCGCCTCAAACATTCCTTGTCTTCTATAAAGTGCTCCCAAGTTCTTTAACGTTGTTGTAACCGTTGGTGAATCGACTTTTGCAGCTTTATGCCAGCCTCCATATTCTCCATAAGGCGTATTTTCTCTATTATCATATTTATGTTCCTCACGTTCTTCAGCAACCTTCAAAATAAATTCTAATCAATAATAATCGTAATAAAAACAAATTCTGCTGTTCGTAATTGGTTCAAGCATTTTGCAAAATTAAAAAGAAAAAACTTATTATTATACGTACTATTTATTATTCAGTGTTTTTCATGTAGAATTTCTGTTTCGTTGCAGGTCATTGAGAGAAAAAAAAAAATAGCTATAGAAGTTTACTTTCCTTTACTTAATTGCTATTAACAAAAAAATTTATCAACCAAGGGTTGTTGAACCAGTTGAGCCAGTTAAGAATCATATAAATACCTTTAGTTTTGCAGATTCACTTCGCTGAAAACGGTACACTACTTTAGTGAAAACTTATGTTTCCCACATTGTAAACTTCAAAAAAAAAATAATTATTTATTTGTTTCAAAACTGCTTTTTACAGTTTTTGTGTATCCAATTTATGAATGTACGTACATAGGAATCGAATCATTTCGAACATGCGTTTGTTGAAGCATCGGGGGATTGTATCTAGTGTAAAAAACACTAGTTATGCAAATTTATATACAAAAAGGCTTTATTTGTACATTTTAAGTGGACACATTTCTGTTTCCTGTAAAGCAACACCGATGCCGCGGCGAAAATGGTAGAAGATATCATCTTGGATGGGATGAGAACTTAATTTCACAAGCAAATTTCGATTAAAGGAAGAACGAAGTCTTGGTTCAATCAGCAAACATGCAATCAGATACGAAGAGGAGCAGTTCAGTATCTGGCGAGCAAACATAAACAGAGATACTGACACGCTACGGCACAAAACGAGATCTTCCTGTGCCAATGTATTAAGGCTGGAAGAATATCTTCCCGACCAACATCTTCGTGCTAAAGATCTTTCCGCTCCCGGGAGCAGTAGGAGCTTTTGGTAATTTGTTAAAAAAAGAGTACAGAATAATGCTAGTTCGACAATTCCAATTCTTTTAAAGAAAGACCATATGCACAATCACTGACCTGGTCGATAAAGCTAACATGCTGGCTGAAATGTTCGAAAATAATTCAGACTTGTCGGAGATCAATCAACCACTCTCATCCCGTCTTCGAAAGAGTTTCTGTAACCATGACAAAGATATTTTTTCGAGCAGATAAAACGACATTTGCCACTGAGGTTAAAAATTTTCAATATTCTTTGCTAATCTGTTACATTTGTTATGAAATAAATTTTTTCAAAGGAATAATATTCTATAATGAGAATTATATAGACGGTGAGATGTTCAATTTCTTTACGAAAATTTTCAGTAAATTTCACTTTCCAAACTCACCTTGCGCCACTATTAATATATTTAATTATAGCTGCACACGTGTAGAGAAGCTCAATTTCGTAATTGATATGTCCTGCTTCTCTACTATATGTTAAATTGGGGGCCTGCAAGATCCCAATTTTATTGAAAAGCATTTCCATGATTTTGAAACTTTTTCGTCGCCCTGATTTTCAGGCAAACATTTCACATCAGATAAACAAACTTTTGAAAAGCTGGTTTTTTTCTTCCAAAAAATTATTACGATAATTCTCAAGAACTTTGAAAGTCTCCAGAGACTGCTTCTACTTCGAGAGTAACAATTTTCTTCTATCGAGCCAATTCAAAAACCGCATCACAAAAAATAATACAAATTATTTTCGAATTTTCTACAAATCGCTGGTCTTACGTACGGGGAAATCCCTCAGCTCGCATTATTTTCGTGGTCTTGTTGATTTGTTGTTTTTGTTCGTATTTTGATGGAAGAGCCTATTATGCGCATACCTTCATCATTCCAAAATGTTACACTTCGGATTAATTTTTGTTCTTATGTATGATGTAATAATGAATTTCATTGTCAATACCGATCGTTCTCCTAATTGATTTCTTTTATTAAATAGTTGACCGTGCAGAATTTGCACATGATAAACGGTTTTTCTAACCCTTTTCATAAAACTTATGCTTTCAGAGAATTAACGTTTATTTAGATTCAAATTCTATACACTTTTGATTGCAAAATCAATATTGACATAAATCAATATTTATTTGGTTGTTGTTGTTGTTGTTGTTGTTGCAATATCTACAACAGTTTTAGTGATGTATTTTTTCGTGAAATTTCGAGAAACTTCATGATTACTACTATCAAAGCAAATCACACGCGAGCTTTTAATTTTAAATCACGCTGACACATTTGTGGTTTTTCAAAACTACAACCACGAAGTTTTCGATTTTAGCTTGTTCCCTTGTATTGTTTTTATTAAATTTTGGTAGAAAAAATGAATTTGCATGCTTGCAGAAGAGTGTGGCAAAATAAATATTAACGCTACACATGACTTCGAACTCAAAAAAAGATTTTGTGCATTTATTTAGAAACAACTACCACTAGAAATAACTACAATTATTTAAGTGTGAAAATTTAACGCTCTTATTTAAGTACGAAACTTGAAGTCAAAGTTTAGTGGTGGTTGTTTTGACAAAGATGAATTCATTTACTCACCTGCCAAATGGGCTTGTTTTTGCTGTCAATAGCTCCGAACTCTCGTTCGTGAGCACGAGTCAAGACTTGTTTGTACAGTATTTCAGCCTCTGCATACTTTCCTTGCTTTAAGTAGCAACTGGCCAAATTATTTTTTGTTTTAGCAACATTAGGATCATCCGGACCAAGTTTGGATTCATATATTTCCAATGCCCGTTGATAGTACTTCTCGACTTCATCATATTTTCCCTGGTTTTGGCAAAGTAAGGCCAAGTTATTTAGCTGCTTTGCAACATCCGGATGATCTTTGCCTAAAACTTTTTCTCGAATTTCTAATGCTCGTTTGCAAAGCGGTTCGGCGTCTTTATACTTTCCTCGTTTGCCATATAACACTGCCAGATTGTTCAAAGTTGCCGCAACCGCTGGGTGGTTTTCACCTAAAGTTTTTCCTCTGATTGATAGTGCATCATTTAATAAGTTGGCAGCTTCTTTGTATTTATTCTGAAATAGGAAGGAATGTGAAATGTTAAGTAGATATCTTGATCGAGACTAATCGCTACGTAACATTGATGTTTATAACGACTTTAAGGGGCTTATTCAAAAAAGTAAGTATCTACAGTTGAGTTATTTGAGCTTTTTTCATTTATTTTATTGTCCGAAGAAAAATTGTATTGTATTTTAAACTTAAAATTTTCAATTTCCGCCTTTATTGATAATTTATTGTTGAAGTTGCAGAATTTACGGAAATTAAAATTTTACCAAAAATGTTTCTGTATTGAAAGTTTGTTGTTTTCTTGAAAATAATTGAGTAAGTGGTAACGTTTTACGTTTAGCGGATTTTATACAAAGTAAAATATTTTAGGAGCTTTGTATTGGAATACTTCTTTTACCTGGTCACGATAAACTAATGCCAGTATATTAAGCATTGTCGCTACATCGGGATGATCATGCCCACTTGTTTTTTCAAGGTCTTCTAATGCCTGCTTACAAAGTGGAACAGCAACTTCGTATCTAAAAATAAAATTTTCAAAATTCGGATTAAGAAAAGATATAAAGTTCATAAATATGTTGAATTTTTCTCTGTATATAAATTAACTCTCGCTACTATTAAAATTTTGTAACTCCCAGTTCACATATCAGCTTTTGTTGAAGAAACTTTTTTCAATTCTCTTTTGAAGTTGCTTCACACACGCTCAATTTCTAACGAATTGAAACGAGTCGCCCAGTACAAGCAGCTTCGTACAGATTAGCTTTCGTTTTTCACTCTCTCCCACAAACTCAAGAGTTGATCAACAAAAGCTCACCAATGTGAGCATGGTGTAGGGAAATCGCGAAGCAACAACTTGTGAGAACCATTGCTTTAGTTGAAATTGATGTACCATCGATATTTCGATAGCTTTTGGCATGAGGAAAAAATTTCCGCAACGACATATAAAAAATTCGCATACAAAAATACAACAACTAAATGAAAATCAGACGCCTCGGAAATTATGTTTTTGATGGTGGAATTGTTTTCTTTCTTCATGCCAAAGCTATCAAAAAATCGATGGCATAATATCGACAAGTTTTTATCGACCGGTTCTAATATACATATTTAATGACAGTATGTCTACACATTCAGTGACACTACCAAGATTGAGAAAAACCAATCGTAAAAATCACAAAAACCCGACGAGTCTGGTTATTTTGGGCATCATAAGCAAACGGTTTTCCGGCCTAAGAAATACAATAAATAGCCTCTTTCCTTTGTCTTGAACAGAAAAGTGAGAATATAGAGCGGCTTCAAAATATCTATGTACGTTTAAAAACCCTGCTCGTGCCGCAATTTTTATGAATTTTCGGTAATATAAAATAGCATTAAATATCGCCACTAATTTCTGGATATCTCCAAAACTAATTAAAAAACATTTACTTTTACCACCTGGTCGCCTCATTTGTAGTAGAAGAAGTGCCCACTAATGAGACAAAAATGTATAGTAAAGGAGGCAGACTTTAATATCAATCATGCTACACCTCATTAATGAGTATCTAATTAGAAAAGTTTGAGTTTTAATCAAGTGTCTTACCTTCCTTGAGAAGCATACTGAATAACCAAGTTATGAAGTGTTCTTAAACGCGCCGGAATTTCGTATCCAGATGACTGGTTTGAGAACTGGCTTGGAGGTGTTGGAGATATATTATTTCTGTCCTCGTTTTCCTCATCTGGGAAAAGTTCCACAACTGGATCTGGTCGAGGCTTTTCACTTATGTCGTCTTGCTCCTGATTTTCATCATATTTTTTTACAGACGTCATAAACTCCAAGTGCTTTTTCTCTTCTTCCAGCTGTGCAACCAACTGTTCGGAAGCCTGAAACTTTTGCTGGGTATTGGCCAATTCATCTCTTAGCCAAGCGTTTTCTTGGTGAAGTCTACGGACTTGTGTCTTAAGTTTTTGTTTTTCAGCTTCTATATTTTGAAGATGAGATGCCAACGCCATCATTACTTGAGCCTCACTTAACCCGAGATCAATATAATCAATATTTTTTTTTATAATGCACGACTTTTCATCCTCTTTATTGATTTCACTTATTCCAGACATGAGGGAGGCATGTTCAACACGTAGTGCTTCCAAACCTTGTAAAACAGTTTTTGTATTACTTATTATCTCATCTTGCGTCATTTGAGTCATTTTGCCAATATTTTCGATTTTTCGACTAAAATTTTAAAGAAACAAACATGTAAGTAAAACTTCAATACTCTTTATTAATATAACATAAAGTTGTGGTTTTTACATTCTATAATTTTTAATCGCTTTTGAAATTAGCATATCAATGTCTTTGTTAACCAAACTATTTTAATATATTGTAAGTGTTCACATACAAATATATGTAGTAAATCAATAATTTTGATAACATGACATGCGCACTAAAACAATGAAAGAAAATTGCTGTTAAATGGAATGACAATCAATGAGCATTAGAGTGTCCCAAAGAAAGTCAATTTTTTACCCTACTTCCGAATTTAAAAAAAAAACTATGCATCTTATAAAAGCTGTTAGCAGCAAACATTTATATTTGCGGTGTAATACATTTTATTTGTATGATTCTTAATTGGCTCAAGTCCTAACCTTTGGTATTTAATATTTTTATTAATAACAATTAAGTAAAAATATTTAAAATTTATAGTTAGGTGGATAACACGGCGGTTGCTGGACAGCAACACCCTTCGTCAGCATATCTGTGAACTTTAGAGGCGCCGAAATTAATAATTTTAACACTGCCGCTTGAATCACTCGGCTTCCAAAGCTCACGCAATTTAACTTTCTCTTATATACTTAAATAACATTAACCAAAGCATTGATCATTTTTTTTTTTCATTGTCTCTTTTGGAAGATTTTTCATCCATTAAGAATTATACAAATAAAATGCGTATGTGTATTTTCTTCTGGCACATAGTTATTAAAAATACATATTAGTTTGTATCACAACAATAACCATTGTTTCGTATTTTGTTTTTTTTTTTCTCATTTTTCCAGTGTTTTATTTTTAAAACAATGATAAAAAATCATAAAGTTTTAAGCACAAGTGCGAAAAAATTTAACCAAGAACATTACTACATTTAAAAATTAAATACAATTTTTGGCATTATTTTGAGTTTTTGCATTCAAATTACTGCGGAAAACTATGTTCGTATATATTTGGGAATAAATATAAAATAGGTTTATTTTTGTTTTTTTTGTAAGTAAAACACAATTAATCAAGAATTAATTTAATATTTGTAATTACGTACATATATATATATATACATTTAAGACAATTTAAATGTATTATTTTAGATCTAAAAAACGTATTTACTTATTTTCTGTCTTTACTTACTTGATAATAGTTATTTATTATTGAATTTTATGAATAATTTGCTGACGATATTGGCGAAGTGTAGAAAATAAAAATATATCAAATAAATTTTAAAAATATGAAATTATTTATAAAAAGTAATTATTTTAAAATATAAGCAATTTATTTGATATTGTCCCATTGAGTTTGTATTACTTGAATCACAAAACAATTAATTTGAAGTATGTCCTACTCAATACGTTAGGAATGAATTTTCAGTCACTTCAATAATATTTTGTTCCATATCCGACTAAACTAAGACAACTAACTCTGTGAATGAAAATTTCTCCCAATTGTAGTAATTTTGGTAGAAGGCGAACGCGTTTTCTTAATCAAGAGTCAGTTTCGCACAGATAGGGACAGCTTCATAAATTCCGAAAATTTTAACAAAATTTCATTTCTAAAATTCAACAAGTAATTAAAGACATAAAACATTCAAAAAATAAGTTTAAGTAGCAAAAAAGTATGTAAAAGTAAAAGATATGTATGCAAGTAAAATTACAAGTTTGCTTTTTTATGCTTTTGATCTTATAACTGTTATAAATACAATATAAATTACACTTAATGGAATTAAACCTAAAAACACTGCGGTTTATTATAAAAAAAAAAATCTCTTGATTATTAAGTACTCAACACTCTGATGAAAAATTTTCGAGCACGGTTGCGTAGTGGAATGTAAGTACAATTATTTCATACTTTACTGGAGTAAAATATGAAACATTTTATACCTAATTTATTATTAATTAGAATATTAGCATTAACAAAGGACATTTACATCTTTGAGGGATTACCAAGTATTTATTGCAATTTTAAAACAAATACACTCCGCTTGAACTCCTGGTTTTAAGTACTATTCTACAAAATGTAGTTAAATTAGATATAATAGATTTGGATATAGATATACATACATAACGATCTGTTATCATAAATGCCAAACAACAATCTTAAACAATATATTAAATTCTAAATTACCAAGAATAAAATTTATATCATTGCAAATGAAAAGTCCAAAAATCAGTTTGCATGGGTGTACTTGTTCAATATATGTATGTATGTTTTGGTGTTAGGAGGCCTTAAATACATACATACATGTACATTGTTTTTTAAATACATTTTTAATTGCTGCCTTGCAATAATAACGAAAATATCTGTTGAAATGAATACAACAAAGTAGGATTTATCTTACTAAATGTTTAATTATCACATGAAATCTGCACATTTTTATAGAAAATTTTAATCCCATTTGCTTCGTTTGTTTGCGTCGTAGTTCATCAGCCGCATTAATGGATCACTAATGGTATAGGAAAATATGTTGACGTATAGAGTTGGGAAGCTGTAATTCTTGTAGTCAAATTAACCGCATTCAACACTTACAACACAATAAAGCCAAACATACAAAATTCCGCAAAAACCTCGCTCCCCAACGTATTGGAAAGACCGACCTTTCCAATAAGACAGGGGCTCAAAATACGCTTCAACTTCCCACAATATCAAGATATATTTACTTTAAAAAAAAAAACATTCATCAAGCCTGACCTCATACAGATATAGTCCATTTTGCCTACAGTATACATACATAGTTGCGCCACATAAAATAATTGAAATACGGTATGATGAATTTGTAGCAGTGACGTATCTAACAACTATGCTCCTAAAATGTACCGTATACCTACTAGCTCTCTGATATTTTCCCCAAGTTCTTTAATTTCCGACATTTTGATGCGCTCTAGTGCATATTCATTAGTGTAGGTAGATGTGTGTATGTATGTACGTACATATATGTAAGTCATATAAGGTCCAAATGTAAAATTATTACCTATTATCATTAACTATGTAAATATTTAAAAGGGTTAAAGTATATTTAAGATCGCAAAATAAATGCATGCATAGAAAAATTGTTAAAAATGCAAATACATATGTATGTATTTCATTACTTCACATTAAGGCGAGGCTTAGTGACTCATCGCATTTTACTTCAAACATAAGTTCTTAGAAGTAACTTCATAATAAATTACTTACAGATAAAAATTTAAACACAGTTTGCAGTACTTTATATGAAAGTTAAAATTTTTAAAGAAATTAAATGTTTGTTCTGTGGCTTGATTAATAATAACCCAACATCAACTATCGTTTTGTACTGATTTCCGATAACGATGATACTTATGAAAAATGGAAGGGAAGGATTGCCATCAAACCTTTCTAAATAATAGATTTTTCATGTGCATGGCGCTTACGAAGTAAAATATACACAAGTCAAGAAACTAACAGAGCTTACGCTGATTTGCTATTTCGTTTTAGCTGCTTTTCATCTCTGGAGTCCTTTGACAGTTTTGTGAAGTCGGATGATTAACGGTTCAGCTAATGAAGCCTCATTAGCTGAAGTTGTATTATGATACCGATATTTCTTACCTAATAGGCATTTTTCAGCGAAATTTCCATAACAAAACTAAAAACATTCTTGAAGAAGATACCCATTGAGGTATCGAAATATTGAATTTAATAAACATTTATAAAAAAAAAAAAAAAAAACAAAAAACAAGTGACCTTAAAGCTCGAACTATTAAAATATTAAACAACAAAGGTCGAAAAATTAGCATCATGAAATTTCCATAACTTTTTACTTGCAAACAAGGTTCCTTTATACCAGGTAGCCTTAGAAGAGCAGCTGACTACTGCTTCTAATCCTTAAACTGTCAAATATTTGCTTACAACTACATAAATAAAAAACACAAATGTGAGACAGAGTAGTAAATCTACCAACAAAATACATGGTGTTTGTTGCAGTTATGTGAGTACCTGGAATTAAGGTACTTTGCTTGCAAACAATTACCAAAAACCACTGGCATGAGAATTTAACTACCATCCAAGTAGAGCTGCAAGTTCGAAGATTTTAAGTATATTAGTGAGTGTATTGAGTTCTTCACATTTGGTCGTGTAAACTCCATTATGTAAAGGGCCCCAATACAACAGCAACATGCACGTACAATTATTTGATCATGGCAGCATATTTATCGTGTATGGGTATTTTACGCGAATGTTCAAGAAACTTATATAGCTCACTTAAGACGCGTATTACAGCAAGTTGTAATTTTTCTGAAAATGAATTTTCAAAATGAGTGTCTAGATGGACGATTGCTGTGTATTGACAATTGTTATCGATGTTGACAATTAATGCATATTATTTACTGTCGACAGCACTGAAAACTGTAACGTTACCATATTTTATTTGGAACATGATACAACTAATTTTTATTGAAGTTGCTCTTATTATAGTGAAGAGGTTACCTTATTAGTTGTATCATGAGGTGTACTAGAATACCCATGATACAATTAATTAGTTGCATCATGGTATCATGCATGATACAACTAACAAGGTAACCTTTTCGCTACAATAATAACAACTTCAATAAAAATAACATGCATTTTGTTTTTGTACAACTTATGCAAACTGTCAAAGAGACGCCCCTTCTACATTTACAGAAGAGAGATGCACTGAGCTTACGCGGATTAGCTATCTCGTTTTGGCTGCCTTTCATCTCTGCAATCTCTTGACAACCTAAAGTAGTCAGATGATTAACGGTTTAGCTGACGAGGCTACCTTGTTAATTGTATCATGGTTATGTCCAAAACAAGGCACCACGATACAAGGTAGCCTTGCAAGCCCAGCTGACTACTACTTTTAGCTTGTATAACTGTCAAAATACACAACACAAACACACATACGTGAACAAACGGATGACAGTAATACAGTTTTTGTACCAACAAAGTACATGCAGTGTTTGTTGTAGTTATGCGATTACCTGGTATCAAGCTGTCTTGGTCCGAAATACATCTATACTAGGTAGCAGCTGTACAGTTTGCAAATAGGCCTTTGAAAATTCAACGGCTAGAAACAGTAGTAGTCAGCTTCTCTTGTACGGCTTATAATCATCTGACTTCGTAAGACTGTAAAAAGAATACGCACATGAAAGGCAGTCCAGACGAGATAGCATATCGATGTAATCTCTGTTCACCTCTCTTCTGCAAATACTGTAAAGTTTACATAGCTGGTGTATTTTTGACAGCATGCTATTATTCTTGAAGTTGTTCCTATTGTAGGGAAGAGGTTACATGATTAGCTGTATCATGATTCAAGGTACCTCAATACTAGGTAGCTGCATAATTACAACAAACATTTCATGTATTTTGTTGGTAGAAATACTGTAATACTAAATAGCTTTCATATGCAAAATATTTTTCTCTTTTTTTACAAAAAGGTTGAAGCCATTTTATTCTAAAGATATTTGTTGGTAGAAAAAATGTGTAGTAAAAATATTTTGTTTTCATAGTGCTTAAAGCACGAGTACAACTTATAAGCAAATATCCAGACTTTGACAGCTGAAATCACTTCACACTAACAAAATGAATGCTTTTGTGTGTTGCGCGGCAAATTGTAGTGCACCCACCTGGTAATAAATTCGGCTTGGCAGCACTTTTTATCACAACCGTCAACTTAAAAAAGTATACATATTTTCGATAGAGTATTTATCGAAAAAAATCGATAGTATGTTAAAAGTAAAACTAGCGATAGTATCATCGATAGCTTTGCAACACTAACTTGTTCACATGTGTGGTAATCGATTTTGAGAGCTGCAACTGGCGATATGCCTTTGACGGCGGAAAATGCTGCACATCAAATACAAGTAAGATTTTAGTTAATTGTGTTTAAACACAGCTAAAGTAAAATTTGTATACGAATTTTTGTCAAGGAACGACTCAAGGAAATACAGCTTTTAATACATCAAATTGAGGATGAAAGGCGTCATTCCGAGTCGAACGTCAGCTGTGCAACGAGAGGTATAACTAGTAATTTGCCATATCAGAAATTAAGGAACCTCTATAAATCTTGCTTACATGATGCGACTGCCGAAGAAAATTCGATAAGAAAAGCACTTGAAAAAATTCAAGAAATTCGAAATATAAGAAATGAGCGCCGAATACAGGCGCGCAATGCTGGAAACAAAGAGGCTATTAGAAGGGGTGCTTTAATGAAAATGGTGCAGATTTCAGCACAGACTTTGCCTTTGTTCGTGAGTAAACCTGGTGAAAGAATACCTCCACTTTGTGGAGCTATTCCAGCTGAGAACCATTATATAGCCAAAGTAGGTGATAATGTTGCAGCACTTGTAAAAGGCGTAGAAGATGAGGAAAATTGGATATTGGCTGAAGTTGTTCAATTTTTAAGCAGACAGAATAAATATGATGTCGTGGACATAGACGAGGAACAGAAAGATAGGCATGTTCTAAGTAAGAGAAGAGTCATTCCATTGCCTTTGATGAGGGCCAACCCAGAAACTGACGGACATGCTCTTTTTCCTAAGGACACTATAGGTATGCAAAATTTATCGCAGTGGGCAAATTATATTTCTTTATTTTTATTTTCAGTTATGGCTTTGTATCCTCAAACAACATGCTTCTATAAAGCTATTATCTATAGGCTTCCACATACAGCAACTGAGGACTATGAGGTCTTATTTGAGGATTCTTCATATACAAATGGATATGCAGAACCATTGCCTGTTGCACAACGATATGTTATAGCCTACAAACCCACAAAGAAAACAAATACAGTTAATGGATGCGCTGGAAATCTCTCTTCAGTTTGAATTTAAGTGATAAATTAAGAATAAACGCTAGATAATCGTTGGCTTTCTTCCGCACTTGCGTTTTTTTTTTTAACTGTTTGTCCCAAAAGGTGTTTTTAGTATTGGTTTGCCATCGTTAAATGGCGAAAAATAAATTTGTCTATATCTGGGGCCAAATTCTGGCACTCGTGGTTGAACGATTTCGTTATAGAATGCTGTGTGTTTGTTGCTCATTTTGTTTTTGCTCTACATTGTTTTTATTATCGAGTATATTCGATCACGAATGCCAGATTCCGGCCCCTGAGTTATATACTTTTTGTCCACATCGATCTTTATTACAAAATGAATTTCTTTTTGTTTCAAACTGGTAGTATTGTTTGCAATGGTCATTGGAAGCAACATATAAAATCTTCGGTATCGGTCCATATACATAGGCAGCTAAGTGAGCGGACAAAGGTGGTTCGTTTATAAAGGAAACAAACGGTAAAAGTCTCACATTACGCAGCACATACCTTTCTATAATTATTTAAATTAATATTGTAAAAGCTTGTTGATACGCTATTCCGCACAAGTTTGATAGAATTGTGCGTGCATGCTGTTGTCATTAGTGGACCTCTTGAAATCACCAAGAGATATGCAATGCATGATTTTCAGCATAATATTTTGTTTGATTGGCATGCATTGGTTTTCTCAAATAATGAGGTTTGACATGTCCGCATTTCGTGATTTTATTAAAAAATACCGGACAATAGTTTCAAACGTCCATCTATAAATATATATGTCGAAATGTGGGTTACTCTTCGTTTAGAACTCTGCGCAGGTGTAGAGAAGGTTACCAAGCTAATCTTTCACAAGATTCTTCACCTTGCCTATGGGAAGATGAATTTTCATAAAAATTATGTAGCAGTCAAAAACAATTGAACAGTAAAAAAAATATTTTATTCCATAATCTCAGGTCGCTGAATTTCTTCATCTTCATTAAAACTTTTATCATATAATTCATAACCGTCGGATTTACTCCAAGAGCATGTTATTGTTAATTTGAATTTTGCCATAGGTTTTGCAAACAGTTTAAGAATACGGGCTTGTTCTGGTGTTAACACTTTTCCTTCTTCACAAACTTTGAATTCAGAGTTAAGTGTCACTATTCCTTTTTGTAAAGAAGTAGGCAGCCCCAAAGACCTTAGATGAGGCTCAATGGAGTGCCCAAATTCCTCCAAGTTGCCTTCCGGTAAAATTACTGTTTCATTTGCAACGAATCCACCTCTGGCGTAATCCAAGGCCCAGTAATTTGCTGCCCACTCCAAAACCTCCTTCTTACTGCATTCTGTGAAAAGCAAGCCGACTTGACCTTTAAGCATACCTGATAATTTATGCACATCGACATCTAACTCTTCAGCACTTGTTCTGCCCAAGGCAATCTGCATTATTCGATTTTTTCCAAAAAAGAACCTTGAGCTACTTTTCCATTCTTGTCTCAAATCTTTTAGCAAATTATTACGCATATTTTGTATATGGAACACAAAGATATTTGGGTATTTCTCAAAGCATCTTCGTACATCGGTAATAATTTGTTGTTTCCATTCTAGTCCTTTACGGTCAGTTTTAGTGAGCGACACTGAAGACAAAAATTAACATTACAAACTGTTTACATATACAATATATTACATTTAATTTTTACCTTTTTTATCTCTCTTCGATTTAGGCATTTCAGCTTTCAATTATTTTACATTTGATTCATAAAGAGATTTGATTAAAAATGAAACTACACGTGTTTGTTACCAAAACAAAATTAAGTTCGTAACAAGCCAGTGATGACATTTTTCGTAAATTATCGCTTAATTTCACTAAAAAATCGCTATAAACTGGAGTTAGATCACACACAGCAATTTTAGTTGGTCAAGGCTTCAGTTAGTTGACGAATTCATAAGGGAAAAAAGGCGGAAAATATTGCAATACAATATAGGGGATTGCCCTGAAGAAGCTATCTGAAAGAGAGCGAAATATCGGCTCTCTGTTCATCTCTCTTCTTTAAATGTAGAAGCAAGGCGAATTAATTTAATTAATAAAATAAATTAATTCGCCTTGGGCTGTTCCTAATCGAAAAGTCCGATTCTCGATTCGGAATCGCGATGCAGGCAGCGCTGCCAAATGTGCATGTTTTTTGCAGTTTCTTGAGATGCAAAACAGATTTGCAAACTGTTCATTTAAAAAAAGGGATCCTTCTAATCAATGCAGCTTTTTTAATTTTCTTCGAATAAATCAAATTTTGTAAAAGAAAAAAAAATTGAAATTAAATTAATACGAATATGTACAAGTAATAGGTACATTGTAGGAGTATTAAATGATTTACCGTGATCTCCATATTAATATATAACATATTAATATATAACTGCACATGATAAATTAAACGATACTATAAGCAAAATTCATCATACAATCAATATTAATATCATACATATACATATATATGTTGCAATTTGAACGCGTTAGGAAAAATACTTTTTTAGAATTTATATTTTTCTTAACATAAAAGTTGTTCATTGATTTTGTTTTTAAATAATCTGGATAGATATATTTTCATAAAAAAGTTTAGTTCTATTTTTTCAATATTGTGTAACACACACATAAAACTTTTTAATAGAGATTCCTGATATACAAACATATCTATAACACCGCTGCACAATTATTTAAATAACTATAATATAAGGCTGTGCAATTTTGTTACCAGGATGAATAAAATTCATTATACTTACATACCTTAGTATGTACATTAGGCGGGGAAGATTTGCATGACAAAAAATGTGTCGATATTAAGTTTGATCCCGTACTTTTTGGGCAAAATTCGGTAAAATGAGAGCAATCCTGAACTTCTCTCAATAGTAGATAAAAACACACATTATTTGAATAACGAATTGAGTATTTGATACATAAATAAAAATTGCTAATTCGAATTGCAAACTCTGCAAAGTTTTTAAAATTTTCAAGATTTTCCGGGAATTTTATTTCTATCAACTAAATTTATTAGTTGCAAAATGTATTCAAGAATTATAAATTTCGTCTTTGGCGAACAAATTAAGCAAAAACAAGCTTATTTTTGTTAAAATAAAGAAAAAAAAAAATAGTTGTAGGTACTAAAATGTTTCGCTCAAATAGGATAAATCACGGAAATAGTAATGGAATAGTTATGAGTATCCAAAAATATCTGGAAGTAGGTACAGTCTATGCTATAAAGCCTCTCCAAAATAGGGAATACCTTCTTCAAGAAAATTGGCACCCTACTTCCTACTAGATTATCGGTAAAATCATTTCTCACTATTTTTCGATAACACCCTTCTGGAGTCTCTCACCAAAACCTTTACAGAATGTTTTCCGACACATTGCAACTTTAAAAGAACTTTTCTTAAAACATAATTAGCCAGAATATATGTATGTATGTATGTATGTAGGTACCTACCTACATATGTACTAATTACGTAAGTACTTTTTGACCAATTCTTTTTGACGAATACCTACTTGGAACTTGATTAAAAGTATCGATGATAAAATTACTTGACACCGAGAGAAAAATATTGAGTACATACATATGTATGTACATACATATACATACGTGTACTCGTATAGTTTCGGCCCTACTACCGACACACCTACATATGAAGGTAGGCATGTTTGTACATACCCTGTCGGACATTGAGTAGTCGACTACTAAAATAATTAACTTTACGTTAACTTTTATGGACTAGCTTCAAATTAGCTACAATACAATCGATTTGTAATTCACTTTTTGTGTACTGGCTATAAGCTAGCTGAAACGTAGTGCAGGGTTAACCCAAAATTCAAATAATAACATACGCACATACACGGTAAATAACTCTTTAATTAAATTGCCTATTTTCGCATTCGTTTTAAATGTTGCGATGGCTGAGTGAGTATATTGGCTGCTCACCAGTCTTGAGGCTTAGTGGTTCGATTCCCACCAGAGGCTAACAAAAACAAGTAAGAGTGCTATATTCGGCTGGGCCGAATCTTAAATACCCTTCACAATGGTACATACATTCCGATTGATTTTTGGTGCGAAAAGTTGTTTTATTTGGATTTAAATCCACTACCGGGATTTAACACAGGCTGCAAAACTTTTATTTAAATAATTCCTAATATGCTCAAGTTCAACCACTGGGTGACACCAATTCTTTTTAATATCAATGAAATAAAGAAAAGCAAAATGTATTTCTTAATTATTTATCAGTTAACTTAATAGTAAAATTTATTTAACAAAAAATTGCATATAATTGCATTATTTTTGAATTATAATGCTAAACATTGCCATTAAGTGTGATTTTCTTTTCAATTTACTTACGTATGTGGGTACATGCACACGTATGTATGTATGTAGGTATCTATAATAGAAAACTCTAAAATAAATTCTTTATTATTGAATATTTTCAGTGTGTTCCATAAAACAATGATTATATACATACATATATACATACATACATACATATTTACATTGCTTGCTTTTACAAAATTATTTTTTTCTTGTGCACGTTGTTGATGATCTATTGCGTATCATCATACACATGTGTGTGTGTATGTACATATGTAAGTACGTAGGGAAACCCAAAATGATTTTTTGTGTGAATGAATTTGAAGACGCAATTGTTTAAAAGAATTTCATTGCGTACCCTTTTTTCAACAATTCTTTATATCACTTTCATTTTCAAGCTCGTGTATACATATGTATGTACATACATACACATTTTTACACCAAAGCAAAAAAATTGTTTATGCTAACATACTTGCATGCATACATACATATGTAGATACATACATACCTACATATATACAAACGTATCTACATACATACATACATACATACATACATACATACATACATACATACATACATACATACATACATACATACATACATACATACATACATACATACATTCATACATGATCGCAAATATTATATACATATGTATATAATATTATATACATATGTATGTACCATTATGATTGATTTTTGGTACCAAAAGTTGGGTGCATATGGGCCGATGTCCAAAAATTTTCTAATTTTGCCCCTAAACAGCCTGTATGTACCATTTCGACAAATATTTAGTGCAAAAAACTGTTTCGTTTAGCTTCCAGGCCCGACTTCTTGAGATATCGGGAGGCGCTATATCTCGAACATATATGAGCCGATGACAAAAAGATTTCCAGTTTTGCTTCTGACTAACCTATATGTATCATTCTGATTGATTTTTGGTGCCAAAAGTTGTTTTATTTAGCTTATAGAGCCGATTTCTTGAAAAATCGGGAGACGCTATATCTCAGGTATATATAGACCGATTGTAGACATTTTCAAATTTTGCTTTTAAACACCTTATATGTACCATTCTGATCAATTTTTGGTACCAAAAGTTGTTTTATTTGGCTTTTAGAGCCGACTTCTTGAGAAAACTTGAGGCGCTATATCTCGAGTGTATATGGGCCGATGTCCAAAATTTTCCACGTTTGCCTCTAAATAGTCTATATGTACCATTCTGATTGATTTTTAGTGCCAAAAATTGCTTTATTTGGCTTAAAGAGTGGATTTCTTGAAAAATCAGGAGTCGCTATATCTCAGATATATATGGACCGATTTCAAAAATTTTCCAATTCTGCTTTTAAACACCTTATATGTTCCATTCTAATCGATTTTTGATACCAAAAGTTGTTTTATTTGGCTTTTAGAGCCGACTTCTTGAGAAAACGGGAGGCGCTATATCTCGAGTGTATATGGGCCGATGTGGAAAAATTTCCCACTTTTGCCTCTAAATAGCCTATATATACCATCTTGATTGATCTTCGGTGCCAAAAGTTGTCTTATTTGGCTAATAAAGCCGATTTCTTTAAAAATCGGGAGACGCTATATCTCGGATATATATGGGCCGATTTCAAAAATTCCTTCATTTCTAGGATTTAATGAGCACTAAAAATGATATGGTTTAGTTTTTAAGAAAAAATTTTTTTCAAAAATCTGAATACAAAAATTACACAAAATATCCCTCAAAACCCGGTTTTTTGAATATATCTCGGCTATGCGTGGACCTATCTTACTGAATTTCAATAGCAGACCCACTACCGAGGTTTCACACGTTTTAGCGAAAGAATGAGGTTTCTATCTCAAACCGTTTTCTCAGAAACGGTATTTCAACGACTACAGACGGACAGACGGACAGACGGACAGACGGACAGACGGACAGACGGACCGACGGACAGACGGACAGACGGACAGACGGACATCGCTCAATCGTAATCGCTATTGATGCTGATCCAGAATATATATACTTTATGGGGTCTTAGATGGATATTTCAATGCGTTACAAACGGAATCACAAACTTATATATACCCTTACACATTTATGTGAAGGGTATAAAAAAGAAAGTAGGATGAAATTTAATTTAATAAAATAAAATATTGCCACCGAAAAATGTAAAATCAGCCTTGATTTGTACATTTTTTCTGTAGGTACTGACTTTTAAGTAGCTAACTTTAAGTTAGTTGAAAAGTAATGCAGCGTCGGACAATTGAATACTTCCTAGGACATCACCATGTTAAAATAGTCAGTTGTTTGCATTGAGAAGTAATCCAGGCCTCAACCAGTACCTGTTGTGAAATAGTTAGCTGTAAGTTAGCTTGGTTTCGGACAGGGTATGTATGTATGTATGTTTGTGTTTCAGAAACGTTTATGCAAAAACACGAGTAGAATCTACTCAGTAGATCGACTTGTACCTGTAAGTGGACTTAGGGGATGCTATTTGAAACCTATGTATTGCTGTTGCAGGAAGATGTAGATAGGTACATGCACAAATACGCATGTATGTACATATGTAAATATATAGACAAATATCTACTAAGATTCTTGGAGTTGTTTGAAAGGCTATGTGGCATGTCAATAGAATCGAACTCTCCTCCCGTTTAGAAGCTGCAGACTTAGTGCCACTTTATTAAAATTCCCTACTGTGCGACGATTAACGACAACCAGCCTACGTACCTACACACATACATACACAAATGTATATGTACATACATACATATATATGTATGTATGTACAAAAAATTCCAAGTCAAAAACTCCAAAGAAAGACTGTTGTTTACTTATGGATGAATGTGTAAATGTGCACATAAATTCATCCATACATACATACATATGTACAGCCCAACAACAAGATTATGAAAACAAACAAAACAACAACGACGTTCGCCAAAATAAAAAGTTAACGAAAAAAAACATGAAATTTAATAAAAAAGTGAAAAAGTACACAAATTCAGACGAAGAATGAAAGCAACACATACATTTGATTTGCGAGAATTTCGCAACGCAGACTATAAAAGCTAAAAATCATCTTCAACTCGAGTTTATTAAAACGAGTGCTGTGTGAGTGTCAAGATCAATCGATTGCTGTTTGCGTGTACAACGATCAAAAATATAGAAATCTCCAGTTATACATACTACATATGTACATACATACATACATACATGCATACGTGCAAAACAATTTTTTTTACATACGTCCATATGTACATACAAGCTATCATGTGCATACATATGTGTGTACATGCATATGTATTTAATACATACAATCGAACTTAAGTCTGATAATGTGTACATATGTATGTATGTGTAGACGCATATTCTTGCATATACATACTACATACATATGTAGATGCAAATGTGCATACATAAGTGTATGTATAAGCAAATACAATTTTGCATCATGATAATGGAACAAAAGGGAAATTATGTATTTTATAAGGAGGCAACGCCCTGTTTTTTCTTATTAATCAAAATTACCTTCATACCTACATACATATGTATGCATTTCTTTTGTTTAACTTCGTATGAACAAAGAAATCTAAAAATATTTCAAAAGTGCAAAAGAATTATACATACATACATATGAATGTATGTATGAAGATGTATGTATGTATTTTGGCATTTAAATAAATATGTATGTATGTATGTGTGGACGTGAACTTACTATTTAATGGCAAGTGCTTTAGTTCGAGCTGTTGAATTTGCTCAACGAATTCCGGTACCGGTATTAAACTATAAACAACAATAGAAAATAAAATAGCTTTCAATTCAAACAAAAGCGTGAATTTAATAAAATCCAAAAATAAACATTCAAACGATCAAACTTACAAGTAAAACGAAAATAGTAAATAATAATAAAAACGAAAGTGTTCTACTGACACGGATTACTTTTGCCAGCGTCAACACCGATAACAAATAAAAATTCAAAGAAAATGGCCTTGACAACGAAATCACACCATATCTAAGACTACTTTCATAATTCTAACATCCCTGTCGGAAACTTTCTTAACTTTAAATTCGCTTTAAGCTATTTCGCAACCAGTTGTGGTTGACATATGCACATACATACATACATACATACATACATACACTTTGATTGCTTTTCAATGTAGACATCTACTCAACAATCAACTGTCTCGAATGAATCTGCATTTCTTTTCAACTAACCTTAAAGTCAACTTACTAAAGGCTAAGGCCAAAACACACCAGGCGCTTAACGCGTCAGTGCAATAGAGACTTCTCTCAAAAAAGTTCGAAGTAGGTATGTTCCCATAAATCGAGTTACGCAAAAAAGTTTTCAACGCGTAGTAAAATTAAAAAAAAAAAAAAACCTAGTTGACTGTGATTCGATTTATCAAATTTTTTTCTTCACATAGAACCATCTATTATACATGATATTTTATTAATCCGATTAATAAATTTGCTACATTTTTTACTTCTCATATAAAGATGTAAGCGTTCTGTTCGGCCCATTTGTATTTAGTGTCGATAATCGATTGTGGGCGGGGGATCAGCTGCTATAAACGTACATATCGATCCTTTATTGCAACGTATGTAGTCGTACCTTGGAAAAAATCAAACATGGCAAATTGCGTTTTAAGTTTTCAAAACAATATGAGTGGGCAAGGCCTTTTTTATTACAGCTTCGGGTTAACTCAGATAACGCCATAATTTTTTGTGCAAATAAAAGAGGTATTAGGGAACACTGCTTTATAAAAACCTATAAAAATTTATTTCGCAAAATGAAGCTAAATATTTCCAAGTTTGAAACTTCATAAAACGGGTGTATAGAGGATGTCGTTATAATTTCGGTTCAACTTGAGATATAAAGCTAAAAATTTACACAGCCGGATAAAGTATAAAGTAACAATTTTCATTAAGAATCTTAAATATATTGGTTTTGCGAGAGTCCACAAAAGTTAATTTAAGTGGGTATTCATTGTCCGACAGGGATTTTATTTGTTCTTACAAATACATACACACATAATACATACATGTGTATGTGTGCACTAGGTACTCATATACAATTTATGCGAAAATATATATATTTGTGGTTATTCAAATCATACTCACTAAGTGCGGGGTAAGGAACACAAGTGGAAGACTAAATGCAATCCAAGTGCTAGATACTTTAAATTAACATAGAGAAGCAAAGTGCAAACATATCGTCTAGCTTTGTATATTCATAATACCTATAAGTTGTTATATAGGTATATTGATTGTTAGGGTACCGAGTACTGGGTATTTGCACAAGTAGTAGTTTCACGTTGAACTTCTTAATCAGTTTTAACGGAAAATTCAAAACAAAATGCATGCATACATACGACTTTATTTGAAAATCATTGCAGTTGCAACACTGTTTAAAATGCACCAGTGCCGAATTAAAGGTGGCAATAAAGAACAACAATATGCTCTTTATTTTTCTTTTGTGAAATAAAAAAAAACTAATGCATATAAACAAAATAATAAAATCAATGCTTAAAACAGTTTATCTACATACACATGTACACATTTCAGTTAAATACATATGTATGCGTGCATGTACACACATATAAAATAGAAACTGTTATTGTTTAAATATTAAAAAAAAAAAAACGCTAAAAGTATTGAGTACACAAAAGAAAAGCATTGGATAGGTATCACCAGCCCTAGCCTGTAGGAAGTCAAACACATTTCCAACTAACTTCAAAGTGCGTTCTTAATAACCCCTGCTAGCGACTGGTTATTAAAGGCGGTAGTCAATTGGCCATCTTTGCATGACTTTTCAACCAGCTGACTACTAATTGCTTATTTTTCAACCAGCTTGTAGACGATTTATAACAAACTACATATTTAAAAATCAATTTTTTAAAATTAATTTTATTCCAGTTTAATCTACATAATATGAACATATATATTATCTTCCATATAATGCATACATTATTTTTTATATTGTGGTTGGTTCTTAAAACTTGATAGAGATTGGATCAAGCTGAATACCTACTTCCGTGCACACGTTTGATCGCAACTGCAACGCAAAAGCTTAAGAATAGCAAAAATTCGCAACAGGTAGCGTATGTTTTATGTGATTTTTTTATATTTCAAATATTTATTCATACATTGATATTTTAAATCCATGACAGGCGTCTTTTGGTTTCTCCCATTCGCTTGTATTTATTCCTTACGCGTGTTTCTATGCATGCGATTTAAACCATTTTCTGTTTAAAATGAAAAAGTATTCAATTTGAAGCTAGTGCTTTCATCAACCGATTATTTTCTTTCCTACAGGGTAGTTCCTAGGTATTTATGCATATACTCGTACGTAGATTTTATTTTTGTTTCAATTCGTAACGCAATATTTATGTAAATGATACCTATACTAGAGTGTTCACGGACAATGTCCTCTTCGTTTGGTTTCCTGTCCTGGCACTCATTTTGCCTGGGAAAGCCATCCTTTACACGTGAAGCGCGCAGTTACAAAATCAAGCAATATGTATGTGTATAATACTACGTAAGCAGCAAAAAAAAAAAAAAAACACTGGCACCTTATTTTTTTGACGTGTTACGGTCTTCTACCACAAAAATCACCATTATTTCAGAATAGATATTTGAAGAGTCTGCTACATATCACTAGTATTATACACAGTATGTCTTATATTTTTTTTAATTTCTAATAATGCTAGATTTAATTTGTTCATATTTAATTTTTCAGTATACCCATCGTTTCTGGAGTTATTGAGAAAGAAGTGGGAAAATTAACGCTTTCTTTCTCTTCGGATTGAAAAACGGAAACTGTAAGCAAGTTAGCTTTTCTATTCGAAATCTTTATATGTTTCATTGCCTTAAACAGAAGCCACCTCATTTTTATCATATCTGTAATCTCATAAAAGGATTGCCAAGTCAGATGATTAACGGTTCACCATATTAGTTGTATCATGGTACCTACCTACTATATGAATTATGTGAAAAACCTTTAAAAATGTTGCTTACAAGAAAAATGAAATTGTTTTATGTTTGCGATCAAATTTGCAGCAATAAGTAAGTGAAAGTGATTAAAATTTTGCGTAAAAGTAAAAAACAGAACTGAAAACTTAATAATGAAAAAAAATAATAAAAATTAACATTCTTGGCTAAAATCTAGCCTCTCCTAGGCTTTGTCTGTGCTCCTTTAAATGGATTGAAAATCAAAGTTATATTCAGACATAGCCTAAAAGGGGTTAGGTGAAACAGGAAATATGTCAACAATTTAAAGAACACTTTATAGCTTCGTCATTGCATTACAGGTTTTTTTTTTTATTTTCTTAATTAATTACAGCCACATATATTTAATTAAATTTACAAATGAAAACATGTTAAAAAGGTACAGTAGAATAGCGAAAAAGCCAACCGAAAATTTCCAGGGGTCATTAACTAAGATTTAGTTTGTAGAACTTAGTTTATGGATCCGTCTTGAATATTTCTGTGAGTAGAAGCTTTATATGTATTACTTTGTACGGAGTGCTTTGAGGAAGCAGTTGAAACTGCAAACTTACTACTCGATTGTCAAGCTTTTCGGAACACCGAAAATATGTACATTATACTTTATCAACACTATAATTTATCAAATATTGCTGAGACGGAGAAATTGTTTTTAGTAGCCAATTTTAAGCGAAAATCCTGATAAACATTAAAAAATATACCCATACATTCTGAAAAGATACATAACTTTATAGAGCGGCACTTGTATGCTGAAATACGGATAACTTGTCTGGGAGGTTAAATTTTTCGCGAATAAACTTCTTCGCTATTCTACTGTATTAACAATGCCATACATATGTACAAAATAAAAGAAAAACAATTATTAATATGTATAGTCGTCGGAACTTTTCTAATAATTATTTTCTGCATCTGACAAGATTGCACGTCAAATCAAAGAGATGTATGTAGATAGTGTAGTTTATGTATGTAGTTTGACCTGTGAAATCAAGATCAAAAGTTTCGTATGTTTTTATAGACTGTTTGGGATATTAATCTTTGTTCTGTTGTAAAGCAAACCAACAGATTGTTTTTGAGCTAATTTAACTAATTAGTATTTATGTATGTATGTGGTAGTGTGGATGCCAACTTATAGAGTAGTATTCGAGAATGCGTTTTACTATATGATACATTGTATGTATGTATGTAGAATATTTTTTGTTACTTATGCATCTTCAAAATCGTTACGCCAACGTTTTCTGAAGCAAGAGAAGCACAAGAATATTGTACTATTTTCCCTATCTACAACAAACCTCTTGTGTGTACTGTATATTGCCGTAAAATTGGCGAATATCTTGTGAAATTTATCGATTTACATTTACCCAGAGTAAGATAAGACAAATTAATATGCCCGGGGTGCCTTATAATCCAGTCTAGGTCATTTCAAAAGTATGTTTCGATGTCACGCAGTGTTATTTTAAGTATTTTGAAGATTGTCTCGTAGAGTCTATTCTGAAAACTTTAGTATCATTGGTGGTGTAATGTAATTATTATTTTTCTTTGTTTTATAGTTCTAGAAAAAGGTCGTGAGCTCTGAAAAGATACAACACCAATTAAGGAGTTTTAGACGTTGTCATCAACAACCTGATGAATCCAAGTATGGGAAGTACAACGTCATTCGATGGACCGGAGCCAGCTGATGGAGAAATCGTATTAACACAATTTCTCCATCATGATTGGCATGCCAAAGAATCATCTGTTGATGTTTTTCTATTGTTCGCAGGAGAAATATTACGTTCGGCAGAGTTGGCGACTTGTCACCAGTAGCTTTGCTCAGAAGCAAATCAAGTTGGCGGGCGAATAGTTTATGGACGTTTGAGAGCATATTCTATACCAGAAAATAGTCGTTATTAAGCTTTCCAAACTCATCCTCAAAATTAAAAAAAAAAAAAAAAATATTTGTAAGATTCAATTCAGTGTCAGAAACAGCGATTTTGCAGAAATTTTAACTAGTTCACTACGACTGGGAAGAAGTTGCCATGGCATAACTATCCCATCACTACTAGCAGCATTACACACGCTTGCTTCATAAGTATGCACATACATATATCAAGGAAACAAAAATTACGCATTTTGCGACTGTTTTTTCATCCGCACACTTATGCATCTAACCACCACGAAATTTCAAACCAAATGAGGGTTTTTCTGCTGCGAAATAGTCATACGTGAGGAAAAATTTGCTTTAGAGTAAGATCACACAAGGCAAGCTTAGTTGGGCAACTCTTACGCTTGTGACGTATTCGGTGAGGGAAGTAAGAAGGGAAAAAGTATCTGCCCGTATTCGATGATTTTTTTTTTCGCTGACTCATATTCGGCATTTCATTTTATTCTCTGTTTCGGCTCGTGGTGTACACACAGCTATAGGACATGAGTTTGCAAAAAGATGTTTATGTGAAACTATTTAAACTCATAAGGGTGCATGCTCATAAGAGCTTTGTATTGTCATTTTTCTTAACGTAAACTAAAAACAAGCGTCAAACTGCTTGAAAATAAAAGCTAAAGGGCACACAAGAATTGCTGCAAAAATTGTCCTGTGCAGACACGAAAGCAAGCTCAAAAGATAATTGCACGAGGATTGCGCAACTAAAATTGCCTTTTGTTATCTGGTACTTAACAATAATATCAAAAACTTTTGATTTCTGCTTCAAGCAGAGCCCAAGGCAGCTTGATATCAGGTAGCCTTACAAGCCCAGCTGACTACTGCTTTTGGTCTGTATATCTGTCAAAATACACAACACTAACACACATACGCGAACAAACGGATGACAGTTATACAGTTTTTCTACCAACAAAATACATGCAGTGTTTGTTGTTGTTGTGTTTGTTGTAGTTATGCGATTACCTGGTATCAAGCTGCCTTGGCAGAGCCGATCGCAGGCACATGTAGCTGTAGCTAAACAAGCACGACCGCACGAACGGAATCATGATACAACTAACAAGGTAGCCTTTTCGCTACAATAAGAACAACTTCAATAAAAATAACATGCATTTTGTTTTTGTACAACTTATGCAAACTGTCAAAACGACGCCACTTCTACATTTACAGAAGAGAGATGAACAAAGCTTACGCGGATTTGCTACCTCGTTTTGGCTGCCTTTCCTCTCTGCAATCTCTTGACAACCTAAAGTAGTCAGTTGATTAACGGTTTAGCTGACGAGGCTACCTTGTTAATTGTATCATGGAACGGAATCAAACTAGTGACAAGTTTATTGCACATGTCCCGGACACTTTTTATGCAACAACTAACTGAAACGGTCTTATCGTTGGGTAACACAATTCATAACTCACAATAGATGTTAACAGCAAAATATCCAATTCACCAACCCGTACGCTTATTTAACAAGTAGAACAAGAAATTGCCACCAGTTGATAAATTTAGAAACATGTGCGTTTGTACACACATACATATGTACATGTATGTATGCACATGCCAATAATAATGATATCAAAAACACTTTACAAGAAATACATACATGTAAGTGTTGATAGATACATATACAACAACAATTAATTGCACAATTCGGACAGCAGTGGTTTAAGGGTTTAATTGCTTTATTTAGCAGTACTACCAAGCACTTTGAAAGGCAGATTTTAAACAGCACAATCACACACGTCTTGTCACACCCAGCAAACAATTCTCACTGTACATTAAGCACATTTTCCATACCTGCCATCAACCCTTACAACTTCGCCTTCCACCCCAAAAATCTTTGCATTGTACTACGACATACAGAATTGCTACGATAATGAACGAGGCCTACAACAACAACCCGAACCGAAATAGCTCGGATGCGATACAATACGAAGGTTACCTTAACCTGTTCCAGTTAAGCTTATACACACATCAACAACGGTAACCAGCAGGAAGCAGAGCAATCATGTCTGTATTGTAGCAGCTTGCTTCGTACTTTTTTGCCACTGACGTTGGTTGTTATTTTATTTAATTTTTTGGTTGCTTTCTCTGCTATTATAAATGTACATACATACATACATATGTATATACATATGTATATCTGTATGTTGTTAATAGAATAATGTACATACATACATACATATGTATATACATATGTAAATGTATGTATTATACTATTAGTTAGATGGATATATGGATGGGGCATCTGTGCAGCTATTTCGAACGCACACTCGACTTTTTCATTATTTTAGCATTTTTTTTTAACTATTAGAGAAGAATTGTAAGAGAGAAAAAAAGAAAATGTTTTCACGATGAGAGCGTACGATGATGATTTTTCTTTTGTATGTTAAATTTATTTAGTAGCACAAGAACGAAATCAACCCAGAAATACTTGGCCCAGTATCAATTTGTACGTTTTCCCATAATGTCTGCAAAAGATACGTGGACATCGTTGTCTTATACGATAGAAGAACAAAAGTAAAAAATTAAAAAAAAAAAAAAAAAAAAAAAATCAAAATGGAAAAGTGTAGATATAATTTAAGGAAAAGAAGATTATGATTATCAAAAATCGTTATCATTGAATTTAATGGCAGAAAATCGCAAAAAATCGTTGTGAAATATATCGTTCTCAAAAAGGTGCTATTGCGAAAAGATTTTAGTGAAAATTTAAATTTTTTTCAATTTTTGCTCTAATACATATAAAATTGATTAAGTTTACGTGTGTCTGTGTACCTGAAAGATGTGTATGTGTGTGTCCATATCAAAATGTAGAATTTTCGCCCAAGTAGATACACACTAACTTTAACTACATGTTCCTTGCCGAGATTAACGTTATGTTACTCGTGTTCGTCGTGTGCAAATACACACATACGTATAATATAAATAAACTTACATAGCTACATATGTACATCTGTATACAAACATACATACACACATACGTGTATATCTGTCGTGACAGCAGCGATACATTACTATGCGCTGTTGATATTTTGCTCTTCGTCCGTCATCGCTAAATGCATTGTTCTACAAAAACTGAACAAAAAAACAAAAAATATAAATAAATAAATACATACCTACCAACTAAAAAAATTAAAAAGGAAACTATATTTGTACATATGTACATATTTGCGTAAGTATGTACATACGTACCTAACTGGCTGTCACAAAAAGGAAAACTAGTGAAAACTTAAAACATGTTTTTAAATACAATACGTGTATGTATGTATGTTTCGGATTAATTTACGGTCAGCTAAACATAAATTATTAACAATTTTTTCACTGTCGCAAAAGAGAAAAAAAAAAAAAAACGAAAGGAAAGGAAAGCACCAAAATAATGAATCAAATGCACGGAAAAAGTTTTTATTATGTAGTCCGAATATTCGTGTTGTGGTTCATACATACATTCATACATACATATGTACGCATGATGTATGTAATTGTGTTCGACATATGGACATGCAAACATCTGTACATACATACATATGTAAATAAAAAGTTTTTATTTTGTTTTCTACACATGTGTGTATGTACCAATGTTTAATGATTCGCGATTAAACTTTTGCTAACTAATAGTTATTACTCATTTAAAGAATATGAAAGAATAATGCACTTGCCTTTTTGTAAATTATTATTTATATTTCTCAGAATTTCACCCCATTGATTTTTTATTTTTAACTTCCGATTTATGAAAAGCGCAAGTCCTGTTCTTCTGGGTATGTTTTTTTTCTCACAGCTGAGCGATAAAAGTTAGTTCTCTCGCTCAGCCATTATAAACTTTCTGTTCCTCCTGCCAGGTCATATTGCTTGTTTGTTCGGTTTCATGTGTTACAATTATCGTAATTTCGTATCGTACAAGTGTCCTAATTGTTCGTTTTAAGTTTCATTTTATTACCTATGTACATACCTATGTAGGTATTACTATTTTTTTTTTGTTTGGTTTTTTCTATTGTAAGTTTTGTTTGTGGCGCTTTGTACACTCATCTAAAAAAGTTTTCTACATGCATAGAAAACTCGAAACAGAAAATTTCGGTCTATGATCTGGCCCGTAATTATTGAGGCATACATACATACATACATCACATATACCAACATATTGGTACATCCGTATGTGCATAGATATGTTACGTCTTGGGCCATGTGCACACGTACGTATGTATGTATGTTTGTAAGAAATTGTAAATATGTAAATAGACCAGCAAATGCACTTTCTTGTTTACCATTTTTGTTTTGTGAAGTAAACTTGTAACTACAAATCAAACATTTTAATAACGCACGTTCGTTTTTAAGATATTCCCAATACTCAAAACCCTTCTAGCTCAAGTGCCCATGACTGTGCATATGTGTATACACATACATGGGCATGTAGCATATACATATGTACATGTGTATGTATGTATGTATGTATGTATGTATGTATGTATGTATGTATGTATGTATGTATGTATGTATGTATGTATGTATGTATGTATGTATGTATGTATGTATGTATGTATGTATGTATGTATGTATGTATGTATGTATGTATGTATGTATGTATGTATGTATGTATGTATGTATGTATGTATGTATGTATGTATGTATGTATGTATGTATGTATGTATGTATGTATGTATGTATGTATATATTTGCATTCACACCAAAAACAAATTTTAATTTTTGCATACATCTTCTGTATTTATTTTGATTAATAAAATAATATGAAACAAGTAAAACAGGAAAATAGATATTTATATTCGTTTCGGTTCTGTTTCGTTTATTTCTTGAATTACTTTTTGTTGTCGATGAAAAAACTTTGCGGCTGTATTTATAAGAACCTTAACGGCTTTTTTCTTTAAAATGCAAAATCGTATCTATAAAAATCTTTCAACTCGTAATAAATTTTAATGATATGCTGATTATGGGCTGGCAACACCAGTACTTTTACTTGTCCCTCTAATAAGTTCGATCCCGTACTTTTTGGGAAAAGTATTGTAAAATTATAGCAATCAAAAACTTCTCTCAATGGATGAAAACGTACAAACATGCGGAAACACTAAAAACTACATTTCTATCCGAGAAAACAACATATGGTGTGTTTTGGTGCTGTAATGAAAATTGTTGTTATGTTGGTTGAACTTTTTTGGTGAACTTTTTTGTCTGTTATTGTTTACTTATTGAGACAGCCACCCACTTGCCCAAGCTAGAACGAAGAAAAAGTGAACATTGGGATCCCGCGGGCTCCCAATGTTTCACAGCTAATGATGCGAAACGACAGCTATTCGAATGATCAACAATAAAAAAAAAAGAACAGAAAAAAGTCAAATGGATGTAAAATATACAGACCGTTCTTACTAGGAATGGAAAAATTTGTGTTGAATTTCTATACATATTTACATACGAATCTACAACACTTTGCTATTTGCTTCAAAAAAAAAAAAAAAAAAAAAAAAAAAAACTATACCTACTTCTTGCGTTCGTAATTAACAATGGTGGCAAAAAAGGAGTAAATCCGAACATTTATCTGATCAAATTTTTAACGACATTACTTGTAAATACGTGTATGTACATGTATCTACGCACATACATATACACATTGGAAAATGTAAACATTAGAATAATAGCACATGTTTTTAAATTTTTATTTAAATTTTAATTTTAATAGATTAAAAAGGACCATTTTAAGGTAAATTTCTTTTATGAACACAGCTATTAGTTTGGAGCATTTAATTTTCGCATTTCCAAATCATTACTGTGTATCTACTTTCAAAATTTTAATATGTTTCAATCAGGTCAAATTCTATTTTCCAGTATGTATGTATGTATGTGTGTACACTTTCCTTATATATTTATATATACATATGTATGTATTTATTTTTTGTTCGACCTTCGGACCAACTATTATGCACAGTCATACATACATACATATGCCTGTATGTATACATATTTATATAGTAAACATTACAAAGATGTTTCTGTAGTATTGTCTTTGTATTAATTTCCGATTACAAGCGTACATGCTTAGCCACCATCATACGTACGCATTTCCTGAATAAATTTTCTGTTACACCTCTTGATGATATTCACAGTGAAAGCTTTGAAAATGCATTTTTGTGAATTAAAATTGCATACATATGTTTGTATGTATGTATGTATGTATGTATGTATGTATGTATGTATGTATGTTTTTTTTTTTTTTTTTTTTAACGAGGTGAAATCATCAAAAGACTGTGTGCGAGACTTTAACACGCTAAAACACCCCAAACGTCTTCCCAATCTGGCGGTACTACCGCGAAGTATTTCCTCACCAGAATGGGTAGGTTGTTAAACCTCCTCTATTGTTGTATAAAACCTCTATGCAGTTCGAGAAGAACTAGTTTAACATAGCCAGCGATATGCCCCCAGTCTGAAACAGACCTCTTCATCAGCTGAATTATGTTGTTTGCCCTTATTTCACTTCCTAACTGTTGCTGAAGATTTTCTCTTTCGGAGTTAAATCGTGGACATAAGAAGAAAGCGTGCTCAGCATCTTCTACCTGATCATGACAACACAGGCAGAAAGGTGAATCGATCAGACCAAAACGGTGCAGGTACTGTCTGTAAGAGCCATGCCCACTTAGGAATTGGGCTACATAATATTCCACGTCTCCTTTCTCTCCAGCCAACTTTTAATATCAGGGATAAGTGAGTGGGTCCATCGTCCTTTTGTGGTAGATTCCCATCTGCTTTGCCAATTTTCTATTGTTTTAGCCCGCGCTTCTTTTTTTGTATTGCCGTCCTCCTGTATATGTTTGGTTTCCTTTGCCAGAAGGTCCACCGGCACCATTCCTGCTATTACAAACACTGCTTCATCAGATACTGTTCTGTAGGCACAACATACTCTTTGTATGTATGTATGTATGTATGTATATTTAACACACTGTCAACTATGCAAAAAATTGGTGCTCTACTCATGGCACGTGTAGGCAACTTTTCACTAAAAGGAGATCAGTCCTGTTCACGTAAAAGCTAAGAGATGGCCGAAAGAAATAATGGCAGAACGTCTCTTGGTTTGGCTTAAAATATGTCCGATTGTCAAAAGGCGGAACGGTTTGTTGCTTGGAAAATTAAAGTTCTTAAATTTTAAAAGTATACATAATGAAAGTCTTATCAGTATGTGACTGGCCTTGCAGTATTGCCGGCTATGGGTACATCAGTTGGATAGTTTCAAACTCTATGGGGGTCATAGGTAGAAATACATACATACTATGTGTGTTTGTACATACGCGTAAACATTTCTTGTATTGATTGCACTTTGTGTGTATAGAGTAACATCAATGAAAGGAATATCAATTCGCTTTCACAATTCAGAGAACATGGAAACAAACATTAAAATGAAATAAAAATTCATGTTGACCTAAAACGAATAAAATTTTCACACTTATGGTATGTTTTTAAAGTTTTTAAATGTTGACCTACATTTTATTTTGCCACAAAATTTGGTATAACGTATACATATACATATGTAAGTATGTATGTACAATACGGTGGCGCTCAAAACTAAAAGTTCGATTCTTCCCCGTCCCGCCACGAACTAGAGATTGAAGATGTGCGGTTGTCATGAAAATGAAGTGTCAGGAGTGATCGTGATTTAAAATTACAATTTCACGAAGTTTTACGAACAATCGTAATGCCAAGGCTTTTTAGGTTTCAAAACACATTCTCATACACGATTTACATATGTATATATTATTCAGTTTTTCATTGAACTCGTTTTCAATGTAATGAGCTGCCGCTACACATGTGTTAGCCAGGGACAATTTATATGGACGAAAAATCAAAAAGGGGAAAAACAAATATGGAATATCGTTGGAGAAATCTGTATATGTGGCATTTCGACCCAATAAGTTATATATGTATATATAGCCAATGAAAAACCCAAAACGCAGTAATTTTTTTTGTTTGTAAATAAAAATCAACACTTTGAAAGTATACGTTTCATGAAATTAAAAGGGCAAAAAGCGTACATTACAGAGTGAAAGATACATACATATATAAGAAAAGCAATTTTCGTATATGAGAGGATGTTTTGTTCCAACAGTATCAAATCTTTAATGACTTTTTGAGCGAGTATCATATTAAAAAAAAAAAAAAATAGTTCGAGTACATAAATTAGTTGGAGCGGTAACATTTTGCAATATCTGCAGCTTGCGGAAGATAATCCACTTTTGAAGTAATTTGCAGGAGAAATTGCGACAAGTTCTGTAATTCTGCAACAAGCGAAGTTGTTTTTGGATGTCAGGAGAGGTATTAAATGAAAAACGAGTCCATTGTTTGGTGAAGTTATTTACAAATTACTTTTTAACAAAAATTCCTCATGCTGTAATTATATAAATAACTTGCGTAATTAAAAGAATATGTGTACTTACTTAGTATAATTTTTTTAGACTGGGACCAGTATTCAGGGAGGACCCCTATATATGCATTGCATTGGACTGGAACTCAGAAAATAGGAAAGATGGATTGGTGGGTGAAAAAACGAAAATGAGAAAGAAGCGCTTGTGAACGTTTGATAAAGCAAAAAAAAAAAAAAACAGAACATTTATTTTAGCAAAGCTGAGTAAGTCAGGATTAACTGTTGCTAATTTGTCTATTTAGTGTCCAGTGTGTCTACCTTCAACACGAAATAAAGACACTAAAAGTGTAAAGGTGATCAATTTATGTCAGTACACACAATTAACTAGATATACACATTAAGGTGGGTCGATTTAGCAATAGAGATAGTGCCTTCAATTTTTCGATAGCTTATGGCATGAGGAAAAAAAGTTCCACTGCGACATACGTATCAAAAAAATCATTTTCGACGTGTCCGGACTTCAATTCGTTTTCGTTGTATTTTTGTATGGGTGCCCCATTAAGGAAGCGTAGAACGGGGTCGATGTGTAGAAAAAAAGTAAAAACTTATGGGGAATAGGTTTTAAATTTGACTTCTCTATGGGCACCTTGGGGCAAGTACTACTGAGGTCTACTGAGGTATGCATTGCTGCTTAAACAAAATTTTCTTTCATCTTTATTTACACACTTTGATTTCAACTTCAACAGACTTTGAGTACACAACACTGTTACCAAACTTAAACAATAAAAAATTTTAAATGACTATTTAAAAAGCCCCACAACTCACGTTTTTCCAAATCGAGGTTATCGCGTACTTTAACTATTAAATCACGCAAGAAACACGACATAAAAATCAAGGTCATTTCTCTACTGAGGTATGTGTGTATGTATGTGCAAGCGAACGTAGTCAAAATGCGTGATCAGGTTCAATTTTCCACTTGTCTTTTTTAAGGAGTTTTATTCTTCAATTTTGCAGAATAAAAAGAAAATAGCTAATAAGGGAACAAAACCTGAAATGATTGCGTAAAGAAAATTCTGTCGCATATTGCTACAAACAGAAACAAAAAATTTAACAAGAAACGGTTCAAAATATATTTTACGAACAGTGTTACCAAACTCTTAGTTTTTTTTAATTATAGAAAATTTATTTTATAATATGATTTTTTTAATATAAAAGTTAAAAAGTTAAAACATTGCAAAGCTCTTCTGCATTTGTAGAGACAAGCAAGTGCACATCCGCCACAAAAAAAAAAAAAAAAATCAAAACTCAGCACTCGCGTCACTAAACATTTGCCATCACTGGTTTTCAATGTTTTTCGATATACTTCGTTAGAATTAACGGCACTTGAGGGATAAACCAGTGCAAATTCGAAATTTCACACATTCATATTTTCCTTACTTGCACTAAACTTATAAATAAATTTACGCCATGTGTTTTCTATGAAAATAATGTTTACAGCTGAATTTGAGTCCATGTATTTGTAAAAAAAAAAATTTGTTTAGCAAAAATATTCCCTTCAAAAGTTTTATGATGCTGGCAACACGGCAGATACGCATATGTACATTTTAAATACATATGTATATGTATTTTAAAATATTAACTTTATTCTCCATCGAATTGAGAATCAATCGATGGAAAAAGTAATTTCACTACCTCGTTTACATACATGCATATGTACATATGTATGTATGTATATGATGTTTTCCCCTACAGGAGGAACGAGTTGCAGAAAAAATCATGTGCAGATGTTCGGTATACCGGCACCTTGACACCACCTTCTCAAAATCAAGCTTTCAGCAAATGCACTTCTATGTCCAAAGCGCACCTTTTTGTTAAAAGAAGATTCCTCCTTCTTCTCCTCCTCCTCTTCCTACGACTCGACAGCAGTTTGGAAAATTTTAAGTGGTCTAAGCATCGCTGCAATAAGACGGTGCATTTTTATGTTTACCATGAGATGAGTTCGAAGCCAAGTTGGGTGCTAACGAGTATCGTCGTGGATACGAAACAAATAGTTTTTCCTCAGAAAATAAGTCTTTACTTCCTTTTCTTGTCTTCTTTAAAACCACACTAATCTCTGCAATTAGTTATAAAAATCTTTCTTACCTTAAGCTTAATTCCCACCAACTCAACGTTACAGTAAAGTAGAGTGACAATATGTATATGCTGTTATTGAAATGTGTCGAGATAGGCGAGAAAATAGTGGAATTGCTAGCTGTACTAGCTTTTCCCACAGTCACTCACAGAGACGCCCCACTCCAGTATCCGTAGTCATAACGCGTTCCGTAGGAATACTTATTTTATTAAGTATCCAAATAATAAAATGCTTCTTGTTTTACTTGAAACATTTTATTGCAAAGCTCGAGCCGCCTTTCAATGTCATGCCGGCTGTGAAAAGCTAATACATATTTATATAAAAATAGATTTAAGAAAATAAAGCTTAACACCAATTACAGCCATTTAATTTTTGCGTAGCAATTTTTTTAAATAAAACTTTCACGTGTTACGTCTTCAATTGCAGATAAATTTGAAATAAACTGTGATTATGAGTTCCGCAAAATCGCAAGTAGCTGCGAATATTCCAAATCTCTCATCTAGTCAACAACCACAACAGAAGGACTATTCAGAAGAATCGTTGGGTCGCCAAAACAATTGTGGTACAAACAGAAGGGTAAGTTGAATTAATTATTTTTAGTTTGGAAATAAAAGTCTATGTTCGTACTAGGTTAGTCTGATCGATTATTCGACTAGTCTTAAATGTTTGTATGTATATAAGTAACGAACACCGCAATGGGTAAATAAATAACGAAGGACAGCAACGAAAAAGTTGGTCTATTCGACAAGCCAAAATGTTTAAAAATCCGACGGCTATAAGTACAAAAGACTATTTACTACCACAACATTTGTTTAACAATCGGCCTGTAATATTTCCCGTCTATATATATGGATCTTGGATTCAAATTTTAATTTCTTGCCTTTGCAATTTTCAACTGTTTTCCTTTTAGTAACTTTCCTTAATTACGACAACTACTTCACTCTGCCTTAATTTATTTTACGCTTAATTTATTTTACGACTCCAAAAAAGTCCGCTCTTTGCATCCCGTTTCCAGTCGTTTCGCAGTGTTTAGTGTTTGATGAGAAATCAGGTTAAATTATCAGTGGTATGGATTTTTAAGGAGAGGACTTACAATGCAAAAAAAAAAGAATGTTTCCGATTTTTCCCTTTTTTCTAAAAAGTTACGATAAAGCTTTGATACCAATCTCTTATCCGTACTTATATTATTTTTCGTTAATTTTATTTTAGGGTAATATGAAGGGAAAACATTTAACAAGGAGTCACGCTATGAGAGAATCAACCTCACCGCCACGCACTCCAACACCGCGAGCATCAGAATCCTCATCCCAGTTGTCACCGAATGGTTATCAGCAGCAACACATGGATGTAAATGAAGGCAATAACAAAGTACACACACAATCAGCAGCCACACGCAGTAATTCTCCTATAATCGAAACGCCAACTGTGATTGTAAGTAGTCAACACAAGCAACAGCAGTTGCAACAGAAATCGAATGTCGCATTGTGTAATGAAACAGAATTTCCAAAATTGAACCCGCCCAAATCGAAGAGTGGAAATAACAATAATGGTGGAAATGCAGGTGGAGCAGGGTCTAGAACTAGTTCAAATAGTAGTGGTGTAAATAACAGTTCCAACCACCAACGTATCAATAGCGTGTCTGAAGGTCACAGCGGTAATAATGCTAATAATAATAATAAAAAATCTAATGGTGATAATGGAGGTGGCAACGAGAATCACAATAAAAGCATTAACAATATAGACATAAATTCTGCGAATGCAAAAAAGAACTACAGCCAACCGCAACAAGTGCAACTAAGCGCTGGAAATGTTTTACAAAAAGCTTTAAATGTCCCTGACAATATACAGTCCACACCAATATACAACTCCCCCATGAACTATCAGCTGCATCCTAATGATATGGTTAGAAGCCAGCAGCAGCAGCAGGTACAATCGTTTATTGCTTACGATAAAGAAAATCGGTGTCCACGAAACGATAGTCAGAATAGTATGAACTCAAGTGAAGAAATGCACTATGAGTCACAGCAGCAGCATCAGCAACATCAGCAACAGCATCAGCAGCATCAATCACAGCAACATCATCAACGTTCAGGAGGGGGAGGAAAAAAACATCGCACCAACTCGAATTCGAAAGGATCGAAGCCTCGATTGAAAAATATGAGCAATAATAGTGGCGGGGGTAATGGTGGTGGAATCGGCTCAAACATGGGTGCTGTAGGAGGTATTGGTCCTGGAGGAATAGCTTCCAGTAGCATCGATGGAAGCCTAAATGGCAGCAACAATACATCCGGCTTCATTTCGAGAGGTTTGTATCGACACCATCCATAAAAATTTGTGTCTATTTTTATTTCTTTAGTCTTCACAAATTCAGAAAATTCCAACGAACAATACACAGATCACGGCGGTACCGACTTGCTTAGTTTTTTCAAGGAGACGCTAAACAAAAATGTTAAGGATCGCCAGTTCCTGCTGAAAATTGAAAAGGATTTAATTGAGTTTGTTCAGGAAGGAAAGTAAGTAATTTTGTGATGTGTGTATGTGTGTGTGTGTCTGTGCGTTAAGCGAAATAATTATTGGTAAAATTAATGAATTTAGTCGAGGCGAAATTCGCTTTCCTCAAGCCTCCTCCTACAACCGAATGCTTATCCATAGAACAGCTGCTTTCTTCGGAATGGAACACAATGTGGATAATGAGACACAGCAATGCGTTATAGTGGCTCCAACGAAAAGCACTCGCATACCAGACGTAAGTTTTTGATGTCTATGTACACAATTCCATGTGAATGAAGATTATTTTTTTTATTTTATGGTATTCGTAGATCCGCTTCAAAACATTGGTTATAAATAATCGAGATGATTCACGCAAATCGATATTGAAACGTGATACGCACAGTTTCGACGAAGCCCGTCAAAGCAGTTACTTGTGCCCGGATCGAGGTGGCATGCTTGATCGCAAAGCAAAAAGTTTCGAGGAACGCGAAGAAGATTATGAAAGCACCCGATCTCGTATATTTAATCGAAGTCAAAATGAGTCCTGCCCTATTGGTAGCGGCAGTGCGGACGATGACAACAACTATATAAGTTGGACGAGCTCAGCAGAGCAACAACAACAACAGCAACAATTTTCACGAGGTCGAAATAGTGGGAAAATCTTGAAAATTCAGAATGTAATAGGCATTGTGGAATGTTTTTGTTTACATTGATAATCACTAAATAAATAATATATTTTCTATTTAGTCACCGGATGGTCGAGGCGGATCTGTGAGTCAGAAATCATGCAATAACTTCAATAACTATGCTTCCTCTAACCCAGGAGGAGCACAGCTTCTACGAGGAGATTTATTAAATTCAAATAAAAGTACGAGTGCAACCAGTGGAAATTTAAACAGGATATTCCCAAAGCAAGATTCACCAGCCAGTTCCAATACTTCGTGGCGATTATCACCCTCCAGCAGCGGGTAAGCTTCTTTACTAGTTCTTTATCTACCTCCCACTACTTTAATGTTCTTGAAAGCGATTCTGAAGAGAAACTCAATTGATAAAAATATCGTTGTCGAACGTTTAACTCTTTAGCCACAATACAAAAACTAAATCGATTCGTTCAGATTCGGTAGCGTCATCATCAAACGCTGGTTATGACAGTGATGACCACCACTTGCCAAAGCAGTCTTCAGTCATCGCTGTAAGTGAGATAAATGAAGTTCCGGCATTGCCATTTCTTAGTGGGCTTGTGTGGGCTCTCACTGACATTTCGAATGTGCCAAAAGGCAGCATTCTCATTAAGCCACAAACCTTAAAGGAAATCTTAAGTGCAGAGGGGTAATTAAAAAAAAATTAGTACACCATTACTTGCAAGTATTTAAATAAAGGTACCCAAACTCTATTGTGTTTCACATTTTAATACATCAGTAACAAGCATCTGCATATAATTCGGCAGTTCGAATATTTAAAAGCCACAATTTAAACATTTTCTTTTAACTAAGCATATTTAATTGAATGGAGTTTTTGCAAGTACTCAATGTCGCTCAACAGCCACATGCTGCCACGTAATACAAATTAAAAAAGTTTGGTTTTTGAATTGAAAGTGCAGCATTTTCAGTATAAGTGTATATGTGTATGTGTGTGGATCGAGGAGCCACTTTAGCAGTTTTTCAGCCGGTTTGGCCAGTACAAAAAGTGAATTTGGCTATTAATCATTTTTTTTCTTTATTGCAATCGTCAATTACTTAAGGATCGCTGGGCACGGTCTACAGTTTGAAAGTGTTGTCATCACTTGAGACCAATTGGATATTGCCGAGAGAATTCAGATTATGTATGTATATAAAATACATTTCAATCTTTCTGTTGATTAATAAAACTGGAAGCTGATCAATAGATTGAATATAAGTAGACAGCCAGTAATGAACGGCCTAGGTAGAAGGAGTTCAAAGTAATTCGGGTCCTGATTATCGCTGTGACGGACGTGAAACAGCCGCGGAATGTTCCCCAGTTAATCATTTGTTAATCATAAAAAGCTCGGCTATTTTGATTGCTAGATATTGGGGAATATCGAGCCGACCGACCGACTTAATTTTTCTTTACCTGATATTTTATCGGCTAACATATATTATTATAACGGCATCACGTTGCAAAGATTGCACTAATTGCAAATTATTAAGTTTTAATTTTAAAATGACTAATTATTTATTTCGCCTTGTTTTCTCTGCTGTAGAACAATAATTCCTTAATGGGGGCCCGCAGCGAAATATTCAAATTATTTGTTTTTTTTATTCTATTTCCGTATCCCGAACGGTGAAGTTTGCGAATCAAGTGTAGTACGTGTGCTCACAATTAGTCACATTCTCATCACAACCAAAAAGGGTCATTTCACCGAATTCTTTTCATAACTGCACCTGTTGCACAAGCAAGCCAATTCAAGCATAGCACTCCTCATTATTTGGATTTTATTTGCTTTCTGAGTTGAATAAGAATACAATCAAATGCTGACATCGTAGTTTGAAGTTAAATTCTAACAAGTATAGCTAAAGTTAAAACCTTGTCAAGCAAGTTATTTTCTTCGCTTAATCGCGAAACGATGGCGCAAAGGTTACCAAATAAACTTATAGAAGGTAAGCCGGCGTATCTCCGCTGTCCAAGTACGAGGGTATTATTGTTGCAAATGTTAATTAGGAAACCAAGATGTTAAGGAGAATAGATGAACAAAGACATTTTCGCAGCGCAAAATGTCAACCGACCAGGTCTGGAGCTGCCAAAACTAATGTTTGGCACGAACAGTTATTTTAGTTCGCTTACAGGGCAAATCTCTTTAAAAGTTACACTGTACTTCAATCGGGCTGTATCTGGATCGGTGTTAATTTCTTACCTCTTATTACCACCGGAACATTTTTGTTATTTGGTCGACATTTTAATTTTTTGGCCATCTAATGACGAAAAGAAATTATTGTACCAACTTTGAAGAAAACATTTCTTCAGGAATATGTCCCATAAACTCCAGTTTTTGACCTTACAAAGCATATTCCGTGTTTTCGATTTCTTCTTTTCAAATTCTTATTTCAAGGCGATATCTCTACTCCTTGGCGTACTATTTTTAAGCCATTTACGTAAAGCTTGTAGCTTGTTTCAGGTGCATCTCCTGCCAGCTTTAAAATTTAGCCTAAAATATCCATTTCTGACAACTCGATGTTGATGAAGGCGAGTGGTGAAAAGGAGTCCAATAAAATTGTCTGTAAAGCAAAATATTTTAATGCTTTCGTTATATAGAATCCTGTTTCCGCTGAATATCTTTACTTTATTTATTTATTTTTTTAATATAATTGTAACTTTTCACTTTTTACATCCATCATCCATGAATTTATCCCTGTTACCGATGAGTTTTTCATGATCCTCCTGCTTACTCGTAACTTCGTTGGCCTCAATTTCAATGTGATCGTGTTACGCTACAATTATTTGTGCGTTTTGCTATACATTAATTTTGTCAGCGTTTATATTATGAAATACATCTTACGATGCTTCATCTGCCACCGAATGAATAGTGCAAGATTAAACTGTTTGGCAGCTCTGTGGAATATTCCTTTAATATGTGATTCGCTGTAATACACAATTGCACGATCTGTTAAAAACTGTGTGCTCAAAAGGTGTGATGGTGTGGACTAAAAGTGCATGTACATAGTGTGAAAGATCTGTACGATTTTCTAATCGAATTTGCACTGAATGAATCGTACGATAGTGTAGAATAGTGAATCATGGACTTAAATAATAATAATATTTTTTTATTACAGCCGGCCATCCCTCCAGTGCAGAATTTAAGCTTTTGATTTTTTGTTTTTGAATACTTTCAACCTGATTTGTCAGGGGTTCTTTGTCTTTCTGACTTCAGCTCGATTGGACTGTGTTGAGCTTTTTGTGAATTATTGACTTGTGTTAATAGTTTTCACCTTGTTGAAGAACCATTTGCTCCCATACCACCCTCCTTGAGCAAAAAAGGAGAACACTTACTAAACTAAACTAAACTAAAAGGCCGCATTTCGCACTTTCGGCAGCACATCATGGCAGACACTTTTTTTTAGCTTATTAGCGTTTGCATTTGTTTTAATTGAAATTTTTGTGCATAATGCTGGCTTGTCTTGCAATCACGTGGGCCTCTCTTCAATGTTAACAAAAAAAAAAAAAAATAATATGCATATGCATTATTAAGTATATTGATTTCGGACTTAAGACATCTTACAGATGTAAAATATAACCTTAGAAAATAAAAATCATACTCTCACATAACTTGTCTCTTTAAAGAACTGTGTACCACTACGACCCTTCTAATATGCCTCCAGCACAAACTCCCAGTGTGTCCAACAATATGACTAACATTTATCAACCGAAGCAAAGCAATTCGCCGCAGCAACAAACCGCAATGCACAACTCAATAAAGAAGCAACACAAAACGCATCAAACGCAACTGCCGCAGCAGCACTTCAACAAAGTGGAGTCGACAACAACAGCTCCAGCAAATATTGGGTGCGAGTCTGTAGTAGAGTCCTCTACACAAACTGTTAACGTCGTCGACGAAGTTATTTCCTCGAATAATATGTTGGATGCCAGCTATCAGGAAGACGGTATGTACATACATATGTATATGGACGGATCGATTTGTGATATACTAGATATGTAGAGTCTTTTTATTTTAATGAAATGCGTGTCATGTTTCAGATTTATGTAATCAATCAATAGATGAGAACGACGAATGTGATAACTCTATTAGTGGTTGCTTGAGTATAACAACAACCACATCAACTAAAAACTATGACCGGATTGAGGTCCAAAAGTTTAAGAATCAGGCAACAAGCCCAAATATTCCCATTAATGAGAAGGATGAAATGAAAAGGGAGGTATGTATTGAACTAAAACCATTAATATGTATGTATGCCACAGGCCTACATATGTACAGTAGAATCTTAAAAAAGTTAACCAAAATGTTCCAAGGGGTATTAACTTTTCTGAACTTTAAACTTTTGTAAGCGAGTTTTTTTTTGGTCGAAAAAATTAATAAATAAAGTATGTACTAAATTTTAAAAGTAATACACAACTTTTTTAGATACAAAATGTTATATTTTATTATTATTTATTATTAAAAGGCTTAAGTGGTTTTTATTATTACAAATAAGAAACTTAGGTTTAATTTGTACTGGGTATTAAATTTCACAGTTGTGCTCAGCGTAAAAAATATTAATTTATAGTGGTTTAAAGAAACAGTCAAGGCTTGTTTGTTTCTTTTCTTTTGTATAATAACTCTTAATCATTTTCGCGCGCATATCGACTAGATCTGCCACTTAGCCGTTGTTTTAAAAAAATGTACACGCTCTAAAAAGTTAACCGAAAAGTTAACTTTTTAGAGCTGCTCGTTGATAATGAAAAAGGTTAACTTATCCGCGTGTTTAACTTTTACGCGAGTAAACTTTTCTAAGATTCTACTGTACATACATATGTAGACGCGTGTGTGCTGTGTGTATGTATGCTCATCAGTAGCAACTGAGGTCGGCTCGGTGTTGGTTTCGAGATTGTCACAAGAATCGAGTTTCGGTTTTTCATATAATTATAAAGCGTTTATACCAGACCTCTGCACGGATACGCTCCAATGGCTGCCTTTTGAATAAATGCATATTCGTTCACACGTTGGTTTGAATACGATGTGACTTATATTCGTGTTAATAAAAACGAATGAATGGAGTACACAATCGAAAAGAGAGGCAACATTATTTTATTCCTTCCAAACGCAATCAATAACTCAATAAAGGCAATGATTGTGAATAAAAACGATTTCGAATAAACGAAATATCATAAAGATATTCATATGTATGCATGAGTGCTTTTAAATGTGTGTTTTACTATAAAAGAGCAAAAAAGAAAATTGTAAGAAAAGTTTCATCCCACAATTATGTATATGAACGCATGTGCAGATGTATAGTATACTTTGTGTACACAGAATTGAAAAGCGAACACACATATCCATACATACGCGGTACTGTTTTCTGCACACAATTCATGCATACATACACTTGTAGTTTTCGAGTATTTTTTTGTATTCATAATGATTGCTACTGAGTTTTTGGGTATTTTACCATTTACAAACCAAATAAATGAAGGGAAGCAAACGAATACAGGGATGTACAATTTTCTTGTATTCATTTGCTTGGGACTAAAACTCAATTCAATTGTGTTGTGCTCTGTTTGAGTATGAGTATTGTATGTTTGAGTGAATATTGTAATTAATCAGTGTTTAGATGCAAATGAATTATTTGATGCATGTATACATCCATAAACCTATGTATGTATAATCTGCTGAGTCCTTTCAGCACATTTCGTTCCATAACATCGCCAAGAAATCTTTTAGAAATTTATATCTGTAAATACTGAAATTTTTTTTACGAAGTATTAAGAACATTTTCGATTCGTATTTGTTTTGCACAGGAGCAACGCAACTTTTGTCCTCTTGTTTGCCCTTCTCACATGTAAAAGAGAAACATGTAAAGAACAAAAATATAAGAATAAAACTATGCTCAAAAATATAATATTATTTTGTCATTGGTGAAGTTAAATTCACCTGTAGAGTACAATTTCACTTTCTTCCACGCGTCGAACTGAAACCCAGACATACATACATACATTCCTGTATGCATGTGGCTTTGTCTTTAAATATCGGGTCGATTTGTATGGACAAAAATTTATCGATATTGTGCCAAGGATTGGGGAGAAAAAATTATTGATGCTTGATCTTACATTTGACTGCTCTACTGTTTTTGTATTAAGAACTATGTTTTTAGAGAAAGCACAATTTAAAAGATATTTCTGCCTGTCTTTATTTATTATATTGTAAGTAGTATAGAAACTGACCATTTCAGTTTCTCCTTTTCCATGTATATCTGAAACAAATATTTATGAATCCTTCTCTGCCGGCAGAATCAAATTTGAAATGGCAGACTTAATCTTATTTTCTACTTCTTTTGAGGCTTTTTTTTTCAGCTACATAAACATCCATATGAATGTAGCTGCGTACTTTATTTGAACAAAATTCATTTTTACATATTTAAATTTGGCCTCAGCGCCAGAAAGGCATTATTGAGGCAAGTTTGCAAAACAATTAAAAAATGTACAAATAAAATATTAGCTACTTAAGAAGATTATAATGGGTATTACAAACTAGACTTAATGATTATATTTTGAATAACAGCAGTCATCGTAGTAAAAGCCAGTGGAGCGTCTAGGGTAGTTTATATTAGTCAGTGGCAAGTAAAATTTCGTACTAAAACTGTATTGCTTGGTTGTTCTTGAAAATGTCCAAGCTGATTAAAAAAATAATAATAAGGTGGTCCTTACTCTTAGTGGATTTGTTAATTTTTTACAGTGCATTTCTTAAATTCAATAAATTAGTATTAGTTAAACCATTATAGCAATGGTTCTGGATTTAGGAGTTCACGATGCACATGAAGTTATATAAATTTTTTCAAACGTAATGGGCACAGGCAGGCATTTGAAACTTATTGATATGCGTGAAAGAAACCTATTTATGAAAGTATGTAAGCCGTGTCCTCTTTGGAATAGTAATTTCAAAAATTCCATGCCAACCACGATAATTGAATATATATTATAGCACACAAGCCAGACCCCTGGTAACTCGTGTCCAATGCAACCGTTTCAACCACAACAATCTCAAACACCACAGCAATCACAAACGCAGAATAGAGATACTCCACACTCTTCGCGTTCCACTCCATTTAACAATAGTGATTCATTGGCGAAAAGATCTTCCGAAGAACCGAGAACAACTAGTTGGATGCAAAGCTATCACACAGTGGACGGTTCAACTGTATTCCATGCGACATCCACACCCAGCAATAGCACAACCAATCCTTACTGTACTACCACATATCAGCAAGCGGTTAGTATTGTATACATACATACATACATATTTATGTATATGTGCGTGTTCACCTCATGATATTAATTTTTAAAATTTCAACATGTTTTTTTTTAGCCTGATGGAAGCATTTACGCCCTGCCACAAGGAATGTTATACGCTTATCCTCAACCTGTAGAAGGGGAGTTTCAAGGATATTTTATGCCAGTTTTTGATCCATCTCAACAACGTAGTGAGACAACAAGTCTTTTACAACATGGAACACCAGCTATTTATCCAACGGGTGGCACAACAGCAATGGTTCCAGTTGCTGCTTATCCAACTGCCCAGTTCACAACAACAAATGGTGCTCCTATTTACCCTGGCCAAGTTATATATTCCGGAGAACAATTTCAGACAGCCAGCGCGCCGTTGACGGCATCAACTCCAGCGCCTGCTACAGCTCAATTGCAGCAGATATCAATGACACCTTATCCAATTGGATATCCATATCATTATAATGGTGTGTAAGAATACGATTTTGTTTACAAAATTGTTAAAATTTTGCATTTAAACTTTTCTTTTCAAATAGGATACTGGGGTCAGACCATGACATACTATGTACCTCAACAAGCTGTTCCCGCCACGTCGCTTTTAGCTGCACCGCCCCAACCACCTTCTGCACCTGGAAGTTTAAATCACGTCACAGGCAGCGTTAACCCGCCTGGGCCCAACGGAGCCAACTCGACGGCTGGACCGTCATCTAATTCTTCAAACAATACGAGTAATTCTACGGGACACGTGGCTAACGTAAATGCTGCTCATACAAATCACCAAAATGGCCCTGTTGCCACGGGATACCAAGCCCATGTTCATGCTGTTGGTGGTGGCCTGGGATCTAGTCACAGTTGTGGAACAACATATTACGGAACGGGTCGTATAAAACGGCCCACAGCTTCACACTTCAATGGTACAGTACATAATGGCAGCCATCAAGTAATAACAGCAGCAACGATACCAAATGGGGTTGCAACCACAACATACCAGCTAGGTCATGCTGTACCCACAATTACATTAGCTGCTGCCGCTCCGCCTCAAGCAGCAGCAGCTCCAACAGCAACTGATCTTAGTGGTAGTGGGGCAGGACCTTCAACTACGACTATGTACGCTTTACCGCAACATGCTACAATATTTCCAGCAAATATGTTTCCATACACCCCAAATGCTGCTGCACCATCCATTGTACAACAGTCAGCGGGAGGCAGCGTTGCTCCGCAGACAGCAATAATTCAACAATCTGCTAATCCTCAGGCCCATATTTCAGGAGGTACAAGTGGGCAAACCAGCTGTGCACCTGCTGCTATTCATAACCCTCAACACTCAAACACTGTGATCACGCCTTTTTACACCGCTGCTCACCACCATGCATCATCACATCCAGGAATACAATCCGCTAGCCACACAATACATGCCCCTGGACCGTCAGCTATACCCATAATTGATCCCGCGTCGATAGCAAATGTTACTCAGCTTGGGCCGGCAGGTAATACATTGACATACAATGGAAAAGTGGGCGTCGGATTAAGCACTGTGGGAGCATCTCAGTCCGCTCCATGTACTCCTCATTCTATGCCTTCTTCATCGACTGTACATCATTCACAACGCTACTCCTCCGTGTTTTCAACACCTCCTATAATGGGAAATAATGGAGGCAACTTCAGTGTCAGCTCAATACCACAGTACTATGGAAATAATGAAATTTCCCATCAAGTATTAGTAAATACTGGTGGAGGTAACACTAGTAACATTTCTCACAGCTCTTACGCTCCGAATTCGTATGAAAAAAGAAGCAACACTCACAGTGGAGGTGGAAAAAGGGCGCCTTCTTATCAAAGCTCAAGCTTAAGTAGACAAAATTCAACAAGCGGTGGCAGCTACAACGGCACCTCCAAAACATCTGCTCACCTAAACAATGCTAATAACAACGAGACTAGATCTTCTCCCAACAATTGCACAAATTCTAGGCCGCATTCAATGAAGCGTGGTGGAAATGGTATGGGTAATGACAAACCCCAAGCCCCCCTCTTGAGTGGACAGCCTTGTTATGTCGGCAGTGCAAATCCACAAAACACAAATACCAACAGCTACCAGGCTATTTCAAACACTGACTTGGGCACCGCAGGTATACCTAATGTTTCCAAGCCGCCCGTTCGTCTAAACGCAGCTGCTGCAACTTTTCGCCAAAAGGGATCTTTTCCCACCGGCGGCAGCAGCTCAGCTATTGAATTTCGGCGCAATACAGTATCGCAGCGTAACTCACCGGGTCCAAATGCCAGTAGTAATGATAACAGTAACAACAATTCACCAAACAGTATACACAATACTTCCAATGCTGCCACACCGATTGCAGCTGGAAGTTACGCGCCATCGTACGTTATCAATGCTCAAAATAATGGTGGTGAACCTGCCGCAACACTTCAACCATCTCTTTATATTACCACTGCGCCAGCTCGAGGTCCACACATTCCATCTTTACAAACTGTTGCAGCAAATGGTGCTGCAGTACCAGCAGCAGCTGTGGCAGCTGCTGCAAACGTCCCCCAGCAAACAGCTACCGCTGTCTTGGGTGGAGCTGCAGCAGCTGATGTGGCAAATGCTGCTGCTGTAGCAGCCGCAGCTGCTACTGTTGCGCACCACCATCATCATCAGCCGTTGTTGGGCGCCTACAATCCAGCTGCGTCAGGATTGTATTTTAAATACGGTCACACGTATTTCGCACATGTGGGTATTATTTGAGATTAAAAAAGAGTTTTTCAGTTAAAAGTGATAAAATCGAATAGTGAAAAGGAGTCCTTTTTTTTATCATCAGATGATGAATATTTTTGATTTCTTACTTTAAGTAGAATGATTTCGTAAAATATGACTCACATTAATTCACAAAATTTATCGTTTTCCATCACAACTGCTGAAAACGATTTCATCGAAAATAGTCGATGTCCATCACACTCAAAAAATTAGGTATTTTTTATACAAATTTCCTAGACTGGAAAGATGGCGGGGCGCTTTTGTTTGTAACTGAACTATTTAAAAATATCATATTATCAATTGATAATTATGTTATTCAAATATTTTTTATTTATTTATTTATTTTTTGTATTTTAGCCTTCCGTAGCTTTACCAAATAATCGCCGTTCTCCATCGACAGATTTGAGACCTCCGATTGGCCAAATGGCTGGAATGTATCCCACAGTCAACATGATGATACCAGGTAACAATTGATCCTTTGTCTTGTAAACCCTTCCAATAAAAAAAGAAAATAATTCGTTAAAAACAGCTCAACCACGGCATCCTGGACGACATCCAAATTATAAAGGAACTCGTCCCCGTTGATACTTTTATTGATGGCATGGTGGCTTCAACATTATCCACGACATAAATCACAATGACGCTATACCAAAAACTTTATTTTAAAATAAGCTAAATTTAACAACTATAGATATAAAAAACAAATAAGAAACCACATTATTTGAGTAACTAATCTAGAAAATACATACATTTAGGTTACACATTCAAACAATACAACAATCCCTCAATGCATAAAAGGGAATCGAAAGGAGAAAGAAAAAACTGTAAAACAGTCAAAGAAATCAATGAAAGGATCTTCTCAACCGACAAGAAAGAACAAATTTTAAATATTTTATATTTCTGGCCTATTTTTCAAAAAAGAAGTGATTGGGATAATTACGACAAAAAAAAAAATAATAATTTTAGTTGATACAAATAAATTGGCTTTAATAGGTAGAGAAAAACACTAACAAGCAAAAAAAAAAAAATAACAAACACACGTACACAAAAAAGTGAAAGGATTTCCATTCGTTTCTAAAAATAAAACACATACATTCATACAGACATTGTTCATAAAAGAAATAAATGAATACAATAATCTGTCCGCTAAAATTTATATAAAAACATTTAACAGGCTCAACAAAAACGCAATCGAAGGATCAATTCAATTTAAGACGTAATCGTAGAACAAGTGTGACAAAATGCTTGTACAAGAACATTTGGAAAGTTATGCGTAACAGAATCTGTGTGCCATTATCGGAACATTCATGAAAACTGTAATCATAGAGCAAAAAACTATTACTAAAATAACAATAAATTTACAGACTCGTAAGTCAAATACACAACCAGAAAATCACCCACATTACCCGTTCGCACTCATTCAAAAGTCATGTACTCGAAACACACACACACACACACACACACACACACACCTACATACATACATTCATATGAGTAATTACTGTTATTTCTAATTATTTATAATATACATACACATGCAGTCACACACAAAAAACTTTACATAATTTAACTCTATACACTAAAAATGCTAAAAGAAAATTAAAACTATATACATAAATACATACATACATACATACATATATTAATTTTACAGTATCTAAATTTACTCTATATACATTATATGTATATACTATTATACAATACTATATACAGGTACACATGTGTATATGTTTTTGGCGGTAACTGCAAAACCTGAACCTTCATATAAAATGAAAACATATGAAATTGGAAGAAAATTTCAGTGCATGGAAACTCCCTTTCACAAATTCGATTTTCCATATACAAAAAAAAAAAAAAAACAGAGAAAACATCCTTTTAGACTCCGTTATATTTCCTTCGCGTTCGAGCTATATAGCTTCGGATAGAACATATTTAAATTTGCCGAAGCTGTACATTATTTGTTCTTCTCAAGTTTTCTAACACCGGCGAGCTTTCTCTTGATTATTTGCATGTGAAATCGAATTCGAATCGAAAAAGGAAAGAGTCCAGTGCACTCTGAATTTTTTTCACTTTGTATTTTCCTTTTTTTTATGGAGGTCGTCCATCTGCCACTTGAATAGAAATAAATGTACGATGTATATATATATATATATATATATATATATATATATATATATATATATATATATATATATATATATATATATATATATATATATATATATATATATATATATATATACGCATAGGGTTCGTTTTATAAAATAAATTATTGACTTTTATAAGTACTTACATATATCCTAAATTGTGCCATCTAGCTTGACAAATGTTTGTTGTCAAAGCTTTAACTCAGTCGGGAACTGTCGTTTTCCCGTGCCGAAGGAGCAGCGAAGTTTGAAAGGTTTCACATTTCAAGCCTAAGTGTTTGGTTTTTAGTTTTTCGACGGCTCGGGTATGTACATATGTATGAATATGCAATTTTCAACCTGATGGCGCTGGAGAAATGCTCAATCAACATTGAAGAAGAGCAATGGACGGCAGAAAAAATGTGCAATTACAGCCAAATCGCCCAGCTTGTTCGGTGTATCAGGGAAGCTATTGAGTTTTCCAGATATGCAAACTATCGTTTTGCAGTAAAAAGATGAATATTCCAAAAATAATAAAAAATGCTTCCCAAGTCAGACTTGGAGTGAACTGTTTGTTTTTTCCACGGCTGAATTTGAAGTAAGTTATTAACTATTTTGTTTATTTATTGTCATATATTGATCAATGGCTGCTGAGTTCCGAAAGCGGGGCCATAACACTGTTTGAAAACGTTTCGCTTAGTAAGTTTGTATCGTACCAAAGAATGGCTTTCTTTGAGTACTTCCAAATTACAATTTATTGTATTTTTGTTTGCCAGTGAACTCAAAGAACGGGTGCAACAATAAAGGTAGTAAATACACTCCACTTTCAGCCGTCGGTATAGCTTATGCAAGACTTCAATAAGAGTCTGACAGAACAGAGAAGCAAAACAATTTTTACGTCAAGTTGCAACAGGATGTTGTCGGTTGGAGCCTGGCACTTTATTCAAAAATATCCACGTTATGCCACTAAAACATGAGTGATTAAGTAGCTGCATAACATGTTATTAATTTCCACTATTTTTAAGGAGACGTTAGTGTTTAAATTTCTATTTTTTCTCGTTTGATATTTAAAAATTTCGTTAAAAGAAAACCAAGAAATAATGATCTTGCTTAACTAAAGTAGTTTACTTATTTCTTCATTTTCTTTTTGTTTGACTTGACAAACCATCAGATTAAGCGACAAAAAGAGCGCTCTCTCGAAAACGGCCACTGCCGAGCTAAAACTTTTACAATAGCAAATTTATACTAAATAGCACATTTGTGGATATGGGCACTTGCAAATTTTAAGAAAAACAAGGCCATATTAACAAAAAAAAAAACCCTGACAAATGTATATGCATACGTATTAAAATTAAATAATATTATTTATAGTTACCTAAGGTAGCATAATGAAATTATAAAAAATTATGAAAAATTATGAAAAAACAAAACGAGTTTGTTATTCATAGAGGGAGCACAAAGACTTTTCAGCTTAAGACTTATTTTAAAGTTGAAGACTCATTGGCTGGGGAACATTTTGAAAATAGTTGAAATTGTGTCATTCTGGTGTGACAATTTCTATACACTCGAGTAATGGTTCATCGATTATTCCCACAAACTTTTTGTATTATTGCGCATATTGTGAATATCACAAACACAGCAACAGACACACTTGCAGTACGAAGAGACCACTCACTCATCAGTAAATTATCGTCTCTGGCCACTGTCCTCCGGATGTAAAAATCAAAATTTGCCTCACGTTCCAGTCAATTGTTCCTCAACTCGACATCTGGTGTAATATGAACAAACTATCAGTGAAGACACTCAATAAAATACACCCAAGCCACAGAAAAATATGTGCTGGATAAATTTCGTAGCCGAGACATACAAGAAAAAATGCAAGTTTATCAAAGTCAACAGCCCAAACTGCTGCTTCCGGTAACACAAATGACAAAATGTCAAACTGCAACAAGCCACAATAGTGGTTTTGTTAGTGTCCTGAAATATTACGAAACAGAAGAGAATTTAATTTAATATTACAGTGATGTGAACTTATAAAAACCAAGGTTGTTCACATTATTGAATTTGTTCACATGTTCGATTGCAATATTTTTTACCTCTTTACTAGCTTATTTGTTTATTAGAACAACCCACAAAGAAATAAAGAAAGAAAGAAAGACCAGGCGTTGGTAAAATAACGCATCTTTGTATCAAAACACGTTCAAACAATAAAATTTAGGTGACATTTTTAGCCGAATCTTGAAATGAATTCCCACTTCTGAAAAGTTAGCAAAGAAATGCTAAGAAGACCCCCTTCCGTGCCAAAAGTATACTGCTTTTGCGTTTGTTCATAATTTGAAACTTATCACATAAAATGGAATAACATTTAAATACATACAAATGTATGTATATTTGATCTACTCTCAAAAAAACAATTACACATTAAATTCAATTTATTTCACTTACGAAAACAGCTGTTACCCTTTAGAAAGCCTCTACATATGTATATAGGTTGTGGGAACGAACACAATGAACCCAGCGAGCCAGGTGGGTTAAAGTGATAGATAAAAACACTCACTCGATATGACAGTAAAGCAAAAAATATAAAATAAAATACAGATTGGAAAGCCGACGACAACGGACACATAGCGGAGAAAACCTAATTTATAAAATACATACATATGTATGTATGTACATACATATGTATATAATAAATATAAAACTAATATCATTAATTAATACTGAAAATAATAAAATTAATATTATTTAAATAAAACTAATAAAATAATGTGGTTTCCTCAATAAAACAAGGAACACTTATCACATACATATGAGCTGGGGCACCACATTTCATTTGTACGATGTTTAACAACACTAAGCAGTGCAGCAAGCAGCAAAAAATGTTTGGTATCCAGCTATGCGATTGAAGAAGTTTTTGCCTAAGCTTGAACTTGTCTTAAACAATGTCTATTACGGGAGTCCGATCCGTAGTACTCAGAGGGAGCCTCATTTTTTTGTACTATTCTTCTTTATGGCATTTTAAAAAATTTATTAAAAAAAAAAAACAAAAACACCGGGTTTTCCTGCTTAAAGATTTTTATCCAAAAATGCACAAGATGTAAGAAATGATTTTTTTGATTTGTCTTGCCAACAACTCTCTACCCGAAAATTGTTCCGCAATTTGTTTATGATAACAAACAAATTTACTCCAGACAAGTCGGAAAGATTTGGGCCCAGCATTTCCAAGATACTGGACTGGGGTTGGTTAAAAAATAAAATACGTTCTATATTTTTAATTTAATGGTTCGAATCGTACTCTAAGAGACTTTATTTTGAAATTTTCCACTGGTCATAAATTATTGCTTTTAATTTAACACGAATTAAAGTGGCGAAGTAAAAGCATTGTTTTGGCTAATAAGCATTAATTAGATGTGTAAATGGAACGGCGGCTTCCAAATTGGGATTTTGGTATTTTTCGCCCTTTATAAGCCCAAAATCTTCTTGAATACCCGCTGTTTTACTAGCATGTGGATTCAGTGCTTTTCACAGTTTCCCACAGTGTATTTTTGTGTTTTATTCTACAACTAAGAACTTATTTAGTTACACTCCCCTTGCTTCTTGTTCTAAGCACAAACTATGTTGTTAAGAATTCTAATAGAGAAAATAATTTAAAACTCGCCGTAAACTTTACAAATGAGTCAAGCCTTATTAACGAAATGCAAAATTTTCCAGGCACAAATGCAAAAAGTACCGAAGATTTCAGGATTGAAGTTCGCTGATTCTATGTGAAAAGCCCCGCTTATTATTCCGGTTTTGGTTTTCGATTACTCTCACTTTCACGCTCGAGGGCTGAGCTTGAAACGTAGCACCATTTAATTTGAAGAAAATCTTTACAAAAAAAAAAAAAAAATAGGAATAGGAATAGAAAGAGAAATAGAAATCACCTGTCCTCAATGCACTGAATAATTAAATATGGTTTAAATTTTCGAAAAGGCTTGTGCAGCAGTTTTGAGCCCCCTTCAAATGTTTGCGAAAAACTGAATGCATGTCAAGCATTTCAAAAATGACAACACTTAATAGAAACTGTATGTACTTCTGTTTATGACATCCCTATCAATGTATGGTACGTAAACGTAATTTTGATTCTGCTGTTTTAATATATTATGTTAATAAATTTTGCTATCAGCTCCCAAAATCGTTTTTGTATGTATATTTGACTGGAACAAATTAAAATCTGTTTGAAACCTTCTTTTAATTATATATGTATCTTACTTACATTTTACCAGTTTTTTTTTTGTACTTTTGCTTCATCACTGCGTACCCCAGCTAAAATTTTGCTTTTCCTTCTCTAATTAACATTATTAGTCATGAGCAATAATTTATAAAATCCAGCTCGATTCTGCTTAATAATTTAAAAATTTAGGTACACAACTATATATTTATAGCACATTCCTCTGGGGAATTGCGGAATTGTTTGGAAAACGTGATCGTGCTTTGAACCATTTCCGATGCTTTCTAATGTAATTGTTTACTACACTTACTTGCCGGGAGTCTAACGAGGATTGATTCGCATGTTTTTTTTTATTTGATTTATTTTCATGTCTCAATTAATTCCATACTGTTTAGCAATGCTATTTGAATTTTGAAGGTCCGAATCAAAAGATATTATATTGTCTTTATGGTTAGAAGATCTAAAATATACTCCATTGCTGGCGTTTAGAGGTTTGTTACTTTTCATATTGCTCCCCGGTTACGGTTAAAATCCGAGATTGTGTATCATTCGAACCATCATTTTCTAGAAGAAAACGCTTGAAGAGATTCCTTACATTGTTGGTGCATAACGTTCTCGGAATCTGTTTCTTTTTGCTTATGGGCTCTCTTATTTCTCCACCAGAGTGCAGCAAACAAACAAACAAACTTCTGTCGCATGTAATAAATTGTACAAAATAAATAAATAAATATGTAAACAAGCCTTTAGTCCAAATGGAATCAGTGTTCGATAGCAATAATACCACGCACTCTGGGGACAAAATTCTGATTCTTTTTTTTTTGCGATGGGCGTTTTCGACGACTCTGTTCCTCAGCTTAGGTTCCAATGAGAGGCAAAGTTTTTCTGGCAGTACTGGTGGGCATACGCACCTTTAAATTAAAATATTCGAAGTGACAATCATTAATTCACAAACACGCATACGTATGCATGTGTGTATGTATTAATGTGCTTTCAGCTTGGTTGCTTAATTATCATCTACATAAATTCCCATACAAACAGAGTGCTCTCAAAGGCATCTCATTTACACATTGATCCATAATTTTTGGCTTTAATCTTTTCAAAGTACTCAAGAATTCCTTAATTCTTTCATTTTTCTTTTTGGACTGTGAAAGGCATTTAAATATTAAGCACAGAAAGAAGCTCACACTTGAGAGAGCTTAAATATTTTATAATCACTTATTACAGATGGGAAAACAACCCAGAAGATATTTGCACTTGCATAAAGACTGACAGAACAAACACTACAGTAGCAACCTGGAGGAAAAGAGACAAACACACACGAAATGGTACTTATCAATATTCTTCTGCAAAACACAAAAAGAAAAAAGCTTTCCCAAAGAAATCCGCATTCACCCAAAGCAGTTGTGAAGGATTGCAAAGTAAGCCAAGTTAATGCATCATCTAATGGATAGTCGATGACAGTGTTGCCGGCTTGTGTGTAATTGTTTTATGCGCAAGTTCCACTTTCCAAAAATAGTAAGCAGAAATTGTTTACTGAAATTGAAAACAATTGGATGATCTAATATATATATATATATATATATATATATATATATATATACATACATATACATATGTATGGTTGTCTAAAATGCAAAGTAATGTATCATCAACAAATTTAAGAATGATTTTTTATTGATACCGATTCAATACAAATTTTAATCAAATCACATATGTGCGTGTAAAAAATGTCTCTCTTTGGTGACATACGTCCATCCGATGGTACATATTTTCAATGATTCTGAGGTATAACTGAGGTTCAATGACGTTAATGTGCCGCTCTTGGTTTATTGCAGTACACTTTTAATTTTTTTCTTTTATTTTAAGCAGCGAAGTGGAGCCGATAGTGGTCTTTCTGTATGTGTGCGTTCCAAAAGATGTTGTCAGCAGCCTTCAAGAGAGAAGCTTTCTTTCTGAAACGTCCAACGAAACTTTTGCAAATTGTGCCCATAATTGGAATATGAATATGAATTGGTCTGTTATTCTTTTACTATGCTCGTACAATTAAACATTAATTTAAAATAAACAACAGCTTGAATCTTATTTCGATTTATTATTTTCTCCACTTAAATGCCGTATGCCGACAATGGGATCATAATACATCGAAAAGTGGCAAATTGATGTCAACTATACGCAGACTTGCTGTTTTCTTAAAAACCTATAAATTTATTAATTTTAACAAGAAATGTTCAAATTTACTCCAAGAGAATGCAAGTTAACGAATCATAATCACTACTCATATATGTATGTATCTACTACCGAATACTCGTACACTTGTCCCGGATATATACATACATACATATGTATATGTAGGACTCGCTTGTTTTTATGATTAAAGTTGAACGAAATTCTTGCTTTGCTCTGAAATATGACAAAGACAAAAGAAGAAGCGTGTGTGTAATTCGTTTGCGATGAATCGGTTGTTGCTAAGCGGCAACACTGGTGGACGGGCATACAAAAACTGCAAGTGTTTGCTACAAGTAATCATAAGCACAAAGAGAACCGATGTACATTTTATGGAAGCAAGTACCTACATACATACATATTTGTATGTGAGGAAGCGGTGTTATTTCAACACCATTTCAAGTACAACAACTGGGGTGTTGTCTGATTATAATATGGCGCTCATAAGGGGCGTTACTCTGAATAACAAGTATCTATGATAAAAATAAACATAAAGTATTGCAAAAATAATGTAAACATCTGCATGCACAATCTTACGCACTCGAATGACGACTTTAGACAGCAGCAAGTAGTAAGTTATGCAATCGTGTGCTTCTTGGCCTTTGTACAAAAAATTGTAAACTGAGCTCTTGTGGGTGTAAAAGAGTGCCTTATCTGGCGAACATTTAAGCATTAGGGCTTCTCTGTAAAAAGTGGGATCAGTTATTTTAAAATTTTTACTTTTAAGATGTTTAGAATCAACGTTAACAGGGCATCTTGGAGGTCGTCGTTGCATATTTTTTATCACCGTCTTCCATTTTCTTAGATTTTTCAATGATAATGTTTAAATTATCTCAGAGAAATTCTTTCAATATCGGTGTGGACCTTGTTGATGGAGAAAATATTTATTTTCTAGTATGATTGTATATTAAGGTGGTCCTAGATTCTCCCTCTCTCGATTCTCCAGTCTCTCGTTCTACTTTGCTAAATGAAGACTGATAAAAAAATTATCCTACGAAATTTTCAGATCCATCGATTGGATCCAAATTTTGGAGAAACTACCTATGAAACTTAGGCGCCTTCAAAAATATTAATTAAAAAATATTTTTCGTGAAGTTTACTACAGTTTTTTCTTTGACAAATGTTGCGTAAAAAATGAACTGCATTCACATTCGTGACTGACTGAAGTGTCAACGGCCAACCAAAACTGCACAGATTTATTACAACGATTACGCTCCGCATGTGCATATAAGTACATACATATCGGCACTACCATCCTCAATAGGATGAGATATTCTAGAGGAAAAAAAAACGGACAGAGCACTTCCTTCATATTTTCAATGCTAAGGGCTTTTCAGGTCTCCCAAGAAAAGCTGATATGGATTTTGACAATTTTTACAAGTGAAATAAATTCCCTTTTTCAGTACATGAAGATTTTTTAAATATGTATGAGCACTCCCGTAGCAGGAAACTATTTTGCTAACAGAGATCTTAAAACTCAGTAGGAAGGTTCCTACTAATGGAGTAATGGAGTGAAGAAAAGAGGTTATTCTTCAGTTTGGTGGTTAAAATGTCATTGGAAACATTTTTCTCCACCGTGTGCGACATGTAATCAAATCACAAATTAATTTGAACGAAAACTTGGTTTTCGAATCACAAGTTACTTAGTTCGAAATTTTCTTAAAAACCATTGAGAAAACACGCTGGGAAAAATCTATAGTCATATAACTATGTGTTAAGCTCTTGATCAGAGAATTTCACACATACATAACTAACTACATATCCCATAGCTGAGGATAACCTAATGTTTATACATGCAAGAACTACGCTTCAACTGCCCTGCAGATAAAGTTAGTAGTACTCGTATGTGGTGGAAAACATGGAGGAAAGGAAATGCTTAGAACACAATTTAAGAGAATTTCTTGAAACCAAAAGAAATTTTTCTTCAAAGTGACGTTTGAAGCAACAGTATTGTTCACTTTGTATGTTTTTTTGGAACATACGGACTATGTAGCAACCTAACGACATAATTCCAAAATATGATGACGCATCGTTCAATGTTATTTATTGCAAAAGATAATACCTAGAAATAATTCCAACTTGAAATAATAGCACGTACGTATCATTTGTCTTGTTACAACTGGTAATATGATAGTCCCAAACGAGTTTACACACATACGAGTACTTATACATACATATACATATATGTACTTATGTGGCAATATAAATAAAATTTACTTTAACAAAATAAAGAACAAACGATATCAAGCCTCTGAAAATGGCTGTGAGAAATGAATGAATGAGAAAAACATTAAAACAAAAAGCTACAAGTGTTTTTGAACCTGATCACGTTATTTGTTCCATTGAAAGACTCCGTGTGACTGTGTGTGAATTATTCTTTATTTTTTATCTGAATTAACTCAATCCTGGCACGCGCCTGCGTTTTCGAAGATATGTATATGTACATATGTAACTACACTGAATGTCCTTTTGCATTCGAAAGACACTCTAATGAGAACATTTGCTAGGAATTCCACCCGGTGAGAAATAGATGCCAGGTCTAAATTGATGGGCGGTGCTAAAACTGGAAATATTCATAAATGCTCTCTCATCAGAACCAATCAAAACTCACATTGAAGTATACCTAGAAATATGTTAATTCGTATCTCTAAGCCACAATTGTATAAATCAACTTGTGTTTTATATTAGATGGTCGGATTGGGGTTGACGTATTTTTGATGTGTATGCAGCGTTGCCAAATCGGCAGATTTGTCTGTTTTTCAACTTGAAGTGCAAAGCAGTCAGTGTTGTGGATTTTTACTCTAAACATATTTTAATGAATAGGTAGGTAATTCCAATTTTATGCGAACAAAACAAGGAATCTTTTAAATCGTGCTGTGCAGGTGGGGGTTTCAAAGCACACCTGGGGACTGGAAGAAAAAATCAAATAAATCTACAATTTCTAAATGTGGTGGTACTATATTTTATAGTGAGGTGTCATTGATTTTTAGTTTGGACTTTGAGCCCTGTATCTTGAAATTTAGATCTTGAGAAATCGAAGCGCCTTAGTAGGAAAATCTAGCTGCTTTTTTTATATCAAAGGGTTACTTTGGCTATGGTTTCAAATTTTCATGCGTCCGAGATGGCCTACGTTGAGCACGTGGAGAGTCTTTTCTTAAGCTGAATGACACCCCTTTGAGTCCGTAGCTACCGTGAAATTTTATTGAGCTGATAAGTCCTAGCGAACAGTTTTTCCTTAGAAAGTTTTAAAGCTTTTGATGCGGCTTTCTGGCACCTATAGATGTTAAAAAGATTTGCAGTAATTTCTGTTTCAGTTGAGATGCCCATAGCGCTAAAATAATTCGTAATGACAACTAAAAGAACACTTATTCATAGGTGACTCAGAAATTTTGAAATACGACTATGTTGTAGTGCAACAAAAAGGTAATTTACCTTGCTGCCATTTAAAAACATAACGGGTCCTTGATTTAGAGAAAACCTTCAGTTTTTCGTCCCTCTGTAAAATCTTGTTTATGTAGATGTCACTTTTTGAATATAAAGCCCTCGAGCACAAAGGATTTAAATGCATTTTTTCCCAAAATGCAGGCATACACGGCAATATAGGTGCAACTCAGATATTTAGGGAGCATAAGGGGCATCGAAGTGGAATTTTCATCCGTCGACGAAATTTTACAATCAATTCCAGAATTTATCAATAAGATGACTGACTATTGCGCTGGGAACTAAGCGTAAGTCCAATTTTGTGAAAAGCCACCTGAGCCTTGTGCTTCGTTCAGGTGCCTCATACATGGTTTTCTTTGTGTTGAACTAGATTTTTTCCGATACCTACCCAAATATATTTTTTGTGAATTCTCAGTAACTATTAAAAAAAAAAATACATGTATGGCAACAGTGTGTGCATATATTTTCTCTTGCCTTGTTTGCTTTGCATTGTTTTCATGACTTGGAATTATTTGCAGAAGAGAAAAAACTTAATATAGTGAGAGAATAAGTGTCATTGTCGCACCTCTGTAAGTTCTTCAGTTCAATAGCCATTGATTGTATGATTGTTGGTTGGCTGGCTTGTTGGTTGGTTAGCCACATAAAAATTTAAACTCATAAACACAGTGTTTGTGGAATTGTGTTGTTTTTCAACTTTGGCTCTGCTTGAGTGTTAACAGTGAAGTTGTATACTGGCTTTTTTATTGGATTAGCTAACTGAATGACGTCTGGCTGTTTTTGTGTTCTCTATCAGCCATCTAGTCAGTTCAATGAGTAGTCTTGCGTTGTTATAACGTTCTGTGCGTGGATAGATTTGTTTGGCGTGTGGCGCTTTTTCGATCTTCGGCTTGACGTGTTTTATTTTTTTATTTTTTTTTTGTTTTAAAATTTCTCGAACATGAAAACATATCGTAGTAATTTACGTCGCGTTCTTTTATTCTAATAATAAAAAAGTAATAAAATGCATCAAAAGTCAAATGTGTCGAAGAGTTTGTTTCTTTTTGAGAATTAAACAAGAATTGGAAATAAGGAAAAAAAATAATAATAATTAAACACAAAACAACAAAATTAAATTGAAATTACCTACATACATACATACATATGTATATTAAAAAAAAAAAATGAAATTGTGAAATTAAACTGCAATTTTTTTTATACACATACACACCTATAAAATGTAAAAAAGTATTAGTAACAATGCGCATAAGATTTTAAAATTTATCGCTAAGAATAGAAATGAAAACATAAAAGTAGTCATACCTACATCAGAAAAAATATTGAATAAGGTTTTGGCTGCTTTAAGATTATTTACCTCATTTCCAGTGGGCCACTCTGGAAAACTAAATTTTGGTGCTTCTAGTTTGGATTAAAAAAAACCACCAAAATTGTGGAGGCAATTAAAATGAAGGTATGTCGTTAACCTGCATAACATTTTCAGTATCCGGCGGCAGGTAGTAAAATTGAGTGCAAAGCAGCAAATTTGGAATGTATCAGCGCGACGGCAAGTAGTGCAAATGTGATGAGCAAATTTTCAAAGTTCACGTTTAATACTCGTTGTATTAAAAAAGGGAACATTGGGTCTGTTTGAACATTTATATACATACATATGTAGCTACTTTTTTCATAGAAAAGATTTAAAAGAGGCCACCGGTTATCAAAACGATCCAGAGTTTACCTGCCCTGCACTTGTTTAGAATGTACCTACCTATCCATTTTTATTCATTTAGTTTTCTCTTGATGTAATGGGTGTTGTTTTAAGAGTTTGATAACTGGCAATGTGATGCATTACTATTGAAAATTACAGAAATATTGGAGCAACGACAATAATCAAATTTGGTTAATCAGACCAATAGTTTCATGGCGTTCATTTTATAAATGTGATTTTCGGCATATGTCCGCCGCAGATATGTGTGCTGTGGTCCACTCGATCAGTCTGATTATTGATTTCTATTTCCAATAAGTCTGGCCGCATGGCGTCAATGGTGTGGCTTGAACATTAGCTTTCCATGCTTCAAGAGTTTCTGGTTTGTCGGCATGAATATTGATTCATGCCGACTAACAAAGCTCCCCAAAAGTAAACCGCGCGAACTAGGGATCAGCCAACAGAATAACTTCTTCTAGAGAAGTTGCCACCAAATTGATTTTGAACAAGTCAATTGTTAAGCGCGGTGTTTGTCAAGCTGTGCCGTCATGTGTTATTGGTTAAGCTTCGAAAGAAATAAGAACCACTGATGGTGCCGCCGTAGTGTAAGCCGCCTCAAACATTAAATTTTAGTGTATGTAATCGCAAAATTGTCAAAGTAGTCGAAGAAAAAATGCCAACAAGCTTATAATGATGACGATTCGACATTTCGCCGGCTTCTTCAATACTTTGCGCTACAGCATCAATGTCCTCCTTATTATTTGCTATTAAGGTCAACATTTATTTGGTATAATATGTAACAAAGGCCTTTTAAGCTGCTTCCTTTCTTTTTCAGCACGTATTTATATTTCGCCAAGTAAACTCGAAAAACTTTTATCTGAAAAAGTTTGCCTAATCTGCTGGCGAGTTCGGTGGCACCAATGAAACATCGGCGGCGTGTGTGCGTGCTGAAAAAGAAAACGGCTATAAAAACCCTTTTTCGTCTATCTTAAGAACTCAATAAGTCTTTTTAAGACTTACAAAACAGGTTTCTTTGTAATTACCGCACTGATGCGTTGATTCAAGCATCCCATGTGGTAACACATGAACACGAACACCAGCTTGTCGTACAAGAAAAAAAAACTACAAGGTCGCAATGCAGTTTTGTCTTAAATTTCGATGCAAATTATTGTAGTTGATTCTTTCTGAAAGTACGTCTACTTCTACTTCTACGTGCACGTACATTTATATTTTTATTTTGGCCATTGGACGACCGTATTGTTAACTATATCTGCCAGGGCAAAGCTAATCTTCCTCTGCCTCTCATTTTTGAATGTTAAAGAAAATGGCTATAGTTTTCAAATTCGCTTGCTTGTTTTTCAAGTAGTGGTCCTCTGGAGCTCGGAAACTCTTATTAAGCGAAGTTGATTCTAATTTAGTTCAAAAATAAAATAGCTACAAGAAACCAGAAATTCGAACTTCGCAATAAATAAGATAAGTTGGATATCAACAACATTTACTTCAGTGAAAAGGCTAAAGTTCGTGTCATAAGCTTCAGCTACTGTTTTATTTATGTTTTAGTGACCGCTGAAAACGGTCAATGATTTTTATAAAAATAAGTTTACTACCGAAATGAGTGCTGACAAGAAGCTAACAGCTCCTGGTACAAATTTGCTATTTTAGTTCAAGATAATCGGAACCACTGGTAAGGAGACAAAATGCTGCTGTTATCTCTGGTTGCACGACGTCCCCTTCAAGCAATCCCCTAAAAAAGCGCAACCTGCACACTGGTCACTTACGACAAAAAAAAATAAAAAATATTTCTTTAACTAAATTTAAATGTAATTTTGTTTTAAATTATAATTAACACTCAAATAAGAATATTTTGCACATGGTAAGATGAAAATGCTAAATGTTTGTTCAAGCTTTTTGTGCAATTTTTCGTTTTATTTTAAAATTTCCAATATTTCGGTACTCCACTGAGAGATTGAGATGAAAGGAACTTTACAGAGAAACGAAAAACTCTTGTTTCGCTACCCATTGTTGGAGTGAAAGGAATGAATTTTTAAAACAGAAAGATAGAAATGGAACTCAATCCTGAAGGAATATACATACATACAACATTTTTATTTTAACAATCAAATACATAAGTACATAAATATTGCTGTTTGAAGTTGATACATTTCTTGACGTTTTTCTTCTCCCTCCCATACTTTTCTAACTTTAAATTTGTACCTAAATATACGTACATATATTGATTGGATGAGTTGGTAGAGTGTCATACTAACACTCCCGAGGTCACAGGCACGATAACTCTCTGAAACAAAGCGTTGTTAAGAAAAGCTTGTTTTCATGTGAATTTATTAAGGCAAACGCAATTTATGGTTACAGTCTTTGCACAATTTTGTCTACTTCATTCATGGCTAATACCGCTACCGAAATCAAAGAAATACCGTTAACGATACCGCAGGTTGAGAAACTAATTCATTTTTTGCTTAAAAAGCCAAATATTTTTATCTCATTTACATATTACTGCTTGATATAAACAATGCCCCGCTGGGTGTTTTCCACGCATTGAAAATTTCAATGTGTTCTCTTCTTTTAAATTTTTGTTAAATCACGGCTTAAGTTCTATTACAGTTACATTATTGGCATTATTGGCTTTTATCTGAGAATAATCAACGCTCATCCTCTTTTTTTATAACATTTAAAGAGAAATATTTATGATCAATACCACCCACGCCAATGAAATTTTACGCATATTAAAATTATTATTTTTTATTTTATTTACTCCCCACCATTTAGGTTTGGTGTAACATATCTTGAGATTCATTAGCGTTGATAATTAGTTTGAAGTTTTGTTGGTACTGATAATTTCCAAATTGGTCATACTGGCTACATCCAACTACGGCAGGCAGTCCGTTTGAAATTTCGCTCTTGAAAGTGGTCGCGTAGTTCATAAGGCGTAACAGTTTCACAACTGTTGCGCTCAACAGTCCCGTCTTGTAAACACTAGCAGTATGCTACCTAAATGGATAGCAGTCGAATGAAAAAAGAAAGAAAATAGTAATAAAAAAAAAAAAAATAATAAATCAGAAGCTTTGCTCAGACAACATGGTAATTAGGAGTTCAGAGCTCCGTTTCTGCAGCATTGGCGAACGATTCTTCGCCACGAAAACGGTGGAACAAAAATTTTCACTGCCTCTCAATTAGTGCAAAAAGTTTCTACTTTAAGCTTTCAGGAAAAAAAGACAAATACGTTTCCAAGATGAGAAAATATAGAACAGTACGAAAATTAAATAAACATGTGCTAATCATCGACCTGGCTTATAACTTCACTTTCAATGTATGTAAATCAGATTAGAGCTAGACGCTGCTCTCGCGGTCTATGATACTTTTATGTTAAAGCGAGGCAGGGAAACAAGCAAAATTACCAAGTTTTGCTTACGTCACCGATTACGTAATGCATAATTTTAGAGCTGGGTACTCGGTAATGAGTCTCAAAGAGAATAGATACTCAATAGTTGAGCAAACGTTGCGTTTTGTGAGTGCGATTATTGCTTGTAATCACATTTCAACATCTGATGTACGAGAAAAACGGGGTTTGGGCATTTTTGGCAAAATTTAAAATAATTCTTTTTTTCAAAATGGCATCAGGGCACAGCGGCATTGTGGCGGTTAAACCTTATAAAGCCCTAAACTATTTTGGGCTGAACTGTGGAATTGATTTTTGAATTACATTGTTCGTTCAATTGTTGCAAACCTTGTGAAGGCCATTCTCATTGTCATATGCATGGAAATGTATGTACATACAAATATGCATATAAATACAAACAATCGAGCAAAAACACACATTTTTCTAAATTGGTCAACTGGGGATAATTTAGTTTACTGTGTGATCAGCTGTTATATTTATTCAGACATACTTATCAAATCAGCTGCACGGGCTTGAGAAACGGCGCAAAATTTCCTTCACATAGCTCTTTAAGCAAGTAATAAAATAGGGCAATGCATGCATTTGTTTTCGTAATTTATTTAAAAACTATAACTCGATTTATAAAAATATTTCATTAACTCAATGAACGAATTTACTAGAGTCCTTGCCTTGTCAATTCCCATTTGGTTTGTACAGAAAGTTGGATATAACATGAAATACTTTAACATTTCGCAGTTTCTGAAATCTACATGTGCGTAGCACCCAAAAAATGTTATCACGCATAAAACGGTATTTATGTAATTATTATTATGTTTTTGTCTTTTTTGGAGTGGAGCATATCTGTTATTAAGATTAACCATAACCTTAATGATATACTTCATAAAAATAATTTTCCCTTTTGATCAGCGCACTGAAAAAATCATATATTTAATTCATCGTTTTATTTAGTTAATGATTTTTGCCATTAAGTGTATGAAATACTTCCTTAGCTTAATTACCAAAATTCATATATTAAATAAAACGAACGTTAATATAAATTTAATGAAAAAAAAAAAAAAATCGAATGAATCCCAAGACTGGTTGAAAATTTATGAATTTTTTCTATTCAACTAATGTCGGAATTGACAGGATTTACCAACAAAATTCTTTCAGCGTAGCTGAAAATTGTGTTTATATGGAGAAATAAAAATTGTGTTTGTATGGAAAGTGCCACGTCCGCTTGAAAGGTTGAAAATAATAAATAGCTCGTTACTTTTAGACCAACAGTTTTGGTATGTGGTTGATTTCGCGGCTCACGAGTTCCCGGCTTCAAAACATACAAACAGTATAACGATAGATACCATATGATCCATAATCATTGGATATGTATCCAATAAAAAGTTTATTTATTCATGCTATAAGGGTTGCCTTATTTGCCTCAGCACCACAGACTCGGTACTTATGTATATACATACATACATATATGCATGTACATATATATGTACATCTTGAAAAGCGCGTGCCAAACGAAGTGACCCTTCGCACGTTTACAAAGAAAACACCTTTTGCGTAAACAAAAATAAGTAAAAAAGGAAATCTGTTTCCTATTACACATGCTCACACAGATGTCCTGTTTGCCAGATAAAACTTATTGTTCGATGATTAAGTATCAGGCCCATGGCAATTTATTATTAATAAACCGATTTGAAGACAAAGGATTACAAGAGGATTTTGTAATTGGCTTGCAAACCTCTGGTAAACCGTAATAAAAGATTCTAAATTTCTCAGTGTTGTTCTCTTCGATTTGCTTTGTTGAAAACAAAAAGAAAAAAAAATTGTACATTTTCTCACGACAATTGGTACTTGAACCAACAAATGTACGAACACAAACATCGGGATGACCAAGAAATTTAAATTTATTTTAGGAAGAAAAGAGGCTGCTAAAACTCACACCTTTAGATACTTTTATGGTCAGTTGGGCCTGCGCTTTGCAACAAATCCGCAATACGTTTATTTTTAAGGTACTCAGCAAATAAAGAAATACGAACCCAATAATCCATAAAACAAAACACACATACATACATACATACATACATACAAATTGAGAGAAAGTCTCAAAGAATACCATAAATATTCGTGTACATATAGGAATCATTCAAAAGTCAGCATGGATTTTAACAGGTAATTGTGATTTTATAAAAACAAGACAAAACGAAGAACAAAAGAAAACACATTTGAATCATTTTCATTTCGATTTGTTAGAATAGAATTTGACTTAAATGAAACTGAAAATATGTGCGTGAGGTATAAATACATACATATGTACATGTTGTTGTTGTTGTTGTTGTTGTTGTTGTATTTATAACTTTTTATATTCTGTTTGCGGCAGATTGTAACAATTTGAGAAATGTAAAGAAGTTGAAAGTAATACACACACTCGGAATAAAACAAAAGATTTGAAGTGAGCATTGTTTGTTCAAGGATCGAAAATCCGCAAAATATCCCTAAGGACTCTTAGATAAAACACAATGGAACCAAAAACATCCGCCAGCACCGTTCAGCAGCAGCAGCAGCAGCAGCAACAGCAGCAACAGCAGCAGACCGACATTAACCACCAAGAAGTCGTTTCTCATAGACAATGCGTTAAATATTTGTTGCAGCGCCATTTAAAGGATACCTACTTACGGTTTATTTTTGTGTCATTATTGTTGGTACAAATTCATACAATGATCTTAAATCAATACATACATGCATACGTACATACATACATATGTACATGTTAATACATAGAGATAAAGTAAAATTTTTGCTGCCCTGGTGGAATGATGCTACTAAATAAAATGTATGTTTCTGTATAAATTCGCACACACCAGAGACATACATATGTACTTCACAACCACAAACTCATGCATTGATTCTGTTCAGGCAATTCTATTGAAGTGTCTAAGTGCCTTCCTCCATCTTCCGCTAACCAGTAAAGCATTGACGTTTGTGAGGACGTGAGTAAATTTGTTTATTATTAATACTTTTTGCCTTTTAAAAGGCAACGAATAAATAGATTCGGTGCGAATCGTATTCGACGTTTCGCCAAACCCATTCTACATTCGTGTTAAACAATCCGTAACGAAAATTTAACACATCATTTTTGCACATGGTGTGCAGCTCCTCAAAAGAAGTGCCCCTGGCCTTTTTACATTCAGTCTGTTCGACAAGACTGCGTTCTGTCAGTGGCTTAAAATCAGAAAAACACTTTCTGAAGATATTTTAGTTTATGTATATTTATATACATACATACATATGTATGTACACTGAGATATGAAACTAAAATAGCTAGCCCAGGTTAAAGATATACATAGTAACAAATGTTGCCTGTGGACAGGCAGCGTTGGGCAGTTGTAGGCCGTGAGGTATATTGTTTATATGTATGTATGTACATATATCTCTTTAAATTCTTGAGAAACGAAAGTGTCATGTTATAGTAAGGTTTCCAGATCTTAGCCATATTCAGCATTTTGCACATCTGATGGACAATATTGTAAGTCGTATAGAAAAAATGTCCGTTTTTGAGTAGCTTCAAAGATATTTGCGGAGTTTCCCCAACCCCCTTTGGTTTCTAAAATTTTCGAAATCGGACAGACAAAATGTGTGTAAAAAATGAATTTTTAAATAATGTGGTCATTTACAAAACGATCTTCAAAACTCTTTTCGGTTTGAAAGGGTTTGCAAATTGCACGAGCACATGAACAAGTTTTGGGACTCGGATGGACAAAATGCCTGTTCGAAATATGAGTTTTGAATAACCCGGCCAATTATGAATCGATGGCAAAATTCTTTTTAGCTTCTTAAAATGCTTCGAATAGAATGGTAATGGAAAAATTGCTGGAAAGATCGGATTAGAAAATAATAGAATATAACGTACAATTTCTTTTAAATTCTCTTATATGCGATTCTCTTGTATGCAATATTGCATAACAAAAAATTAAATAAAAACGTCAAAATATTGTTTGAACGTTAGTATACCTGAACCGCACTTTAAAAAGTAACAATTTAAGCAACAAAATTATAAAAGAAGTTGTATGAAAAATGTTCATTAAATTTTCGTACTCGTGCAATGTATGAATATTTTTTATGAATGCAGAAACACACACACTCATCTTAAAAACGAATTTGTGCAAAAACGGGAGAGCAAGCGAGCGAGCGAGCGAACAAAAGATACTTAATGGTATTAAAGAATAAGCAACTTTATGTAAACGGAATGTTGAGGAAATGTATGTGAAAAAACTTCATTAACACTTAATGTCAATTCTTGCAACATGTTTTCACAAAATTTATTTGCAATATTAATTTTTAAAGTTGTGGCTAACTGCGTTCTGCATATGCATTTGAGTGTGCGCGCTCGTGTGTTTGTGCATCTGTGCATGTGTGTGTGCGTGTGTGTGAAGAGGCATTTAACTGCACTGAAAAGCTCACACAAGCCAAACGTCGTGAATGGCTAAAAGTAAAATTAACCAACTGAATAACTCTGACTGACAAAGTCTCTTATAGTCAAATAAAAATTTTAACATCGGAGAAATATATTAGTACATGTGTGTGTGTGTGTATGCAGGTATGTACATTAATAAGAACATCATTATCGCGGAATAATAACAACAACAATATCGGCCAGAGTGGTCAATATATTTACAACTACAATAACATTCATTTTTATTTTACACATTTTTTTTTTTTTTTTACAAAATAACATGGAAATGCAAATATTATAATTGTGAACAAAATAAAAAAAAAAAACGAAGAGAACAACAAACGGCACAACATAAAAATTGTAATGCAGCTCTTGTTTCACGTTTGTCTCTCCTTTTATTAGCAACAACATTAGGAAATGGAAATTAAAACAAAGCAACCTCAATGTGAACAACTTACACAAAATGTTCCAAGAAATCATAAAAATATTTTACACTTTATATGTTTGTATGTATGAGTGTACATACATACATACATATGTACGTATGTATGTATGTATGCGTGTATTTGAATTTATCGTGTTTGACAGTTTTGTAACGATCGTTGTTGTTGGTGTTGCCTCTGACAACATTATCTTTTTTAATCATATAATGCCTACATACATACATACATACATACATACATATCTGTTCGTTTGCCAAGAGCTGATTTTGATTGTTAATGTCCCACATGAAATGGGATCGTTGGGAAACGGGTAGCGCTGACAAAAATCCGTCCTATAAAAAACATATTCGTTGTTAAGATCAGCTCGCTGGATTGCTTGTGCACACCATGCATACACATGGATGGGCTTCAACAAGTGCTTCATATGCATACGGATGTTTATGTCTTGTCTGTCTATAAATGACGTTTTTGCAATATCAATAAAGTAAAGTTACTGCACACAAACACAAACGTTGCTGCTGCACACGTCATCTTAGACCAGTGGCATTTGACATTATAAAGGTTGCTTTTTAAGCCCAAAATAACGCAAAACATTTAATTTTATTCAGAAACGTTTTTTTAAACGAAAGACCAATACATACATATGTACGTACAAATAATTTCTAGCACAAGATCACTGCTCTTAGCGAAGGGACCTCTGGAGGTCTCTGACCGCAGTCACTAACACTAACAATGCCCCAGTTTAGACGTTCGTCCACTTCTTCGTTTAAAGCTTCGATATTCTCTTCACAAGGCCCATTCCCTTGACTTCTTCGCGAGAGAGAATGCGGTATGCTGATCATAAATGCCATTAATTGAGCTTAGAGAGAGAGAGAGAGAGAGAGAGAGGAAGAGCGTGTGCTCCCTCTCTTCCTCTCTCAAGACTTTGCCGATCTAGCTGGGCAGAACTATATATTTTTTTTTTAAATTTTTTCAATTAAATATTTGAGAGAACATTCCACCGAATAGACATACATATGTACATAAGCAGTTTGCCTCACTTGGTAACTGTAGCGACACCTACATGTAACGGTAGTTTAAGACTAACCTCGAGTTCGCGTACATCCATATATACCACATGTACATAAGGAAGGATTAAGAATTTACTCATTTTTAAGAGCATATAGCTAACAAAAGTTAGTGCCATGTTTTCATTTTTAAAGCTTTATTTATCGCAAGTACTCTCTACGTTTATGCAAAAGAAATATCTACAGACTATAAGCTTTTGAAGTGTCTTCTTTAATTTAATTACCCACAGTTGTCTGCTAATATTTGCTAATCTTAAAAATATACGGTGAGCCACTAAGTTTTTGTACATACGCATATGGCTGCGAACACCACAAAACTTAATGCCTTAAGCGTTTTATTACATTTCGGAAAAGTATATCAGTAGATATTCATGAAATGAATATTATGGGAAACTAAGGAAGTAAGAAGTTGAATGAAATAGAAAAATTATACATTGACCACTGAAATTTCATTTCGCAGCCATAAACTGTTTGATATTTTATTTTTAGTTTTTGATGATTTTTTTCTCTTACTAATTCCCTTAAGAATGATTCCTTTTTAATATCATTATTTTGATTTAGTATGGAGCGCTGGCAAGGCCAGCTGCTTATGAAAGCTGCACATTAGTCAAACTATGCTCTGGGCAAAAATTCAAATATGTTTCTAGCTTAACTACTTGTACGAACATTCATTTTTTGTTTTGTTGCAAAGTTCTATCAGACTTAGGAAAGCGCCCATTACATGCCTTTTGCAAAATAAAATAAATATGATTAACAAAATTATGGGACCTCACAAATTTCCACAAATGATCTAAAAATATTGGAAAATACATTGAAAAACGAAAAAGAAAACAGGAGAATAATTCAAACGTACTGGCAACGTCCTCCTTTTTTGAAGTGGGTTAAAGAGGCAGGAATAAAAGAACGCCATAAATAAATGTTCTTTGCATACATAGTATGTATGTATGTATGTATGTATATCTCTGCCACTTGCATCAAAAATAAACATAATATACATATGTATGTATGTATGTATGTATGTATGTATGTATGTACATGTCAAACTGATTTTGAAAATTCAAAATGGAAACAGTTCGTCATGTTTTGTTCAGAACAAGTAATTTCCGAGTTCTAAAACTCGATTTCAAAAAGCAGATCTACAATCGTGGTTCTGCATATGACTACGAATTGATGTTATTAGCTTTTTGTTTATAAAGTCGAAAAATAAATAAATATGTACTTATGTATGTTATAAGCAGGGCAAGTCCTGGACAGGCGCAGCGTTCACTTTTCACACAAGAGCACTTCCGCAAGAGTCAATGAATTTTACTGTGTCGAATGATGTACAGAATTGTTACATCTACTTTTATTGCACGTAATTCTTTTCATGCAGATTTCAATGATAAATATTCTAAACGTTTCTGTTTACAGAGGACAAAAAGCGTAATTTTTGAAAAACTTTTATACAAATTTTAAAACGCTTGCCAAATTTCAAATATGAACTTATTTATTTGGTTTAAGAGCCAATTGAAATATTGCAAATGAAGGTTGCAAAGGAAAGTAAGAGTTGCAAAAACGAAAAGAAATGTTTGCTGTGTTAAAGGTTTGTTTGAACATTTCTGATTCTCATTTTGTTCATGGGAATTATGGAATAAGTAGTTAAGTTTCAAACAAACTTTTAAGAATTTTCCAAGTCTACTGATGAGTTGATTAGCACCAACGAAATGTCGTCGGCATATAGACAGCTGAAAAAGACAGCAACTATTTTTTAAAAAGGTTAATTTTTGGGCCTAAATTAACACGTTTATCAAATAACCAAAATTCTTCACATCAAATTTTCCACTGAACATATGATGGCTGCGGTGGTCACCAGAACTGTCATAATAATAATTCATTCTTGCTGCAGCGGATACAGAACTGAAACGTGAATATCTCAAAATTTATCGTTGCGGAGTGCAGCTCCCGTTTTAGATTTCTTAACAAAATATAAAATGTTTGCAAAAAAAAAAAAAAAAAAAAAAAAACAGTGACATTTACGAAATTTTTCTTGGATGCAAAATTGGCATGTTCTGGCAAGGCTGACTGATAATGCCTTTTTAATAAAATATTTAAGGGAATGGCAAATGCCCTAAAAAACTTGCCCCGGTTATGATGGCTGAATTTGGCGCGTTTTCTTATTCTATTACTTTTTACTTTGGTTATTATTAATTTCGTCCAAGTAAATGTTTATGCAGCAGAAAGAAGAATTGGTTACCATAAATATGTATGTATGTATATTATGGATTAGTGGTTGACTTCTCATAATACATACATATGTATGTAGGTATGTATGTATAAGACATGAAATAAACATTAAATTCTTTTAATATAAACTATAAACAAAATGTTGTTGTTCATCTGCTACATCGAGTTCTTGTTATTTAAAACGGGTTCTGGCTGCTGTTGTTGTTGCTGTTTTTGTTGTTGTATTGGCGGCATAAGTTGTGTGTTATTCAAATGCACAACTGCTGTATAAAAATTAATGTCAACTTAAGATTATTTATAATTTTTATGATATTGACCAAAAACAAAAGATTTTAACTAGTTTGGTATGCCAGAGTTTATTCAAACAAAAGAATGAAAATAAAAGAAAATAACCAACCAGCCAACTTATAATAAATAAATATGTATACAATTTTTATATAGTCAATCTGCGGCGAGTCGACAACATTTGTGAATATGCACGTATGTACATGTATACATATGTACATATGTATGTTTGAAATCCAGTAGTAAAACTATTTTACATTGTATGTATCCGTGTTGCCGATTGTAGTACAACTGCGGGAGTGCGTCTTGTACGCGTATGTATCCCCCCCGCCACCATTCACAATACATACCTATGTATGTTGGCAATAAAGCAGAAGCGACGGCAGCATAACGGTGCGATATTGCTTTCCTTGTGTTAAGGGTACGTGTAGCACGTACATACATACATACTTATGTATGTATTCATGTTAATTCATAATTTTGCAATTCTCAGCCAGAAAAGTTCAAACTATAATTGTGTTTATTTCTTACTTTGTCAAATGTCAACCAAATTTGACGTTTTATTTACTTAATTTTATAGGCAAGAAGTTTTACGGAGAAAAGACTTCTATAACTATTTATGAATATCCGGGAGACGTTAGTGAAAGTTCCGAGTCCCTGAAAAAAACAAGTACATATAGGATCTTTTAAATTATTAAAATGCTTAATTGATGTGTTTTGTATTAAATTCAAAAAATCATTGATTCGATAGCGTCTTGAAGTATTTCAATTGAAGTATTAACAATATTTTTCGACGGGGTTTTTTTTCCAATGAAAACAATTAAAAAATTAAAGCCAATAAATTTGTAACTAAACCAAAGGAAAAATCAATCATATTAATTGACAATTAATTTTTTTTTCTCTTTTTTTTTGTCTCTTTGTGAACTTTGCGACCAGCTTTTGTTAATAGAAATGAAATTTCCTAAGAAATATCTGAGTCAGGTCGAGAAAATATTGGGCACGGACGTAGTGATAAATTGTCAGCATTAATTAACTCCCCATGCTGGTTCCATAAACGCCTATTTTATCAATCCATTCCTGAAACGCTGATTTCGAAATGCTATAGACAATGCAAGGGTAATTCAAAATAGTCAAAATCAAAGCAGACAAATTCGCTACAGAAAGAATTTGCTAAACATGACTCATTGTTGGCAAACGTCATGCAAATCAGTGATTTAGAAATTTCCCAGCAAATGAAAAGGTCCAGAGATTCGCAAATATCAACCGCATAATTTGCATTATTGCTTCACCCAAAAACGTTTGATTTTTATTTGCTAACTTATAAAATATTCTGCGGCCCCAGCGACTGTCAAACTAATTCCTATGTGACCTTTTTCTTCAGTAGTAATTTTTGCATTAGATACATACGTTTAATTTATGTATGTTAATGTTGTAATTGGTATTGACTACACAAGACAGAGGAAACCATCAAGAACCCTTAGATAAAGGACAACGAGCTGTTTCGAAGCCGCCGCCACGCTTCTTGTCAGCACCCACTCTTTACCTTAGAGGCTCGTGTGTTAACTATATTAAGAGTCGCTGGGCACGCAGAATACTTGTAAGCTAAGAAATAAAATCAATAACTTAAAAATATATGTATGCAGTGAGTTGGAAAGCAACTACACAGTATGCACATATGTATTTATTTTTGTGGTGAGAAGCTTTCAACTAATAAATACGCAATGAGAAAGAAGTAAGTACATATATAAAATAAAATGAAAATAAAAATTTACACAGAAAATATACAACAACTTAGGTGGCTGAGTGTTGATTCAGAAGCATGCCGCGGCAGCTTCGAAACAGCTAGCTGTCCCCTAGCCAAGGGTCTTTGATATTTTCAATATCTTATTTAAGAATTCTCTATCTTATCTTAGAATGAACTTGGGCCCGACTAACGTATTACAGAAATGGCTGTAGAAGAAAAAAGTTTAAACAATAAAGAAATTAATTACAAAAAAAGTGTCTGCGTAATTTCCTCTCTCTTTCTTTCACTTTTTAATTTTGTAATTTTGAGGCAGTGGTGTTTAGTTCAAAGTCTTAACCGGCAACACTGATGCGTATTAAGATACATTTATACATATATCTACATGCAAACTAATGGACAAACATGTGAATGTTTTATTTTCGATTTATACATACATATACATACATACATACATACATACATACATACATATTTTGTATGGTCGAGTTTTATTTGAAAGATTTCGTTTTATTGTTTATTGGTAATAGACTGGTTTGAAGGCGCCCGTACACAAATTTTAGTAGCATAAATCAGAATAAAACAAATAAAGAAATCTTTCTATCTCTGCCCGTTCACCAGCGTCATATGTGTATGTATGTATGTATGCATGCTTTTTCCACATAAGGTAGAAGTTTCAGTAGATACATGTGCACATATGTACATATGTAACTATTTAGTAGAAGTTACTCACGCAACTAAACTTGTATTTTCTTTTTCGAACAAAAATACTGAGTACCTACACAACATTCACATTTTACGGACTACCAGGGCGCTTAAGCGGTGGCAGACTTTCAATAAACATAATAAAAGAAAACGTTTACGATTTGTCATCCAATTTTATGGTGTTTTAAGTCTATGCGTCATTTTGATATTTACTATCCGAGTATAAATAAAATCCGCATGTCTCTGTATGACACAACATTTTCAAATTATGAATTTTAGGAAATATTTCACGAAAATAGAGTACTGCCTGCATTTATAAGATTGAGGTGACGCTCACTTTAACATTTTAAAGTGCCCTTCAGGGCACTTTTTATTTTTGCCCATCTGTCCGGCTGGATACCCCCGGTAATTATGAAACATCACGAAATCGCTAAACAATGTGATTCTGGCAGCAACCAACTCATGCTTCTTCCACCAGATGGGGCGCACAGAGTGCATGCCCCAGTTTAAATTACTTGAGAGTTTCCAATAACGGTTACTTGGATATTTTATGGGGGATGGTCGGCCTGTTGCCTGCAGTTCACTTCGTGTTACAGAGAAATACTTACATATGTATTTGAAATTATAATTTTAGGATTTTATTTTCTATTTTATGGGTACTTCGATTTTAATCTTTGTGGGAAAATATTTAAAACAACTGCTAACTCAAATGTAAAACAGACTAAAAAAAAAAATAAAATAAAAATAACACATGTCACACAACAACAATGCGCAACATCCAAAAGAAAAATGTAAATTTTGTTCTCCTAAATTGAATTCGTAGAGACGCATGTGTTTTGGTTTTAGTGGTCGAGTGGAAAAAGAAATAAAAAACAAACAGAATTTTAACGAAACCGTCGCTTATCTTCTTTAACTGTACAATTTTACCTTTTCAAAATCAAACAGAAAAGAAGCTATAACATTTTTACTGACTTCAGCTTCCCAAAGTTACCTGTTGTAATCTGGCTCGACTACAAAAGTAACAAATAATTAAGTATCATCGGTTGAATGGGAGGAAGACACAGCCAACCCATCATTCCCCATAGATACAATACTAAGTGTTGTCAACACGAGCGGATTATGTGGTCAATAAAATTTGAAATCTTACCTTCTGTTTATATTTTATATCAAAAGCAATAAAACGAGAACTGAAATAAAAACTCAACCAAAGAATGTTTACTCATTTAGCGGACACACAATCATACAATACATACCCACATACTCACATGCACACTGAAACATCTGATAGATGACAGTTGAGAAAAGTTACAACCTCTGTATAATAAAATAAAAAATTTACTATTTTGAAAAAAAAAAAACAAAAAAAAGTTGTGTAGAATGGACAAGAACATGGAGACATTTAAACAATTTAAAAATGCGTTTAAATTGAGAAGAGAGAAGAAAATCGCAGCCTGCAGAAGACAAAGTATAAATGTGTAATTGTCCATGATGAGCAGGTATCATCGGTTCCCCCGGTGTTCATGGCTTGTCATAATTACCGTTAAAATAAAATAAGGAACAACAAAATATTAAGTATTTCAGTTACAGTGTCCTCGACGCCAACACCCTCCCCGTCCATTGCATGTACTTTTTTTCTTCATCTTTGCAAGCCTTTCATCCGTTTATGTAATTTGTTTAACAACAGTTTCATCAAAAGAGCTGCATTGCTCAATAATAGCTCTTTAACTGGCGCTTGCGGGAATCTTTTTTTTTTTTTTTTTTTTTTTTGTAGTTTTCTATAGTACCTTTATTAACTTGGAAATCAGAAATTTTAAGAAACTCTATTTTTTCTACGTTACTCATTTCGTTGCAAACTTCCATATTCTTAAATTTTTATACTAAAAATAGTGAAATGGCGAAATGTATTTAGTAGAAGCAATGAGCCAGTAAAGTAAATGATACATTTTATAAACACTTTTGTATTCTAAAAAAGTTGCGACATGCACTTTATGTTAAAAAAAATAGCTGGATAAAATAAGTTTCCGAAGGTATATACAGTGGACAGTAGACAGACAAATTAGCAACAGTTAATCCTGACTTACTCAGCTTTCCGAAGATATATGTTCTGTTTTTATTACTTTAGGTCTAAAAATATACCTTAATGCTTTCTGTTTTTTTTTCAGCCGTCTATATGCCGCCGACATTTCGTTGTTGCTAAACAACTCATCAGTAGACTCGAAAAATCTGAAAATAATGTTTGAAGCCCAACTACTTATTCCAAAATTCTCATGAACAACATGAGAATCAGAATGCTCAAACTAACTTTTTATACAGAAAGCATTTTTCGTCTTGCGACACCTTTACTTTTCTTAGCACTTCTTAGAACGGGTGACCCTTGGCTACCAACGACTTGTATTCATGAAAGTATCAAAAAGTAAAAATTTTTTGAATATTCAAAAATTAACTTAATAGATAATTTATTCGCTATAAGAGCCAATTGAAATTTATTACTTTAGGTCCAAAGTTCCGTTTTTATGTTATAATTTTTTTTTCTTCATCAAACGTCCACAAAAACACTCCCCTCTTTCCTATTTTCCTAGCTCCAGTACAATGCAATGCATACATAGGGCTCATCCCCTAAGTACTGCAGCCTTATGCAATTTTACACTAAAACTTTTGCAGAGTTTCCTAAAATTTATCCTGTACAGCACGTTAATGTTAATGATTCTGAAGGAATTTCGTTTAGAACATTATCAGCTAAAATATACTCTATATATGAACTTTGCTTCGAAGTTAAATAACAAAAAACAACGGAGTATTAACTGGCTCGTCGGCAAAATTGGTTGATTCATAAAGTCCACCTTGTATTGGCAGACCATGAGCCCATGTCTTGGAAAACAAAGGCAAATTAATTTTATGGTTGTAGTCACGATCTTTTACCTTCTACAGGAATCACACTTGCAATGAATCTGTTATGCTTCATTTGGCTCGTTACCTTATTTTATTACGCCTTCTACGAATAAAAATCACTGAAAACAAGTACATGTACGACTGTATATTGTACACATTTCATCTCCCTGTCTCTTACAGTTTGGGAGTTACGGCTAATTTTTACTTTACGTTGCATAGGGACACCTGCTAGTTTTAGCATTTGCTGTTGTAGGGCATATGTAAATACATACATTGTGCGAATTTCAGCTCTCTGTCTATTACGGTTCGGGAGTTATAGCTAATTGTTACTTTTCGTTGTATGGGGACACCTAGTAGTTTTCGATTTGTTGTTGCTTTTAGTATTTGTTGTTGTAGCGGCAAGGTACAACAACATCCTGTGAAAATTTCAGCTCTTACCGTTTCGGAGAATGGGCGCTGTGACGGACGGACGGATGGACGGACGGACGTAGTAGTCTCGGTAATAGGGTTCGGTTTCACTCTGATGAGTACGGAACCCTAAAAACGACTTCTGGTGACGCTTTTTGAAAATTCTGAGCGGTAACGCTGATTGCAAGGCTTCTGTCGTGGTACCGCGTTGAGACAGCTTGTATAGCAAAACTAAAATAACGAAATTTGGTAAATTAAAATAAATTTACATGTTATGCAAGAAATGTACATATATAAACAAAGCCAGGAGCCAAAAGCCCAACAGAATTCAAATGCAGACAAAATCAATCTGTGCAAACGGATTCGTAAACTGTATATTTATCTTAAAAACAGCATTATTAATTTGCTTGGAATAAAAATATATAAGACCTATAAGATCATCCAGACTCAAGAACTTCTTTAAATAGGCCAATCTGTGTGTATGTGTATATAAGCTACTTGTGCTCGTACATACATACATATGTATATGCCTGAAAAGGCACACATAATTACGCAATCACACACAGATAGTGCGTACATAAATTATATTTAGTTACTTTGTTGAACTATAGGTACGAATCATTCGAAGCATTCAAATGGCCGGGGTTTTTTTTATAGCAATATAATCCGATCTATTTGGCATTCGAAGAATCAACATATAATAGAAACTGCCAGCCACGAAACAGAAAAACCCTGGCTGGCTGAGGACATTTAAAAAAATATTCATTTATGTGCGGAAAACGCTTCACGCGTGTTACAACTTTGTGATATTAGTGAGGCCTCAATGTTGGACCGTTCCGCTTTCTAGATTAGTCTATCTATCTAGTAGCTTCAATATGTGAGTCAATATTTGTGGTATATATGTATGTAGATACTTATAGATATATAAATATCGGTATGTACATGTATATGTATGCACTCAAATTGTGGAATATTTTTATTTAAACAGTTGTCATTTGCGTTTTATTCGAGAGTGTGTGTGTATGTATGTAAATAATTTGCATGTTGCTTGTGAAGTTATTTAAATTATTTTGTTGTTTGCCGCGCCACTTGAAATTACGTTTTTTGCTCCTTAATTTTATAAATAATATATAATTTTGAAAATGACAAAACAAAAGTTTGTTTTTTGTTGCAATAACATTTTTTTTTTTCATCTTTCGCCGCTTCTATTTGCGTATTGGTTGTCTTTTGTTTTTCAGTATTTATTTAGTTGGTTTTGCCATTTTGGAGTTCATAATTTTGAAACCTACGGCAATACATACATATGTATGTATGTACCTCAATATGTACTATGTACTTCGAAGCCTCTTAGACGGTTGGGTTACTGAAAATATATGTACATACATATGCATGTACATACATATGTACATATGTATGTATGTATGTATGTAAAACGACAGGTAACAGATAAAAACTGCAGCCAAGACGAATATTTAAAAGCGTTTTTCTCAACCAATTGACACAATAACTGTTTTGTGCTCGTATACATTTTTCAAACATTGTGAAAGGTGTTTTGTTTTAAAAATGAAATTTTCATTAGATATGAAGGAAAGACGCAGGGAGGCGGTAGAATGTAATAAATCCAATTTTGCACCTTGCGGAACACTTGTTGTTTTTGGGGGTTTCTCTGTTTTATTGAAAATGATACAACTATAAATTTTATTGATGGCTTTGAGTAACTTGAGCAATTAAAAGGTTTTTATGTACATATGCACATATCTATAGATACGTTTTCACTGTTACACGTGGGCACAATAAAAACACGAAACGCAATGTTGCTACAATTCTAATTGTTTTGGGACACGTTTTGAAAGCAAAAAGTACGATGGTGGCTCATTTGGTAGTAAGTATTTTTCAATTTTCCAATATTATTGTTATTAATTGCAAAGGGTAGCCAGCACCAGCGGATATGTTTTACAAACATACGGGAAAACTTTTAGTGTTTTCCAACATACACTCGTTGATGTGTGGCTCTTTATGTGTGTTATTCGGACGGGAAGATCTGTATGGACAAAAAAAAAAAAAAACACAGCATAAAACAAATAATGAATTTTCGAGGCGTCTGGCTTTAATTTTTTTTTTTTGTATTTTCGTATAGGAGCCGCCCTAAGGAGGTATGGTGTCGTTGTGTTCGAAAAGAGATAAAATTATTGGGGGTTGGTCTCCTTCTCATTGGTCTCATTTTCGCCTCGAAAATTATTATTTTTTGATATGTCGTAGTGAAGCCCCATGCCAAAGGCTTTCGAAAAATCAATGTCACAATATTCACGATTCTAAATCGCCCGCCCTAGTGTTTATATGTACATACATGTATACATTTGCATGAAGTTTAAAATGTTTGTGAAGAATGTGATGAAGGAATCACGAAAAATGACTGCTGGCTTGAGAGTGTAGTGGAAATCATAGGCCGCATTTCAGAGTTTGCCCAATTTTATGTTTGTACAGCTTTACGGTCTCCACCATCGATGGAAAGAAACCCTTTGTCTGATGTGAATTTTAATTGGTTGAAAGCAAGTTTTTTTTTATTTTTGCATCTAATTTTTTGAAACAACTGTTCGTGCAAGAGGTATGTTGGTCTATCGAAATCCCTCTCACTTATTCAACTGGAAACAGCTTCTGTAAAATTGAGAACTCCTAAGACTGCATTGTTGTGAATAAGGACTTGCATTACTTTGTTGCGAACTTCGCGTTTGGAGACTTAAATACGAACATATGCCCAATTCACAATTCACAAGCCCACCTTATATTGTATGTGACTGATTTGCTTCCGCGGCAGTATACTCCTACAATGAACTTAATATTGGTTTCCTTAGAACAGCGAATTGTGAGAAAGCTGGTCAAAAGCGAAAAAGTTCCAGTATGCAAAAATATACATAGACTAATTTTTAAAAACCAATCTGAACTCAAAAATATCTACGAACTCAATTTGATAGCTAGTTTTACGATACCGTTTGCCAACCTTGCGAAAATTAATACCAATATGAAATTCACTTCAATTCAAATAAATTATATTTTGAAAAAAAAAAAAAAAAAGCCGCAACGATGTCACTAAAGGACCAGTTCAAGGGTTGCTAAAGTTAGAAATTTAAACGTAAACCACTAGCATTACTACATACATACATATATGTAAGTGTAAGTGTAAGTAACCAGATGCCGACTTTTGTGAACTCTTTACGTTGCATTGTTTCAAAATCTTTGAGTTATACAAGTCTGAAGAATCGATTCGTATTCGTGCTTAAACTCGTCAGTATTAGAAACTGACATTCGTAGCATCACTAGTGGCCATACACATACGGAAGCTCTGAATACATGTATATTATTTATTTACATATACACATACTTTATAGCTACGATTCCCATTGAACAACTAAAGATACCTAAATGTACACTATTTTTGCCTTTAATCTGAAAATAACATACGAAGATGCCAGTTGTTTCTTTATTTGCTACTGTATTGTGGTGGTGAGCGTACAGACTTGGGCCAAACACTTAAAAAATCCGAAAAATGTTCATACTCAACGTAAAAGTTCTTATTGAAAAATCACATCATATTTTATCATTCATGGATGGTGTCTGACTGTCATTTTCGGTTACACACCAGATCAATTGATCGTTGAATCGTTATTTTTGTTTTTACCCAGACTACAGGTTGAGGCAGTGTTTTGTTTATAAACTGTGACTGTTTGAGCAAATTGAGAAATCCCATCAATAATGACTGGACTTCATCTTTTAAATGAGAAAAGATCTTCTAAATAAATGAAAACATCTCGAAAAAAAATAATAATAAACATTCACTGAGGCGACAACTGTCAGACAATTGCTAATAAAAATGATTATAAAACGAAAGACGTAAAAAAGGAACTGAATTGATTTGTAAATGTTGAAATTTTTGTGATCTGTCATGAAGTGACACAAAAATAATTCTATCGAAGTATAAAATCGTTAAAACTAATAATGATGTTCGTTCAAAACGTACATAAATATACATATATGTATGTGTGTATGTATGTATGTACGTTGATGTATAGGAACATTACACAAACGCACTTATTTGTATATTAAAATACATAAACGTACATATGTACGAGCCTGTATGTGCTGAAAAGAAGGCATGTATGTATGTATGTGTATTAGTGTCAATTTTTGTTTGAATGACGTTTAGGAAATTGCAAATAAAGTTTAATACAGTTGCAACCACAGAAGCCTGTGCCAACTTTTATCGCAAATAGTCAGTATTTGTACACTGTGACGGGCGTGAGTCATTAAACAAGTTTACACAGAGGGCGCGAAAAAGCTTGTGCAACCGACAAAAATCGAAATACACAGAAACACTTTTTCTTGGAATCAGAATTCTTCTTGAAAATGTACGTCCATAATCCGAAAAGTGAGTTGCTTGCCAATATACATATGTGTGTAGTTAAAGGGTGCCAAAGCAAGCCGGTGCGTGCTTTGCACCCTGACAATTTTCTCCAGCGTTTACTCCGGCAAGACCAGTGCGATGAGGACAAAGTAGTCTATAAGCCAGGTACGGCCACTAAACACCACAGCCCGCTGTCATGTAACAATTTTTACGTTGATGAGCTGATTGTCAATGGAAGCTCTGCTAAGAGGTTACTGAAGTTATACAGATAAGTTTTTGAAAAGCAATTTTACATAAAAGCGGAGCTGGACTTCGACGCACCGAAGAGCAAAAACTCTCCGGCTCGACGAAAGCCAACCTGTAGAAACGATTTCTTGTTGACGGCAATTCTTGAGGCAGTTTTTGGAATAACCGGACTTCAGAAGGGCCTAAGGATATTTTTATGGTACGTCAAACTCTTGTTTCGCTTACGAAGTGTTCCGAATAATCGGCTGGTCGAAAGGATTTTCTAGACCCCTCTTTCTCGAATTCTAACTTCACTTACGACACACCAAAGGTAATAATGTTTAAAAGTTTTTATGAAAAGGATTTGTTTTAAAGACTTGCATTCTTAAAAAAATCTATGTTGAAATGAAGGGTAATTTTTGAGAAGCTAATCAAATTAAAATATGTTTATGATATGTTTTTGGAAATGTATCCCATAGCTATAATTCGCAGAAGGAAAATAGGTGGACTCGAGCCTGATATTTATTTCAAAGGATCGGCGGCGAATCTCAGTCGGCTGCCAGCCATGTAAATTGTGTCTAGTTTTTGTTCACACAAATACACGAACATATCTTTGTGTACTTATGTGCATCCATGCGTGCGATGGAAGTCACATAATTAACACATTTGCTAACCCTTTTACTTTTTTATATTTTGCACTTTGCGTCGCTTCTTCCTCTATCATTTGTTAATGTTTCTTATATTGTGTAATGAAAACACAAGTTAGGCAGAAAATATCGTTATACATCAAATGATCGACTTTTTTTAAAAAAAACTGAGAGTAATTAGGGGAATATGTGCTTATGTTTACAATGCATCGTTTTCAATTTACTTTAAGAGACAAACTTTTCGAAAATAACGACATATAAAATAATTATAAATTAATATTGTAAATAAAGCAATAATATTGTAAATAGGAAAATAATGAATTCCCAGTTTAATTACTCTTAAAATTAATGTACAGGCATGCGTATGTGTAATGTATACAGGTTTTGCTCACTTTTCAGGGATGGGTGAAACTTACTGATTCATCAAAATGTCACTATTTAGCATAAATAATTGATACGTGTACATCTATCGCGGAAATTTATTAGCAAATTGTTATTAGGCGACAAACCATAAAATCGCCTAATGAAATTGTCGAGAATGAGTAGTCGGCGGCGACACCAGCCTGGACAATTGGGTATATTATATATGTACATATGTAAATGCATACATACTTGTGTTTATGTAAATGTTTCTTAATGGCCCAGCAGCCACAAACATGCGCTTCTCGAATTTATGCCTATTGATATAAAAGCCATTTGTTTCTGTTCGATTATTAATCGTACTAATTTATGTAGATAAATTCATTTTATTTTTGAAGCTGTCTTAATTTAAATTTGAAAATAAAATAAAAATCTGTGTCAAATTTTTTTTTTTATACTTTCAGACTGAGCTGCGTTCCTGCGCAGCATGTGGGGAGCCAATCTCGGATAGATTCTATCTAGAGGTTGGCGGCTGTTCGTGGCATGCCAACTGTCTGCGATGTTGCATGTGTGTGTGTCCTTTAGATCGTCAGCAGTCATGTTTTATACGAGAAAGACAGGTTTACTGTAAGGCGGATTACAGCAAGTGAGTAGTATTTGTAATTTCTTTAATATAAAAACTAAGCAACAGGATCAAATTTGTGTTACACAAATTTAGGTTCGATACACACATGCACGTATTGTGCGTGTGTGTGTGCGTGTGTACATTTTTCCACAAAGTTTTGATTACGATTACTAATCAAGTATATTCGCTTTTAAGAAAAGAATCCTAATGATTACTTTATCCTGTTTTACGAAATTTCTAAAAACACTCGGGACTACCTTTGATGATTGGAAAATGAAAGTAATTAAAAGCCAATGCAACTACTTTCACAAATTATTTTCAATTCTTTCTGATTCTTTCACATACGTATGTACATAGACACATGTATACTACAACGTTTCGAAACAATCTAAAGCAGTCCCGGCAATGAATTTCTTTGCCCTCAAGACAAAAAGAGTCAAATCGATAATGATTATGATCAAAAATCATTAGTCAACAGCTATAGTGTATACATATATTAAGGGGGAAGCGGAGCAAAATATATTTATTTTTAAATATGTGTATTGATCGCTCTTTACATACAATTTTTGCGGCATTGTTGATCAGAAAAATCACCTTAGAAATTTCATTTTCAATTATTCGTGGGCCTCCTGGAAAACGAATACATGCCCGGTTTGAGAACCGTTGCTTTAGGATAATCTGAATTGCAAAATAAATAACGACAGACTCCGTTTTGTTTTATTCGCATGTAAAATTTTATATTATTTGTTTACATCACGCAGTTCAAATTACCAAGACCGCTAGACCCTAACAAACTCGCCAATTTGCTTTATAATCGGAACTACTCTTTGAAAGTTGCTCAGGTAACTCAACATTACACACACACACACACACACACACACACACTGTATAGACGTGTCAGGTCGGGCAAAATTATTTGGAATTAAATAAAATGGTCTGTAATTGATCGTTTAACAGTTTTATTATCGGCTGATTGATTTCCTTCAATCACCTTTTACTTTTGAGATATTGGGGATCTATTCAAAGAAGTTCTTTAAATGTTGCTGTTTTAACTTCGTCCGAAATAATTTAGTTTTTATGTCAAATTTATCAAAAGATGTAAAAAAAAAATCTAAACAGATATACTGCATACACCAAAACTAAACTTATTCAAATTAGCTTTGTTAAATAAATTATCTGGAAATATTGAAAATATTTTATTTTTATGCAAATAGAAACATTTGTTTGCCATTTAAAATATGCAGAAGCTGGTACAAATGCTAAGATGTCTTCTGAATATTCAGGAGCCCTTTTAATATACTTAAGCTTTTCGCTTCTACCAAAGTTAGTTTGTTAGACTGTGTAGCTTACGTGCGAGCTGCAAATGCAAAAATGGCCACTGAATCAAAGCTGGATAGCGGTTTTCAGGGCCAAACTGCAAAATCACCCTTTTGAAGAATTCCGTAAAGCCCGAAAGATATATCCTGGTGCACTTCCCGCATGAAAAACGTTCCAATTGAAAGAGATTTTTGTGAACACGACGATATTTAATGTCGCAATGTCAACGAAATAAGAGCAGCTGAAATGCCAATCACACAAAACCGTAACCTTCTGGTGTATTTTAGCTAAAAACACTGATCAGAAATATGGAACTTTTACAAGTGTTGCCTTTTCGTGTTATCCACCTAAATCAGTTTGCAACTCCAATTTAAAGTAACAATTTTGATAAACGTGAAGTGTCGGAAAAAAATGTTAAAGTAAAAAATATGTGTATGTGCATTGTACATTGTACATAACATAATTTTAAGAGAAATTCTACGTAATGTAATTATTTTATATATTTTTCGTGTGTTTGTTTAAGGTGAATTTAAAACTATGCAAAAATACAACTAATGACGTGGTAGACACATTATGTTTCCTTAATTACTTTCAAGTTTTTTTTTGTCCAACATAAAATCGATCACTTGATGTGTGATGATATTTTCTACGTAACTTTTATGTTTTAATTATGTTTCCCACTAAAATAGAGAAACATCAACAGACGATAGAAGTTGTGGTAACAACAAAATTAGTAGACTCTACAACGCCATACAAACATACTTACATATGTACATGCGTATCCATGTATGTATGTATGTATGTATGTATGTATGTGTATATGTGTACATACGGTGCACAAGTATTAAAATAAAGAACTAAAGAGGCCAGAGAATTGCGTTAATTATGTGACTACTATTGCATGGATCGATGCACATTAGGCGGGGTCGATTTGTCGATATGGTAATCGATTTTTCGATAGCTTTTGGCATGAGGAATAAAAGATCTACAACGTCATAGCGAAAACCCAATTCCAAGGCGTCGAATTAAACAGATTTTTTTTTGCATTTTTGTATGGGCGCGCCGTAAATTGGCGATGCTTGTAAGCGACTGCATTTCTACGCCCACCGTTCATGGTATCTAGTTTCCGCTTATACAAGCTGCTACCGTCGACTTGTAACCACCGACTTATTTATTTTTTGGCTGCGAATTATAATCTTGAGACACATTTTTAAAAGATTATCTTCTTATGGTCTCAAAATACACTGCTTGGTAAACGTGTCTCTAAAATGGATTCCCTACTGCTTACGGCCTTTAAATAGTGCTGCTGTTTCTACCACAATTGTACATATTTTCCATCCCTGGTGCTGCCAACAAAATAATAGTTTATTGTTAGAAACATTGAAGCTTGAAATTGGAGAAGTGACTTTATGTGAGGATCATAAAGAAGAGGATTTCCCATGATCTTGGAAAAAAATAGAGTCGCCAAAAAAATATGAAGCCAAGTTTTAAAATTTCTTTTTTTTCAATTTGGTCTACCTACACCCAGTCAAGTTAGGCTCATTTGGAGATAAATTTTGCCTCAGTTTCGGCTTTCGGGCACATGGCAGAGTAGTACAAATTCAAAATCTGAAAAATTTTACGCAAAGTTGCAACAGGCAAGAAATAAATAAATTGTTGCCGATTATGACGTTATGGCCAGTCAATGCACTCAAGTGACGTAAAGTAATGTTCTTCGACAATTAAAGTAAGAACTCGGTTTCGAATTCGAGTACCAATGTGAGTGAGCAGAAGAGAAGCCTTCTCGACAGCACTCTGAAAACAAATATAATAAATACCATCATTCACAATTCTATCTGAAAACACCTGGTTTCTTAATCCGTAAAGCAAACAAAATACACACGATTCAAAACTCGATCATTTGGTGCATTTGATATGTTACTTTGTGAGCTACGAACATTTTGAAATATTGATGAAATGAAATGAAAAGAAATTATTAAATAAAATAAACATTCTGACTTGCCAGAAACGAAGTTTGATAAAATCCAATGTTGGTCAAATATTGATCTGCTAGTTGCTGTTGTTGTCGTTTTGAAAGAACCATCAAGTCGGTTGTTTGTTGTCTTCAAAGATGACTTCTTTGTTTTCATTGTTTTTAAATTGAATCCAGGCATGACTTGTCAACATCGGATATAAGCATGCATCATGCTGTTCCCAATATGTTTACTTTATCAACCACTCAGCAGACGAATATACAAAAACGAGACTTAAATCATGCACACCGTTCGAACTAGCAGCGTATTCGAATACAATTCAAACGTGAAGAATGGCATCAAACCAGAAACAAACAATACACCAGCCAACTAAACTACTCTTTTCAGTTTAGCCCAGAGCTCACAGACTCGCAACCTAAGAAAAATTCAAGAGCCACCTCTCTGTTCTTTACACATATTTATGTTTATATCGAATAAATAAATTACAAAACACAAAACACAAAACACAAAAAAAAAAAAGAAAAAATACACTAACAAAAGATCGTAGGAGATGATGTGAAAATATTTACTTTTCATCTTAAGAATTTTAAGTTTAAATTAGTGAGTTCTCTTTGATATACATACATACATGTTGAAAACACCTTAAACTGCAACTCGTTTGAAAAACTTTGATATTTGTCACACGTATTTCAACACTTAAAAGCCGATAGAAGAGAAAAGCGGCTGCTGAAGAAGTTTATAAATTACACTTCCGGTGTTTGCCGAATGTCTGCATTAACGAACGTTATGGAAACCACAACCTCAATTGTATTGGAAAAAGAAGTACAACCACATTTGGTCTGCTACAGAAGCTGGTACAATCGCTGTTTTCTCAACCAAACGATAAGTTGTCATTTGGCATTTTTAACTTACCGGATAAAAATTTAAATTTAATCAACTAGTTCGATTAATTTCTAAAGCCGAATTGTTTTCGAATTTCGAACCATTTATAGGATAAAACGCGTATGGAAGTGGATTTAGAACAATATTTATCTAATATACAGGGACAAATAAGTGTAAAAATTCAGTGTGATCGCCTCAAGACGGTATTGTCTTTTATTTTTGTCAGACTAAATTTGAAGAACATCATTTGGCTTATTGTTGAAGCTAATGGGCAGAAAGTAGCATATAAAGCGTTTATACTTGACCCGAATCTAGTCCGTTCGCTGTTAGCAGCCGTGTTTTTGATTGTCAAATTGAACCATCTCGGCCGCATTAAGTTCTTCTGTTCTTATGTTTTTATTTTCCATTCATATATTTAATATTTACTAACAAAATGACATCATCCATTTTTTCTCCTTTTGGTGATAGATGGATAGTGCAACCAGATGAATTGATAACAAGTGCTTAGATGAAGATCCGCACCTGATTCTCTGACTATTTAAAAATTTACTTGCAATAGATAGAGGCAAAAATATTCTGCTCCCAATTTTCAAAAGTAGTTTACAAGGCTACCAGATACTTATTACTCAGTAAACGAACGGGACCTGTTAGTACCCTCGTTGGGGGAATTGGTCAAGTGAAAGGGGAGACAACAATCACCTTAGTACATAATCCGGCATTGAGCCAGATTATATTACATTACATACACACATTTTCTACGCCATTAATATCACATTAGGTTGGGATAATTTCACCTACATACATACATGTACTCTTTATTTACGGAATTTTTCGCGAGAAATGTGCAGCATTTGAAAAATTCTTAGAATCACAAAAAATATTATTGTTGATTTTCAGAAGCTTTGGTGCAAAATGTTCAAAATGCTGCCGTGGCATTTCAGCCTCTGACTGGGTGCGACGGGCACGTGATTTAGTATTTCATTTAGCCTGCTTTGCTTGTGATCAGTGTGGCCGACAATTATCGACAGGGGAGCAATTCGCTCTGATGGATGATAGAGTGCTGTGCAAAGCCCACTACTTGGAAACTGTAGAAGGTGGCACTACATCAAGTGATGGTAAGTAAAATGAAATATTTTAAGCTCGTTCTTGATAAGTTTTGTTTCTGTTGCGTTTGGTTTTTTCGTTCAATTTCGATTACGATCCGTCCGATTCGAAAACTGGTACTGAAAAATCTGAATCGAAGAAAGACCACAGAAGTTCTAGGTCAGTGGCTCTGCTGCGGATGGTGGCAATCAATAGAGAAAGAAGAAACTGAATAGTTTTTAGACCATATTATTTTCATAAGCCACCAAAAATTAAATATTGATAGAAATTTGAAAAAAATGAATTCAGATGTTTGATTTTTACGCCGGTGCTGGTCCTGATTTTTGAATTCTTTCCGTGGAGTCTCATTTTCTTCCTGAGTGAGAATTTTTAACAGATAATTGTGCTTAGTGGACTAATAACTTGGTTTTTTTACTCTCTACCTAGCCCTAGTCATTTCGCACTACATTTCACTCTCTATGCATTATTTTCTCATCTGTCTCAGTTTGCGTTTCTTTTTTGCTCACAGCCTCATCTCTGCTTTTTGTAAACACTCTCATCTCATTTCTATTTACTTTCCACGTCAACCACCTGACGGAAATTTTAGGGATTTAAAAAGATGAATTTCTTTCACAAGTTTTGATGACATTTCTTTTTTTATATACATACATACATATAATTGAGTTATTATTATTATTATTTAGAATTACGAGCCGAGTTGTATTTGAAGTGTTTCACTTAAGAAACCTAAATCGATTAGTTGTTTCACCATAAGATAATGAATTGTGAAATGAAAGTAGCCAAAGGTATTTAACCTCTTTGAGCACTGGGCCATAAATTTGAAAAGTATGTATGAGTGAATTCGTTCTAAAAATCTGTATGTCAAGTTTACATACATATATCGAAAATAAACATTAGTTTGGATGGGCGCATTGTATTGTGCATGTTCTTAGCATTTAATTATGTATATTTTACCCGCTGCACTAAAGTTAATAATTTTACTACTTAGTTTGCAATTTTTGTTCTCTCAACATTCAGATGGCTGTGATGGTGATGGTTATCATAAGAGTAAAACGAAAAGAGTTCGTACCACATTTACTGAGGAGCAGTTACAAGTCCTTCAGGCCAATTTCCAAATCGACAGCAACCCAGATGGTCAGGACTTAGAAAGGATCGCATCGGTAACGGGACTAAGTAAACGTGTGACGCAAGTTTGGTTTCAAAACTCAAGAGCACGCCAGAAAAAACATATACATGCTGGTAAGAATAAAAGTAAGTAGGGTTGTAGTAGTGTTAGTGGTAGCATAGAAACGCGAAATGAGCTTCATATAATTTTGCACTGTGTATTCCGTTTGTCAACAAATCAGGTGATTAGGTATTTATAAAAGTCGTCCCTGAAAGCTTAGTGCAATCCGAAATACTGCCATTTCTACAAAAATCCAATCTCCAGTAATACAGAGTCTGATTTCCAAAAACCTTTTGATGGAACTTTTCTGCAGTTTCCAGCATAAAATAACTGCCTCTTTTTGTATTCAATCTAATGACAAACTCTTTCGAAGGAAGACATTATTTTGAAAATCCCATCTGTCTCGTTGTTGGCTAAGCTGGTAGACTTTTCTACCAAGAGTACTGAGGTTGCAGGCTCATTTGCTACCTGAAGAGACCCTTCGGTCTGCCTAATATAGATAAGTAAATGTCTTTGCGGTTTTGTGTTTGGGCTTAGATAAAAACAAATACTGTACTTAAATTTTCAACGTTTATCGCCAACTTTTTACTTGTTATTTAAATATGAAATTAGTTAATTTTCATTTAAATTTAAGTTCTTGTCAGTTTTTTAACCGTCAATAAAATGTTCATATTTAATTGCATCTTTCCGTCTCCAAAATTTTATGGAAACCTTTCCATACAATAACTGTTTTTTATTGGAAGAAAAGATTATTTTTAATGAAAATTATTAATTTATTATCGGCAAGGAACAACCTACATACATACTATGTAAATAAGGGAGTTTAATGCTTATACACATTATTAGCATTTCTTGCCATACTATTGTTCTACACAATATTAACAGCTGCTTGAGTCAAAATCTCACACTTGTGCCTGTATATGTATGTGTGCTTTGTATACTTTTTGAACACACTACCGACGACAAACAGCAAAAGCCATATGATTAATCTAGATTCTAGAAAACATAAATACACTTTCAATGGCTAAAGATTCTCCACGTTATGCTCAAATGTAACTCGAAGCTAATTGGCATTTGATTATCAAGTCAAAAATCTCTAGTGGCGGCGTAGTTATAGTTATAAATAACTACATACATATTAATATTAGTATTGCAGAATTTAGTTTCGAACAATGAAATCTATTAAATATACATAAATACATGCCAGCATCTTTAGGACTGTTTTTCCGCTTTGTTTCAAATAAGACACAGGCAAGTCCACGAAATTTGTTTGCTAAATTGAAAATCAGAAAAAAAAATCACTGGCGACTTTAACATTAAATTTCTCACAGGTTTTATATGTATGTATATTTATTTAGTACCGCTTAACTCATAAACAAGCAAACGACTTGTCCGAAAAATTTGCAGAGAAATCACTCTAAACACTGAATGTTTTTCGTACAAAGTTTCTTGACAAGTCACTTGCTTGTGTTTTAACTTTACATTTGAAATTTATTTAACAACTATTTAAAGACAATTACAGCAATTGCATACATATGTATATTTATAGAACAATTTTCTCCAACATATTTTTGATTTTAGTGCGAGAGCCTGAAGGAAACTCCTTTGCCCGCCACATCAACCTGCAGCTGACATATTCATTTCAGAATAATACTCAAAATCCTCTTCAAATGACTGGCAACAAATCAGGGTTATATCCGCCACATGGTAAGCTTTTAATATGTATTATGTATTTTAGTGATCAAAGAGTTTATTATCAACTTTAAAAGTTCTGTGACCGAAAATCATAAGCTGAAGCTCAGCTGCCTACACTACCATCTGATTGAACAGAACACAAACTAATTTGGTTAACACTAAAATGGCAGCAATTTCCAGCTGTTAGAATTGGCGAAATGATTAAAAAAAATTCATTAAATGTGAATAGAAAACTAAATAAATACATATGTAAATGAATATGTGCCGAATGTGAATCAGTTCATCCCGATATGCAGAAAAAATTAGCTAAACAGCTTTATTCCTGTTCTGCTGCTTTTCCACGTAGAGCAGTAACTTCACTTGAACAAGGTATGCCAAAGCGAATAATTTCTGCTTTGAATTCTGAAAATAAAAAAGGTTAGGGGTACAACAGGGCCAATAAGGATCCAAGTGAGCTGGTCTAATGATTGGCAGCCTGTCGAGCTTAAATTCAGAGCGTTACACAGTACAAGTCACCGCTTGGCTCAGCGTTGCTTTGGCTACTAGAATCGATGCCGAAAGAAACAACCCCAACTAATTTTAATGCCCAACAGATCAATTATAGTTAAAACTCTAATTTAACAACACTTTTCTCTAATTTAGTTGCAGCTTAAATTAGACTGCAGTAAATCAGTGAACCATTAGCTATTGATTGCTTTTAGACTGATTCGAGAAATTTGGCAACGTTGCAAAAAATGTCGCACAGCTGATGTTTTTTGCAGTGTTGGGCATAAGGCAACTAACTTGATATTCTTGTAGAAAAATTCGAAATCCGCAGATAATAGATTGTGGAAACTCATAAACGTTCCCAGCCTACAGAACCAACGCATTTTTGTGAAAAACTACACAAGCGCACTTTCAGTAGTTCACAATCCAGATATTATTTTACTGAACATACATACATATGTATTAGTCCTCCCTTCCGAAGTCAGCTGTGAAACTGTTGCTGCAACGCTAGTGGGCACATTCAAAAAATCGTTTTACACTTTTTAGTGTTGTAGTTTTTCAAGAAAGCATGTGCGCCAACTTGAACAATTTTGAACCCGGGGTTTTAAGCGTTCACGTGATGCAATGAAACTACTCTTTTCAATCGAAGCCTGTTGCGGTCGGAAATTTAAATACATTTATTGCCAGTCATTTGGTTCGCGCACATAAATACTATATTCGATAAGCCCCATAATTAAAGCAAATTTTAATACCTCAAAAGAAAGCAAAAATAATGAGACATCAAGTACATATGCAAGTATGTATGTATACATACATACATACATACATACATACATACATATGTACTGACACACAAAATTTAATTATTGAACTGCGTTTTAAGACTAAAGCCTGTCAACATTTTTTTTTTCGTTTTCAAAAAAAAAGAAACAGTTGTGAAAGTTGATCAATAGACCAATTCGAGACTGTTGGCCGAGTCAATTTCTATAGACAAACATTTTTTGATACTGTGCCATCGATTTTTCGAGAGCTCTTGGCATGAGGAAAGAAAAGCTTCATTACGACACATAAAAAAAAGATTTTAAAGGCGTCCGATTTGATTTTTTTTTTGTATTTACTGTATACAAGCCCCTCTAAAGCGGCATGGTACGGGGTGGGTGTGTTCCAAGAAGATATTTGGCAGAAAAAAATTATTGGGGTCGGGTCAAACATTTGGCTCCTCTACGAACAGCCCGGGCCAAGTTAGTGTAATGGAGGGAAAATTTAATTAGTCCCCTAGGACTAAGCAGGATTCCCGCAGAGTAATCGAATGCATGACCAACCGCCAATATTTCTTTCTCTTCCCCATCTAGATATCAAAAACTCGAATGGCCAAGAGCGACCACTAAATTGACACGCCCTAATGCACATGCAAATTGTGCATTAGCTTTCCTTTTTTTAGGTTTTATTAAACAATGACGAGCTCTCACTTGAAGAGCTGCGCATTAATAATACAAATCAATAATTTAGATTTAAAATCTCCTTATTTTCAGAGACTTCAATGGATGAACTTTCACAGGATTCCAGTGTGCATTGTATGCAGAGCGAGGTGTGACTTATTGGCAACTGTGAAATATGCTAGACCAATTGTTTCTTTTCATTTGTTAATTTAAGCAAAAATCAAATAACGTCCTTCACCTAGTCAAAATTGCAAAAATCGTCCAATTCTTAAGAATACTTAAAATCAATTTACTTATAGCACAACAATCTTGAATGTATCCAACATCTTGCTCGATATTATTTTAAATCTATTTTGTTTGGGTTTATTTATTTTGGATGAAGTAAATGGAAAAAGTGCTGAAATTAAATATTATATGGAATTGACATTTGCAAAAAGTTATTAAAAAAAAAAAAAAAAAAATTAGCTAAATTTATTTTTATCATAAACTTATTTTACATCTCAAAGACGAAACTGACAACTGTTGATACACCAGTGTTTCTCAAATCACTCAAAAATCGAATCATACTCAGAGAAATCCTCTACAGAGCACTAATTTTAGAGAAACTGGGCTTTTGTCAACGTATGCCGGATGGAAAGTCGGGTCCAAGCAAATTCTTCAGTGGCAACGGAAAGGCGAAATAAAATGATATATTCTTGTCCCTTGCTTTAATTTTTTCCCTACAAACTGATGTCTTGGCAAAGTAAAAGTTACTTGCCTGGAAACTGACTGCAAAAAAAAAATCATATTTTATGAGATATGTACATATGTATGTAGCGCGATACATTACAAATCACGAATTGAAACTTCGGGGAGAATTTAAAGCTAGTGGTCCAACCAAATAGTTTTTCTGGAAAAGCTAGTGACTAGTCCTGTCTAGGGGCGAAGACCGGACTCTCTCTCTCTCCGCTATTCCAAAAGCCTTCAGTCTCAAAACGCTTGGTTTATTAGAATGTCTGGCAAAAGCTTAAAATGAAAACAATTTAAGCCACGAAAACGAAAGACGACCATTTGCATAAGAGCGAGCGCAGTCACAGACTTACGTAGAGGACAGGTAGAACCACTCATACAAATTCACGTAAATTATTGTAAATTAATTTAGATAAACAATCGACTTTCATGTAATTAAATTAATAACATTCCACACTTGCATACCTACGTACGTATGTATGTACATACATACATGAAGAGAACTTCAAAATGAAAAACAAAAAACTGTTATTGTCCACCAATTAGTTAAAACAAAAATGGCACAGGACGAAGGTATCTTTACGTTTGCTTGGTTGGTTGGTAACGGTTCGTATGTGCAATTGGCGGTAGAACTAGAAATTTTATTTAATAAAAGTTCAAAAATGTTGACTTTAATTGTAAAACTAATAAAAACAAAATCTCACTCTCCAGTTTCTTATTTTACACTTTATTTTCTAACTGTGAATAAATATTAATTTCGTAGAAAGCAAGAAAAATTAATTTTCTTAAGTATTGTTAGCAAAAGTTCGTTTTTATTACACATATGTATTGTATATTTGAAGGTAAACGCAACTTTGACGTCACGCACAGAGCTACAAAAGTTTGGTTGCAATTTTTGCGTGATATCGTTTACACCCCATTCATAGTTATTGTTTGTTCATTTTTATTATTATTATTATTATTATTATTATTATTATTTGATTTTCTATTGCAAATATAAGTTTAGTATAAATAACAACTTTTTGTAAAATAATTAAAAGATGCAATTTAACTTTAAGTTAAATTATAAAAAATATTGTTTTGTAAATAGTACTTGCCAAAATATTTAAGTATTTATAACGTATATAAAAATATACATCATCAAAGGAATAATAAAACATGAAAAAATAATAAATTTTCCAAACTTACCTGAATTGAGTTTTAATTTTGTACTTCACAATATATGATTGGTTTTGCTTATCCTCTAAAGGAATATATTGAAGGTACCTAGAAAAAAGAAAATTAGTAGCAACATTCATATTGCTAACGATAATGACAGTTCCCCATATTCCAATTGTCATCGAAAAATCCTAGTCACATCAAGTCAACATCGCAATACTCGCGCAGAAGAATGTCCTGCTTCTTTGGAGACATGTGGCACCTACTAGACCTTAAATTATTGCTAATAGCGAGAAAACAATTGCGAAAGTGTTTGCGTCGACTGGATGAGGCGACGTGGAGTGATTTATGTCAGTAACTGCCACCTGCCACCTAACAGTAGACCGAACCAATTGTGAAATTGGTAATTTAGTTGATACTGTATCTGGGCAAGGAGCACAACCTCTTGGTAGAGAGAGCAAGATATATAACTCTTCTGTATTGCAGTACTCCATACTGCAAGTTACTCATCGTACCGGCCTGGTGGCCCGAAGTCATCTATTGAGAGAATCAGGCTTTCAACAGTACAATACAATGACTTTCGACACTACAGCTACACTACAAAAGATCACCCAGATCTTTTGGTTCAAGTGGCCACACGATTAATGCTTTGATCACCTAGAGAACCGAGGCGTCCTGTACCTCTGTGGCCCAGAAAGCAAATCCCTCGGGTCAAAAGACAGACACTAGAATAGCCTTTTTTGTGCTGATATTCAGTTAGGTTACGTCATTTTATTTACCCAATGCAGATATGCATACTATATTCAAGAGCAGTTATGCGACATCCCCTTAAGATTAACCCTTGAAGTGAGCAACGTTTTGAAATTTAACTTAAAGCTGTAATGTTTTCTTCGCGATTGAACAGAATGACTAAATTTTTATTTCATATTGTACACGCAACTAAATTTTGTTACATTTAAAGCATTCAAATATGTTTCACCTGAAATGCAAAAATATTTATTGAGTCATTCGTTTCAAGTACCTGCATTGAAACATATTCTGAATTGAATCGAGTGAAAATATTTTTATTACACTTTTGTATACCACATTTATAAACAAAATCATTCCAATTGTTAACACAATCGTATCATTAATTTCCTTTTGTCGATCACATTTATTTGAACATGCATAATTTTAACATTAATCATAAAACTTGTCTGACCCACAACCACCTCAAATACATTCTTCATCTGCATCACACACACGTTCCAATGTTTAGATGGAAATAACTCAACTCGTTTATCGATTTGCACGTCTTTGTATAAAAAAAAGTTCTACGCTTGTAAATGTCTTTATCCAATAGATACTCATTCTCCTGGACTCATTTGTAAAGTGCTGGCATCATTTTTCATAATCATTCAAAAACTTGTTGATTCCTTTTTTTTTAACATTTGCACAGTGTGAGATTAACGCAAAAGCCCCGTAACTTTGTTACTTCTTCTGATAAAGCAATACGCTTCAATATGTGGGTGAATAGCGTTGCACCAAGAGCTTAAAATTTCCTTCACCACCCTATGCCCCTTGCGCCGCTCTATATTGTCCAATCTATAGAAATCGTTCATTGTGTAAGTCCGCGAAATTTCTCAAACCCATCAAATATCTCTTATTTTTTTCATATGATGAACACATCTTTCATAAGTAACACATTCATTTTTATTGATGTATGCATACGGCCTTATTCATAAAAAAAATTGAGCGAAATATTTAAAGAAAAGTGAAGTGAGTTTTCAAAAAATGTTATATGGACTTTTCGAATTGAAAGCTCATTGCAAATTCATAGTTTTAGGGATATCCCTTCAATAAGCTCTTGTTTGACATATGCTTATAATATGTCTTCGGATAATATATCTTCGGAATAAGCCAGTAAGTATATTGAGACCAGTGTTGCCAGTTTAGGGGGGTTTCCCCTAGATTTAGGGGTTTTTTTCTTTTAGGGGTGAATTTGGGGTGTTAAATTCTATCGGGGAAAATTTAGGGGGAACGAATTTATTTTTGGTGTATCTTTAGGGAATTTCTGTATTGGGTAGAAGGTTAAAATAGCAGGAGTTAGAAGATTTTTCAACTGATAAATTTGAAGACTTTAACGATTTTTAAATTAAAATTAAATTAAATGGAGACACCAAATTTTTAATAGATACGCAGATAACAATTTCCAGCTGCCTATAAATATGTACTTAGATCTCAAAATATATGAATACAAATAAATCGAAAATTTATAATAAATATACATATGTACGTCTGTAATCATAACATGTGCACTGAAAAATACATATAAACAGTTAATTTTTACTTCTTTTTAATTGGGGAAATTTTATGCATTTTCCGCATTGTAAATGCATTAATTTATATGTATTTTTGTAAAATTTTGTAGAAAAACATTGAATTTTAGGGGGTTTTAAAATTTGTCCTGAAGGGGGGAAGAAATACATTGACCTGAGAACACTGATTGAGGAGACAAGCACGCCTCTTGTTGGCCGTACTTCACATAAATTATAAATGGCAACATTTTCGATTTTAATATTTTACCTTTGAGAAATGCTGACAGCCCTCATTTTATGTGAAATGCAGCACTGTGATTTGGATAAAGTGTTAGCTTTATTCCACTTGCTCCAGAGCCTCATTCAAACAGCACGCTTTTAATGCGTTAGACAGTTCTGTCGAAAAAGCTAAGCAATTTTAAAGCTTGTTCATGCATTACACGCGTTTCACATTTCGGATCAATAAGAGCAATTGACAGCAAGTGAAATTTATTTTACGCCAGGTTTAGTATTCCTGTACGGGCACGGCGGGCACCCGGGAGCAAGTTGGTGCGATGGGGGAAAAATACAATTTTCGAGGTGCACCTAATCATTTTTTCTCCCATATATTTTCTTTTTGGAACACTGCGTCGCCTCAGAAGCCTCGATAATTATTTTTTTTAATTTGTCGTGGTGCAATTTTTTTTCTTCATTCTAAAAGTTATTGAAAAAACGATGCCACAATATTAATTACTGAATTGACCCGCCCTAATGTAATGTAATGTAATTTCACCTCTTGAAAGCTTTCAATATGGAAATTGTTGTAACTAATGTTGCTACGTACCTGTGCGAAAGAAAAAAAAAGTAAAATGTAAAAGTACGCCTGCGCTGTTTTTTGAGTTCAAACTCTTGTTGGAATATTATTTTCTGGACTTAAAATGTGTTTGTTTTAACAATGAAATGTGAAGCAAAATTATTGAACATTTTTGTCGACAAATCTTAGATAAGCCCGCTTAACCTTTAAGAGATTTATAAGACAGCCGACGTACACATTTTGTGTCTGACTTTGCTTATGTTTTTTTTTTTTTAATTAAAATTTCAAGCAACAGCGAAAGAGAAGCGTAATAAAAAGTAACAAATACAATGAATCAAAGAATATGTTATACAGGTAAGCTAAGATTTAATGAACCTGGTAACACAAAATAACTAAAACAGCAAAGCTCTTTACATGGCCACAGGAATGCCCCGACAGCTCTTGTCGAAATCAGAAATCAAACCTTCCGTCTCGAGATTGTTGGTAGGGATCTCTATCAAGTCATGCAGAAAAGTTTAAATGTGCTACCCTGTCCACAATGCAACAAGGTCTCCAGGCCTCGTAATCTTGAAGAGTGAATTTTTATTAGTATACTGCCGTAAGATAGAGTTTGAATAAAAAAAAAAAAACTATAGTTATAACCAATGAAATATCTCCTAAAACAGATGTAGTGAAGAATTTTTGAGTCCCCCTCAAGCTCGTTCGTTCGTTCGTTCGTTCGTTCGTTCGTTGTAGCGAAGTTTATCTGTATTTCTTGTTTACCTCTTTGCTTAACTCCTCTAGTGTTAATGAAATGAATAACAAATATTTATTCAATTAAAAATAAAACATGTATGCGTACTCTGCGTACATGTGTGTATGTATTTTAACAACTTCTAAAATCAAAACGTTAAACTCACTTAAAGTATTTATTAATTGATTGCACGAAATGTAATGAAAAACAGTTGCTGGAGTCAGTGATGTTGGCAGCAGCAACAGTAGTGAACGCCGCACCGCAGGATTTACGCCGCCTGCAATGGCAGAGGTTTCTTCGACACTTGATGTCTTTTCGCGCGTAGCCCCGGTAGAATATGACTTGTTTAAATGAATTTTGTTTTGAATTGTACCATTTTATTTTCGTGTTGCACAAACACAACAAACAACCTTTACATCATTCTCTTGTCACTTGCGCGAAATGAATGAATGAATGTAATGTGCTAAAACAAATGTTGAGTTTATTTGTTAAATCATACATACAATTACTTTTGTACATCGATGCACAGCAACGCACACCACAACAGTATCTGAAGATGTCTGTGTATCTGGCCGTCTTAAAGATACATACATACATACATATGTACAAATGCATGTGGTTTCATAGTCAGTTCACTTTTATTGCGGCCGTTTTTAAGATTTGCTGCAACATTGGTCACTGTTCTCAAAATATAAACAACTTAAATTTTTCACTGAAACACAGAAAAGAATGTTTGTGTTCAGCTGACACTGGTCGAGGAGCAAAGCGTATTGCAATTTTAAATGGAAAGGCGACTGCGAAAGGACGGACTCCAACTGAGCCAACTACTACACCACTTTCAATTGCATGAATGAGTGTTATTCGCATACACTCGTCAGCGTGCTGGCGCAACTTGAAACATCTTAAAAAATTGCTCATCTTTTCTTTGGACAAACACAACGTCAAGTGACGACTTTTTCCATTTTCAGCCAACAGCAGAACAACCAACTTCATCATAAGAACCTGCATCAACATCAACATCAACGAAAGTAGATGTGAAAAAAAAAACATTGATTTTCCAGCCTCCGCAAATCTTGTACGATGTTGTTGCTGTTGTTGTTGCTTCCGTTTCAGTGTTTGTGTCAATTCCTGTTGTTAGCTGTTAAATTTTGTTGCTGCCATTGTTTTTGTTGCGTGTGTTGCATTAAAACCACATTTTAACTTTATTCAACACTTTTACACCTTTATGCAAATGCTGCCCCAGTAAGTGGCAAATGGTCATCATGCTGAAGCAGATTCTGTCTGTGTTGTTCAATGTTCTGTGGTGTCAATGCAAACTTACCTGACTTGCATCTGTAGATAAGCAAATATCTATCAATTTATGATGTACTTTCGACTGCAGTAATGTATTACTCATACATGCGTACATGTTATGCAAATATTTGCATTACATGTGTATGTGTGTGTGTGTGTGTGTGTGTGTGTATTTGCGAGCATGTAACCACTGCACTGTAAGAAACCGGCAGCAGCACCATACAAGTACTGAATTCACAAAATATCTATGTATATATTTTCGTTTCGTTCGAAACTAAACTACAGAGTTTAAGTGTTGCATGATGTCGATTCTTTTAACTTTGTCAACGTCAGACAATTCCTCAACAAATCGCAACTTACTATTTCTTCATGTAGCTAGCTGACCCATATCTATAGAGTTCGTTTTACTTTAAATGTATTCAATTTTGTACCGCTCGACGAAAACTATTTATATCGACGCATTTAGTGGGGAATTATAGTTTAAAAGCCCACTGCAGGATGAAATCGAAATTTTTCATCACAATAAGAATAGAACGAATGCAGAAGAAGATATCAACTCAAAAATTAAATGTGAATAAATAAGAATTTCTTTTGAGACCAAATCGAAGTCGTCACTTCACAAATATTGAGACAGTGATAATGCAGATGACCGATGAATAAATAAATCTTAAATCTATTATCACAGCTCACATATTGTACTCTGCTTAATTTGTTTTGCCAATGAAGGATAAACGACACACATACATACATATGTATGTAGTTGAAATAATATACAAAATAGATATAAATTCCTTTTTATTTTTCCTCTTCCAGTAGATGTTTATGCATACATACTCACACATAGTATCTACTCATACATACATATGTATGTATATTGTTTATAAATTTAGTTTAGTTTGTAAACGAAACACTGAAACTGAAAAAAATAAAATCACAAGAGCAACGAAGCCATGTTTTCGTGTATAAATGAATGAACGTGATACAAAAGTGATATTTTGCCAGAACACAAAATAAAAATCGTATAAAATTTGAAGGAACTTCTTTTTATTGTTGTGAGAAGAGTCAAACGAAAAAAGCATAATTAATTAAAGCAAGCAGGAGTGATGTGATGTGATGTGATGTGATGTGATGGACCCGGCAGGGCCGAATCTTAAACACTATTCACTCTAGTCCAGTCCATTATCTTATCGGTCCGCTTATCGGGTGTATTTATTGAAAAGTGATTGGTGCTGTTGATGCCTTTTACAATTACATATTGTTATAAAATGGAATTAAATGTCACGTGTGGCACAAGTAAGCTTGCACTTGAGTCGAAACTATCTCTTGTCAAGGAACCAATTTGGGAATAAAAGAAAGCAAGCTTGAGCTCATTTCCTATTTTTACATACATATGTATGTATGTATATCTTCAAGAATGTGAAACCTTCAGAAAAAATATTTCGCTGAAAATATCGTTACATGAATAATTTTTCTATTCATATATTATATTTTGTATACGGAAATTGGAAAAATTTGACGGCTGTTTGAGAATAATCAGGAAATGAATCAGCTTTCAATTTCAATCATTTGTCATATTTTCAAACAAAATGACACTCATAAGTTGCATGAGTTCGCATTTGAAACAATTTTTAGATGACCCGTCTGGACACACAAAACATTTATTTTATAAAACAAACCAAGTCAAATTGGACCCAAAATTAAATAATACAAACAAAAACTCAACATGTTGCAAGGTGTTAATTGGGGAAAATTCCATGTTTTAATGTGCAACAGAAGGATTCTGCTGTCTCTTGTTCTGCCGCTTTTTGTACGGGAGCCAAATTCCAAATTGTGGTTTAAATCATGTTCTCGCATCGAATGTTGTCAACAAGTTTTGCTTTATTAGCCACTTTTGGGTGGCTGCATAATGTTTATGTTCGCTCTTGTTGTATGTAGATTTGTGTTTTCAACACAAACCATGATCAACAACATCTAAAAACCATACGCTGCTTTTCGGCTGCAAATTCACTCCTGTGCGTTGATTGTGACCACGCATTTGCACAGAGATCATGCATGTTCGTTCAACTTAAATTTTAAACAGATTAGCTCCATTCACAACCTGCTGCAAATGGGCTTGCATCGCTGCGTTAGCGAAACGCTTTAGTAAAGTTTTACTCTACACTCACAAAATACAATTTCTACCCTTACGAGTAATATGGCAAGCAAACATTCGAAGCCAATTGCTTTTTATTTATTCTGACAAGCTGGGGACCATGCAGTCGCAGCAGAAATTTATTTTTAATCTTCTTCTGTGACTGCGTTTAATTTATTAACATCAGTTTTTTTTTTTTTTTTTTTTTTTTTTATCAATGTCATATAAGAACTGCTGCCAAATGTTTGGTATTTGGACTACAATAGGTTAATAGGTTAATTTTGATGATTTTTGATTTAAAAAAAAAAAAAAAAAAAAAAATTGTGATAAAGAAAGTTTTACCACAAAAATCGCATTGCTAGCGGCGCGTAAGTAGTCGCACAGACCACCAAAATAGTGTCAAAATGTGACTTTAGTCGACGAGTGACAAATGATATTCCATAGCAACTCTAATTCTATAAGATTCATAAGTAAGCTGTCATTTAACTGCAACGCTTATAATCTGAATTTGGAAGTGTTCTTTGGGCTTCAGCAAGTGAGGAATGTGTTGATCCCAAAATGTCTCTTCTATGACGTTGTTTAAAATGCTCGAAATCCAGGGACTATTTTCAATAGTTCTGTTACCTGTTGATGAGGCGTCTAGTAGGACATGTGACATTTTAAGAAATGAAGCTCATATAAGATGTTGAAAATGTACCGAAACAGTTATTCACATTGTTAACATCTAACATCCTTAAAAAATGAAAGCCACATCATGGCGGTTGACACACAAATGACAGCCATTTTACGTGTAACAAAGTTTAAGCTATTAGAAATGTAGTGTAACAATTTAATTTAAACATTTACGCAATTAACAAATGAGTAGCTCTTTGCAACTAAACGCATAATGTGATTCTACATCTGCCAGACTAAAACAGCTTTCAATTGTTTATTTACTGCTTTTTAACAGCTGAAATTGGAAATGTGTATTCCCATGAAAACGTTATTGGCAACTCCTGTTTTCCATCTGACATGCCAAACCGAGAAGCGTTGGAATTGTTTGATTTTTTGAAATTGATTTTCAAGTACTTGTGGTGGCCGCACGAGCAGCTTTGAACTTAATTTTAATTTAACAATTTTTAATCACATATTAGGTGGAGTCTTGAGACTTAATTACATGCTTTAGTTACAGAGCATCTGATGAGGGTGCTACATATTAACAAAAAACAAAAAAAAAACAAAAATATTGTATTATTAACCGAAAAAATTATGCAAAGATACAAACATGCGTGTGTATGTAAGTGTACTGACGACATTTACTTTGTTTACTCAATAAATCAAAATGTTTGCCTGCTTAACCTTAAGCTTTTGAATGGCTGAAAGTGTAGCCAAAATCAAGGAGATACTGGCATGCTTGGGCTATACATGCATATGTATGTATGTATGTATGTATGTATATTACACAGCAGTTGTATGTATGAGCCCATACATATCATACATACATACATACATATGTGGCTATGCATGTATGGATGTATGTATGTGCGTACACAAGTATTATTTAAGGATTTGGACTTGAAAAAACAGTAAAATGCCGCATGTACATTTGTATGTATTTTTTCTTTACGGTTCATAAAGCGAATTTCATTTTGAAATATGTATTTTAAAAGTCAACATTGTTGGTGTCAAAGCCATTACTGCCGCTTGTCGTTATTCTGGTAGTTAAAAAGTACAAACGACCGCAGTATCAGCAGGCGATGTCAGATAGATTCAAATGCGCGATTCCCTTCTGCAATAAGAACTGGCTGCATCGGACACCAGAAAAATAGCATAACGTAAGATTTGCTTCTTGCAAACTTATTAAAAAAGTTTTGTGCTTCCTTTGCCAATTATGACACACATACAGAAGTACATACATACATACCATGTACGTATACTTGTATACTTTAATAAATGAGAATTAATTCAATATATTAGGGCTCAATCATCTCTTCAAGTGGCTTCTTCCACTTGGAAATCTCTATTATTTTCTATACAAATTAGCGTTTATGCAAGATAAATAAAAATAAGAAATGCGACTATAATTTTATTTATGTTATTTTTTTTTTTTTTTTTTTTGCTACCAAGTTTATAAAGTCCCCAATGTCGTTGTGGGGATATTCTAACTTTCTTTGGGACATCACAAAACTAAAGCTGAGTATATCATAGTAATATGTACATCAGATCGTATAAACAATTGGAGTCAGCAAACTATTGGTTTACCATACTCATTTCTGGGAATTACTTTTCCATTTTTTGCCTTCGCATAGAAGTTTGTTTTAGGTTCCTTAACAGCACCTTTTAGTATCCACTGTGCACTGAAAGGTACCCAAAATCCAAATGTACAAGTAGAATCAACTTTATCGTATTTTAGTTTGGTTCCGTTCGCAATTTTACTTTTTGAATTCGAGGCAGAAATCTATTGTGCATTTTCCAGTCTTTTTCACTTCGCAAGTTTGTTTATAAAACTCGTGAATGAAAGCGAATAATTATTTGCCACATGAAAAACAAAATTTGTTCGAATTGAGTTCACTTGCGAAGGAAAAAAAATTCGTCCATGCTTCGTACTCTGGTTATGGACACTCGCCCGTTCCTTGCTTGGCTGTTGCAGCCATTGTGCTTCTTTTTTCTCAATTTTATCTTGTAGGGATTTGTTACGCCACATAATTCATTTATTCGGATCTGTAGCAAACATGTACATACGTACATGATCTTTTTATGGTAAAAATATTATGGCCAGTGCATTTTGTTACTTAAATATCATATTTGGATTCCTGTGAGTGTTTAATTTATTTCTTGTCTTTCATTTTTTATTTTCATTCGGTTTGTTGACATTAATAAACGACTTTTGCAATAATTTAGGGATTTCAATGACACACTTTATTGTTATAAAGAATTATTTTGGAGCAAAATCGTTTGTACATTCTTTTCAGTCACTGATATGCACACACACACACACACACAAACATATTTGTATATCAACACCTGAAATGCAAGCGGGATAATCATCACTTTTTGTAACCAACTACAGGAGAGATAAAAATCGCAATAAAATTAGGAGCATTGTGAATGTAGACTTAATTTTGTCCAACAATTTTCTTTTGCAAGCTGTGAGCGATGCACGCTTTTGGGCCCTCGTTTCAGAAACCAAAAACTCCTAGCGGGGAATATTTTAGAAAAATGCTGCGTCTCTACTCGTAAAGTTGTCTAAACGATTTTGCAATTCCAAATTGCACTACAATTAATTAAACAATTTAATTTCAAGTTATGCAAATACCCGTATCGTTTTTATTTATTGATGGGTGAATAATTCAGTATAAACCAGAATCTCTAAATTGATACCCAAACCCAAATAAATTTATGTACGAGTATGTGTGTATTAAAGGTGGTATTAGTACTTTCGAGTCCTGGCGATGTTGCCACTTTTCTTTGCCTTTCTTAAACTGGCCACAGCTGAGCATTAACAAACTTACTCTCAATTTCTGTGGAAGCAGATGACATTTACATTTTACTTAATATTTATTTAAAAGCATGTTAGGCCTGAAGGTAGCGTAGCGTTACAGCACCTCTAAATTGATGCTTAAACGGAATATGTATATTGGCAACACTCTGGTCTCTAAAAGTTTCTTAACATTCACAAAAAACAAACATTAAAGGATGGGAGCTTTTGCAAAATGTTGTTTATAATTGGCGAAATACTTCATGAACTGTTGTTCAAAAAACAACTAGGCGAAATTCGCGTTTTCCCGAGTTTTATTATGAATTGCGGACTAGACAATTTCTTTCGAATAAGTTTCTACCGGCATAATACAATTTGTATGTACGCATTTGACGAAAAGAGCGATCTAATTCAGAGTTATATATTATGAGTCCGCAACTCGTAACATTTTCATCTTATATTATTTTATAAATTCATATGACTTTGCAATTTTCTCAATTTTTCTTCACGAAAACGAAAACGATCGCAGTAATCTAAGCAAAACAAAGCTTTTTTTTTGTAGTTTTTTTTTTGGTTTCCATTTGCACTTTGCGAGTTTTAACAGTTTAGCAAGACTAATATCAAAGCAAAAGGTTAAAAAATGATGAATGAAATCATGCTCATCTAGATTTTTTTGTGCATTAGTAGATCCGGTCGCATTTCATAAAATACAGTGCATAGACCAAAAATGTCAAGTAAAATGTAAACACATAAAAGTGTACATAACTTAGGTTTTTTTTTACAATTTATGTAATTTCCGATTTCTTTCCAATTTTGGTCCAGATATTGATAAAACTAGTAATCAATAAAAACACGCACACATGTATTCACAAAGTTTGGATTTTGTATTTTTCTATCAACAAAATTATAATTCCAATAGTCATTCAATGCATGTACTCGAATGTTATCAAAATCAGTTAAGTAAATAAATTCTTAAACGAAACTAACAAATAACAAAACGTGACAGGTTTGTGAAACCAGTAGTGAAACATAAAAAAGGTTACATGAATTTATTCTTTAGAGAAATAGACTAGAAATTCAAACAAGAAAACAATTGAATAGTTAAATTATTCAATGGAAGCAAACTAAAATTTTCTTATCCTTCAAAGGAAAGACAGTCAAATTTGTTTTCAGCACAGAAAAGAAACGTTAAAAAAATAATTTCAACAATACGGGGAGAATTCTTAATTTTCAGCACATTTTTAAGGATTGAGTAGAGTGTCAGCGCCAAATTGGCATTAAGGATGTAAAAGTGGGATTTAAAAAGTTGCATTAACATTTGCTAAGAAAACTGAATGTTTGCAACAGTTATAAATTTCTATTGAAATTCAAAGAAAACAAATTCAACACGGCTAAAATTTGGTAAGAATTCCTCTATGGAACAATTAAAATTGATTTAATGGCAGTCTAGGTTGTTTTGAGAATTAACTTGGAGTATTCGCGATCCCAGGCAATTAATTTCTTTGAATCCTAAAAATAGATAAATAAATAAATAAAACGATAGCATATTGCTATCGGAAGAAAACGGTGTTGGGTATCGTCGTAGAAATTATGTGAAGTGGTTTCGATTTGAAATTTTCAGTTCCATCGATTTGATGTTGTAACTTCTACTACTACTACTTTTCAGCTAAATGTGGTGCAATGCAAGTCAATACGCAAAGAGTTTGTTATTAATGAAAAGAATGAGATAATTTTTTAAAAAAAAAGTAGCTGTAAAAATGCGTTGCTTATTTTTTGCACCATCACATACTGAAAATCAAAGGAAATGATCGTTTTCGATCTTCTAAAGACGATTGAAACGAAGATTTCGATGAAAATAGATTTCTATGCCAGGCCTCTGTACTTTAACAAACATTCTTCTCGTTCATTTGCCCAATATATGTAACTACATACATACATGTTGTTCTATGACTTAATGGTAATCTGTGATGATATTAATGTATAGAGGGTCCAGGATGGTTTACGCTATTGTGCGTAGGCTTGGAAGACTTTGAAAAACATCTTCGAAAACATTGCTAACTATATAGACAGTTCCTTCCTTTTAAGTAAACAACAAGAATTTATAAGAATAATGTTCCAACAAAATTTTCAAGCAACGCAAATACAAGTGGTATATGTATTTCACGTTTTACTTTAGTTTAATAGCAACTTTGCAACGGGTTGTACCTACGAAATGTCAATATATAGGCAAATGCTTGGCTTGAATCCGAATAATATGTACATGCAAGCTACACAAACCACAAAAAGACCTATTTCTCTGCGAATAGGGCTGTAGACTTCTAAAACTAATCATTGGGTGCACTTGGTTCCACCATAGTCCGATTTTTATTTTTTTACACGAAAGACTACAGAACTCAGACTTAAGAAAAGCTCATAAGACTCATGCAGTGCTTAAGCAAACTTCCGTACGTATTTGCAGATAGGATCAGTTGATAAAAGGATTTAAATGAAAAAGAAAATAATCAAAAAACAAATGTATCAATTCATTCGTATAATTTTGATACGACAATCAAACAAAGTGTTATAATTTTATGTGTTAAACGCTCTGATTAACCAACTCAACTGTCACATATTGACGAAAATCCTATTTACATTTCAGGCAAATAAACTAAAAGGAAATAAACAAACACACAAATAAAATAGAGAAAGCCCATTGCAATGAATTAAAAAAGAACCAACATGTTAAAGCAAATCAAACAGAACTATTAAAAATAAATATTTGTTGTGGACAGACAACAAAAGCAAAACGGTTATAAGGAGCGGAAACAAAAAGGGGGCAAATAATCTGTACAGCACACTGCATGAGCCAAAATTAAGAGTTAGAAACATTTACACAGAGAACATTTTCTCAGGGCATAAAATACGGGTGTTATGCCCACAGAAAGCGATTACAGAACGAAACCGATATGACACACTGGACGTGTACGTAAATAATAGAATTCTTATCATTATTATAAATTATTGCTTCTGATGTAAACAACTATTTAAGAACAAGCAATCTACATACCGCGATGTGCTTCATTGCAAGTTGTCTAATGATTTGACGAGATAACTATTTGGCTTTAGAAATTCTAACCATATATTTTTTCCGGTGTAAAATTACAATGAGCTTCAGCAAGCCCGAGTGTGAAAAAAAGGCAAAACAATAGTAGCAACAGTATTTGGGGTGTCAACGCAAAGTGAACATATGCATCGAAAGCGCTTAATATTTGCCAAAGAAAAAACAAAAAAGTAACCCCCGAAAGCAAATCCCTGAAAAATTCTCTATTTAATGACTAAAAGTCTCACCGACTGGTTGACGACGGCTTGTTTGGATGTTGTAGCCGGCAGCATATCCGTTGTTTCAATTTGTACAATTGTCGCTTCAAAACACACAAATACTCTAAAAGAGTGAGAGTACAAACGAACAACTTCCGATTGCTACTTCCCCTGCAGTCATATTACTAGTTGTAACGAGACGGTAGCAAAAGTATTAGATTTGTATTATGAAAAAAAAAAAAAAATAATAAAAATAAGCAGAACGTCATCCTCTTTTGAGTGGCTTGTCGCCTGGGAGGGTGTAGTAGGTCCGACTCCTGCAAAGCTACTTGTCTTTGCGGGAAAGACAAATCAATGCAAAACAAATACTTGTGTGTTATAGCAAACAATTTTTCGCAGATTTTAGAATGGTATGATCAAAATTCAACTGGTATGTAACTAGTTGCAAAGGACTAGTTCGACTTCTGTGACAACCTAATATTAAATTCGATAGAAATGCAACCATGTTAGTCACGTTGTCTGCAGGGCTCACTTATATTTGAAAATGCATGTAGATGTAATCAATAGGGAGGCATAATTTCCAAATTCCATTCTTGTCTCCAGACACATACTTGATTAATTACTGCAGCTGATGGCAGTGTAATGCAACTATTTTAATGTCGCGCTAAGCGCAGCTCATTTTATATTAATTTAATATATTTGCTTACTATTATTTTTAAGTATTGATGGTTGGTCTATTATTCTCTGAGATGTTTCTTTATCAAAGCAAAAATTAATAAAGTGCAAAACAAGTATTAATCCAGAGTTTGAACTCCAAAAACTGAATCTCTTCATTCACTCAAAACTTGGCTCTTATTCTGAAACTGTTTTCCGTTTGTATTTTTATCTATTTTATACGATAAAATAATTTGTTTATCTACCACTCGCCGCTCAATACTTTATTCAAAACAGCCGTACAAGTTTTCGTTTTCTGTCTTCGACTCGTAATTGGCATTTTATCTGCAAACTCCGCATTTGTAGTAGTTCTATAACTAATAAAAAAGTGGAATTTTTTTTTGTATGGTTTTTTTTTTTTTTTTTTTTTTTTTTGAAAATTTGGACCCCCTAATATGTGTACATACATTTTTAAGCTCTCCCATTTTGATTGTAGCATACTTTTTGTCCGCTTTTTATGTATTCTTTATTCTAAATTCTTTCTGAATTTGTTTGCTTTTTAAGAGTACTGATGTTACAGTTCTTCACATAAATTCAGCTACAAGTTTTCATTTTCTATATTTTTAGATCGTGTGCTTCCATAAATGTGCTACAGGACTGCCAGACTGTCAGTTCAAAGACTAAAGATACACATTCTGTGTAACTTTGAGAGGATTCACGTATGTGTACATGTGCACATACATCTAAACAAGAGATTTTCCGTTCCCAAACATTTTTAAGCCCTGAAAAATTCGAAGAAATAATAAATAGACTGTTTTTATTTTATTGCAGTCTATTTCTAAATGGGGCTTAGTTCAAATGATTGGTATTAATAAGAAATAATAATAAAACAAAATTATAATGTTAGCTGGGGAACAACTAGCAGTTTCGAAGCCGCCATGATTCCCGTTATGCTCATGAATATAAAAATGTATGTTTATACTCTATTATATGTATATAATACATGGAATCACATTTTTTGTTTTCTATTTCGCTTGGTGTCGCTTGGCGATTGTGAGATCGAACTTAAAAGATTAAATTGGTAATAGGAAGAAAATTTTAAAACAATTTTAATCATAAATGTTTTGTTATGCCTTCACGTAAGGAACCAACAACCAAAACAATTTTTGAATTCTTTCACTAGTAGAAAGCTAGATTGGCAGCGACTTGTACAGACTACATTTTGTCCAGATTGGAACCGGTTTTGTAGGCGTTCCGCGAACAAGCTTCGTATTGTTCACGCAACGTATTTTTGGACCAATTTGCTTCATTTTTGATTTGAGTTTGATTATAGTTAGCAATTTTTAAGCCGATTTTATCCTATATTTACAAGGTTTTATTGGTTTTGTGCCGGTTTTCTCCGGTGTTTGCTACGCCATCAGCGAGCAAAGCCGTGGCTGGAAACTAGTGATGATTAAGTTTGCCTCATGTAGTAATTTAATATGCTGTCGCTAAAACAAAAAATAATTTAACTAAATGTTGTGGAATGCTAAGTCACAATCCTAATCGGAGTTAAGAACCATGATTTTGGTTGCAGTATTGGCAAAAGTTGTTAAGATAGAAGCTTTTTTACAAAACAATTTACTTGATTTATACAAACATTTCATGGGAGCACCAACTTTCCACTTTTCAGTATAATTGCTACTATCTAAAAAATGTTTTATTGGCCCACTGTCTACCTCAGGTATGGTGGGTGCTTGAACAAAAGTATGCAACAAAATAAAATATACCACGCACGACCGACTCATATGTATAATGTAATTTTGCTTAGAAAAAATTTAAAATACAATCCAGGAATAAAAAAGCAAAAAGGGAAATTTTCATATCAGCAGACAAAATCTGCAAGAACTTCTGAAGAGATTAAAAGTGATAATATGACGCTTCGAGTTGTATGAACAAAACTTTGGCGATACTATGTCATGGATTTTTCGAAAGGCATGAAAACAAAAGTTAAACTACGACATATCAAAAAGTCATTTTCTGGGGAGAAAAAATTATTGCAGGTTGGTCATACACTTGAGCCGCAGAGGAGTAGGTGTCATCAGCCCCCAATAACTTTTTCTCCCCAATATTTCCTTCGAACGCACCGAACCCGTACGTACCACGCCTCCTTGGGGGGCTCACATCACATACAATAAACTTTAAAAACAGACACCTCGAAAATGATTTTATCTGATGCGTCACAGTGTAAGTGTTTTTCTCATGTTAATAATGCTGACGAAAAATCGATGGCAAAATATCAAAACTTAGTGTTTTTTATTGTTCTGGTTACAAAGAACCAGGGGCTCAAATATGAGAAACGTATTTGCAAGGAGTCAGTCTTTGATATAAAACAAAAATTAAATATCTACAGAAGTACAGTGAATAAGCGTAATTCTAAAAAGCTTTCTTTTGCTTCTACACAGGGAAAGTTTGTGTTCAGCCCCACTATACTTTCCCAGACGTTGTAAAGCAAACGTTCTTCGAGTAGAAGCGCTCCAACAATATGTTGTTGAATAATATAGTTGAAGAAAAAATTGTGGTTGAACATTAAAAAAAGCATGCTAGAAAAAGTTACGTATTAAAATTGTAAGTAGAAGAAAGAAGCTTCTTATTTTGGAGGAAGAATTCAGGCTCAAATAATTTTCCATTTAGATATTATTTTGTTTAAGAAAATGTTTGTTGGGTTCACAGGCATTTGCTTTCCCAACTTCAAAGAATGCATACTTTCTAGTGGTTGTTTTTATTAAGCGCGGAATTGTTTAGTGTTTTACTGCATTCAAAATGGAATTTATTGGTGATGTTATTGTTATTTAATTGTCGTGCAACCCACATCTGTCGACTTCATCATATTGATCAACAATTCTATTACCATCATTATGAAGACGATTACTTGGTTGCAACATTTATGCTGTCGACGTGTCTGACGTAGACTTAAGCTTCTGTGCTTATCCCTTTTTACCAACTTTCCTTCAAGAGTAAAGCCTTTACTTTAAATACTTTTTACATTCGTTCACCCTCTTTGTGCTTTATTATTATTATTTTTTTTTTTTATGTTTGTGTATGGTGGTGAGCGTCGGGTGTCTTTTAGAAGATGATGTGGTAAATCAAACCCTGTGAATTATTTTCCCCCTGTTTTTGGTAGAACATTGCATATTTTGATACCGAATGTTAAATGTTACATTTGCATGGTTTTAAGGAAAGATTATTGCCTTATAGCCTTTTTACACTTAATCACATCTTTAATCTTGCTTCAGATCGACAAGATGTCAGTCAACTGCTTCATGTCAAGTGTGCTCATTTTGTTCTCCTCAACACCTGTCGGTTCTTTTCGTGTCATCTCTAGACAAATGACAACATGAAGTATTGAGTATTAGGGTACCGATTACTGAGTACTTGTACTGTTTTCGGATACTGAGTACTCAAAAATAGTTGCTCAATACTTTCGGAGTTTCACTTTTTAACCAAATTTAAAGGCATATTCAAAATAAAACAAAAATCTATTTGTAAATCAACGGTGATTAATGTTGCGACACTGTTTAGAAAGCATCAGATGTCAAATTCAATTTGATAATAAAAGAAAATAGTAACAAAAACAATGTTTGATCTACATACATACATGTGCGCCGATTTCAGATCCATACATATATGGACATATGTATATGTTTGAACATTCGAAGAAACATTAAAAGTATTGAGTAGCCAAGTGAAAAGTATTGTGTATCATCAAATAATGAAAAGTAGTAGCATTCGCCAGCTCTATTGTCTCATTATTGTTTATTAAAATGTATGCGTCCTCCATTTTTAATTGATGATGAATGAAAGGTGTAAAGCGGCATTGCCACACAACAAACTAACTCGCGGATGTTGCGATTTTTTGATTGATAATAACAATTATACAATTTCAGCCATATTATTTATGAAATTTTTGTTATTAGCACATGTAACTTTAGCAATAATGTGGTCATTGACATTGCAGTACACTGCTCTTATTTCACAGAGCAAATTGCTCACTAAAACATTCCTGTGACTGCCAATATTTATCTAAATTAAAAAAAAAATAATAATAATAAACTGGACCGCATTTAATACTTGTTGTCAGGGCTAATTCAAATTATTTAAGGTGTAAGATACTACTTTGTATTCCGTCTAGCCTTTCAGCCGTTTACATGCCGCCAACATTTCGTCGATGCTACACAACCCGTCAGTATATTCGAAAAGCTTCATTTAATTTTCATTGCTGCACATTTTTCTTTTCGTAGCAAGCAAAAGTCGCTAAAATTTGGTGCAGCGGAGAAATTTACTTCGGCTGCCACCGCGTTGTTCCGGTCCCAGTTAGCGGTACAAGCCGGGACATCGGTGTAAACGTTATTTAATATTCTTTTCTGTGTAGTGGAGCAACTTTCGAAAATCGTCCGCAATATTTGTAAAACAAGCGGACAATTTTTTATCTAAGCACGCAGTTACATCAATATTTTTGTGTCTTCATTAAATTCATGTAAATTAAAGACACTTTCAGCTAAATTTAAGCTCTATCGAGACTGTCTAGAGGGTTGGTTTGCCGGTTTCATTGATGTTTTCACATTCATACATAAAACTGCGTAAATGCTACCGATGACTTGTTTATGATGTTGTAATCTTATTAAGTCATGATTTTTTTTTGTAGTTTAGTTTTGTACATCTCCCCTCTCGTGAAGCGAGAAATTCAAACTTGCTTACCTTTGTGATGTTGGACAAAGAAACTGCTGGAGTAACAAAAGACGTGCGCTGCAAAAACAACGAAATTGAATTAGAACTACAGAGGGTTGTAGTTCAAAGCCATTTAGTGGGCGGAAGAAAATGTCATGGGATGGGTTGCGGTCTCTGCCTTTTGCCAGAATTAAACAAAAGTAAAAAATATACTTATGTATTTATTATTCCTAGAGTCACAACAAAAAAGAAAGGAATTATTTAACGCTTGTTTGATTGTGTAATTAAATTATACGCCTTTTTATTGCAGTCCTCAAGGGTACGATAATCAAGTGTTCGGGAATTCAGCTTAAGGCTGAATAAATTTTTTTTTTTTTAAATTATACATTTATTTATTTATGTATTGTACACATTCATTCCTGCATTTAAATAAATACAATATGAATAAATAAAAATACATGGGCATGTCATGCACATACAATGTATGTGATGCATGTGTATTGGCCTTACGCCACTACCCTGTGGGACAAGGAGTAGTCGACTAAAAAGTAGCCATGTTTAAGCCAATTGCTATGAACTAACTTCAAGCTAACTACATACGTAGTGTGCGTGTGTTCTTTACTTCCTTTTTACAATTTTTTTCATATTTCTTTAATTTCTTCTGCAACAAAATGTATTACAAATATTTTAAAATTCGCAAATCGATTAGCAGAATATCGGCATAGTACACATGTACGTATTTTAAATTTTACGTAGTTATTTTAGTAGTTGTTATGTACATATCTGCATATACATATATGTAAATATACCTGTACATTTATAAAGCCTATTGCGGAAAGCATCTAACTTAAGTTATCTCTAATGTAAATTATCCATTGATATTTTTACAATATATATATATATATATATATATATATATATATATATATATATATATATATATATATATATATATATATATATATATATATATATGTTGGACGGAATTGATGTACACAAAGGATATCGAACATTATTCGGTGCTATAGAGAGAGCCACGCCTGTTTTGTAGAAAACGAATTTAAAACTTTAGAGTTTTCCACAGTGATAAGCGAATGTTTTATTCTTCTCCTGAAAGCTGAGTATTTAATTTAAAATTTGCACTATATAAAATAATTTACTCAATTCAGCAACGATGCAATTGAAGCAAAGGCATAACGTAACACCCGTCGCGCTAGATTTAGTGCAATAGCATGCTATTGAATCATACATATATATTTTCGCCACAGGGCGATCAGAAATCGATTTTATGCGCTTAGTTTTGAGTGTCTTATGGCTTTTTCTCTTCTGACAAAATGTTGCCCTTATGATCAACTTGACTGATAATCATGTTCTTTTTCAAAAAAGATGATACACTTCTGAAGGGCATTACGTTCTTTTCTAAAAATGTATGTCGTACATAAAACTGGCATGTAACATGTCGTACACTCTGCTTCCAGCGAGGAGGAGATACTGCCCCTTTTTTACATCCCTGCTTTATATGTCTTTACAGAAATATTATGTATTGAAAGGGTAGCAATCCTGTTCAGAAAAGAAAACATGGCAGGTCGTAAACCCACTTTATGGGGTTTTTGTTTCACAATAAGTGAAACGTTTTTAATATAATTTTTAAATAAAAAGTACAGAGGAATATTGCTTTTTAATATTTTTTTTATAATTTCATAAGTTTTCTTACTCCAGTATCAAAAGAGAAGATTTCGAAATATTAAAACTCGCATTTTAAGAAAATAGGAAAAGAAACCTCTCTTAAGTAAGTCCTCGCTGCTTTCCCTATTCTTCAGAAACACTTTTAAATATTTTAAATAAAAGTAACCAAGTGATACTTAAACGGTAGTACAGTTTTCCAAGTTTCGCAAATGCTTTAAGTTTAAGTTCAATGCTTTATAATGATTTGGAAAATGAATAGAATCGACTTTAAATTTTCTGTTTGCCAATATTCCTAAAAGTGTACTAAAACTTAATTAATTTTCTCTCTTTCCGAGTTAACATTCATAATCATTGATACCAGAATTTTTGTCTTGCCAGACATAAATTTATGTGTACACATGCACATACATATATACATATATGTATGTATGTAGTACGATGTTCTCCTTGTTATGTCGGCAGTAAAAAATATGTATATGAATTGGCAACACATAATTTTGGCCAAACAAAAATTAAATATGCAACAACGAATATAAAAATGTTTATCCCCAGCCACAAAAATTATTTTCCCTCAAAGATCTCCTAGCGATAACACAAAATTTGTGTACCGAATTACGTAAAAAAACCCCAATTTGGGGACGAGTTCCCAAAGCTGACACCACTCGAATGCATTGATTTCGTAACAGTTTTATGATATTTGAAAAACAAATAAGTTTCACATGACCTCCTCTTATGCCCCCGGAACAATTGCTGGAATGTCTGAATGTAAACAAATTACACATTTAATCTTGAACCTGGAAAGATCGTGTGCAAAGCTGTTTATTTATTTATTTATTTTTTAGTGCCTATGATAGCCGCCACTAGACGTAATCCGTTAAAAAAAAAACTTATAACAGCTTCCCGCCGTCCGTCAACATAAATCAAATAACGTAACAATAAGCAAAGTTGAAAAATTTGATTTGAACATTAAAAATCCAAGAATATCCATTTATAAAAAATAATTAAGTAAAAACCGACAAGGAGCTAAGCCAGTTTTGTGGTGCTGCCCTTTTAATATACGAGTAGAACTTCTTTTGTGATCACTCAATACAAATGATAAATGGAAATAAATATTTCTTCATAATGTTTACAGAGTGTATGTTATACACAAAGTTGAGAACTACATCAACACATGCCCAGTGTATTTGGTGATTTTAAGAACATGCATCCCATTGTGAACACATTAGAAATTAAATATATATGTATGTACATTTGAGCATCATAATTATAAATGTATGCGTATTAATTATTTTTGCGTCTAAATTGACTTGTGGCATACAACTTGATCAAACATAAATCCATGATACGTAAGCAAAAGGTGGCCCGGCCCAACTCTCTCTCCTTTCTGATGTTTGAGGAAATTATGAAACTTCATGCTACCATATTTGCACATGAAAACCAATTCCCTATTTAAGTTTTAAAGGTGGGATCACACGATTGCCGCAATGCACCAATTTTACACAATTTTTATTGGGCTGAATTGGAGCATAATACAAAATTTGTCCCAATCAAATTCTCTGCAATCACATGATTGTCACATTTTACTGAAATTTTATTGTCGCAAATTGTCGCAAAACAATTTAGTACCAAGAATTGCCGCATTATAGTCACACGATTGTTATATTATACGGCATTTCTGAGAAACAGCTGTTGTAGCTGATGACAAACTTTGTTTTCCCAAAAAAAAAAAAATTAATTAAATGTTAAAAATATGGTTTGTTCATTAAAAAGAAAGAAAATTGCTTTGGCTATTATTATAATGTTGTGCGGCCTGAAAAAGCAAAAAATTAATAGTAACAACAATTGAATTTTGCTGATTCAAAAGCAGAAATCATGCTTGGAAGACGCGCTTAAACAATTTTGAAATTAAATAAATGTATACATATGTATGTTTGTATGTATATTATTGGCGGGCATTGTCTTCTTTGGTTGCCGCATGAGAACACAATAAATATTGGTGCATTTTTAGAGTTTTTATTGGTGATTAGTTGTATATCAAGTGTTCACACGGTTGTCGCATCAGGGTTGTATTTGATTGGGACAAATAGGAACAACATTCGTTTTGGTTGCCGCATGAGCCAATAAATTGTGCTATCACACGATTGGCACGCAAAATGTAACAAAAATTGGTGCATTGCGGCAATCGTATGATCCCACCTTAAGACAGCAAAAATGTTGCAAAAACGTATTAACAGTAAAACAAACAAAAAAACATTTCAGCTTGAACATACGTTGATATCGTGCTTCTTTCCAAAATGCTACAACGAAAGTCACTATTGTAAGAACTCTGAAGTTTTTCAAGCTTCTCATATTCCTCAAAATAAATTAAGCTTCTCCTGCAACCACAGTGCAGGAGAAGCTTGAAAAACTCCAGAGGTCTTTCTGAAAATATGTGTATAGCGGTAACGCCGTTTGTAATAACGCATCGCAACAATTTCTTAGAAGCAAGCATAAAAATGTTCTCAAAGTGTCTTGTTCCCAGACGCAACAATACTGTTGCCAATACAGAGCCGAAAGCATTTAACGTAGGCATACAAATTTGGCTGCAAAACTGTGTGTATGTTTTGCATATGGATGTATTATGTATGTATAAGATTAAAACAAAAAATATGTTTTTAAAACATTAACAATTTGAATAGTTTTGTTGAAAATTTGTCAAAATCATTAATTATTAGAATTCACAAGTGTATTCTTTTAAGCATTTTAATTAATTTTATTATTTTGCCAGCGTCATTTCGTTGCTGCTACTCAACCTGTCAATGTACTCGAAAATACGTGAAATTATACTTATTCTGTTAAGTATTTTTATGAAAATAATGAGAATTTTGAATGTAAAAACAATCATTCACTTAGTATTGGTAATGATAAACTAAATCTTTTCAACCAAAGGCAGTGGGGAACAATTTAGTAAAGCAATGCGTTTCCCGAAACCTTGCAATCACTTTCTTCGAAGTTGTGGTTTTCTACAACAGCTACTACCTATAAAATATTTGCTTTTAATTCGATTCTACATTTTTGAAAAAAGTCCTCACATTGAACTAATTTTCATAGCTAGTGTCTGAGATATTAGGAAAACATACCTATTAAATGAACATGTTGTCAGTTGCTACTAGGTGAAGTTTGGTAAATTAATTCACATGCATATCTGCAAATAGTATACATATGTATGTATGTATGTATGTATGTATATTGAAATTGTTTTGGCTAATTATACAAAATTGATTTTATTTTAAATTGGGTTTATTAAAAAAAAAATAATTTGTAAAATATAAAGAAATTTTTATGGTTAAAGTAAATAGTTGTAATTGCTTCTATGGAATCAACAACAACACTAAAATGTTATTTTGAAATTTACTATTAAATACAAAAACAAACAAAACATGCTTGCAGTACCATAGGTATGAACCAAGCATAGATTTTAGACACTTCACTTTTATGCGTTCATATTCTGCCGAATAGTTTAACTTCGTCTACTTATAATACATACTTACATATGTAGTTATACTTATGCACATACACATGTACATATTAATGTTTGTCCAACAAACAACCTCTGCTTTACACTACGCAACGTAGAGCATTCGACAAACTACGCGCAGTCAGAAAAATTTGGTTGCGAAGCATATCCACCTACAAGTTATTGCAAATGCAAGTACACAATGTGTGTAAATATGTATGTATGTATGTATGTATGTATGTGTACCGTGTTGATATGTTGATGTTTTTTACACAAATTGAAACATACGCTCAGTGAAACAACAGGGCATATTTTATTTTGGGTTTGAACATAACTTTGTTACATATTTACAATTATCTAATATGTACATATGTACATATGTAGTAAATAAGTACATACATATGTATGTATGTAGGTAACCTACCTTTTAAGAGTTAACCTTTAACTTGGTTGCAAAATTTTTACTAGTTGATGCTTTTGCATTGAAACTCACACAACAAACATTGCTGAAACACTTTCTTCTTTATTATTTACGGCAGAGACTTTAGCCAGGCCCCGCTGGAAAATGCTTTACAAATTGGCCATCAATAAATTTGCATAAACAAGCATCACCTAACCGCGTTTTTCTTTATTCTATTCTTTATTACTTAAGGCAGACACTTTATTAGCCAGGCCCCGCTAGAAAATGCTTTGCATATTAGCCACTAATAAATTTACACTTTTTTTCACATAAGCACTAGATTTTTCTTTAAACACCACAATAGATTTCATTTTCAAATCTTACTACATACATATGTATGTATGTATGTATTATATTAAAAGCAATAATTATTGCAAGTAACACAATATTAATCAATTTTACTTTACTTCATTTCTTTAAACACCAATCTAATTTATTAACATGAATTAACTTTTTCCAAAAATTGCAAACTTAACTCCTCGGCGCCTGTCAATCAACTAAAGCCGCAAAGTATAACGCACTACATAGTTGCAATTGTCTGCATTTACCACATATTCATGTTGAGAACCGATTAGCACAGCGTACAACCAAAATAAATTGAAAGCTTCTAAGCGTTTTCACTGCAGCTCGATTTTTAACCTGTACTAAAATGTCCATTACTTTTTTTTATATTTTACACTACAAAAAAAAAACTTCTCAATCATTATTGAAAATAACCTACATATGTATGTATGTGTGTATCGTCTATTTTCCATCAAGAATTTGAGGATGATTTTAGTAAAATTTGCTGGAAACCATAAACATGTTCTAATGCCAGATTTCTTAAAAATTTTACACTAAGTTAGTGATAAAAAAAAACACGAAAATTATAACTATTCAAAATATGTACATATGTTTTCTCTTGTCTCATATCCTTAGCTGGTCCTGCTTAAAGTGTGTGTCTTAAGTAATAAAGAAAAAAGTGTTTCGGCAATGTTTGTATATGGACGTGTGAAAATGTTTTTACGAGTAATAAAAAGAAGTCAACTAAGGAAGTCGTGATCGACAAAATTTTGCAGCCAAGTTGAAGATGAGTTTTAAAAGGTATGTATGTATGAACATACATATGTAGATATTTACTTCATATGAATTGCAAATAAGAAATTTGTGTTTCAATCAAAACAAAGTACAGATGTTTTCCTAAGCGAATGTTTAAATTTATGTAAGATCGATCGTCTGAATACCGTGTTAATACATTTGACATATATATGAATTACGAATTCTAATAATTAATGTTTTTGACAAATTTTCAACAAAACTATTCAAATTGTTACACCGGTATTCATAAAAAATAAAACGTTGCCGAAATACATTTTAGAACAAATTTTAAATGAAAATTTTTTTGTAAAATGTGTTTCAACAATTTTTTATTTTTTATGAATACCGGTGTTAATGTTTTAAAAACATATTTTTTGTTTTAATCTTATTACAATAATGTAACACCAACTCCATTTTGCAGAATTAGAATTGAAATAATAAACGTAACGTATTCTTGGCAATACATACATTGTACATATGTATGTACATATGGGTAGATACCCATTTACACATTTGTTTTCATTGTCACAGATCCTCAATTTTAATTACTAAACTATTACGTGTAATTAAAAATTAGCACTCTTAGCACTGTCGCTTAAGCCACAAGGCCACCTAAGGATGAAACGATACCACACGGGTATCAATACTTTTATTCGATGCAGTATCGGTTATAAAATATCGATACCTACTCTATATTAGGCAAAAATTATCGATTCCTACTCGTATCGGTCAATTGCCTCTATGCCTTGGAGTGGAAAATTATTCCGCCCGGTCGAACCATTATTGTAAGTGCGAAGTCGATATACATATATGTATATATGTATGTATATACATATATGTGTATGTATTAAACATCTGCAGCGAGTAACTTTTTTTTGCATATGTGAAACTCGATAGCGAGTGTAGTAGATATTTGTTCTCTCTCTCACAGCACAGCAGTGAAGAGTACAGAATGTTTGTTTGACAAATACTAACATGCAAGCAGCCGAAGTTTATTATGTACCGAAAAAATGAACACATAAAAATGTAAACAACCGAAAAGAAGTACCGTAAAAACTATGTTCACTTCTTGCGGTACTGCAAGTATTTTTTTGTGTATAAAGACAATGAAATATTTCTTTGATTTTTATTTTTAAAAGGATGATATATTCTATATAAGTTTAATAAGTAATAACAACTTGAAAATATTACGACAATATCTATGTGATGTGAAAGAAAATCAAATAGGTATCTAAATAAATTATAAACTTGCCTTATTCCCTTCCACTTCTTGTATTACGCCTCACTGTTGAAATTATATTGAATTCAAGTCATAAAGCACTTTATACTCAAAAAAACAACAGTTTGTTGTATTTGCCAAACTTCACCTGATACAGCAAGTACCAAGTGAAGTTTGGATGTTTTGCCATACTCGACATGTTCGCTTCATACAACATACGAATGAGAGCAAAAACAAGCATGTACTTACCCTGCCAGCAAATTGGTAGTCGACTACTAAAATAATTAACTTTACGTTAACTTTTATGGACTAGCTTCAAATTAGCTACAATACAATCGAAACGTAGTGCAGAGTTCACCCAAAATTCAAATACTAACATACACACATACACGGTAAATAACTCTTGAATTAAATTGCCTATTGTCGCATTCGTTTTAAATGTTGCTATGGCTGAATGGGTTAAGTTGGCTGCTCACCAGACTTGAGGCTAAGTGGTTCAAATCCCACCAGAGGCTAACAAAAAAAATAAAAAATTGGATGAAATTTAATTTAATAAGATATAATATTACCACCGAGAAATGTAAAATCAGCCTTGATTTGTACATTTTTTTCTGTGGCTACTGACTTTGAAGTAGCTAACTTTAAGTTAGTTGAAAAGTAATGCAGCGTCGGACAATTGACTACCTCCTAGGACATCGTAATGTTAAAATAGTCAGTCATCTCCATTGAAAATAATCTAAGTGTCAACCACCACCAGTTGTAAAAAAGTTAGCTTATAATTCATTACTAGTTAACTGAGTTGCCGGCAGGGCGATGACTTTGTTGTACTCAAAAATGTGTACCTATTTTTTTAGTACACTTCGAGTAAGTGTTCATGCGTAGCTAGTTTATGTGTACTTTTAGCGACAAGTCCATTTGTGCAGAGGTCTAGTATGTATATATGTATATTAGAGCAAAACTTTCATACATACTAGCTCCGTTTACGATTTCTTTTTCAAATTTGCTAAATTACGACTGAACATGTGCATGGTTACATTCGTATATATGTACATATGTTTGTATGTACGTACATTCCCTACAAACTTTATATGAATTTCAATTATTATTTTACGTAGCGACGAATACATGTCAGAGAATTCACACATCAAATTTGTATGTGTGTGTAAAAATGTATTTTATTTAGAATAAAGGACCACACGAACAAAAGCAACAAAAAATTAAAGCATATCAAAAACTATGCAAACTACTCGAAGGGAAACGTCAACCGAGTTGATTTAAAATACACAACATCAAAAACAACAACTTACAGGAAGCACTACACAGTCCTTTACACACAAAACACACATAATGTAACACATTTACACAAAACAATACGCTACCATACAAGCATTATCACTTGCATACTTATCCCTACGGTAGAAATCGCGAGGCGTTCACTAAACAGACTTTTATTTTCAAATCGTCAAGACTTGATTTTTTAGGAGAGAAGAGAATAAAAGAGGCTACAGCTACAGACTTGTTTGCACTATCAAGAATCGTGCTCTACTAGAGAGTTAATTAAAGGCAAATAGAAAACAAACAAAAATTGATAAAAACAAAGTATTTGTGTGCAAGAATTTGTCAATGTTCTTTTAAGCTTGATCATGTGTGTAACTGGTTCTAAGACTCGATACACATTATTTACTGCCTTCTGGGGAAGGCTTTTATAAGGTTTCCACATCTCCTTGAAACCCCTAGACCAATGGCAAAAATCAGCTGCAAGATAATGAAAAATGTAAGAAATAAACTGGAAGTTGTGTAAATGTAAAAGCAGCTGCTCGTCCTTTACACTAAAAGAATATAATTTAATTATTATACATATTTCGGCATGAGAAAGATCTGCGAGACTTAAATAAGTAAAAGGTCTAAGAAAATCAAATAAAACGGGTGATATTTTTAAACAAACAGCAATTGCTTTCTCGCGAAGGACATTGCGTGTAATTAATAAAGAAGTGTGCAGTGGCACTAGCAGCCCTTCGGTTTGATAAATAAGGCATTCTGGAAGGCCTATTTATTCCTTCTATGTACAGCTGGGATGTAAACATATTGTACAAATACAAATATTATGTATGAACGCACGACTATGCTTCTCTAGTTAGTTTAGTAAAAGCACCAACAATCATTTTATTAAATATAATATCACATAGTCAAATAACTAAAATTCAGTGAGGGTGGTTAGACGGATGTATGGCGGACGGACGAGTGTTTTAGTGGGTGGGTGTTGTTACCCTTAAATAAATAATGTTAATACAAGTATTTGCACATTTATGAACGTTTGGGCGTATGATTGTGTGTATCTGTGTGTTGAAAATTAGATGAAACTGGTGGTGGAATGTCTCTTTTTGTGCCTTCAATGTTTAGCTCCCCCCTTCTGTTGGAGCTGATGTTTTGAGTTTTAAGTACAGCGTTGCCATTTTGGTGTTTTCCGGTTATATTTGATTTTCCTTTCTGTTAGATATTTCTTTACTTACATACGTATTTCGGAAGCAGCAGCCACATTTAAGGAACAAAAAATTAAATGAAAAATTAAAACAGAATCAGTGGTGCTACCTCTACGAGTTGATTTTTGCATGTAGCAAACTTTTCGGAAATTCCCTATCTTTTGTGGTATGCTTGCTATTATTTGCACATATTTGATGTTGAGGGGAAGTATTTCAATGCTTTCACAAATTTCGGCAGGTTGGTCGTATTTTGGGCAACTGTTTCACGTTTTTAAAACCCGTATTAATTTTTCAATTTGTAAATTTTTGTGCTTTGACATCCCGTTGTAATTGTATATTTTTGCTTAAAATAAACGCCAACACAGAATTTGTACGGTTTTTTTTTTCGAAACGTTTTTAGACTGAGGCATATCCATCCCAGCAGTAAGAAATGAAGATTTTTTCTATAAAGATTCCTTGTTATTTTCATTTGGCAAATCTTATTAATTTTGTCAATAGGGAAAACGCATAATACCAAAGAGAAAACTTCTTATTCACATTTTTTATGGTTTCGCTTATTTTTGAGACCAGAAAATCTAAATCCGCCTGCTGTGGCGGATGTGTTCAATGTTTAGGTAGACTCCCATATACAAAAATGGCTTTCTAAAGTTTCCGCCATCGTTCTAACTTGTCCTAGTGTTATGTTTTTGACAACGAATTTTTTGAAAATTATTTTCATATATGTACATATAATTCCCTTGATAATCCAAGAGTTAGCACAAAGAAAAAACTTCAACATTTACATTCTTCCGTAACAGCTACAAGCACTTTCAGTCCTGTCAAGTTGTTTCGCTTGAATGTAGTAGAGTTGCTGTTTTTTTTTTTTTTTTGGCAGTGGCTGAATCATTTGCATTTTATGCAAATTGAATTCGTAAAACAGACACTGAATTCAAGTGAATAAAGTTTATTTTTATTAAATAAGGATGATTTAAAAAATAAAATCATGTTTTTAACATTTATTGACTCGCTTAAATTTTGAAAATACTGGCTCTGTGGTGCATAAATATACCCACCTACCACAAAGGAAAACTCAATAAATGAAATTCTGTTTGTACACAAATTGATATACATATGTATGTATGTATGTATGTATATAGGTACGCTCATACTACATAAAAATAAATATGTATATGAACTAGTTTAGACTTAACACTCAACACTTGACTGCTCGCAACTGATCCGTGTTGGCCAAATAATATACATATGTACATAGCGTTGAGCGCCTATAATGTCGCACATTTTTCGGATACTTAAACCACTTAAATGACGTGTTGTTATAATACCTTAACAATAAAAAAAACATCTGAATCAATTCAAGTAAAAACATTAATGCTGTTTTTAGTATTTTCAAGCTGCGTTCGTGTATTTTTAAAGACACTTGAATATAAAATGAAAATGCCAGTTTTTCTTCGGTTACCTTACCTTTCCCTGGATGGCTCCTTTTTTGTTTTACTAGGCATGTTAGATTTACATTCGTATGTATGTAGTATATGTTTCGAACCCCATCGGTCCCTCTTCTAACAAATTGAAATTTAACTTATCAATTGTTAGCACAAATGATCGCTTTATTTGAATAAAATCGGAAGAACTGTATTTGAAGCAAGACATAAACCTGCAAAGAAACGGAAAGTTCAAACGTCTGTCATATCTTTTTATGGTATTAGAATGTCAGTTAGCAAATATGCATCGTTTGTGAGCTAATTTGTAAAAACAGCTGGAGCCATGGAATTTATTGTAGCTACTCAAATTAGCTCTGTAGTAGGGTGTAGAGGTTGTCCGTACGGAAGTCAAATGTTTGATCAGTCCCCCAACAATTTTTTTTCCTCAATATTTTTTTCAAACTCACCGACCTCGTACTACACCACCTATTGCGGCTGGTGAAATCTATAAATATCACATTAAGTAAGCACTAAGATTGTCATGACGATGACGATGACGACGACGACTGCGACACTTGTAATAACAGAGTGCATATGCACACACCTACATTGGAATATGTTTTTATCGTATTGCTCCCTACGACTTCTTCCTATTTCCAAAACACAAGAGACCAATTGCGGAGATAGATTAAGAATCGAAGAACGAACTGGCGATAGCCATACGGAAAAGCCGATCTCAGAAATGCTTCGATGATTGGAAGAAGCGCTGGCATAAGTCCTTTATATCTGAGGGGGATTACTTTGAAGGGGACAAAATGGCTATTGATGAACATATTTTTCAAAAAAATTCAAAATTCAGCTTTTCTTTTTAACAATCCTCGTTCATCCATTTGTACACATTAGATACCTACATACCTTTTAAAAAATTTGTGATAGGTATGAGCTTCATCTGGGTATGTATGGAGCTAGCTCCTAGGCGTCTATACGTTTTTTTTTTAATAAGTGAATGTACATACATATGTATGTAAGTAGCGTGTATGTATGTATGTAAGTATATTGCATATTAATTGTGAACCAAAATTTCGCGAACATATGTAGGTACCTATTTAAATTTTTGTTTGCAATATACATACATACATAGTTGCGTATGCAAATTGTTTATCGCAGTTGAGAAATAGGCATTTGTCACTTTTTAAAATGTTCCGCCATTGTAAAAGATTTTCATTCATGGAAATCTTCTTTAGACAAGCGCTCTTGTCACAATTTTCTTTTACATTGTCGCACAAGAGAAACACATTTATATATACAATATATGTATGTATATATGTATGTATGTGTGTGTACGTATAGATGCATGTGTGAATGAAGGGTGGAGCAAAAACAGAAAGAAAAAAACTCATTTACTGGCTGCCATTTATAATTTTGAGTACCTTGTGCAAACATATGCAGCCAATAATCTTTTGACTTCCAACGCACTTCCAATACGCCTGCTCACAGAATGTGTTGTTTCTTCCACAATGCATGCGATCAACATGTGTGGAAAATTTTTAGCTATTCAAGCAATTTCTTGTGCTCGCTGTTATGAGAATATAAGTACGCCCTTTTTACAGAGCATATGCGAGCGAGCAACTTGCCTCACAGATGTTCATCGTAAAGAACGAATTTTGTGAGTGATTCGCATATTTTGTAATTGAGTGGCACGTCTGTGTACTGTAAACAGGGGATGGTCTCAGAAGAGAGTTTTGTAGGTGTAGCTGTTCCAGGGCTGCCAGGTTAATTTTCTAGTTGTCCGCAAACAAATTCGAAAAACCCCTCAGAAATAGCATAATTAAAGTACTAATTAGACTAGTGTAAAGTTAATTATTTTCTTCATATCATTTGAAGTTTCTTAGGAAATGGCAATCATTTTTATTAATTTTCTTTGCTTATCAATATTAAAAGGTTAATGCAGAAGGAAATCGTGCTGTTTCACTTTTCAAATTGAATCGACTTAAACCTTGATCTCGATGTACATATGTATGTAGTTTTATAATTTTTATATATATGTAGGTACACAGATATTTTATAAAAGAAATATGTATATCAATCCATCCATCCCCATTGAAGGCAAATCAAGATTAAAGTAGAAAAATCTGATGAAATAAAATATAATTTAATAAAATTTAGCATGAAGAAAAGAAAAAGCCAAAAGAAGAGTATAAAAAATGGCCAGGAAGGAAAGGAATGGCTAGATAAAATCTAGTCATTTCTTACGGCTAGTTGAAAAAGATTGTTAGATTAAGATTTCGTGTACATGTTTCTAATTCTCATTTTGTTCATGGAAATTTTATAATAAGTAGTTGGGTTTCGAACTCTTTTCTAATTCTCATTTTGTTCATGGGAATTTCGGAATAAGTAGTTGAGCTTCAAACATGCCTTTAAGATTTTTATAGTCTACTTATAAAATGATTAGCATTAACAAAATGTCGGCGGCATAAAGACGGCTGTAAAAGGCAGAAAACGTTAATAAGTTCTATTTTTAGACCTAAAATAATACATCCATATTTATTTTTGTTTTTCTGGATGTATTGTTAGTATTTTTAACGCCTATTTTTTGTTTTTTATTTATTAGGGGTCAAAAGGAGTCTAAATAAAAAAATAGGAGTTGAAATAATACATTTCAATTAGCTCTTAAAGCAAATAAATAATTGAGCTTATTTTTGGTTATTAACAATTGTAAATCATATAGTTCGACTATAAAGTTAAAATTAATGAGGAAATATAGTTCCACTACAACACAGGGGAAACATTCCCCCCCCCCCCCCTCTCCATCTAGTTATTTCCAGGGTGTCCGTAGAGGAGTCAAAACCAACTCTCCCATATTGTTTTCGAACACTCCGACTCTTACCACTCCTCCTTAGGGGACTCCCATGCAAAAATTGAAATTTGGGCGCATCGAAAAGAATATGATTTGTTTCACATGTCGTGGTGGAACTTTATATTTCTCATTCCCAAAGCAATTGGAAAATCGATGGCACGATATCTATTGCTAAATCGAGCCGCCCTATTGCGCATACATACACGAATATGGCGGCTCCCACCAAACGTTGACATACATACATGTGTACATACAAACAAAACACAGTTTCTTCGTATGGATTTTATTACATATTGTGAATGTATACGTACCTATTACGTTTTTATTGCATTTATAAATGGGCTTTTAATTCAAATGATTGCCATGATTTTTTTACATTAATAATAAAACTCGGGAAAAAATTTAATGACAAATAATAAAATTATGACATTAGCTGGGGATCAACTAGCTGTTTCAAAGACGTCACGCTTGTCATTAGCACCCATTTTGGTCATAAACTTATTACTTTTGTTTATATTTTATTATTCCTAGTCTAAAACATGCTCTCATAATATTTTTTTTGCTTTTCGCATGACTTTTTCCCATCTCATAAGAACACAGTTGTATTTGCAATTGACTGGCTGTTTAATTATGTATGTAAACTCTCATTCATAAATTTATGAATAATTACATAATTTTAACATTACTCTTAAAATGGATTTTGTTATTGTGAACTTTACTTACCTATACGTTTTTATTTTTGTTTTTACCTTCGTCCTTCGAAATTACAGGGGACGATATATGTAAGTATGTATGGATGTACATTCATATGTATAGACATACAAACAAAACCAAAATGACAAGAAGGGGACGAACAATAACAGCATATTTGAATAATGCCTCAAAAAGTGGAGTTAAAGCGATGTTGGGCACTGTCTACAACGGTGGTGACTGACTGTAACTTTTGTCATGCCCTTTCATATTAAATATTCGATATTTATCATCATTCACACGATAATTATTGTCATTTGAGCGATTTAGTACAATCACAAATAATCTAAGTATTGGATGTGCAAGTGCACACGAAACTCTTAATATACAAATGTAAATATGTATGTATGCACACATGTATGTATATGTACCCTTGTAGAATAGAAAACACAAATTGATTTAGATTTACACATGTACTCGAAACGAGTACCACGCATTTGAACAATAGTATAATATGTATACATACACATGTACACACACATGTATGTACATATGTATTTACTCTGGGTGCAAGTGTAGCAAATGCCTGTCGGTGGTCGGTTCAGTGAAGCCTGAGGCCACAAAAAGCCAAAAAAGAACACGTGTCTTAATCCGGTAATTATTTCAACAATGTAAACAGTTCTATTCCATCAAATCCCTTTCAACATCACTGATAAGACGCAATGAATTACCCACAAATTAAATAGTCAATTCACAGTCAATAAGAGAATACATATGTATGTATATATGAGAATTCATATATACATACATATGTATGTATGTATATATATATATATATATATATATATATATATATATATATATATATATATATATATATATATATATATATATATATATATATATATATATATATATATATATATATATATATATATATATATATATATATTATTGCGTGCACACGTGAAAATCAAGTACGGTTTTTTTAATAGAGTTTCTTCTATTAGAGAAATTTTATTATTCTTGCCTACTCAATTATGTGTGTGTATATGTATTGTAACGACACTTTTCGCTGGTTGCTGGGGTAGAGCTCAGCGACGGCCAGGGTCGTTATTCAGTAAAGATATTTCTGCTTCGGTGGAGTAAAACGCAGAGTTTACATACGTTATAAAATTTATTCTCTTTTGCTTTCGAATGACTGAGTGCGGTTAACGGTGGTGTGTGGGTAGTCCTCGGTGTAGCCCAAGAGGAGTGCACGTATTTTATAGCGCGGTGGCGATAGCGGTGCAGTGGCGATAGTGGTGCGGTGGCGACAGCGGTGCGGTGGCGACAGCTATGCGGTGGCGACAGCTATGCGGTGGCGACAGCGATGCGGTGTCGACAGCTATGTGATGACGACAGCGATGCGGTGGCGACAGCTATGCGGTGGCGACAGCTATGCGGTGGCGACAGCTATGCGGTGGCGACAACTATGCGGTGGCGACAGCTATGCGGTATCGACAGCGATGCGGTGGCGACAGCTATGCGGTGGCGACGGCGATGCGGTGGCGACGGCTATGCGGTGTCGACAGCTATGCGGTATCGACAGCGATGTGGTGGTGACGGCGATGCGGTGGCGACAGCTATGCGGTGTCGACAGCTATGCGGTATCGACAGCTATGCGGTATCGACAGCTATGCGGTATCGACAGCGATGCGGTATCGACAGCGATGCGGTGGCGACGGCTATGCGGTGGCGACGGCTATGCGGTGTCGACAGCTATGCGGTATCGACAGCGATGCGGTGGCGACAGCTATGCGGTGGCGACAGCTATGCGGTGTCGACAGCTATGCGGTATCGACAGCGATGCGGTATCGACAGCGATGCGGTGGCGACGGCTATGCGGTGGCGACGGCTATGCGGTGTCGACAGCTATGCGGTATCGACAGCGATGCGGTGGCGACAGCTATGCGGTGGCGACGGCGATGCGGTGGCGACGGCTATGCGGTGTCGACAGCTATGCGGTATCGACAGCTATGCGGTATCGACAGCTATGCGGTATCGACAGCTATGCGGTATCGACAGCGATGCGGTATCGACAGCGATGCGGTGGCGACGGCTATGCGGTGGCGACGGCTATGCGGTGTCGACAGCTATGCGGTATCGACAGCGATGCGGTGGCGACAGCTATGCGGTGGCGACAGCTATGCGGTGTCGACAGCTATGCGGTATCGACAGCGATGCGGTATCGACAGCTCTGCGGTGTCACCAGGGCGGCACAGGAACGTTGCTGGCTGGTAGCAAAACAGCGGCGTGTGCTGGCTCAGGACGTCAGTGGGGCAGCGTACTCACTGACTGAATGAGGTCACCAAAGAGGTGACAGGCTACAACGTGCAGCTTAGCGTGAAGCGCGGAAGTCGGCTTATGGCGTAACTCCTAAACAACGTTGGACTCTATGGCAGCGAAGTCTGGAGCCAGACTGAATCCCACCATATAGTCCAAATGTTGTCGCGTACTGTGATATTTGTACCTCAGGTCAGCGAAGTCTGGAGCCAGACTCAATCCCAACCTCAGGCGCCAATATTCACAGCGGAGTTGAGCTTCGGGTCAGCGAAGTCTGTACCCAGACTGATCCTAAACCCTCCACTCGAGTGTTCACAGCGGTTTTGTGCTTCGGGTCAGCGAAGTCTGTACCCAGACTGATCCTAAACCCTCCGCTCAATATAAAAAAAAAATGAATAGTGCACTGGCGCTTCGGGTCAGCGAAGTCTGTACCCAGACTGATCCTTTACCCTCCACGCAAAATAAAAAACAATTAGTGCACTACTTACCGCTCTGTGATAACACCACCTACCGCTTGGCCAGTTGCCGGCTAATTAAAATTCTTGCCAACGTGCTCGCCTTTTTATAGGTCATGCTTGTGCACACACAGACACACACACAACCGCATTCAAACAACAAACACAACAACGTAACACCAGTCAGTGCGACGACAGCTGTTCACAGCTGTTGGCTGTGAGGGTTGTAATTCGTTGCGTGGCCGTGACTACAGTCATTCGTTACATTTAAATTCTTAACGGCTAAAATAACATAGTGATTTACTTATATTATTACTATGCAATAATTAAGGAAATTTTACAATTCTAATCCATTCTAAAGCAATACGAAAATTCATTGAATTTAACTTAGGTAAGATATGTACTGAAATACAGTCTTAATAATAATTAAAAATGGGAAATGATTCAATCATCCTGATGCGATGACTATGTTCCCACATTAGAGTCCAGTGATGGAAACTACCATTTGTTGTGGCCAAAACGAGCCTGTTGACTTTGGCCATCACACTGCCTTATTCCTCTTCCGCTGCCGGGTAGTGGGCTATCGGGTGATGGTTGGGAATAAGGTTTCAATTCGCTGACATGCGCGGTGCGCATCTCTCTACTATCCACTCTATTCAATTCGACAATCAGGGGGGACACGAATCCCGTGACGACATAAGGTCCCCCATATTTTGGAGCCAGCTTGGCTGCAACGTTTTCGGCAGCTTTTGACAGCGGATGTTGGCGCACCCACACCTTATCGCCTATTCCCGGCTGCCACCGCCGTCGGCGTAAGTTATAGTATTTCTTTTGGGACTGAGTTGCCAAGCTAAGATTACGTCGGACGATGTAAAAATTCTTCTGCAATTCTTTTGCTCGTTCAGCCAGTTCTGCTTTCTTGGCCCCGGTGCCCCTGGTAACCTCGTCATATAGAGCCTTAGGTAGCCTGGGCTCTCGCCCTTGTGTTAGGTATGCCGGTGTGTAGTTCGTTGACTCAGCGATGCGAGAGTTGACAGCCAACATGACCTCCGGTAGAATCTCGCCTGCTGGTTTCTGTTGGACGACCTTATATTGCTGGCAGGTTTCACAGTGTTTTACGTATTTGGCTATATCTCTGGCCATGCCGGGCCAATAATACCGGCTAGAAACTTTAGCCAGCGTTTTCCGAACACCCAAATGACCGCCGGATACCATGTCGTGTTCTTCATGAAAGGTCCTTCTTCTCAATGGGGTGGCTACGCAGAGCTTCCAAGGGGTGCAATCTGATTTGTTTCGGTCACGCACAATGTGCCGGTAGACCTGGCCGTTCACTATAGAATAGTCAGTGAACTCTTCTGGCCGTGTTCTGATGCCCTCCGTCAGGGTTTTTAGCCATTTACATACATGAGGCTGTTGTGTCTGCGCCATATATGCCTTTCCTAGGGGCTGTCGAGACAGGGCGTCTGGGACGACGTTTTGCTTCCCTTTGCGGGAGGTAGTTGTGGATTTATACTGCCGCATCTGCGAAACTGCAGCTACTTTGTCTGGATTGGGTTTATTGCCCTCAGGGGTGCTCGGGAAACTGAAAGGTCTCCGCGATGGCTTGACACACCCATTTTCCAGCAAATTGTTGACGTCTTCACCGATGACAGCTTGCATGGATGTCTTACGTGGAGCGAATCTTATGTTTATTGGTCGCTTATCCTTCATGACAATGCGATGGGTGGCTGCAGAGGATAGACCCGAAATCGTATTATACTTGGGCCGCTCTGTTAGAAAGTGTTTTATGCGTTTTTGCCGACACTCAGGGCCCTTATCGCGGCCACTCTTCATTGTGAGCACTTGTCTCGAAAGAGATGGGCTTATTTGGGGCGAATGTTGAGGCGGCTGTGAGTTCCTGTCGTCATTCGGCGTTGACTTGACAGTCAGGCCGGCGCACGTGATAGTTGTGTCAAACTTTTTCAGAACGTCCAGCCCTAAGACTACGGGTTCGGTGGCAGAATCCATAATGAGGAAACTGTGTTCGATCGTACGATTTCCCAGGGTGACTGGACACCGGATGGCATTGGTGATTATTCGCTTGGATCCGTCGGCCATAGATACCTCGATGTTTACGGGAAAGATCTGCACTGGGGGTGAGAGTCTGGGCGGGATCGTGGCCATAATAAAACTTTGAGTGGCCGCTGTGTCCACTAGTGCTGCTATCGTTTGGCTTCCCACGCGTATATGGGCAGTGACTCGGTTGGTTTCCCAGATGATGTTGGTGCCAGAAGCTCTGTTACGATTTCTTCTATTACCTCGCACACGAATCTGACGCCCGCTCGCTTGACGGTGACTTTCACTACGGGCGGGTGGCATGGATCGTGGTATGCTCTCCAGGTCGGTGGCCAGTGCGAGCAACTCGTCGAGGTTTGTAAAATCCTTTCTTCGGATGTACCACTGGTAGTCGGGGAGTGAGTTCTTGAAGATCATCTCCAGCTTCTGTTGTGGTGTGAGCTGCGCATGACGCATCAAGTCTTGCAAGCACAACACATAATCTTTATATGGCTCCCTAGGTCTCTGGACACGCTTACGGATTTCATCCTCCAGCTTTTCAAAATACCTTGGGGCCAGGAAAAAGTGGCAGAAATCGGTTTTAAAATTCTTCCACTGGTCCCAATGTCGATTATTATTACGGTACCACACCAGCGCTTTGTCTTTTAATAGCTCGGACATAACGCGTACAATCAGGTGTAGGTCCGTTTCATAGGCTGCTGCTAATTCCTCCACTCGTTCGAGGAAAGCCAGCGGGTCTTTGCCTCCATCATATTTCACGCCCCATTTCCGTACAAGTTCAAACACGGCCACTTTGGGCGGATCACAAATTGGGCTTGACCCAACTGTCGCAGTGGATACATCTGTCTTCAATGGCGGGAACGAAATTCCGGTGGTTGGCACAGGGAGGTGAACTGTTGTCAGGCCTTCCATCTGATGTGAGGGCCCAGCGGCCTCGGCTGTGGTTACGACGGGGCGTAGTGATGCTCCTGGGGAGATGGCTTCATGTTTAGCCTGCCAGGCTAATAATTTTTGGAGAAGTTCACCATCGTGTTCCATAGCCAGAAATTTCGCTAGCCGTTTCCGTAGCTCTTCCACGGTGCCAGTGGTGCTCTGCTCACACTGTGCTAAATAGGCCACCAATTCTTCCTTCTTAAGCATGCACACCCAGCTTGTTCTCAGCATTTTGCAATTTTAGGATATAATTATAACGTAGTAAAAACAATATATAAAACCAATTGTTGTTGTTGTTGTTTTTTTCTTTTTGGACAATTATGTCCCTGCTCGGGCGCCAACTGTAACGACACTTTTCGCTGGTTGCTGGGGTAGAGCTCAGCGACGGCCAGGGTCGTTATTCAGTAAAGATATTTCTGCTTCGGTGGAGTAAAACGCAGAGTTTACATACGTTATAAAATTTATTCTCTTTTGCTTTCGAATGACTGAGTGCGGTTAACGGTGGTGTGTGGGTAGTCCTCGGTGTAGCCCAAGAGGAGTGCACGTATTTTATAGCGCGGTGGCGATAGCGGTGCAGTGGCGATAGTGGTGCGGTGGCGACAGCGGTGCGGTGGCGACAGCTATGCGGTGGCGACAGCTATGCGGTGGCGACAGCGATGCGGTGTCGACAGCTATGTGATGACGACAGCGATGCGGTGGCGACAGCTATGCGGTGGCGACAGCTATGCGGTGGCGACAGCTATGCGGTGGCGACAACTATGCGGTGGCGACAGCTATGCGGTATCGACAGCGATGCGGTGGCGACAGCTATGCGGTGGCGACGGCGATGCGGTGGCGACGGCTATGCGGTGTCGACAGCTATGCGGTATCGACAGCGATGTGGTGGTGACGGCGATGCGGTGGCGACAGCTATGCGGTGTCGACAGCTATGCGGTATCGACAGCTATGCGGTATCGACAGCTATGCGGTATCGACAGCGATGCGGTATCGACAGCGATGCGGTGGCGACGGCTATGCGGTGGCGACGGCTATGCGGTGTCGACAGCTATGCGGTATCGACAGCGATGCGGTGGCGACAGCTATGCGGTGGCGACAGCTATGCGGTGTCGACAGCTATGCGGTATCGACAGCGATGCGGTATCGACAGCGATGCGGTGGCGACGGCTATGCGGTGGCGACGGCTATGCGGTGTCGACAGCTATGCGGTATCGACAGCGATGCGGTGGCGACAGCTATGCGGTGGCGACGGCGATGCGGTGGCGACGGCTATGCGGTGTCGACAGCTATGCGGTATCGACAGCTATGCGGTATCGACAGCTATGCGGTATCGACAGCTATGCGGTATCGACAGCGATGCGGTATCGACAGCGATGCGGTGGCGACGGCTATGCGGTGGCGACGGCTATGCGGTGTCGACAGCTATGCGGTATCGACAGCGATGCGGTGGCGACAGCTATGCGGTGGCGACAGCTATGCGGTGTCGACAGCTATGCGGTATCGACAGCGATGCGGTATCGACAGCTCTGCGGTGTCACCAGGGCGGCACAGGAACGTTGCTGGCTGGTAGCAAAACAGCGGCGTGTGCTGGCTCAGGACGTCAGTGGGGCAGCGTACTCACTGACTGAATGAGGTCACCAAAGAGGTGACAGGCTACAACGTGCAGCTTAGCGTGAAGCGCGGAAGTCGGCTTATGGCGTAACTCCTAAACAACGTTGGACTCTATGGCAGCGAAGTCTGGAGCCAGACTGAATCCCACCATATAGTCCAAATGTTGTCGCGTACTGTGATATTTGTACCTCAGGTCAGCGAAGTCTGGAGCCAGACTCAATCCCAACCTCAGGCGCCAATATTCACAGCGGAGTTGAGCTTCGGGTCAGCGAAGTCTGTACCCAGACTGATCCTAAACCCTCCACTCGAGTGTTCACAGCGGTTTTGTGCTTCGGGTCAGCGAAGTCTGTACCCAGACTGATCCTAAACCCTCCGCTCAATATAAAAAAAAAATGAATAGTGCACTGGCGCTTCGGGTCAGCGAAGTCTGTACCCAGACTGATCCTTTACCCTCCACGCAAAATAAAAAACAATTAGTGCACTACTTACCGCTCTGTGATAACACCACCTACCGCTTGGCCAGTTGCCGGCTAATTAAAATTCTTGCCAACGTGCTCGCCTTTTTATAGGTCATGCTTGTGCACACACAGACACACACACAACCGCATTCAAACAACAAACACAACAACGTAACACCAGTCAGTGCGACGACAGCTGTTCACAGCTGTTGGCTGTGAGGGTTGTAATTCGTTGCGTGGCCGTGACTACAGTCATTCGTTACATTTAAATTCTTAACGGCTAAAATAACATAGTGATTTACTTATATTATTACTATGCAATAATTAAGGAAATTTTACAATTCTAATCCATTCTAAAGCAATACGAAAATTCATTGAATTTAACTTAGGTAAGATATGTACTGAAATACAGTCTTAATAATAATTAAAAATGGGAAATGATTCAATCATCCTGATGCGATGACTATGTTCCCACATTAGAGTCCAGTGATGGAAACTACCATTTGTTGTGGCCAAAACGAGCCTGTTGACTTTGGCCATCACAGTATGTATGTACGCATCGCTCCTTTATTGCAGGGTCGTAGTCTTATCTCGAAAATAATCGAACTCGACAAAATGCGCTGAAAGTTTTCAAAATAATTTCAAAAGAGAAACATTTTTATTACAATTCCGATTGACCGAAATGGTTTGTGCATATAAAAAAGTATGTACGTATGTACATGCATACATACATACATAAATATCGCAACCTAAATCATAAACAGTCACAACTCGGATTGAAAAATTTTCCAAGGAGGTTAAAAACTCTGTTTTGAAACTACGTTGTAATGTCGTAATCAACTTGGCTGCCAGGTCTTACGCTACTGTTTTACTATCAGATCTCAGTGATCCAAACTAAATTTTCGTGGACGTTAGGGATGTGATATGCAAGTTGATTTGTGAAGAACAAAGTGATTTTGAGAAATCTTGAGTGTATACATACATACATACATATTTTCAGTAATACATTTTCTTGAAAAGCTTTACAAATCTATTTCACAAAAATAGGACTAACGAAATTCGGTTCATAATTTTAACGAAAATATTTCATTAGAATTTGTTCATTAATACAATGAAGCTTTTCGTCCTAGTAATAAGAAACGCATAGATGTAATGAACACTTTTCATTGAAGCAATAAAATAATTCATGGATATAACGAACTCCGATGTTGGAATAAGTCATTAATTTTCAGTTGATTTGCAGGAAAAAGAGATTTTTTTGGGCTGATTAAATGCAATGAAAGCGTCCAAATGAAATGTGAAAAAAAAGATATGCAAATAATGTTCGTACTCCTTTTTCTCGCTGGGTACATGTACATACGAACCATGTTCAGTTAAAACACACACTGGCTTGGAGAATAATGCGTGTGTTGGTGGCGACCTTTTTCTCTTTGTTAACAAATTTATATAAATCTTATTCTTTGTAAGATGTCATCATCTATCACCAATGCCAAGCTGTTGACATACATACATATTAATACACATTTTAACAAGTGTCTTATACTATGCGCAATCTTCACACACGCTTTTCAGGTAGCACGAGAAAATTCCTCCATGGCGCAGCATAGACAACGAATTCGAATAGAAAATAAATTACAAAATTTCAAACACCCGTTTACTTCTGTTTAAAAAAAAACCTTTTGTTTAATATGACTTTAAAATAATCAAATCTGACTTCCATATACACATATACATACATACATACATACATACATACATACATACATACATACATACATACATACATACATACATACATACATATGTACATATTATGTGCGTATCAAGGTTCTCTTAGTTAGCATATGAATAAATTATGATCGTCTATATAAAAGTCCCAGAACAAATAAAATTGTACATATGAGTAGTTCTTAAGTCGCTACTTAATATCTCAACTCTTTAAATTCTATTTTAGGAGTTTTGTTCTATAGTAAACTAAAGCAATTTTTTTTTATTCGTCACTAAGTTTGTGCCCGATTTTTATTTTTTGATTTAAAAGAAAATCAAAATGTAAAGAAATGTACTCGGCTGGCTCGAGTCTTATGTTACATACTCTTCACACGAGTCACATCAAAAATTCCAAAAAGAATTTACATGAGTAGCAAATCTTGGCCAGCTCTTCGGTGTGATTAGTTTAACCAACGAAAAAATTGTTATCATTAGAATTGCAACAATTATTTACACTAACAGTAAGTTAAATATTTAAATTTTTTGTGTAACGAAGGCCATTCTATATTATTGTTGTGATTGATATTAATTAAACAAAATAAAGAAAAGGTTAAAGATCTTTAGCTGACTGTTTCGAAGCCGCAGCCCTTCTCGTCAGCACCCATCCTTCAACTCAGTGGCTCACGTTTCTAAGGCGTCACTCATGCCACTCAGCCAACCACTTGGGTGGTTGTACAATTTCTGTCTAAATTTTAATTCTATCGAACAAACCATTTATTGTTTTTATTTATGTAATTGGTTTCATTTAACACGATTTTTATTTAAAATAATTTTTTTTTTGTTATATATTTTTTTCTTTTATTTACATATACAGTTTTTATAGAAGTTAATTATGTTTATATACAATTATTTTTTAAATGATCAATTTGGATTTGAAAGAATACAACCAGCTAACACATGTTTAAAGAATGAAAAAGAGCATGAAAAAATTATTGCGTGTTATACCCACATCCTTAAAAACGATTCACAGGTATTTAAACACATTTTGCTTACTAAGCGAATAGTGTAAGTTTGCGGAATGAAGTCAGCTTATTGTTGAATTAATTACATATTTTTACGCACGTTTGACTGATGCAAGTGCGCGTATTTAATGGGCCAAACGACTGCAAGAATTCAAAACAAAATAATTTTGGCCTTCTATGTACATTCAAATTTATTCTGTCAAAAGTTTAAAAAAAAATTCATTTAGAATACATAACAAATGTAAAAAAAGCTTTTAAGAAGGCCATGGCCTTGTTTATAAAAATTAAAACTTTGCTAGCAGAAACTAGTAATGAGTTAGTCGGGCATTTCCAGTGGTTTTCGCAACGCCGTTTCTGCATTTTATTAATATTGTTTGCCTGCCGCCGAATCCGAAGGCAAACTGGGTATTTTTTAAAAACTCTTTATTTTTAATCAATTCCTTAGTATTTAGAACTGGCAGGATTTTTATGTACGTAAGTGCTGGCTGAAAGGATTGTAATTTTACTCTATGTAATATAGTATTAAATTTCGTTATTACACCTCAAACTTTCCTTTTTATTTTGTGGCTAAGTTGATACACCAGTCAGTCTGTTTGGATGTACATAAATTGGTCCTCAGGAGCTCATTACTCAAGTTGACTATGAAGCTTTAAACCATTAGACCATTAGGGAAAATTGAGTAAATTCTCTAAACAATGAAATTACATTTCAATTTGTTCTTACACTTGTTGTTATATTAATTCATTCGCGTTAAACATTTCATCTGAACATCGCGCACTGTGTGTGAGCCGGTCCCCTTTTCAGTTTATTTTTGTTTTTGGAAGTTATCTGCATACGAGCTGTTGCATCTACATGAAAAATGATTCTGAAGTAAATAATCCATCCCATTGCTTTAAAAAGTATACATCTACAATACGGCTAAACTAATATGTACATTTGTATGTATGTATGTATGTATGTATGTATATAAATGCTGGGAAAACAGGAAAATGAAGCAATATGAAAAAAAACCTTTTCACAAATGTTCAACTTTGTTATGTTTCGAAAATTCTTTTCCCTGCTTACAAATTAAATTGAATGACGGAATTATTTTAAGATGCTCCTTGAGGTAAATTCACATTGAGTAAATAGTTGCCAAAAACAAAGTAACCACTACTTTCTTGTTGACAGTTTTGGCACATTCATTCATACGTACAAACCAATAATTTTTTTTTTTTTTTGCTACAGGAGTACTACAATTGTTCGACAGATCCCCCGCGAGAGACAAATTCCACTTTAATCTCTTATATTATCCGATAATTCAAGCATAACAAGACTGTAAAAATTCAAAAGGTCTAAGCATCTCCTATATGTACATACATATACATATAGGAGTTTGTTTGTATGCATGTGCACTCACAAAACTGCAGTAAGCAGTAAAAAATGTAGGGGTCCCATATTTTCTAGGAAAATATTTATTCGGTATGACCATACCGTTTGCAGTTGCTGGGTGTTGAATTTTTGCCTTTTTTTTTTTTAAATCATCTTCATGGCATATTTGCTGACATACTCGTTTTTTATTCTTGTCGATGTGTCGTTGTCGACTTTCTCCATCCATTGTTGCAGATTTTCAGTTGGTTTGACAATTTGTGATTGTTTTTACTTTTTGTGTATTTGGCAACGTATACTGATTGAATCTTTTCCACTTCAATAAATGATATCAAGGATATTTGCAACGAAAAATCTTTTATTTCCTTATTTTCCTCTTGGCGCTCTTCCTATTTTTTGCTTATGCTTTTTTTTTGTTAACATTTGCTGCTGAATAATAATTGTTGAAATGTGTATGCTCCAAAAAATTCAGCGGGAACGGAATATCTTTATGTGTACATACATACCATGCACATATTTAAGAATTTTTTAAATAAAACACAAAAATAAGTCTATATGTGTATATTTCTAGTTTAATTTGAAATTCTCCGAATTGAATAGCCCAAACTCCACAAACTGCAGTGAAATTTTCCCATTGAGGGATTGGTCAAACATTTGAGTAACTAACAAGCACCCTGGGACCCAGCCACGTACATACATATGTATGCAAGTTTTTACATTTTTTTTGTATCCATTCCACAAAATAAAATAAAACCAGCCTGACTCCGGTTTTGAATCATTGGAATACTCAATACCCAATTTGAATGAGATACCAATAACTATGGATAATGTTTAGGCACTATCAAAACTCTATGTTGATGTAGGGCCCTGTATATCATGCCAACCAGATTCCCAGAAATTTTAATTCGTGTGGCCCATATCATAAAAACAGTTTCTATACCAATCGGAATGCCATCAAAAATAGCTGCGTTAAAAATTTCAAAGGTACCATGTGAAAAAACGGCAAAATTAGTTTGTTTGTTCCCGTACTCAAAGTTTGGGCAAGTGAGAGAAACAAATTTTTGTTCTTCTTGCACGAAACAGCCCCCACACTTTTTCTTTTTTTTTTTTTTTGCTAGTTTGAGCAATTTGTTAAACAGTCAGCTGTTGCGAAATTGAGCAGTAACAAACAAAACAGTTCAACTGAATCAACCAATATAACAACAGTTTTGATGTTTTTCAATTAGTGTTTCATATAAAAATATCTGCAAAGCACTCTAAGTTCTGAGTGTGTGCAGAAAAACATTTCATCTTCTCCCATCTTCCTTGCCAATGCAACACAACCCTCTATACCTACATACATCATTTTCTCTGCAATTGTCATAAGACCCAAACGATTAAACATGAAATATTTCAGCATTCAAGCCCATTGATGTGCCTTTCAAATGCTACACCTTCCAATTTATCGTTGATAATTGAATATCTTAAAAAGACTCAATTGTATAATGCAATATAATATTAATTTATAACATACATATGTACATATACATAGATGAACAAACACAAGAATGTTAAAACACGTAAGTAGATTAAAATAACTAAACACAATTTTGTGCTGAAGGCCTAAGCTGCCATTGCCTAAAAAAAATGTTAGCTTTTAATTTTAATTATAAGGCTAATGGAATAATAAATAAATAAATAAAAATATTAAATCCAAATGTTCCATTAAAATTCCATGTGCACAAAACAGACTCGTCGTATTTCTACATCTGGTGGAAAAGTAAAGATCAGACCGTTGACCATAATGTGGTGTTCACAGCTTTTATAAGCAGTCATGCCACGCATGTTTGTATGCACACACTCAAAAGTGTGTGTGTAATGTTTGAACTTATGTTGGTATAAGTGTTACAAAATAAAAATTACTACAAATAGGGAAACTCCAAGGACCTTATGTGTAAATAAAAAATCTTTCACAAAGGCTTTTGTGTGTGAATTCCGGTAAAGAAAAGACAGCAGGAAGTCAATTTGAACAACATTTTTATTGCGTGTAATGCTATAAATTCTTATTTTGAAAATCAATTATTTCCATCGGGTACCTCCGTTAAAATATGTTTGTAACCGTTGCTGCCCAAATACATATTTTCTCTTCGAAAGTGAAATGGAACCTAAAAGAAACAAAATATTAAAGAAATATTGACACTCAATAGTATTCGTTTGGCTTGGGTTTTCTGCATGTATGTGTGTATGTATGCGTGCATACGTAGATCTGTAAGCCAACACATTTCAAATTTTCAGAAACCAATAAAAATTGTTGAGCCCAATAGACCAGATGTCATGGCTGTGATATATATATACATATATATATATATATATATATATATATATATATATATATATATATATATATATATATATATATATATATATATATATATATATATATATATATATATATATATATATATATATATATATATATATATATATATATATATATATATATATATATATATATATATATATATATATATATATATATATATATATATATATATATATATATATATATATATATATATATATATATATATATATATATATATATATATATATATATATATATATATATATATATATATATATATATATATATATATATATATATATATATATATATATATATATATATATATATATATATATATATATATATATATATGTATATATGTATATCTATGTATGTATATTAATAACAAAGCTATTCGTTTTTGATCCCATCATAATTTTCAGTGTTACGAGTATGATGTCAACTTTTAACCAGCACTGTAGTTAATGTCAGGCTAAAGAGATTTGCTTTGCATTATTAAGTTTATTATGAAACTTATTATTATTTATTCATTATTTGCTATGAAAGTCAATTCAAATTTGTTGTAATAAGTCAAGGAGACCATTATAGCTGTTTTCCAGGATCATATAAAATGATAGAAACAGGTAGAAATTCCCATTTGGCCTGTTTTAATTATTAACTTTTAAATGCAGGTAATACTATTCACCAAGCTTTCAACTTTTTATACCCTTCGCAAACGACCTAGTTCGATCGAACTATTCACACGACTGAACGAAAGGAGCTGTTCCATGTTTCTTTACGATATTTCGCTACTGTAGTATTGAATATACTCAGTCGTTTTGGTTTGTATTGCAATTTTAACCACAGACTGACTTTTTAGAAACCACCCAGTTATGGCGATTAAAAAGAGATAGTTATGTTGTACATTACGTAAGAAGAAACAAACCAGAAATAACAGATTTGTGTTATTTTCTCATATTTTTATCATAGAGCACTCTGTGTTGCAGTAACTATCTGCGAATGCCATTTCAGCTGTCTAACTGCCTTATACCTCGTAGTACAAATTTATATTGAACTAACGAACTATGGCCCACCAGTTCAATTAAAACTTGTTATTTATGTGCTCAATTATTGTTTTTGGGGATTTAATCTTTTTTAAGTAGAGTATTGTTCATATTGCTAAAAATGTAGGCCTCGTTAAATATTGCATGGAATTTTATTAGAAGCAGATTTTCCGTTTAAAATCGCAGATTTATATTAAAATGTTTCCCACAATCATTGAGTATTATTGATTTAACTTGTCAGATTCTGATACTGCAAATTATAAGATACTATGTCTTGCTGTATCAGAAATTCGAAATTAAATAAATAAATTGAAATACAAAAATGCAAAATGCAAATTACAAATACAATCACCTACCAACCGCTCAAGAGTTTCGTGTTGCTTTTTCATGTATTTCAAAGATGCCCGAAAAATATTATTTTTTATTTCTAACACATATTTTGTCTACTGACGTGGTTTTCTCAGAAACCACGTGGATATCGTTTAATCGAATTTTCTACAATTTCTGATCCAGATGGTATCGAAAATCACAATATTACAAAATTAAAAATTGAACCAGTTGAGACAAACCATCAACATTTGTTGTGAGGTTTGTAGTAAAAGTACAGCAAATTTATCTCAAGTGGGGTGTGATGTCACATTATTCCCTCCTCCATTCCCTGTATGGGGAGCCCAATCATTATGCGACGGTAAAATATACGTCAACTATTTTATTGTCTTAAATCGGAACAAAACCACTCACCGTTCCTGGAGCTGGACAAGGAATTGCAACTGTTGCTATTTCACGCAGCTTATTCATAAGGCGAATGCTGTTATAAAAACAGTATATTATGTACCACATTATTGCATCACAGACGAGAACTGCAGCAGACATCAAAACTAAATAACAGAGATACGCAAATGCAAAATATTATTTTAACAAATAAGAGTGTTATATCCGGCTGGGCCGAATCTTAAGTACCCTTCACAATAGTTCCGTTTCTTTTGGGATATATGTATGTATGTTGTTTTGTCGATTGAAATTTCAACATTATTGAAAATGTTTTAGTGCGAGAAAAGCCCTTAAAAAGTTCTTTTTTCATATAGGTATATCGGTCATATACATATGAACCGATATTGTAGTTTTCGCTTTTAACATTAAGACAACCTATTTTATTTCTTCAACGACTTTAAGCTCTCAAGACAAATTTTTTTTTTTTTTAATCCGGTCTAATCTATATTTATGGACCCATGTCGAAAACGTGTGATTTTTGTCCGTAAATAACTCTCTCTTGCTGCCAAAACTATTTGTTAGCACCGTAGATGGTGCGCTCACGAGTGAAATTTTTTTTAACATCGACCTCCGCTATATCTGGAGTTCGTATAAGCCAGTATCGGGAATTCTGGTTTTTTCTTTCAGTTTCGTTACTAGAACTACAACTACTGCTACAACAAAACTTATATGAAGTTTAAAGTAAAATTTATAACCGGGTGAGGGATGGATTTGTAGAGTACCCTATTAAGAGTCCCCGAATATTCGATTCCTGCCGAAGGCTCTGTGAATTTCTACGCAAAAGCAAAACGTTTCGCAGTTTTGAGTTTGTTAAAAAAATTAGAAGGAGCAGATGTTGGGTTTCTTATCTCCACGGCCTGGTTTGGTCAGCTTAAGGATAAATAAAATAAAACATTTTTCGTATAGATTTTTCTGAACTCTAATTGTAAAATGACACGATATTCTAATAGTCTAACGCTTTCTAAGTCAAATACTTTTCTGAGAACTGTAGTCTACTATCTCATCAATTCCGGTCTATGGGGACGGAAATGGAAATTGTGGAAACTACAAGATCTTTGCACTTATTGTAAAGGGTATAAAAACAACAGCAAACCGATACGACTGCTTAATAAAGATTGTAATGTAATCGACTCACAGAAACACGATTTGCCAACAGTATGATTTACGAACTCCCCATCAGACATCCAGACACTAAAGAAAATTCCAGCAATAAAAAGAGCAGCTTGCATTATTAACCACGTCAAAACGAATTCCTCGCGGCTTTTGTGGATACCAATCAGCAATCCAATGGCGCTAAGCAAATACACGGCTGAGCAACAGACCAACGTGAAAGCAAAAATACGTGACGTCATTGCGACATCATTGGCAAACTGAAATCGAATGCGATTCATTATTAAATCTGGCAGACTGTAATATGCATTGTCCCGTTGATTTTCCATATCAGCAATGGCTCTTGAATTGGCTTTCTCGATGTGGATGTAGGCCAGTACAACAATGAAGAGCAGGATATTTGCAATTAACTAACAACAGCTTGAATAAGATAATATATCCTTCCGAATGACAGTTTGCTACTTACAAATTGATTTATGCAAATGAGAACAGCTGACATCCGTATATGTTTTGGTCGTACAGGGGACCTTAAGAGTTCCATTATCCGTTCTAAATAACCACCCGCAGGTGGACGTTTCGGTAGCAACATTGTTATTTATAAATTTATCCTTTTCTCAAAAATCTCAGAGTTTGACAAACACCATTTACAGTAAATAAATATTTTGCACTTGCTGTTATTTAACACAATCAATCCATCTATCATTAAGATCTTATTGCACTCTTGTTTCGTTTCCTTTTCATGCAAAAGATTGTTTAATCAATAACTGTGAAACGGTTCCTACTTGCCACCGTTTTATACTGTGTTTACTGTTGTTGTTTTTTTTTTTTTTTTTTGAGCACTAAACACCAGTGCTGTTTTTGGGAATGGAAAATAAATAACGAGTAACTAGATAAATTATACATATTTCTAATTTCTTTTCTCGGTGACTTGTAAATCAGACATGTTTGCTCCTGTTTGCCATCAGTGATGGAACTTGTGCCACAATTGAGCCATTTTCGACACATTTGGATGGATGTAACTTGGCCTGCGGCTGTTTTGCTCAAAAGGCGAAGTGTCTATTCTATAAATGCATGTAGGTATGTTGTTTGATTTAATTTTGATTTGCTAAAATAGATACTCGTGCAGAAGAAGATGATGCTATTAATGTTCCCTTTATCACAAGTGCTATCACGTATTTTATTGTTTTCTAGAAATTTAAATTATTTTCTTTTGAAGCCTTTTACCCTTTTTAACTGTTTGTGCTAGTCGTGTCATTTCATTTCTCAAATGGCAGCACCGATTTAAGGGTTGGTATTTCTCTCACAGAAAGCTTTCGTTGTAGCGAATACTTGATGTGTGAAATAATTTACATATGTACACACGTACATACACAGCCATGAATGCACGTGCATGTGTATGTACGAAGGCTACGAAGGACAAAAAGCACAAAAAGCTGAGCTTTCTTCCGTTACAACAGTACACAGAACACTAGAGCTTTGTTCATTACATTTCTGGCAACGAGAGAATAGTATTGAAAGTAACTGAACAATTTAGCTGACGAAAGTTTTCAAGCTTTCACGTCACTTTCAAAAAAGACGTTGTGTAGAAAAACATGTCTGTGATTTAGTTCAAAATTTGGCTCAGGTTATTTAAGCTTGAGGCAGAAGTAGATTTTCAGTCAGTTTAGACCTTTACAGAGATTATAATTTACATATTTGTCAGACATACTTTCCTTGGGTAGCTTACAAATTGCATGCAGACTTGGCCCAAAACTATACGAATTGGAATGAAAAAGTGCAAGCTTTTCTTAAGTGGAAAAATTTCAAGTTCCTTTATTTCAGTTTTGTGGTTCCAGCGGCATTTTCTTTCGAATGACATCTTTACGATTTTTTTGTCTTGAAGTAGTAGGCAGTGTGTTGGTTGCACAACCAAATCCATCCGTACTGGCCTGTCCGTGTGTTTATTGCACTGTGCTACCAAACAAAGATTTTCGAATTTTCAATTCTTCTTGCCAGATTAAAAGTCAATTAATTTTTGTTTCGTTGAAAACTTTACAATTGCCACTAAATTGTATTTCCGCAAGAAAACTCATTTCGAAGCTACTTAAATGTTAGTGTAAATCGGATCCTGTACATTGATTGCATTCATACGAAAGTTCGCGCATTTCGATTGTCCTAATGATTGTAAGAGTTGATATATTGATATCGAATTTAATTAAAAATCTGTCAATTTGTAAAAAAAAATCGAATGCTCTCGAACGAAAGTATTGATAAATTATGGAAGCTTTACTCGTGTTGCAATTGTAGTTTTGTTATGATAAATTTTACAATTTAAAAGTCAATTTAGATGTAACTATAAAAATGTGCAATAAATTCAGTTCAGTTGCTGAAAGCCATCACAAATGGGAGTTGCCGTTGACTATGTTTGTGCAACAAATTGATTGTTTTTTATGGCTTCTTGTCTGAAAAGAGTCTTACAGTGACAGCAACAACTATTTACTTGTTCAGAAAATAAGTATTATAGTTATGCATATAAACACAAACGAGAAGCAGAAAAGTTCAAAAAGATGCATTGAATTGTTTCACCTTTGGTGCAAAAAAATTGTTGTTGCCGATTGTTGATCATAAAAAAAGGTTGAACGAATTCGCTGGTTGTTTTGTTCCACGAGTTGGAGCTAAAGACTTCAGCTGAGATTTAACAATACCTGTATGTACAGTAGCCCGCAACACTAAGGACACAACACATATTTTCAATTTTACTAAAAAAAAAAATTTTATTTAACAGGACAAACCAAAAATCTGGTGAAAAATATTAGACTAAAGCCGTTTTTTTTTTTTTTTTCTATAATACTCTTGTGTGAATGTTCCATTTTCCACAAGATTTTGCAGAAAAAAAATTCAAATATTTCCCTCAATTTATTCACTTTTTTACAGTCATTCCAACATTTCATTTTGATCATAGTCTCACTAAAATATTAAGGCTCTGATTTAAGACAAAAGTGCAAAATAAATGCATAGTTTTTTTTTTAGAAACGAAGGGTTTAAAATCGCATCGCAAAAGTGAAACGGCATACCTAAACAGGTAGTAAGACATTATGTTTATGATTTTAGAATATTCCAAATAAATGTTTTGAAGACTAGTGCGAAAATGTGTACAGGTCAGTAAGGCACAAGCGCCAACTGCAACAGGGATTTTCAGCGAGTGAAACAAATCAAGAGGGATATTCTACAAAACTCTTCAGTCGCTTACGAATCGAGTTTTTTCATGCACTGAAGTGCTTCACTTTATTTTTGATTCCTTGAAATTTTTGTTTTTCGGTAAACACAAACCATCGAAAAACTTGGCTTGTTCTATTCCTTAAAACTGAAAAGATGTTGCTGTGTCCTTAGTATTCCGATCTACTGTAACTTTACTGAAAAACACAAGCAGCAGCAGCAACAGCAAAAACAGCAACTGACTAACAACCTGTCCTGGAAGATGATGATGTTTGTTGGCTCCTTACTTGCGCTTTTCGTGAATGAAATCAATGAATCAGTTGAAAGTGTCAGTACTTTCGACAAGCCGAAAAACTAATGTTGTTGCCTTTGTGGCTCGTTTCACATGGTTGTTGTTGTTGTTGTTGTTGTTGTTGTTGTTCCTTTTATTCCTTTTGAATTTGTTTTACGATAAAGACCTCAGAGGCAAAATATTCGTTTACGATGGACTTCTTGTTATTATTGGGCGTATTTTATTAACTTTTAAAAGTTATTATTTTACGTTGCAAACTGTTCGCCTGTAGGCTCTCTCCTCACCCCAGTCAAAGTTTCGATTATCAAAAGAAGAAACAAGAACAAAGAAGCAGAGAAAAATGTAAATTGTATTTCTTTAAACATACTAATACATACATATGTTCATATGAATGTTCGATAATTGCTAAACACAATCTTTGCTGTATTGTACGGATTTGTGCGAGGAATCGATGGTGCAATTGGTAAATTGTCTAAACAATAACTTTCGGGCAGGTTGTTGCCTGACGCCAACAAAAAATAGTTTTCTGGTACTCAGAGGTACTTTGTAATAAAAGTGTTAATACCAGTGAGAAGCTATGAAAAAACAAAAAATGCACAAATTACTGATGTGGCCACATCAGGGATGCTGAACGAAGCAAATACGATTAAAGAGTATATTTTGTATCCAAATAACGTTATTAGACACATGAATGAAATTTTATGATAACCAAGGCAACCCGTCGTTACTCGTATATTTTTCCACTACGGGTGCGTCAGTTTTCATCGTATTCTCGAGCCAAAGCTCAAGCGAAAATATTTTTTATTATATTTTTGTGCCTTATTTGCGAGTTTCGTTCATTTCCAAGTAACAATTTACGAGTAAGAGTTATTTTAAACTAACGTTATCGATATACATACTTCGGCAAGTAACGGCAAGTCCGAAAAGGACCAAAATGCTTGTTACGTCAAAGGTGTGTTTTTGAGCGCTACCACTGTTCACAAGTACAACTTTTCTCAACTAAGATCAAGTCCAGCTTTTAAACTGACAACTTCTGATATTTTTGAGAATTTGATTGACCCGAGTTTCCGGATCAATGTGTGCCATAGCGTGACTCAAATACTAATTAGCAACTTTATAGAAACACACACACACACACAAGCATATGAAAAGTGTTAGCATTGTTTAGCACTCCTTTGCATTTTCAAAAGCATATTTTAAAGAAATCTTTTCAAATCCTATAATACTTTACAACAAGTTTGATTGTTTTCGTTGTGATCAACGAAATGTGGGGGTAGCGTCCCCACTGCGTCTTTATTGTAATTTTCCGACTGGTCATGTCACAGTTGATGCCTCACGTGACCTCGAATTCATACTAGTTTCAATTAAATCTATTTTGGGAAGTGAGCAATAGTCACATATTTTTACGTTCCGCCTTCATACTTTATACGCTAAGCATGCTGAAGCATGCTTATTAAATCTGCTTCACGGTCCGTTGCAACCGCTGCCCCAGTTTTTGTTTTTGGTGATTTTAAGCTTCTTGCCACGGTCGAATTACCAGGTCAATGCATCTCTCCATATGATTTTATGTCCTTTCATGGTGAAACTGTCAAAAACTATACAGACGTATGTATGTGATAACACTACACAAACAAAACACAAGTAGGTTTCTTGTTTTTGTGGAGTTGCACTGGCCTGATATATAGGCCTTGCTTCTTGTTTGGAAATAGCCACCGGGAGATAAATATTTATTTTGTGGCAACTAAGTAGTGCTTTTCAACGTATTATTCGACTTAAACCTATACCTAATTAGTGACCCTACTAACACGTATTCCAAAGTACTTGACTTGGTGTTCGCCAGTGGTGCAGACGATTGCTTGATAAGACATTCATTTCCTATTCCATTTCGAGTAAGAAAGGTCGTTGAAGTTGATGCCTTGTTTAAGCAGTTATCGCTCTAAGGCCTTTTTGTGTCCGAATACAACCACCGTAAATGATGCTGCACCGCATGCCAAGTTCTCAAAAAAGTTTATTGGGAAACCTTTACTATGCTGTTCGTTTTAAGGTCAAGTTACGTAAATTATTTCTTTGAAATTTTTTTTGAAGTTCAGCCTTTTCTACTACGGGCAGGTGCCACTGTTGTTGCCAGCGTTGTCATCAAGGATGTCGTCCCACCATCAACTTCTACTTCTTCACCACTTGCATCAATCATTGGTATGTCATCATTTGTTGTTATGTTTCGATTGATGCTTCGCACATCAGTCGGAATGCTTATTTGAAACTGCAACAATACCACCAAATACGTTACCATCGTTGTCAGTAGCTGTAATTTTGAAAGAAAGATTGTGATTGAAGTTATTTTGAAGACAAGATAAAATTATTTTTGCACAAAGACACGCACCCCTTTGAAGAGATTGCGATTAACGTCAAAAAATCCTCCACAATTTATATTTGAGGGGTTAATTTCAGTGGCTCGAAGGAACATATTGATTTCGGTTTGAGCGTCAGAGTTCATCCAGTTCAATTCAACCATAAGTAGTTTCTTTTGAAAATTTGTTCTAACATTGAAAGAGGCATAGTGAGCTTGATCGCAGATAAAAAATAAGAGGCACACGTTCCATATGGCTGTAATTGCAAGGCCTATATCCTTAATTCCAAATCCTTCTGAAAGTTGCGACATAAGACCATAAATTGAGAGTGTTATTACAAAGAAAAGGTAAAGATTCAAAAAGGTAAACGTGTAGCAAGTTGCGGTGCCTGTATCTCTCGTCAATTTGCTCAACCTCAACCAAAGGGCACGGTAATCAGCAACCATTGCAGCAGGTCCAATATGACGCAAAGCCTATTAGTAACAACAGAAGCATTCTCAAATTACTATTTCATTTTCATATGCCACCCCTTGCACACAATTACCTTTTGAAAGCGTTCTGCTAGTATGTTGGCGGTTATGCTTAAAGCTTCACAAAAAATGTACCACCAGGCTCCCAACATTGCTGTTAAATTGTCCAGAATACAGTATGGTATGACCTAAAAAAAAAAGACTTGAGATTAGAAGCTCAATGTTTCCCTTTATTACCGGTGGATGCTAGAAACGAAAACTGCAATGTTCATTATCAATGATAAGCCCACCGTACATTTGCTAGGTAGCCGCAGAATAGAAAATAGGGATCAACCAGGGGTTGAACTTGAGTCAATAAGGAAATATACCAATACAATGTACATATGTACGTAATTGGGATGTTATAGTAAATATTTTAGTTTTATTAAGCTCTTATTTGACAAACCTCCATACGAATTTGACAAATAAAAGCTTTACAAATCTGAAATATTTTTGTGAATAAGGATGTTAAGATATATTAACATACATACATGTGTACAAATGTAAGTAAGTGTTGACCACATTCGTATTTTGTTTAACGAAATAAATTTGCGACCTGAGTCCACAGGTCCGAACAGAGACCGTTCTTTATTATATAGCCTGCTCAAACACTTCGCGGCTGCCTCTAGTTTCAGTGCAGTCGATTCATCCATTTGGAAATGTTTAACATTTGCTAGATTCTAAAGCGCAAGCCTATGGATTTATGCTTTTTTGTGAGCTGAACATTACAGTATTTACTTGCACCATCCACACTAGATAGCAAGCATACATACTTGTACAATATCAAAATCTGCCATTGTTACATGTGTTATTACCACTGAAAGTACCGAGAGAATCGGTAGAACTATAGTTATATTTTTCGATTTTAAGGTTAAAGGAACACTGTGACCAGAAATTTGGTAATACAGAATCTGTGAGAACAAGAGAAATTAAATACTGAGGGTTTGTCGAAATTAGGTTTTCTACCTCGAAGTCGTCCCAATCATTAATAAGTTGTGATATTTTTCGAGTTTCCCACCACATTATTGGAATAACGATGACTGGTAGAATATTGACCAAAAACAAGTATGCAATCACAGCTTCCTCGAATGGGCCATTAAGAGATGACACAATTATTATGCGATTATTGGCAACATACGCGACGTAAATCTTCCAAATAGAAAACAAATTAAATACAACTATACATACAGCTAGCTATATTTACTTAAGATATGGAAAGTTAAATTTGTAATTTTTTGAGTGGCAAGCATACAAAATTAATAAAAAAAAAAAATATACATACTTATTAAACATAAAAGGAAACAAGCCGTTTGCTTTTGAAATGGGTAGAAAGGTACGACGAAAGAATTGGAAAATAAAATAAATGAAAACAACAGGAACGAGAAGTGGTTCTCAACGGATTAAGTTTTTTGGGCAGCATACATTACACACCAAAAAAAAAAAAAAAAAAATGGTTGCCCTGCCCTGCCCACCCTTTGAAAATAAAAGTATCACTGGTAGGCGAATACGTGAAAGAATTTTCTTATTGTTGAGATCAGCAAACCATCCGTGTTGTTCCACAACACGGAAAAGAGGAAAATATATACGAACTGGAAAACAAAGTCAATTCAGCTTGATTGGCGTTTTTAAGAAATAAATATTATTGCATATTTAAGATGACATAGTTAGTCCTAGGATATTGAGATAGGAATGCTCCAAAATATGCGGAGGAGAGCGTCTAAATGGTGGAAGAGTTTATAGAAATATTTTTATGTAAAAGGTATCAATCATAGATTTGACTTCTCCAGAGGCAGCGCGTGATCTTGAAAACAAAAATACAAATAGATCTATATTTTCTAAGCTAAGCTTTTAATTTTATTTTACTAATCCGATAGAGTTCAGGTTTGTAGCTTCTAATGGAGACGGGGCACACGCCCCTCGGCAATACGAATAGATCAATAATCAAATGTTTTTGATCTGAATGAAAAGAACTTTTTAAATAACGCTTTAAGAAAACTTTAGTGCAACGATGGGTTTTCATCTTCACTTTAGAACACAATTCAAGTCTCAAATTTTTTGTTAACATTCACCCAATGTTCTGCTAGACGGTATATAAATTCTTGTTCAATTTACCAAAGCTATCCTTGAGTAAGCTTGAAACAGAATTCCAAGCATTTTGTAAAAATTTCGTTCGGAATAATAAACCAGGCAAAAGTCACAATATATCATTAGGCGATTCTGTTGCTGCAAATAACTTATATTACAATGATTACGGCCTTCGATAGGAAGACGGAATTACGAGTGACCATCGACATCAAAAGGGCACAAGAATTGGGCTCAGAAATAAAAAGCGGAAAGGAAAGGGGAAAATGTTACGCGGGAAAACAAATGTACCAAGCTGTGTGCAAAGAAAGAGCTTTTTATGTTTCAGGGCTCGCTCTCTTGATATGGAATCACGACACTGATAATACATTCGAACGCAGAATGTGTTCACTCAGCACTAGACATGCTTAGTTATATTCTATCTTACCTTAAAACTGCCACAATCTGCAAGAAGAGCTTTTTCATAGAAAAAATATTACACTCAAATAATGCATAAAATATTTACCATTAAAAAGGCGAAAAATGTAAGTGAGTAAGCAAATAAAATTGATCCAAAGACCGTTTTAGTTTTTCCAGGTCCAGAACGACTCATTGGCATGGCACCAATTATGCTTAGGAACCACCTTATCGGAGATACATTTCTGTAAAATATGTTCTAAAGCAAAATAAAAAAAATATATGTACATACATACATACATATGTATATACAATTGACAACACTATTTTTTAAAGCTTTAGGTCTTTATATTTTTCTTTCTTTATTATTCGATATTTCGCTAACAATTTGTTAGCATCGTCAGGAATCTTTAATTGTTTTTATTTTCCTGACGATGCTAACAAATTGTTAGCGAAATATCGAATAATAAAGAAAGAAAAATATAAAGCTAAAAAAATGGTGTTGTCAATTTTAACAATAAAGGTCAAAAATTATAGATAAAAAAATATGTATACATATGTATATACATATGTATATATATATACATATATAGTTATTTTACAACATATTCTTAAAAGGTCACTGTTTGGTGTAGATATTGTGGCTTTAGACATTGTCGGTCCATACTTCCGGGCGCTTTTCTTTATAAAGTAGAGCCTTTCTACGCAACATCATGTGACCAAAGAACCAAAGTGCCTCTACCATCGTGTGTAGAGGAAAATTTATTCTACAATTACATCAATGAAAACCGACTTCCGTGTACACATTTTTTTAAACTTACGATATGCCGGTGGACTCAACTTCCAAATAACACAAAACATATCAGAAACTTTTTTCTTGCCACCGACAATCGTCAGATTTTTTTTTTTTTTTTTTTTTTGTGCTTTTTATACTCCCTTATCCACAAAAGTCTTCATTATTTAAGATTACGTTTTTTGATAACTTGCTTCTCAATAACTCATGAAATAATGGGTGTACTGAGAAATGATTTATGATTTTTTGACATATTGTGTAATAAAATCAGACACACACACACACACACACACATACACCCATACAAACAGGCAAGTATTCATTTTATTTCTATTACACGCAGTTTTTGAATTGGTAATAAAACTGAGACAACTTTTGGGATTTCTATTTTTTGTAAGCTTTTTAAAATCAAACTTATCAACTTTTTATGGATATAGTTTGTAATATTTTTTCAATAACTCCAGATATGTATATTGGTTATACTAAAAAACTATATATCAGAACCGTTTGAGGCTAGTATAATTTAAAATTTTTGGACATATTATGTAATAAAATTGAGTAAGACATTTCAAAGTTATAATAAAATGTATTCAGCAGCCTCTTCAACAATCTCGTATTTTAGAAAAAAAAATAAATTAAAAAAAACGTGTCCATAGAATCTGAAATAATGATGATTTTTGTGGATAAGGAACTACAGCACAAAAAAATTTCAGTTTTTTTTTTTTTTTTGGTGTTGCGTAGTGTAATTTACAAGCAACTTAAAGCGCTTTAAAATTCCGAAACACGCTTTCCAAATAATTTTCTTAATAGTTATTTCTATCCATACATACTTATGTACGCATTATGTTATTATGCATTTAATTCTGTAAATTCATTATACATACAAAGTTAAGGTATTTGTATAATAATACAAATCCATATACATAGTTAACGTAGCTATTGCTCAATAATATGATGCGTGTAGTATGATAAAATATTATATCTTATTGTATTAGAAATCAAATTTCATTGCAAGAAATAAAAATAATTATATAAGAAAAATAAATAGGTCATAAAGAAAAACAAAGCAGACATATGAAAATGTAAATACATACATACATATACTACATATAAAAGAAAAATATCGTGCTTACTGGTATAAACTGCTGGTTAACCGAATCAATTGTGGCTATTGATTGGCGACTGTCTCTTTTTGCGTCATTATAGTTCCCAAAACCGCTATCTAATCGATCCAATAATCCATTTGAGTATTTTCGCACAGCGATATTGTTTGCGACAGGCTTAACATTGAGAAAAATTGCATCCTGTTTCTTTTTCCGGTTATAGTTATTCCACATTTCAGTTGTAAAAAGCAATATTATTGATGATTTCTGACTCGGGTCGCCGCTGAACAACTGTAGATAATCCAAACAACTGCTTGAGATTGCTTTAGAACTTTTTTTAAACGACACATTTTAGTTTTTTATCTTGGCGAGTAAACGAATAATTATGATGAATGTTGCTATTGTTGTAAGGTCAGAATAAATAAAGTTTATTGTTTAGTCAATTATAAATTCATTACCAAAGTTAAAAGGGATGTTTTCGATTTCCTCCCTTTTTCGAAAGAAAAATAAGACTACATCGAGTTATTCATTAGAAAAAAAAACTTTTCTTTCTTTGCGACAGTTTTTAACTGAAAGCTTCGCAGTTTTGAATGTTAAAGAAATAAATGCAGGTTTTTTCCATTCACAAGCAAAAACATTGGAGAAGGTGTTTTCAAGTACCATTCAATGTTACATATGTATGTATGTATGTATATTCTACTCTCGTAACAAAAGGTTGTGTTAATATTACCTATCGCTGCTTCATTGCAATCTCGAAAAAGAGCAGACCTGGTAAAATGCGTTTAAAGTTTTCCAAATAACGAGTGGATCCTTTTTTTTATTACAACTTCGGTTTAACTTGAGACAGTGTGTAAGAAAGATTGATGGAGTAATTTTGGTTCAATTTGAAATTAAGCTGAAATTTTTCACACAGGTAATAAAGTACAAAGGGGCAATTCTTCTTAGGAAACGTAAAAATTTTAGTTTTTTGAGACATGCATGACCATGCTGCAATAAAGGAGCGATGTATAACTGACTCAATGATTTGTGTTACTTACTGTCTTATTGGGTAAAATTCGTACAAATGACAACAAGCACAAAAGTCTCTGAAAAAGACGAAAAATTTAGCACACGTATAGGAACACAAAAACTAAAATGTCTAGCCTAAAAATATGTACATATGTATGTATGTCTGGTATAATTTTGATGCTGTAGTGAAACAAAAATTTAGAGAAAATTAAATATGTATTTCTCTGAACACATTTAGACTTTAAATTCCTTTGCAGATACTTTTATATAAACTATTAAGCGAAAAACAACAAAATTGTCGTTATGTTAGTTGATTTAGATCAGGGGTGCCCACGGCCTATACGCTTGGTGCGCTTTTGTTTTTGTAAAAACGCGAAGCATTGGCTGAGCATTCTAATATGTATGTATACACAACTCTTTGTATGAAATACACACCCACACACACACATATCCCAAGTTCAAAGCAACAACACTTTCATATGCACAGCAATACGAACGCAGGCTTTGTTGGTACACATTGGTGCCAAGCGTAAATTTTGTTGTTGTTTGTTTTTTTGTTTTCATGATTTTGTTGTTTTTTTTAATGATTTCGTGAGTATGAAACACTTGAAGAAATAATTTTGTGTTATTAGTTTCAACTGAACAGTTTATTTTGTAGAATGAATGACACGTGAGAAACCGACTTTTTTTCGCTAAAAATTTTGAAAATCGAGCACAATGTATGATTTGCTTTCAAAAAATCAAGACGATTAGTAAATATGATTTGGAAAGGCATTTTAATACAGTACATAAATTTTGTGAAAATTAAATTTAATTTTTTTACCAGTGTACGTAATGAAATATTTCTGTATTTCCTTGTGTGCGTCAATATAGTGTATAAGTATTGGTGTTTGCGCTTCCATAAGAAGTTTTTGGGCACCCCTGATTTAGATGAACATTTTTGTTTGATATTCTCGATTTTATCAAGCTGTTGATTGCTTAAGCCTGATTTAGACCTTGTTACAAATTTTAGCAAATTATAGCTGTGACAGCTGTTTAATTTTGTTACGTGTTTACCCTTTAATAAAACCGGTTTTTGCGGAAATAAAACACACTCAGCTATTTTATATACAGTACTTTCAATTCAGTTCACTCTTTATTAATTATTCGACTATGGTAAAGCACTCTGCTAAAACATTTTTTTCACGGTTATACAATTAATGCCGAATTCGAGAGCCATTTACCATGCTTATACTAATGACTTGAGCGCCACCAATGGACAAATTGATCTCGAAAGTTCGAAGACAACAACCTTTATGCTCAAGCTTAAGATGTGGCAGTGCTTTTCGAAGTCCTTTTAGAACAATCGATAGTCGGCCGTATTTATTTAAATTGCATGGTGGTGTTTTTCCTACTCCTTCATAGATGTCGCTTATAATAGTGCTACTCAACCACTTGTGTTGTATTAAACCATGACGCATGACCAGCTAAAATTTGTAACAATATTATGGGCAGGGCTGTGCAGTATTTGAAACATGTACATGTATTTGAAATACGTATTTAAAATACAAATACTTATTTTCTATTTCTATTATTTTAAATACATCTCACGAATGTGTTTGTATTTTGTATTTTAAATACTAAGCACTCTAGTATTTTGTATTTCAAATAATTGTGCTCTCAAAATACATTTTTCCAATTACATTTTTGACTTATACTAGAAAATATGTGCTAAAAAATTATTTCATTCATACTTCAACTAAAAACCAAATTTTACTGCTGTTTTATTTCCAAAAAATGTATATACTACAATTTACCAAACACAAAGTACCTGTGTAAAGTAAACGCAATTGAATGCATACACATTGAGAAAGTCGCCAAGCTTTCAGAAATTTAAACAATGAAAAAATAAAATGCAAGGAAAAAACAGCGTTTGACATCTTAATCTAAAATAATAAGGGAAAAAAATATTAATCAGATGTTGACTTATATAGACTTTCCGTCTAATTCATAAAAATTATAACAGGTTTATAAAGCTCTTATTTGACAGATTTTCCATACAAATATGTCAAATAACAGTCTTTAAGCCTGTAAAAATTTTTATGAATTAGGGGGTTTATGTTTGTATGTATAGTCTTTGGTCAAACGTTTTCTAATTGTCACTTATTTCTTAATTGTCACTTATTGTTTCTCTTTCAATAAAATATCGTTTTTTAATAAGAAATCATTGAGATTTTGTCGTTAGCTGATTTTATTCATTCGCTATCAAGAGGTTGTTTGTTTGATGCCGCATTTGAAAAGCTGGTGCTTATGAAAGGAAATAAAACCTTTTTTGATTAAAAGTATTTTGTATTTTAAATACATATTTTTGTTACACTGTATTTTGTATTTCAAATACTTGATTTTAAAATGCAGTATTTTGTATTTTAAATACGTGGAGAAAAATTATTTGTATTTTAAATACACAACTTTCATGTATTTTGTATTTTAAATACATCAAATCATGTACATATTTTGCCCAGCACTGATTATGGGCCACAGCAACACATTTCGGGGTCAGCTGGCTTAAATATAAAATAGTTTTCTTCATATTCAAAAGGTAAACTTATTTTCTGTTAAGGTCGAATAACAAAGTAATATTAAAATTAGCAAAATTTATTTTATTGTGAAAGAAAGCTTCTCACCAAACTGCATCTAAATCGTATGTGCTCGTTGCAACCCTTGGTAAAATTAAGGTACATATATTTATTCAAAATCTATTAATAAAGTCACCTCAACTCATCAGTAATATTTTTTCGTAACTCATGTTTTCTTACCAATTTAGCGTTATTAAATTTCGGGTTGATATTTCCTGTAGATTAAATGCGCATTGTTAATTTTTATTTTATTAAGAGAAAGGACCTGAATGAAGCTGTAAAAAGCATCCATCATCAGTAACATTCATCACTATTAAACACAAGAATAATCGAAGAAAACGTAAATTGAGTTAAAATGTTTTTTTTTTTGGAACGAAGTTCCTTAACGCGGCTTGCTGGTAGTGAAAATTAGTAGAAATCGTCACGAAAGCGTGTGAGCTGTTTATATGTATTGGTGTGTCTTCAAACAATTGTGTAGGTGTCTCCGCTGCTGTCAGCGGAGGCACCTACCAAATTTCTTCGTTTTGTAGTGATTGACAAAAAAATACTGCATGTATCAAAAATAAAAAAATAAAACGTTCCAAAAATTTTAAAAGGCATATAAAATTTCAAAAACAACACAAAATAAAACATACAGATTTCACCTTGTATTACATTCGAATATGAAGAAAAAACGTAAGGAACTTCGTTCCTAACGGGGGTCCACCGACCGCATTTCTTTTTTTTTTTTTTGTTTTTCATTAACTTGTTCATAATTTTATGTTTATTAAAGCAATAGTTCTCATTTGTGTTATTTTTACAGGATTTAACAATACATTGAGAAACAAAACACCAGACTAAATGAAATAAACGGAACAACCGCCTTCGTCTAAAGTTATTCGAGGTCATCAATAATTACACCACCTGAAAATTTTTCGGCTTCTGATATTTCATTGCCCAAAGAGTGTGACGAAGCTATTTTCTGTACATCATTTGATTCGGAATTAGATCTATTACCGAATTCCTGCATTCTCAAAATAAGCATTGCAAATACTTGTGCGGGCAATGTAGTTTGCAAAACTTGCAATAATCGAGCAGGTTGTCCACACACAACAAGAGCATTAGCCAAATGTTCAACACCGCCTTCAAAGTCTCCTTTTGCGATCAAAGTCTCCCCCAATTGAATTTCTTGGAGGAAATACCTGCATAAAGAAAAGAAAATTTATTTTTTATAATAGAAAAGTTAAACAAAAGCATTTTGTTAAATATCGCCAATGCGATAAAAATCATAAATCACAAGAAGTTTCCGATTTCTAGTCACAAAACTTGTGCATTGGAACTCGAAATCGCAAACACTTTTATTTCAACTCCCAAGCAATGTGTCGTGACTTTGACCACGCTCAATTGTACACATTACAGAAACTGAAGGAAAAAATTTAACGATTCAAAATTGATTTAATGTGAGCCAAGTGAAATGTTGGCGACTGGCTGAAAATCTTGACAGAAAGCAATAAAATGGACATAAAGCAATAAAAAAGGTGTTAAGACCTCAAATATTTTTTTTGCTTTGATTCCACAGAACATTTCGACCCGAAAGAAAAAAAAATCGGTCCACATATTCCGATTCATAGAAAAACAGATTTTTAGGAAATTTCACATACATTCGAGCGAAATCTATTTTTAATACCAAAAAACAAATAAAAAGGCCTAATTATAGAGAAAAATTTATTTTCCAATATCGGTCCATATGACTCCGATATAGCCAAGCCCGAGTTTTCTACGAAATTTCATATATGTATAAGTGAGCTAAATCACTTTTTGCCACCAAAACGTCAATCTGGTGATAAAGAGAACTCTCGGTGCTAAAGAGTAGAGCAGGTGACAAAAGAAAGTCATTTAATACTATCTCTTTTTTGTTAATTAATATCTTTGTAATATATATTTCTTGGCCTAGAAAGGCTTTTTGTATTACTGAACTTAAATAGATAAATAAATAATACGTAAAATTAAAATTTTCGATATGTCTACACATACATATGTATATACTGAAGTGACCAAATAGCAGATATACATATGAACGTGACTTGCGAGGGTTATTTAAATTCGGCCCAGCCGAATATACATACATATGTAACACCCTTGTTATTTATTTTAAAGTTTTGTCCCCAATTGAATAATATGATATGTAGGTACAAGTCAAAAAAAAAAAAATTGCCGAAACGTACCGCAAAAGAAAAATTTTTAAATACTGTATTAAACTTCAAAGCCGTTTTCTTACACCGGTATTCATAAAAAATAAAACATTGTTGAAACACATTTTAGAACAAATTTTTCATATAAAATTTGTTCTAAAATGTACTTAAGCAACGTTTTATTTTTTATGAATACCGGTGTTAATGTTTAAGAAAGTTTTTTTTTAACAAATATGCATTTGTGAAACAAAATTTTCGGTATCGGTACATACAAAAAAATATAGACGAGAGGTATGGTAAACGGGCTTGTAAGAAAAACATCTAAACCAGAAAATCGGTTTGCAAATAGCTGAAATATTTAGTGTTGGCTTTAGTATAATGATACCAATTGCCGTAAAATGAAAGTGTGCTAACATATGCCTACTGATTTTGTGCGCGAGCCCGGTGTTGGTCGCACCACAAAGGAGAAAGCCTTTTAAAGCGACCGAAAACCGGTAGTCAAGATCAAGTTCTGCATACCCATGAATAATCTTATGAACTGAAATTGAAAAATACGATTTTGGGTGTTAAACCGCTTTTAATTTCGCGAGCTTACGTTCCTCTATTACCCTGGCTCCTTCCCCGAAAAAAATTCAAGAGCACATTTGTGACGTCATTAAGACATCATGTTCTCGTGTTAACTGTGTTGAATGAAATTACCTTTCAATAGATCCGTGATCATTTAAGTTTGGCATTCCATTCTTTGCTGAATTACCAATTTTTCGGGCTTTCCTCCGTCCTAATTGAATACAAAATTTATGTAAGAATCTGGTTTGCACAAACATACATACACGTAGTTATACTACTTACTTTCTCTAACTTTTTTTTTATATTCAGGATCTGAGCGCCGCTTTTTATCAAAATAAATGCAATAACCAATGATAATAGTTCCTGCAACTCCTGCCGCAATTCCTAGAGTAGATTTATTCATTCCCAACATTTTATATGTGACATCCGTAAAAGACAATCCGCTTCAATTGCATGCTTTTATACCAGGCGAATTCAGTTCGCCTTGCTCCAATCCGAGGCGAATTCATACCAGAGCCATGGCTGCCAGAGCTCACGTCGTTCGCATCATTTTGGGTATGCAATTTGATATTGAGTTGGGCAATTTTCAAGATTTTATATTCCTAGTTTTTTTATATTCATCTCTGTACACAATCTCTCTATATCTGTCTCTCTCTCTCTCTCTCTCTCTATATATATATATATATATATATATATATATATATATATATATATATATATGTATATATATATATATATATATATATATATATATATATATATATATATATATATATATATATATATATATATTGATTAATGAATAAACATCTACATATATACATATATAGTATTTCCTACATATATACATATATATAAAGCAAAATAACTTACGAACAACGATATGTAAATTTGGATTACGTTATACTCAAAATTGTTAGCCTTTCTAACCATATATGTATAGTCTAAGCAAGTTCAAAATAAAACTATGAGATCAACGGAAGCAGATGCATACATACATATGTATGAATGGATGTATGTACGTTTTTGCAATAACTTATTACAAGAAATTCTAAAAAGTTACCATTCGCATGATATTCTGTCCCAAATAAGAGTTGAAGTCCCTAAATTGGGACAAATCCACTCCATCTGGCTACACTGGTTCCAGGATACGCCGACACTGAATACATCTGTGACGCTGGTAAATTTTTGGGCGGTAGCTGTAATGTCTGTTTAATATTTTGTGTATTTGCTATTCTCTGTGGTATTGGTGTACATACAGAAACAGTTTGAAAGTGGGTACATATTAAAGTTTTTTAATAACTAAATTTGTGTAAACTGAAAATAAGTGTCGAATCGTATACATATATGTATGTATTTAAATTTAAACTTGTTAATAAGCTTAACTAATAAGTAATATTATTTAGATTTGGGATGTCTGAAGTTTGCAATAACATGAACATAGTAAACGACTCTCAAGAAGCGCAGACTGCAGAAAAAGTCGAAAGTTCTGTAGAAAACTCTGCCAATGTCCAAGAAAGTTCTGCATCTTTGAAACATTCGTTGGAGTCAAAGAAAGAAAATGAAGATTTGCCTTTGCAAAATAAAAACGATGCCCCGGGAAAATGTATAAACAAGGAAAATTTTGAAAAAGATACTATATACCTATACCAGTTTGCCAGAACACCAGTTTTGCCATCTTTGTCTCCATTCTGCCTCAAAGTGGAAACTTGGTTACGCCTTGCAGGACTTAAATATCAGGTAAATCAGTTCAACGAAGTAAAGCCTACGAGGGCAATAACTTATTACATAGTAAAATAAGGCAGTACACATCAACACTAATATGTATATAGTGTTAATATTAAGAATAAAAAAAATAGCATGAAGTTCTGTTACAGTTGAAAATTTAAATCGTATCAATACTAACATATGTAGATAAGTATACGAAACGGTAATAATGAGTGTAGCAGCGCTTCCTTGTAACCACTGCACAATAGTTCCCAATCCCAAGTAGGCTGGCCCTAATCTTAAATACTCTTCCCTATCGACACTTCTGATGGATGAATATAAATCGATATCAAATCTTTTTTTGTTTTGCTTTTTGTATGGTTATTTTATTTCTGCAACCACTTTTTAGCGCCGATAATTTAAATAAAATAACATCTGCTTTTTGGTAATTTTTCTTGAAAAATCAGTTTTTTGCTATATATGGGCTATATGGTTCGATATTGGAAATTTGAAATTTTTTGCATTTCTATGAACTTTGTTTTATTATAACATCTACTTTTAGGCACCCAAACTGGTACACGAGTACAAGCGCTAAACCAATGTGGGAAAATTTTATTATTTTTAATGGCCATTTATCATGCATATATGTATCTATTTGACTAGTTTTATTATTAAGTTTGCCACATTAGATACCATTTTTTGATAGCTGAACACACCACAAAGACTGGATTTGCAAAATTTTTTCCCCAAATAAAATAAAAGTATTAACCTTTCTATACCTATAAACAAAATAAATTGTAGGGCGTTAGCAATTAGTGTAGGAATTTCTCCTCTATAGTAAACGGGAATAATTTTTGGTAAAACAAATGAAATATTACCGAAAATTCGACAAAACGAATTTCGGAGTCTATTTCTATTTTTTTTTTTTTTATTATTAATTCGGAACATTATTATAAGCAAATCCAAAATTTGATATGCCATAGACATACAGAGGACCAAAAGTGGCAACTAATGCATTAATGTCTCTAAATGTATTGGGGGCTTTTGTTTATGAAGAGATTTGAAATAATTATTTCTGTATTAAGTTTATCAGGCTGAACTTAATACAGAAATAATTATATAAGAAAAGAGTTCGAATAATAGAAATTAATTGAGATTTGAAATAGTTATATCCAAACTAAAATAACTGATTAGTTTTTCAACGTATATTTCTTAAATGCATGCCTGTTTTTTACATTTAGAACGTTGAACACAAGATGAGAATACGGTCTAAAAAGGGTCAGCTTCCATTTATTGAACTAAATGAAGAAGAAATTGCTGATTCCACCATGATTGTCAAAAAATTGTCTGCCAAATACAATAAGGACCTTGATGCTGGATTAACTTCAGAGCAACGAAATATTTCATATGCTATGGTTGCTATGCTGGAAAATCACTTGGTTTGGATTATTTTTTATTGGCGTGCAAAATATCCCGATTATGTTCTTAAGGGATACAAGGTTAATTTAAGGCACGCTTTCGGCTTGCCGATACCAAATTCTGTGCTGAATTTCTTCTTTAAAATAACATTTGGAAGAAAGGTAAGTTTATTTTTTAATTTTAAGCGTCGTTTTCATCAACTCAGTACCTGAAAATTATTATGATTATTGTGCTACCAATATATTATCCTTTTGTACTTTGACATTTGATTATTGCAGTTATAGAATATTTATTAATTTATTCTGTTTCATTTCAACACATTGGAAGCCTTCAAAGCAAATTATACATAATAAAATTATTATTTAGTTTAAAAGAAAATTAGGAATGAAAAAATCCGAAACAGCTATACCTCAGTTCCAATGCTTGAAGCTGAGGTAACAAATATTTAGAAACTGATTCTTTTTTTAAGTTGTCGAAAAAATCGAACAGAAAATGTAATATCCTGTTCATACATGCAGCAATATTCAAATTATAACAATTAAAGCCATTATTGAGACAAAATTTTCATATAAAAATTACAATTAGCTTATTGGCAATTAAGAGATAATTGTTTCAATAATGAGTAAAATTTATAATGCAACACTGTTAGATTTGTATTAACAGTACAATTTGTATTAACAGTACAATAACAGTACATATTGAACACTCCTTGTGAAAATTTTACTAATCAAATGTCAACAAAATAAATAAAAAAAAAACAAAATTTTTTTTTTAATTTTTTATGATAAGGGGTGTTTTTTTTCGATGTATACAACTTTAAGTTGCAATAAAACAACGATGGATTATTTGATTGGCATGAATTTTACTTATCCGAAAGATAATCTTGTGGCATTACATTTTAAATATGTATGACTTCTGGCATATGACCGCCACGGTTGGCGCGGATGTAGTCCAATCTGGACTTCTAATTTTCGATGACTTTTTCCAACATTTCTGGCCGTATATCGGCAATAATACAGCGAATGTTGTCTTCCAAATGGTCAAGCGTTTGTGGCACAAGCATGTTGCGCAGTCTTGTTGAAATCACATCTCCTGGACATCATGGTTATTCAATTCAGGAATGAAAAAGTTAGTAATCATGGCTCTATATCGATCACCATAGACTGTAACTTTCTGGCCATCATCATTTTTGAAGAAGTACGGACCAATGATTCCACCAGCCCATAAAGCTCACCAAACAGTCAGTTTTTGTGGATGTAACGGTGTTTCGACATGCACTTGAGGATTAGCTTCACTCCAAATGCGGCAGTTGTGTTTGTTGAAGTAGCCATTCAACCAGAAGTGCGCTTCATTGCTAAACAAAATTGTGCGCGATACGTATTCCGCACAGAACCATTGTTTTCGAAATAAAATTGCACTATTTGCAAGCCTTGTTCACGCGTGAGTTTATTCATGATGTACATATTGCCAAACCAAACTGAGAATAGATCACTTGACACCTGTTAAATCGGTAGCCATCTGGAACAGTAATGCCAACTTAGAGTTCTATACATCGAAAAAACACCCTTTACAAAATAACCAAATGTAAACAATAACTTTTTCACCTGCCAAATGCTAATTGTCGTAGCAATATTAAGTATGTATGAACACCAAAACGATATTGCCAATTAACTGAATATTGTTTCAATTAAAAAGGCATATGTGAACTGTATATAAGAAATGTGAGATTTTTATATTTTATTTAATTTTTGTTTTGTGTGTTTTTTCTATTATACATTTATTTATTTATTATTATTATTATTTTTTTTTTTTTTAATTTAAGGATACCTTCAATCGAGTCATTTCCTAAAGAGTTAACATTTTTCGTTTTATTTAAATTGACTTGACTGAAGATTCTCTACATTGGCAGAAGAATGAGGTAATGTTATAATATTTTGATAAGGTAGGAAATTTCATCGTTTTATTTCATAAATCGTTTGTCATAACTTTCATAGTTTAATTTCATTAGTTTCAACATAGATTTAAACTCCATAAATTTTAATTTTTGAAATTCCGAATCTTGCATTTTCTCCAATTAATTAGCTGATTAAAAAGAAAACTATCTTTCACGGGCTGCCAGTCTTGAGACCGGTCCACTTGGTTCCTAGAATTTTCCGTGGTAAAAAAAAAACATGGAAAAAGGAAACTAAGTATATTTTTATTTGGGTGTCAATTTAATTTTCCTTGTTTCAAAAGTGGAAAAAAAGAAAAATACATTTTTTTTTTTTTGCAATAAACGCATGAAAAAATGTTTTTCTATTTGTTGTTGTAAATACCCATTCAAGTAAAACAAAGACACCAGGCCAAAATAAAAGACGGCCTAAATATAGGATGTTTGAGGAAGTGCACCCACTACCATGAAAACAAGCTAACAATTTTTTTTTTCATCAAAAAAAAAATAAAAATTAGACTGTTGAATAAAATCAAATTGTAATAATCGTTTTTAACAAATTTTTGTGAGCATAAAGTTTTTTATTAAAAATTGGATTTTCTTTAAGGTAAAGAGAAACGGGCTCTATAATTTTTCCATTTTTAAGGACGGATTTTGAAACATGATCAGTAAAATGTCCCCTGTGATATGCAATACTTCATTTATCAAAATATTATAGCAGAATTTTTTTTATATTATTTCATTCTTTCGAGCTTTAGGTCTCATTTAGTTTATTAGTTTTATTTGCCGATATTTTGCTCCCCTGCGGATAGCTTCTTCATGCCAATAATATTATATTTCAAAAAATTTTTTTCAATAAATTAAAGAAGACGTAAAGCTCAAAAAATTAAATAATATTAAACTAAACGAGGGTCGAATAAACTTAATAACTAAGAATTTTTCTTTTATTTTTGTTTGCTTGATTTTACTGAAATTCACAAAAGCTTGGCGGATCCTTAGAAAACGAAGTAACAGATGCCATGTTTTTTTAATGAAATCAATTTGTCTACTAAAGTTGTACACCTCTGATTGAATCACAAATTCTCGCACAATGGCGTTCAAATTTCGAATATATACGATAATTTTACTTAATTCCTATTTATATTATTGTATTTAATGTATACATGATCATGAAAAATGTTAACTATTTGTTTCAGGGAAATAAAAAGTTGAAAGCTCACGGATTTGATATACACAGTTTGGAGGAAATAGAAGAATTCGGCAAAAACGATTTGAAGGTACTGAGTGAAACGTTAGATTGCAAACCGTTTTTCTTTGGAGATGAGCCCACAACATTAGATGTGGTTGCTTTTGCCGTTTTGTCGCAGCTTCACTTTTTATCTAAAGATGTCCCTTACAAGCTGCGAGATTTCATGACTGAAAAGTGCCCAAACTTGGTGGGACATGTATCTCGCATGAAAGAAAAATGTTTTCCCGACTGGGATCAAATATGTACCAAGCTGGAATTAAACGCTCATATTCAAAAAACAGAGTACGTATTATTTTTATTAAGGTAACGATTATAAAGCAGAAAATTATAAATGTACTTTTTTAAACCATATTGGTTTTTTGGGCATTAGAAATTGCCGCGTTTAAAAATTCTATCAATTCAAATTCTACCTGTTTTTAGTGTCAACAATTCATGTCTGGGCTTTATAAATTTTTTCTGTCAAATAAGGGCGGAAAAATTCCCCCCTATCCCACTAAACAGTCCCATGGTGCCCGTAGAGGAGTCAAATGTATGATCAAATCGCAATAACTTTTTCTTTAGAATTTTTTTCTACTATACCCACCCTGCACCACGCCTCTTTTAGCGGAATCCTTTTTTTGTGTCGTATAATTTTCTTTCATGCCAAACGCTATCGAAAAATCGATGGCTCAATGTCTACAACATTTGTCAAATAAGCGTTTAATAAACATGAAATAGTTTTCATATGTAAATAAGCCAGTCAACAGGCATACCTTCATCTCTTACGGCTTCACCTCTTATAGAAAGGATGCCAAAAAACACGTCCGCTCATTAAACGTTCACACTTCTTCTTTAAGTTCTACGAGTAGCGTGGGGCCATTTCTCTTTTTTAAGTAATGTCATAGCAAATATAAAATGCGTAGTGCGGTAGCCTTAGTCCTGCTAGAAGCCATTTCAAATTTGTTTTTTAACTCAAGACCATAGTTATTTACAATGTTATAAAAAAGTCAGCTCTAATGTTTTGTTCATTATACTCACATGTTTTGTTTTTTTGATACCGTAGGTCAGAAAACAAAGAAGGTAAAGAAGAAGATTTGGAAAAGGTAAAAGAACATGAAAATGAAGCTAACTGCGAAAAAGAAATGGAAAAAGACAAGGTAAGTACAAATAAAAACATATGAGAAAGCCGGTTCCAAGTTGATTTCTGTGGAAATTGAAAATTTAGCCTACCTAAACTTGGTTTTATTGTTCCACCTTTTTGAATTATAGAAGTGAGGAAGATAATCACGCCAAAGGTCAAAAACCTGTGGTTTTGTACCCTCGCTGTCAAGGGTTTATTCACTCATTTTTTTGAGCCTGAGTTTAAAAATTAATGTGATTACATACGTAAGTGTATTTCAACTCAGATGAGAGCTTAAGTAGTGTAAATAAAATAGATTTGCAATTCATGAACTCTTTTTAAAACTTCACAAAATAGCTTGGATAACATTTCGAAATCGAGGAGTCGTGCACTATCACATACCTAATACATACATACATATGCGAACTCATGTCCAAAATTAAAATTTTATTAGCATTATTTTTTGTTTGTTTATTTGTTCATTAAACGAGCCCATTGGCCGATATACATATGATTAATTATTTTGTATTTGTTCCTTAGGCCAGCAACGATGAAGTGTCTGAAGAAAATAAGGACAAAGATGAAACTAAGTGAATATGCTAAAGCATTGCAGCAGCTATATATTCTCTAAGAAACTTTTGGCGATAAAAGATGATTCATATTTAAGTAACGTATTTGGTAATTTTAAGATTCTTTTACGGTCAAACGAAATTTGCAATAAATTTTTTTTTGTATTTTCTCAAAAAAAAAAACTATAATAATTGCTGTACTTGTGTCGTTATTAGCTAATATTTGTAAAAGAATTGTTTATTTAATTTGTATAAACACATACATTTCATATAAAAGAAACGCTAATCACGTAACATTATGTCGAACAAAATTTATAAAAAATTTTCAAAGAACAAATGAAAATTGTCGCTTGGCTGAAGTGGTCTAAGTAGTAAATATGGTGATGAAACAAGAATAGAATTAAAAGTTTCAAATATAAAAAATTTAAATAAACATATTCAGCAAAAACTTAAAACAATGGGTCTAATGCAACGATGTCCACTTCATTGTTCAATGGTGCATAAAAAATTACACCCATAACAAATAGGTGTAAAAAATTAAAGTTGATTCCGTACTTTTTGGGCAAAGTTCAGTAAAGTGAGAGAAATCATGAATTTCTCTGAATAATAGACAAAAGTGCGGGAACATCAAAAAACACAATTTCTATCCTAAAAAATAACATGGTATATTTTAATGCTATAATGAAAATTGAAAAGTATATTTTGAGAAAATGAATGTTTTTCTGTAAGCATTTAGATTTTAAAGTGCTTTGCAGGTACTTTTATATGACATACTAATTGAAAAACATCTAAACTGTTAGTTAGTTGACTCAGATGAATTTTTTTTTTTTTCTTATTGCTTACTTTTAGCAATACCTGACTATTTAACTACTTGTCCAAACCAGCACGAAGAAAAAATGCGGGCTGCTTCGTGCAAGAAGAAAAAAATATTTCTCGTGGTTTTCGAGCAATTTGGATACCGCGAGCCCTTAATCTTGAGTACGGGATTTTGAAATGCTAAGTGAAAATCACTATTCATTATGAAATTAATAAAATTATCCTGCATACAACAGTTCAAGTTACGATTTTTTAAGAATGTGTCCAGAACTTCTATACGTTTAAGTTTGATCTGAACATTATATTTATCAATTATATTATGAACTATAAATTAGCTTTTAACTTCAACTAATACAAACACATGTTTGTTCATTTTCAAGGTAACTCGATACCAGGTAACCTTGCAAGCCCAGCTGACTACTGCTTTTAGCTTGAACTGTCAAATTACAGAATACAAACGCGAACAAATAGGTGCCAGAATTTAAAGTATTTCTACCAACAAAATACATAACATGTTTGTTGTAGTTATGCAACTACCTGGTATTAAGATCCTTGCTCATTTTATTTACTCTTTCTATTGAGTTAAACATTTTTATGCGTACCGAAATCCACTTTTTACTCAAAATTTCGCGTCAAACCAAACATATTAGGTCCAATGACAAAATTGCAGAAGATAATAAAATAATAGAAGTGCTTGAAAATAAATTAATTTTTTACGGAAATCAGAATACATAAATAGGACGGTGTATATGTAAATCAACATGGAAGGTATTGTAATACCTAGGTTTTGGTATATGATGTGTTTAGAAGGTTTAATACAAACAACATATTTTTGGTATACACTGAGACTGGCTTTTTGAGATCTCAGTTAAAATGAAAATATATATGTATATGCCGCCATTGTGGCGAAAATTATTTATTATTTCATTAAATAAAAACATTAAGCAAAACTAAGTTCCGTCCAAAGAAAGTTATATAAAATTGGAAAGATGGTACATATATTTTTCAGTTTAACTAAACCTAGTTCAACTGAGATCTCAAGTTATACATTAAAAACACATGACACAACAAGTTGTGTACATATATGCATACACTATGCTAAATGAAATATTTCGCGAGTGTGAACGCCCTCTAAGAACAATTCCGAACGTCGTTAATTATTAAAATACGAACGCCGGCAATTACGAGTCGCATATGACCTATTTTTTTGACGCCGCCAATCGAATTTTTCGGCTTCGGTTATTTGTTTCCACTTGACATGTGCAAGATTCACAGCTTTGAAAAAATATAATACTGTTTGTTGAGCCTTCCGCAAAAAATTCGAAAATGGATGAATCATTAGAATTTGAATGCCGTTTTTTAACAGTACAAAGGAATGTCCAAAGAGTTGGTAGTGCGTATTTAATTTCCAAGAAGAACATTCTGTCGAATCATATAGAACGAAGCGAATCTGAAGAAAAATTATTTGGTGATGAGTTCGTTGTAGATATAACTTATTTAAAATCTTTAGATCCCAAAGAATGGAAAGATCAGGACCATTATGCAGTTTTGGGATTGGGAAAGTTAAGGTACTAAATTTTTTTATTTTTAGCATAGAAATACGCTAATAAATATCAACTAAGGTTTGAGGCAACTGATGATGATATACGTCGTGCGTACAGGAAGATGGTTTTACAACATCATCCCGATAAGCGTAAAGCGAAAGGAGAAGATATTAAGCCGGACGATGACTACTTTACTTGCATTACGAAAGCGTACGAAACGTTGGGTACAAGATTGATTAACTTTACAAACATGAAACAATACTTGATTATTTTCTGGTCTTTTCAGGAACTTCCAAAACAAGACGTTCTTATGATTCTGTTGATCCAGAATTCGATGATTCTTTTCCAACTCAATTCGATATCGAAAATAATTTTTATCAGTCCTTCCAAAAATATTTTCTTCTTAATGCCAGGTGGAGTGAGAAGAAAGGAGTCCCAATGTTTGGTGATGAAAATTCTCTCCGTGAGGACGTTGAACGTTTTTATAGTTTCTGGTACGATTTTAAATCTTGGCGTGAGTTCAGTTATCTGGACGAGGAAGATAAAGAGAAAGGACAAGACCGTGATGAGAGAAGATGGATCGAGAAAGAAAATAAGGCTGCACGGATTAAAAGAAAAAAAGAAGAAATGTTGCGTATTCGGGCTCTTGTTGATCTGGCTTATAATAATGACAAGCGGATACTTAAATTTAAGAACGAAGAGAAGGAACGTAAACTAGCTGCTAAAAGAGCGAAAATGGATGCAGCGCAAGCACAAAGGGCTGAACAAGAAAAAAGTCTTCGAGAAGCTCAAATTGCAAAAGAAAGAGCAGAAAAAGCCGAACAGAAACGTATAGAACAAATACGGATAGAAAAGGAGCAACTAAAAAAAGCTTTACGGAAGGAGAGAAAAATATTGAGAGATAAAGCCAAGGAGAACAAATACTTTGGTAATAATGATAAAGAAATTCTTAAAAATATGGAGGGTGTAGAAAAGTTATGTGAAACATTTACGCTTCTGGAATTACAAGACCTTAACAAGAAAATGTTGGAAAAGGGTGGACGAGATACATTTTTCGCAGCTTTAAAAACAGCAGATTCTAAAATAAAGTCAGAGTTGGATGAAATAAGCAAATTACAAAATAAAAAGAATGGGGCTATAAAAAATGAAAAGGAAATAAAAGATGCAAAGAAGGAGGATTTGTGGTGCATTAAAAATGTTCAACTTTTGACAAAGGCCGTAAATCTATTTCCTGCTGGAACATTTCAACGCTGGGATGTAATTGCCTCCTTCATAAACCAGCACTCTGCTCTTGGTAACGTTTCAGCACGAGATGTACTTAATAAAGCAAAAGCTTTGCAAAACAGTGACTTTTCCAAAAGTTCTCTCAAAACGCAAGCTAATGTAGCAGCTTACGAAAGTTTCGAAAAATCAAAAAAGGATGTCGTTGTTTCTTCATATGCAACTGTCAATACGGACGTAAGAATACCGGTTAGCAACAGTGACACCAAAGAAAATCAAGAAAGTAGTAATCTTAACCACAGCTCATCTTCCACGGATTTAGACAATATAAAGGTTACAAAAATAACTTGCTCAAAAACATGGACGAAAGAGGAACAAGCCTTGTTAGAGCAAGCTATTAAGACTTACCCGCTGTCTACACCCGATCGCTGGGATCGTATTGCTGAATGCATACCAAACCGAACTAAAAAGGATTGTCTTCGGCGAGTTAAGGAACTCGTGGAATTAGTTAATTCAAAAAAGGAAGCACAGCAAGCCGTCAAATAACTTTGGGTTGCATTGTACTCTTCATTTCAAAATATTGGAAATAAAAGATTCTCGACTTCACACTAAATGTTGTAATTATTGTTGAAATGCCTTTTTAAAATGATTATTAGCTTAGAACATGGAGAAGGTAAGTTTTAATGTAGGACCCTTGAGAAATGTTAGGGAAATTGCTTCGGTCGGCTTTAGTATAATGGCAACAATCGCAAAAAATTGTCAACAGCGACAAATATGTGCATACATATTTATGTATCTATTTAAATAAGCCATGATACAACTTATATTATGAAATAAGTAAATCACCAGGTAGCCGCATAACTACAACACCAAACACCTCATGTATTTTATTGGTAGATATACTGTATTTCTCTCGCCCATTTGTTATCATTTGTGTTGTACATTTTGACAGTTCTACAGGCTAAAATAACATGCATTTTGTTTTTGTACAACTTCTGTAAACTGTCAAAAAGACACCGCTTCTACATTTATGAAGAGAGATGAGCGGAGATTATATTGATCTGCTGTCTCGTTTTGGTTGCCTTTCATCTCTGCATTCTCTTGACAACTTAAAGTAGTCAGATGATTAACGGTTTAGCTGACGAGACTACCTTATTAGTTGTATCATGGCTTGAACGTATTCTACATGATACCATGATACAATTAACAAGGTAGCCTCGTCAGCTAAACCGTTAATCATCTGACTACTTTAGGTTGTCAAGAGATTGCAGAGATGAAAGGCAGCCAAAACGAGATAGCTAATCCGCGTAAGCTCAGTGCATCTCTCTTCTGTAAATGTAGAAGGGGCGTCTCTTTGACAGTTTGCATAAGTTGTACAAAAACAAAATGCATGTTATTTTTATTGAAGTTGTTATTATTGTAGCGAAAAGGTTACCTTGTTAGTTGTATCATGGACATAACCATGATACAACTAACAAGGTAACCTTTTCGCTACAATAAGAACAGCTTCAATAAAAATAACATGCACTTTGTTTTTGTACAACTTATGCAAACTGTCAAAAGGACGCCACTTCTACATTTACAGAAGAGAGATGAACAAAGCTTACGCGGATTTGCTATATCGTTTTGGCTACCTTTCATCTCTGCATTCTCTTGACAACCTAAAGTAGTCAGATGATTAACGGTTTAGCTGACGAGGCTACCTTGTTAGTTGCATCATGGACATAACAAGAAGAATTTGGCACTAAATACGGGACAAGGTGTATCCATTTTAGGTGGCTGTATTTCAATTTGCTTCAATGTATACCTGCGATTTATCCTAAGTATTATCCATCCATCCAATCCATTACAGGTGCCCGCATTCCAATTCGCTTCTACATTTTTCCACGATTTTATCTTCTGAGTTGTCAAAGCTGAAAGCAAACGACAACAAAACTTATGACGTCTCGAAAAAAATTGTTGAAGCGAATTGAATTGCGACCACCTATACTTGATTCGCCTTGCGGCCACCTTTAAACTCTTTAAAACAATCGAATTAAAGTTGTTCTCGCGAAAATAAAAACCGATAACCGTATAAAAACATATATGTTGCCACGGCGAATCAAGTATAGGTGGTCGCAATTCAATTCGCTTCAACATTTTCTCTCAAGACGTCACAAGTTTTGTTGTCGTTTTCTATCGGCTTTGACAACGCAGAAGATAAAATCGTGGAAAAATGCTGAAGCGAATTGGTATGCGGGCACCTGTAATGGAATAGCCTTGCACTAAAGTAAATAAGCATTGATACTTTTTGTTGTTGCAAGGCAGCTTGATATCAGGTAGCCTTACAAGCCCAGCTGACTACTGCTTTTGGTCTGTATATCTGTCAAAATACACAACACTAACACACATACGCGAACAAACGGATGACAGTTATACAGTTTTTCTACCAACAAAATACATGCAGTGTTTGTTGTTGTTGTGTTTGTTGTAGTTATGCGATTACCTGGTATCAAGCTGCCTTGTTGTTGTTGTTTGTTTTTGATACGATATACAGCCACTTGTTAAAAAAGCCTTGTATTAAAGCATACTTTTGGGTGTGATAAATTAAAATAAATATCCAGAGATATTTACCATGTTGAAATCTGAAATGCAACATCAGTTCTGGGTCACCAAAAAAACAGTTCAAAGAAAATTAGGTTCAAAGGAGGATGAACATGTTATATCTTCCGACTCAGAACTTGACGCAAAAGTTGATGTTTATAAATCGATATCTGTTTCTAGTGCAGAGTTGTCAAGGATAATTGACCAATATCAAGAGCGACTTTGCATATTATCACAGGAAGAAAATGTATTTGGACGATTTTTGAAAGATGCTGGTAAAAGAAGTAAAACGACCAGCCAAATCATAACAAGTGCTGGTAAAGCAATGTCTTATTGCGGCCAACAGCGAAAGTGCATTCGCGTTCCCCTTGTGAGATTACAGCATGAGGTTGATGTTTTCCGTTATCGAGCTATAACTGACATGCAAAGTACTATTGCAGAAATGGAAAAAGAGCGAACTGAATATAGGGCAGCTCTTGAATGGATGAAGTCTGCTAGTACGGAGTTAGATCCTGATACTGGTCGAGGCTTAGAAAAATTTCGAATAGCTCAAACTCACGTGCGCAACGCAAAACAGGGTTTTGATAACTTAGCCATGGACTCAATTCAAAAGGTTTGTACATACATACATATGTACATATTAAAGAGGAGCGAGCGTATATTAAAGATATTAACTAATTCATAATTTTTGAATTTAAGTAATCAAATTCGATTTTTTTTAATACCTTTGCGCGGTTTAAAATTGGAATATATTATATTCCACTAATGACAAAATTTTGTTGAGACACGTCAGCTTGACAGCAATATTTTGTCAGATGTAGATGTTAAGTAAAAGACACATTTGTTTGGAGAAAGTGGTGTCCTAGCCGTAACTTCTTCATTAGTAATTTATTCTTGCATTTTATACCCTTCACATAAAGTGGTAAGGATATACATACTTACATACCGGCATATGATTTCAAAAAAGCCCTAAGTTTCAAAATCTACTTTCCGACTAATTATAGTGCACTATGTCAAATTCTATCCGCGAAAAAAAGCAAAACTTTATTTGCGTCTTTCAACTTCCCTCTTATAGTTTACTATTCTAAAGTTGTATATCTCCCACAAATAACAACATTTGAAAATGTTCATAGAGCTTCTTGTTTCTCTTTCAAAATTTGTTCAATTTTTTTTATGAAATTATAAGACGATAAATAAGTTTGTGATCCCTTTTGTAATTTCCACAATTTTAATTTTCGACCCAATGTATATACATATATATATGTACATACTGTATATATGTATGTATATTCTGGAGCAGTATACATATATAAAAAACAATTAGGCGATACCCGCCCATCTTCCTGAAGACTGCTGAAAAATATCTTCACATAGAAACGTTTTTCTTGTTCACGTCTATTACAATCAGGTGTATTAAAAAGTGTATTTTTTATTTTTTTGCTTCTGCAGCTTTCAAACCTTTTCATCAATCCGAAGAAAAATCAAGACGGGTTTTTGGTACTTCTGTTGAATAGCATTTTCGTGAACAGGGAAAAAGTACACAAAATGCAGTCAACTAACTACATTTTTATTTTTCCAAAAATAAATTGTGTTCTTCATTTTTCAACTGTGAATAATTTTATTAGCAATTAAATTGTGTTGTCCATTTATTCTTCAGTAAGCTTACTAAAATACATTAAGTGATGAACGTATGTACATATGTATCACCATTTGGCACATGTTAATGTTCTTCACAATTGATATGTATGTGAGCTCCGCAAAGTTATCTATTACACTTTACTATTTTGAAATGAACTCAATACGAAAATATTTGCGTTTTATGTTTTCTGGAGAAGCTAAAAGCGTTGTTATTATAACTTTCTTACGAAATTTGTTTCTATAACACACCCGAGTTTCGTAGCATAGGTTCGCTATTGAAATTCAGCAAAGTTGGTTCACGAATAACGAAGATACATATATCCAAAAACAAAAAATAGGTATGGAGATAAGAACGTCAATAAAAAGCAAAAATAAAAATTTTCGATATTGATTCAATATATAAGTGAAAAATAGTGAAAACAAAATTTTCAAGAAGTTCTCGACTCCCAACGTGATAATAACAAATAAAATTATCTCAATATATTTATAATTAAGACGTTCCAAAAAAGCTATGCTATTAGCTTTTTTATAGCTAATTCAATGTCACAATTAAACCCTTTAAAATCAATTACCTGCAAATCATTAACTACTTTTAATTTTTTTAATGCTCTTGACACGAGCAATTTCAACGTCGTAAAATAATTTATCAACTAAACTTCCAACGAATACCTCAAACTATTTCCATTAGATTGACTTATTAGCGGCTGCAAGATGTAATATGTTTTCACACGTACTAGTTTCTTATATGGTGGAACTAAAACAATTTGGGCAGAAGACAAGCGCTACATTTGAAGCAATTTCAAAAGTTCTGGAACAAAAACCAAAATATGACTTTTTTATACTTAAAGAACTATTGCAGCAGGAAGAAAGTACTGAAAATGTTGGCATCTACGAAACACAATTGCTGGATAAGGATCAGTCGCTATATTTCGCAGTAAGTTTTTATGTAAATATTAACATTTGAGCGAGGCACAGGTCTGGAAGAAAAATTATATTATCAGAATGATAGAAAGGACCCAATTTTGCATACTATCAGTTACTATTTCTGAGTCCTCTTCAAACTCTTGTTTGTAAATGCATTAGATATCGGTATCCGAAATGTTTTTGTATTTTTTTACAAATTTCCTGTTTTGCTTGTAACGGCACTATGACCATCCGTAGAGAAACTGTTTTATTAATCAATAGTAACAATATTCGAATTGTTTTTTTTTCTTTTATTTTAATTTTAAAACATTCAAGAGGCTCGAGCCTGGAAAAAAATATTTTTTGTTTTTTAAACATTATTTGGCGTGTAAACTCTCGGAATTTGTTTCAATTTAGACATAATTTTCATTCATATATTACTTTACTGAAATAAATAAATTTTCCCATGAGAATTCAATGCACATACATATTTCAATTTGATTTATAAAAGTTAGTGGTTTGATTTCAAATTATTCTTAAATTAATTAAGTCTGTGTTTGCTGGATAACAATTACTGTGTAAAAATAATTAATTTTATATATTTATTTTCTTGAAATATGAACTTAATTATTTATTTGCTTTAAGAGCCAATTGAAATGTATTAATTCAGGTCCAAAAATGAACCTTTTCAAAAATGTTTACTGTATTTTTCAGCTAAGAAAAAGTAAGAGTTGCAAAACGAAAAGAAATGTTTGCTGCTTTAAAGGTTTCTTTGAACATTTCTGATTCTCATTTTGATCATGTTACGCGGACCGCCGGTCATGAGACCGGCTCACTTGGGTCCTTGAAAGGAATTCATGGAATAAGTAGTTAAGTTTCACACAAACTTTTAAGAATTTTTCAAGTCTACTGATGAGTTGATTAGCACCAACGAAATGTCGTCGGCATATAGACAGCTGAAAAATACAGTAAAAATTTTTGAAAAGGTTCATTTTCGGACCTGAATTAATTTATTTTCTTGAGCTAAAAAAAAACTAATCAAAACTTTTTTCATTAAAAACCAAATAATAAATAACTAATTTTATTTTTTCAGAAGGATTATATCGACACTAAACCTGATTTAGATAAAAATAATCCGATAGAATATTCTTCTAATTCGACCGAAGAAAATTTATTTCAAATTTGCAATGACACAGAGAATGTGATAGATTTTTATGAACACCATCAAAGCAAATCAGTTGAAAAAAAATTTAAAAGTTATGAGCAATCTGCAGATATATATTCAAAAATTCTTAATTCAAATATTTTGGATTCCCCTGAAATAACACCGATGCTACCAACTAACCATGATGAAAAAAACAGGAGTGGACCAAAAAAGAAATGTTTTGAAAAGGACAACAACTTGGAACGATCGGAGTTTGTCGAGAAGGAAAACGTCAAAAGCTTAAAATCACACCCCTGGGAAGAGCTGTTTGCCGATCTAGACCCACTGGGTAACCTTGAAGCGTTCGATTTAAAATTAAGTGCAGCAAATAAAAATTTTCAACACACATAAATTTCGTACATACAAACATTTGCCATATTTCGTTGTGCTTACTAGTTTGTTATTTTCAATTTTAAATTAATTCTTAAAATATTAATATACAGGCACACACATACGTCATTAATAAGAAAACACGTTTTTTCTGATACCTTTTACGACTGTTTTATTTTCTGTTTTTGCAACGAAATATTGCGAGTTGAAAACAGTAGTTCTGTCATATTATCAGATTTAATTATATTTGCAAGTTTTAAAGATGCAGTTTGTAAGCTTGTTTGCATACAGAATTCTGAATTGCCAAATTCGTTGACATCACGTATTTTTATTACTAACTCAATTTAGCGCACCACTAAGCAGAAGCCAAATTTGTACGAAAATAAAAATAAAAACGTTTTTATCCTCTTTTTAAAACACAAAGAATGTTTGTATTCAATTCCTTTCAAAATAGTAAAGTGTAATCGACAATTTCGGAGAGCTCACATAAGAAAAACGTTTAAAGATTGTACCAAATGGTGATGAGTAGCGTTATCTCTTAAAATGTGTCTTAAAAAAGGTAAAACCAGTTAGGATATCAAAATACGTTTTGTCCTCTTGTAACTATTTTAACTTTTTTTAATTTGTTTAATTTGAGAAAGGGTTTTTGGCTCATTAATGCATGAATTTATGAACACGCACCATGCATACATACATATGTATATTAAGTTCTATATTCAGAAATGTTCAAATTTATTATATTTAAACTGTGCGCCAACTCTGGCCAAAAATAATTCAACACATACATACATATTTAGTTGATGCTGTAAATAGCATTTGTATATAAACAGATAATTGTAGCAAAGCACATTTTATATGAATGTGTAAATTATATTTCCGATTGAAATGCCACCTGGTTTGATTAAAATTTTATCTTATTCAGTACATATTTCTGAGTGTGTGTCCCATGCCGTTATCTGCAAAGAAATATAAAGAATATGATTTATGTATACAGAGTAAGAATGTTAACACAAGATACCTGACAATTTTTACTGCAGTACCACTGGTTTCCGCACCCAGCACAAACGAAACGAGACTCCTTGGATTTGCACTGTTGACATAATGGATACTGTATGTTTCTGGAATACTTTTCATTCAAACTTCCTTTGATTTTACTTTTCATATAACAATCTCCTAAACGAACATTTTCAAGGCTAGATGATAATTTTTTTGTGCGTCCAATTGGAGTTATAGAAATTTCGTTTACAGAATTTGGTAACGGAAGGAAGTCAGACTTTTGGTCGTCGTTGAATAATTGTAGACGCGAGTTTTTTTCCTGTAAGTATAAAACATTAAAGAAATACATAATAAAATATTTATTATGACCACATACAAATAAGGGGTAACTGTAGCCTGGTTTCGCGTTTAAATCATTCAAGTTAATCCGTTTGTCAATGCGGGAAAATAGTTCCGGATTTCCCTCTTTAAAATCTCTCAGTCGATGTGTATTATTTGACGACTTTTCTCCATTTGTGTAGTGCTTATTTTTACTGTCTTGATTGGCTAGTCCCATGTCATTGTTTTTGCCGCTGCTTAGACAAGGATTTCCTAATAACTCAGTTGCATGTAACATATTCTGAGAAACTAAAAGACTAAATTCAATGAAAATTTATCAATATACATATGTATTGAAATGAAAAGATTTTGTAAAGTTTTTTTTAAATAAGGCTCTTACCTATGTAACCGATTTGTGTTATTCTTCTCTCGCTTTAGATCATCAGTATTCATGTTGGCCCTATTCTCTATTAATTTTTGGATTGTTTTTGAGGAATAATTTTCTTCGGGTGTTTCTTTTTTATCTGACAAGAAAATTTCTAGTTCCTTTAGCTCAAGTGAAGAGCACTGTTGTTGCTTGTTTGAAAATCCATCCCTTAACAAGAGGATATGCCGCTTTCTATCCAATCGAAAGTATATTTCTTCTTTAACCATTTTTAAATGTGACAACCGATTCAGTTCCTTTTCTTTTGCCTGAATAATTTCATTTAAAGTGTCTATTTCAATAGATAGATTTTTCATTTTCTCCTCCACATTCTTCGAGCAGTTATTTGTTATGTTATTAATATGATTTGTTGCAACTTTATCAAAATTTGAAAACATATCGTTTATTCCTACATAAAACGGTGAGTATTCGGATTTAAGTTTATTGTCACTGCATTTCACAGTAATGTCACTGCTATGATTTAATACTGGAGGGCTCTTCGATCTCGATCGTTTCCTTGGATTTTCATTTGTCTGGAAAATAGTAATTATAAAATAAAATAAAAGTTAACAAAGTTGATTAGACTGGTGAAAAATATAAATTTATATATTTATAATTAGTTGGTCAAATCTAAGATATACTATGTCAAAAGGACATTGATGCCAAAATCAAAATAGGAACCGACCACAAATTGAAGTTGGGGTGATAGAAAAATATGTATATGTTTTGTTTTCTTCTCTGATTCAAGATTGTTTTCAGAATTTGATGTTGTAGAATCCAATCATATTGTTTGTATTTTTTTTTTCTTATTTTGATTACATTCTTACGTGCACATACTGTAAAGCCGAATAAAAAATAGAAACATGCACATACATACATTCTTAGCTAAATTAAAACTTTTATTAACAACAATTTAGGAAAACAAACTTAAAAAAACTATTCAGATTCATTGGCATAAAATCTTTCATTATAAAAAGCAAACTTTCTAGAGTAAAACTGTGCAATTGCGTTTCGGTGTGGCGTGTTAAGTACTTTTTGCAAATCGAAACTAACACACAGAAATGAAGAATCTACTTTACTCTTCCCCTGATCCACTAAAAAAAGTTTCTTTGGACTTCTCTTTATTCCTAATGTGCATTCTGTTGACTGAAATTATATTTTTGATTAACTATTAAATTAACTTTCACACGTAATACATTTATCTTTTTCAGGCATGTGGAAGCCTATCTGGAAGTGCAAGTGAGAGAGCTTTTGAGAGAGAAATATTTTTGTTCATCCTGCACGAAACAGCTCGCCCTTTTTTCGGGCTGGTTTGTGCAAGTAGTTACAACAGTCAGCTGTTGCAAAACAATTTAAGTGAATCAAATATTTCGATGGTTTTCAATTAGTATTTCATATAAAAATACCTGCAAAGCACTTTAAAATCTAAATGCGTACGTTTCAATTTTAATTACAGCATCAAAATATAACATATGCTATTTTTTGGGGTTGAAATATGGTTTTTGGTGTTCCTGTACTTTTGTGCTGTTTTGTGTATTATTGAGAGAAATTCATGATTGCTCTCACTTTACCGAACTTTGCCGAATAAGTATAAGTTTGCTATAAATTCGTAACGGTATGTTTTATGAAATATTTTTTGAAAATTGTGTCGCCGGTTAAGACACGATTTGCTAATTTCTATACTCTACCGGTTCAACAAACTGCCTATTTTTTTATTTGTTTGTTATTATTATAGTTTGGGGGCAATTGTGCACCTCAACCAAAAAGATCTTTTGTGCAGTAAGAAACTGCCATTATTGTAATATAGTATACATGTATAATAGGCATCATTTCAACTAAACGTCACACAGTAGGCGGTTTAGAATATGGAGTAATAAATTTAGGTAAACACTTTCTTTTTTAATTTGGACCGGTACTCTGGGGACAACGCCTACATATACATATATGCATTGCATTGTTCCAGAACTGGGGAAAATGTTTATACTAAGGAGGAAAGAAGCAGTAGTGATTGGGTACGTTGGTTTCAGCCTTCTCATCCTATAAGTGGCATGAAATACACGTCTGCATAAAAGAATTTACTAGATTTGAATTTTATAATATATGTACCTAAAAATTAACACCACGATATACATACATATATAGAATGGTGGCCACGAAATTAAAACAACCAGAGGCTAAGAACACTTAGGACCAAAATTAAGAGGCATATGTTTTGAACAAAAAAAAAAATGGAATATTGCCAAAAACTATAAAGTATCAAGCTTTTATTTTCATATAATCAATAAAAGATTATATATGTAAGTAACAAATGATACATACGTCTAATATAAAGACCTTTTTATAATGTTTAACTTGTTTTATTTTTTCAACCAGTATTTAATTTTCCCATAGGAAACCTTCTTCAGAAAAAAATTAAGCTTAGATTTAATTTATTTTATTTAAATATATATACAACGAATATACATATGTACCTAATCATATAATTCGATAACGGCTCGGTTATTAAATAATAATGGTATGTACATTTACACCCATATTCATAAAAACTATTGAAGGTTTATTAAGAGTTTATTTGACAAATATTCCGTAGAAATACGTCAAATAAGAGCTTAATAAACTTACAATAATTATTATGAATATGGCCTTTAGTCATCATATACATAAAATACCTGTTTGTTAGTTTCCTTCAACTTCTCAAAATGTTGCACATTTTCTTCTTCGTGTATTGTAGTCTTCCCATCGCTATCCTTTTTCGGAATTATATTTGCACTTTGATCAGTTTGATTTATGATAAACAAGGATGTATTGTTTTCAAATATGTTATGGATTTCTCGGTTTCCTTCTTCATTCGATTTTAAATACAAATTGTTTTCCTTTGTTTCAACATATGCAATGTCTTGGACATTCTGGTCAACGGCTTTGATCTCTTCACTGGGGGGATGTTTTTTCCTTACGGATAATGCAGGACTCTCTGTGTTATCATTTCCTGTATTTAGATTCAAATACTTCCTGTATCGTTCTCTTTGCCTTTTACTGTTCAACCTTTAGCGACATATCAAAAATAAAGCATTTTAGAAAAAGAGTACGTATTTACTATTTGTACTGTGATTAACCAAATTATATTTTCTGAAAGCTTTTGCCATTGGGAAAAAGGTTTCACTGCGACATATAAAAAAAAAACATTTTCGAGTTATTCGAGTTTCAATTTTCTGGTATGGGATCGAGCCTAATAAATTGTTCTGCCGAATATTTTCTCTAACACATCGACCCCGTACCACACTTCCTTAGAGAGCTTACATACAAAATTAAAATTTTGAATCGGACGCCTCGAAAATTATTTTTTTTTTCTAACGCTATCGAAAAATCGATGGCACTTAGACTAATGTTCTTAAATTTGTTTATTTTAAGCGTGCGTACTAAGTTTTTTATTTGTGATGTGGTAGAGCTTAGCAAGCGCAAGAACATAAGCAAATTTACAAACATACATATGTATATGTATGACTTACAAACTACAATTATTTACCATTTTATAGATTTCTTTTTATATATTACAGAAATTTTGTTTCTTCGTATAAGTGAGCTTATTTGTTTTTGTTTTTGATCTATTTTCCAGTTGGATTGTTTATTTTGGCTATCATAGTCATCTGATCTAAAATTTCGATCTTGCGCTCTAATTGCATCAATCATAAGGGCGTCATCATAATCCACTTCATCACTATATTCATCACTGCTAATTATATGCTCATTTTCCGCATTGAAATCCATTTTTTTTAAATAAACAAATGGTGAGGGCTGCTGGGCCAATTTGTATACGTACAAAATATTTGCTTATATAATAAGTAAATAATCCGTGGTTTGAACTGCAATGATATACAAATTTTTATGCGGTTACGATCAGAGGTTTAAAAGTAGTGTATGCACGCGGTGAAAACTCCGCGCGCAAGGTGAAAAAAACTTATTTAGTAGACTTTGGCAAGAGTCTAGCCCATTTTTGAAATCGTAAATTTACTATATACACTGTATATGAAATTCTGATCAGCTCAAAAGCAGTAACAAGGGATTAAATGCAGTTTAGTGAGGCTTAACTAAAATACAAATATTCTCATTACGTTGCTAGAAATAATAGAATATGAATATAGCAAAGTTTGAACTTGTATGTCAAGGTTTTTCAAGTCTACTGACGAGTTGAGTGGCATCATCGAATAGCTGGCTCAATAGCCAAACAATTAAAAACGTATTATTAAACCTAAAATAATAAACTTCACTTAGCTCTTATAGCAAATTTTAATATCATAATAAATATAATGGATAGTATTATTGATTCCGCACAGAAAGAAATATCGATCGATATGAAAATTGCAATTATTCATTCCTGCCGTATATGCTTTCCGCGAAGTAAATTTAACGTCTCCGTTTTAATAATTTCAGGGTTAGTTTTGCAGAAGCTGTTGGTAGAAAAATATATTTCAAAAACGAAATATGTGTGCAATTTTGGACGTGGATGTTGATTCATTTGTTTTCAGTGTATGCATAGTTTAATAAATATGGATGCTATTGTTTTTTTTTAGGATAGTAGTGAAAGTGATTGCTTGGACACCCGGTTGGAAAGAAGAGTTTTGCGCTATATGTATATCTGAAGACATGTTACAGATGAACGTTAGAGAGCTAATTGAAATAAAGAAATGTAGGTATCCTGGCAAATAAAAATTTATGCATATTCTTGCAGCTTCCAAATAAATGTTAGTTTAAAGCATCTGTTTTACGATCCTCTTATAATCTGTTCATACCTACTACGATGAAACTGCAAGTTACATAAGTCCCAATAAACATTATATAAAAAACAGTGTTGCGATAACTTTCTTCAATCATCGATATATTTTATTGGTGGCCCGGAAGCATTTAATGTCAGCGCCAAGTATTCCCAAAAATTTGTTTATCTGTGCTGCATGACGCTGGGTAGAGCCACAGCAAATGTTTTTAAATCCACCATTGTTCCGATTTACACTTTGTGTATTTTTATCTTTTATTTTTATAAAAATAGTTGTCAAAAAAAAGACAAAACAAACTAAAAGAATTTTTGTAAAAAAAATCTACATTTTGGTCGTTCCGTTGGCTTTCCGTTATAAAATTTGAACGTAGCAAAACTAGGAAAAATGTCTGCATTTCAGAATCAATAATACGGCAATACCGCCTGTAGAGATGATAACGCAGCAACGGAATGAATAACTTTAAATTTTGTATCCGGATAAAAATGCGTTCCGCAGTCGCGGAACGGAATCAATAATCGTACCCCAACATATTTACATATATCGAAAGCTAACCCAAAAATACTCATCCTGTCGTGGCATTGAAAACAGAAAGAATTTTCAGATTTATACATTTTCAGCGACTGTCCCTGAGATTTGCTTTGGGTTATCGCATATGCGAGATTTATTGGCAACTGAATATGTCTGCAGTGGAACAGCAAATCGATTGAATAAGGGAATAAGACCATGTTCTGATACACTTTAAAATAAGGGGCCTGACTTTGAAAGAAATAAGTTTTATAGATTTGTAAAGGGGGTTATGGACCTCCTGAAACTGAAGAAGAAAGCTGGGGGCTTGTAGTTTGCTAATAATTCGATGTTGAAGTTCTAAAATTTACTCAGAGAAAATATGAAAATATTGGTAAAACACTGCTGCCAGGGGAAAGCTTTTGCACAGAACATAAAATTGGGAATTCATGAATGATTTCAAGCATCCAAAATCATATTTTTAATTTCAGTTCATATATTTTTTATAGGTAAGCAAAACTTGTTCTCGAAAACCGGCCTCTGGCCGGGCTAAGGAATTTTCTCCTATATGGTATAACCAGCACCGGCTACGCGTACAAAGTCTGCAAGCATCTGTCAGCATATTTTTCATTTTAGTGCAATTGGTACCATTATACTAAATTATACGACCTATAGCCTTCAAATAACAAGACCACTACTCTTGTTTACCTTAGTTTTGGCCAAGCATATGGATAAAAACATTTAAAAGCGCATATACTTACATATGGATTAAGGCCCATGGACCATGATCTGGATATATCAACAAACTCCGATAAAAGAAAAAGCGGGGAAAAAATTCACAAGAATGCAAGTGTTATTCGGTCAAAGAATTTTGTTCTTGCAGCAAACAATTATTTGATGTTATGAAAACTTTGCAAGATCAAGCACAAATTTGCTTTAAGATTTATTTTTGTTTGTTGACCAAACAATCAAATACCTATGCATGCAGTTATGGAATTTAATGTTTTTGCATTTTTTTCGTATTTCTTTTTGGTGCTTTTTTGTTGATGTATCTATACATATGTATTCATATTCATTTTTAGTTCTTTATAGGCATATACATACATATGTATATTTGCTTGAATCAGCGAAATCGATGTTGGTTATACCATAGAGAAGAAAATTTGTAAGTCCAGCCGACGGCCGGTTATGCGAAAAGATTTAGTCAGCAATACTAGCGTTTGTTATACTATAGAGAAGAAAATCTTTGAAGTATTCCAGACCCGTAACTCGGACACCAGGCGGGCTCTTCAACATTTTTTTTATTCAATTTTAAAAATTTTTTTTGTGTAAATCTTTTTTTATTTTTATTCACCTTGTAAAATCAAAAATGCTGTGGAAGATCACATACGCATAACTCGGGAACAAGAGCTATCCGCAAACTTTCTAATTGACATCTTATTTTTAAATTTTATCAATTTGGAACAATGTTTGTAAAGTAGATTTGTTCCAAAGTTTGTGATATGACATTTAAAATAAAAAACTCAATAAATCTATTTTTCATTTATGCATTGGATACAGCCAATTCTCATCCGCCGCCGACAAACTGCTCCTCTATTATGTACATTTTGCATCTAAATGATTTTTGAGTTACTGCATATGCACGTTTTCTATCATATACATATCTGAATATCTACAAACCTTTCTAAGATCACAAAAAAAAAGTGTACGAAGACAATCACGTAGAGCGTTTAATAGTGTTTTTATACAATTCACAAATTTACAAAATTTATTTCCATAGGCAATTTTATACTGTGAACAGATCGGAGAACATCGTCGATTAAAATAATTTTTGGCGGCGGCAGTAATTTTTTCTCTATGACAGCCACCCAAGGCAAATTAAACTAGGTGATTACCAGGCGTATTTATTACCGAATCCCGAATTTGTTGCTTTCATTTTTTAACTATGTATCTACCATGATACAACTAACAAGGTAGCCTTTTCGCTACAATAAGAACAACTTCAATAAAAATAACATGCATTTTGTTTTTGTACAACTTATGCAAACTGTCAAAAAGACGCCACTTCTACAATTGCGTAAGAGAGATGCACTGAGCTTACGCGGATTTGCTACCTCGTTTTGGCTGCCTTTCCTCTCTGCAATCTCTTGACAACCTAAAGTAGTCAGTTGATTAACGGTTTAGCTGACGAGGCTACCTTGTTAATTGTATCATGGTATCTACCATGATACAATTAACAAGGTAGCCTTTTCGCTACAATAAGAACAACTTCAATAAAAATAACATGCATTTTGTTTTTGTACAACTTGTGCAAACTGTCAAAAAGACTCCACTTCTACATTTACAGAAGAGAGATGCACTGAGCTTACGCGGATTAGCTATCTCGTTTTGGCTGCCTTTCATCTCCGCATTCTCTTGACAACCTAAAGTAGTCAGATGATTAACGGTTTAGCTGACGAGGCTACCTTGTTAGTTGTATCATGGTATCTACTTTATTCCAAGGCGAATCAAGTACAGGTGGTCGCAATTCAATTCGCTTCAACATTTTCTCTCGAAACGTCACAACTTTTGTTGTCGTTTTCTATCGGCTTTGACAACTCAGAAGATAAATTCGTGGAAAAATGCTGAAGCGAATTGGTATGCGGGCACCTGTAATGGATTCGCCTTGCTTTATTCGATCACGAATGCCAGAATTCGGCCCAAGGCGAATTAAACTTAACCACCTAGTTAAGCGAAAATCCCATACATTTTGATAGTAGAAAATAATCTTGCTATGCCAAAATTATTGATTGCTCTGCTCGCTCTCTCACAGCGGAGAGGATGGTTTGTAAGCATTCTTGAAAACAAAGAGAAAAAACTGATAGCCTGTGCTGCTAAGTTCATCTGGTAAGAAATTCGACTTGGACAATTGTAAAACAGACATTTTCAATTATTACAGGGTTTGCCGCAAGACCTCTTTTTTAGGTCAATGCAACTCTACAAAAACAAAAATTTTACACAGTTTACATCAAGACGAATTAAACTAGCTGCTAGCAAACGAAAATCCTATACATGTTAGTGTAAAAATTTCTCGTTATGCTAAATTCTGGATTTGCTCACTCACTCTCGCAGCAGAGAAAATGGCTTGTTAACAATTTTTGACATATCAAAAAGCGGGAATCATAAAATAATCACCTGAGCTGTCACGTTCACCTTGTTTAGTCCGTCTTGGTTTACACACAGCTAATAACTGTAAAATGACGATGTTGTGAGAATAATAATATGAAGCAACAACATGAACATTACAACAAGGAACAAAAAATTTGCACATATATCTTGTATAGATAGCCGTGTACTACACGCTCTATCGCATTCCGTATTTATACGGCTGCGGCTACCTGGTATCGAGGTGCCATGAGCGTGTGCTTTTATTTCTACGATATGTACCGATTTTTTAAACATCGATATTTTCCTCCTTCCCTAGTGCACATACATTGAATTAATTTTATACATACATACATATGTACGTACGTAGAGAAAAATGCATTGGTTGAATTACGTTATTGTAGTAGTCATTTCAATTGGGTTTTGTGAGTTCGTAGGAGATTATGTTGCACTTTTTAATTGTCAATGGCCATATCTTCAATCAGAAACTAATAATGAACATAAAGATATACTAAAACCAGTTCATGTTATGGTAATTGCTGACACACATTTACTAGGTCCTTTGAGAGGTCATTGGTTGGACAAAATATATAGAGAATGGCACATGGGACGAGCATTCCAAACAGCAATGTATTTGCATCAACCTGACGCAGTGTTTGTTTTGGGCGATTTATTCGATGAAGGCGATATGGTAAATCATTATCAATTCAGAGAATATGTAAAAAGATTTCATTCTATTTTTCGCGTTCCCTCCACTGTACCTATCATGAGTGCGGTGGGAAATCATGATATAGGCTTTCATTACGTGTAAGTATGTATGCTAACGGTTGAGCAATTTTTAATATTTGTCATTTAAGAATGCATAGTTATTTTGTGGACCGTTTTGGAAAAGTGTTTAATAATACTGGCGTTGAAATGTACACTATGCGCGGGAATCACTTCGTCTTGATAAATTCAATGGCAATGGAAAATGACGGTTGTGATTTTTGTGACACTGTTGTGAGTGAATTACAAAAGGTGGCTGGTAAGCATTACTAATACAATACGATTGTTTTCGTATATACCTATCGCGTGACTGAACAGCGATGTTTATATTTATTGATATGGAGTAGGTAGTGGAACTGTTTTCTTCATGCCAAAAACGATCGAAAAATTGATCAGACAATACCGACAAATTTATGCCCATACAAATAAGAATTTAGTTACTTTGTCAGTAAATTTTCAAACAGCAATTTATTTCGTTAACAAAATTTTCTTAATATACCAAACACCTCAATTTGTTTGGAATGCGCACATACTATAATGACAAAATAACTTCTATTACATGACAGTAATAAACCTGGCCTAATAGCTAGTGCTTTGCTTTTATAGTACTTTTAAATAATAATTTTTCGAACGTTAAAAAATGAATCTATATATTTATTTGCTAAAAATATACATTATTAATGTTTTCTGTATTTTTAAGTCGTCCTCATAGGACAAGTAGTAAAGTTCCAAAAAAATTTTTTTAACTTAGCTTCAATAACGAAATATTACTGTGAGTCTTTTTCAAGAAGCTAAATTAATTTTAAAAATCGGCTTATTGATTGCTCAGCTATTAAAAATTTATGTATATAAAATTCAATTGTAAGAAAAAAATTAATATATACATTTCATTAAAATCTATCCAGTAGGTCAGTAAAACAAATATGATTTCTAAATTTTATAATTCAAGATAAATTAAACTGTCTGAAAACGCCGGAAAACTGTAAAAACTTTAGAATTCTTAATGATCTGATGGAATATAGCCGCCCAATAGTTTTGCAACATTTTCCAACATTTAGAGTGTCAGATAGATCGTGTATAGAACATGATGCGCCAGCTGTGGAAGATTATCGTGAAAAATGGGAAGTATTGTCCAAAAATTCTACCGATTGGTTGGGTAGGTTACACAATTATACATTTTACAACTTAATTTCAATATATTGCATATCTTAGGCAAAATATTAGATCCGCGCTTATCATTTGCTGGTCATACCCATAATTATTGTTATTCTATAAATCGTTGGGGTGTCGAAGAGTATACAGTGGCCTCTTTTAGCTGGCGTAATAAAATTAATCCCAGTTTTCTTATGGTAAGATAAAATTATATTTTTGACGACACATTTTTTATAAAAGTTGTTCTTTTAGGTTTCTTTAACTCCGAACGCTCATAAAGTTTTTAAATGTGATATGTTGAAACAGAACTTAGTTTACAACACTTATAAAGCTTCAGCAATAATTTTGTTATTCATAATTATAAGGGATATTATTAAAACTTTTCGCAGGTTATATATAAGATCCAGCGGATGATTTAATTTTTACGGTAGTTTGATTCTACCATTGATCAAGTCAACAAAATTAGCAACAATTTAAAATTTTACTTTGATTATTTAAAAATTCCTAAGAAAACTTACATCTTGGCTACCGTTAGTTTTATATTTCCAACATTTTATCCATAATCTCTGTTTTATTTGTAACTTTTTTTCATTAGAAGTACTTTTTTCGCAGAAGTATGTGTTTACAGCGCATAATGCAAAAATATCGTACTAATATTGTATATTTCTCTTTAGTTTTATGAATTATATGTACTATATATAAATAAAAGGAAAGAATACAATTATAATTAAGTGTACGAATTGTTAATTGGGCTTTCAGCTGACTTCATAAACGAGATAGCAAATCAGGGTAAGCTCCGTTCATTTCACTTCTGTAAATGCTCTAAAGTTTGTACCATGATACAACTAATAAGGTAGCCTCGTCAGCCGTACCGTTAATCATCTGACTTCAAACTGTCAAGAGAATACAGAGATGAAAGGTAGCCAAAACGAGATAGCTAACCAGCGTAAGCTCTGTTCATCTATCTCCTGTAAATGCAGAATTTACGTCTTTTTGACAGTTTTCAGAAGTTGTACAAAAACAAAATGCATGTTGTTTTTTTTTTTAAATTAGGTACCAAATTAAGAAGACGTTAGTTACCATATTATTTGTACCATGACGTTGTGTAGTAAATTGGCTTGGACGTACCTGATAGTGAGCTCGACTTAAAAACCTTCACCTGTGCTGCCAAGTTAACCTGGTAATGAATTCGTATTGGGCATGTCTATGAAATCGGCGGCGGCAGTTTTGCGCCGCTGGCGTTTTTCTCTGACATTTTTTTACGTAAATACAAAATTTTCGCTAGGATTGATACATATCACAGATACATACATAAATGTGCACAATTAGAATAGAATACTTCTATTTGTTTCATTCACTGAAAAGCTATTGTATCAAGTCTTCAATATTGAAAAGGAGTTAAATCCACCTATTTGCTATTTAAATGTAACTGGCTCATAAAAAAATTAGTACATGAAGGATCATAGTTGAAGTTGACTAATATAAAATTTGCCTTAAATATATTTTCTAATATTTTTAATATATATATAACGGTCGAATAAGTGGTAATAAAATGATGATATCGTCAATAAATAACTCATTTGAGCAGGACATTCATGACACGGATGCTAACTGTGATGGACCAGATCTGGATTTTTTGTATGCAGACGTTGACACTTATCAAAATGAAATTGCTGAATTATATAGCTACACAGAATTTGGTGAATTTCAGCAAAATGTAAAAGCATTCGAAGATCAAATGGAAATGTACGACTTGCCACCTAATTGGCAAAAATTGGACTCAAAGGCGCAAAGGGGCATTGTAATGATGTTAATAGATCAACTTGAAGTTTCAAATCGTTCCTTTCGCATGCAAGCTGCTAGATGTATCTTGTATTTGGCACAAGGATGCTGGGCTGAAGTTCAATCAGATGAAGAACAACATCTTAACACAAGAGACAACGTCATTGTTCTTTACGAGCTGGGTGTTTTTTCATCATTTATTGATTTGCTAAATATGGAAATAGAAAGTGCATGTTCCCCCGACATCGTGGCTGTAAAAATTACAAACGTAACATTGGCCGATTCGGCTGATTTACGTGTAATCTTGTCGGTATTATATACAATTACTGAAACTATTCGGAATGAGAAAGACAAAGACAGTGAAGATTACCGCAAAATTGTTGAGTCGTTTGTTCAGGATATAAATAGTCCATTATCAGATGGAGAATTATTGTCCGTTAAACTTCTCGGAATGATAACGCGATTCTGCAGTGGTGCAGCGCCACATTTTCCAATGAAAAAAGTTGTCTTATTACTTTGGAAAATATCATTAATGAGTTTAGGTGGCATGGAAGTCTTAAGAAATCTGAAAAATGAATATCGGGTCAAAGCGGGCTTGCTACCAGTAACGGAGGATACTATTGAAGTCACAAAATGTATGCGCGCTAGTTCCCCACCAGTCACTGCCTCCGACTACTTGGATAATCAAAACTTGAAACGTAATGCGTTCCGACGATCCCTAATGAAGCAGAGATTTTTAGATGAGCAGGAACAGATGGATATGGAATTGACACCAGGAAATGAAACCGCACCCAGTGGAGGAAATAATGGTTCTGGTAATGGTAGTAATCAAAATGGCGAAGATGACTATTACCGACCCTTTGAAGATCCATCATCTTCGTCCGGAATATCCACAGCTAATCCTAACAATTTGCCCAGCTACAGTGCTCAGCCGTCAGTCCATGTGCCTCAAATTACAACATGCTTGCCATGGGCACCAAAAGTGCGACAAAAAGATATTGATCAGTTCTTGGATATTTCTCGAAACAAATTTATAGGATATTCCCTTATTGATGATCACGAGAGTTTAGCTGGATTACCACAGCCCATACACGAAGGTGTAGAGACACTTAAGCGTCATATGTACGTGAGTCTGGCTGATATTCAGATAAAGAAAGAAGAAGAAATAGCTAGAAATCCTATATCAACACAAGAAGATGAAGTAATAATGACACCTGCTGAGGTTCTTTACCAGGCTATACTTCCAAATCTGCCCCAATATATGATTGCACTGCTAAAAGTTCTTCTGGCTGCTTCCCCTACATCCAAGTCAAAAACAGAAAGTATTAATATAATGGCCGATGTGTTGCCTAAGAAAATGCCTCTGACCGCAACACAATCTACTAAATTGACTTTTGATATGGGCCGCCATAAGGAGATCATTGTTAAAGCTGTTTCAGCTATAATATTGCTGTATTTGAAGCACTTCAAACTTAATCACATCTACCAGTTTGAATTCATGTCGCAACATCTGGTTTTTGCAAATTGTATCCCTTTAGTTTTAAAGTTTTTTAATCAAAACATTGTTGAATTTGTCGGCATGAAGAACACAATTCCGCTGCTAGATTTTCCATCTTGCGTGATTGGTGAGCAACCGGACTTGTCGGGCGAAAGCTTTGTTTACACAGGCGATGTTACAGATAAGCCCTATTCATGGCGAAATGTCTTTTCCTGCATCAATCTGCTTCGCATATTAAATAAGCTAATCAAGTGGAAACATTCGCGGGTCATGATGCTAGTCGTTTTTAAATCAGCACCAATTCTTAAGAAAACTCTTAAAGTTAGACACGCAATGATGCAATTGTATGTGTTGAAGTTATTGAAAATGCAAACAAAATATTTGGGTCGTCAATGGCGTAAATCAAATATGAAAACAATGAGTGCTATTTATTCAAAAGTTCGCCACAGACTTAATGATGATTGGGCATTTGGCAATGACTTGGAATCACGTCCTTGGGACTTTCAAGCCGAAGAATGTACTTTGCGGGCTTGTGTAGACCGATTTAATTTAAGACGTTACCCAGAAGCCACACAAAAATGTGGAGTAGGAGGCAACAATGGAAACTCCGCCAATAATTCAGATAACTCATCCTCTGGTAACGTTGGCGGTGGAAATGTTGATACCAATAATGGAGGAGCTGGCGGAATTAATTATACAACAGGGGCAACAGGAAATGGTTTAGTACCGGGAGTAGGTGGACAATTGCAAGATTATGGCATAGAAGGAGGGTTTCCAAGCGACGAAATTCTAACAAATTCAGACTTTGCATTTTTTGGTCATTCCGGCTGGTGGGATAGGAAAGTTGAGTTGACAGATTATTTTAAAGCAAACTACTTTCATTGGTTGGAAGAAGAAGTATATAATAACCAAACCGACTGGGATGCTCTCTAATACCGCAGTCAATATACCATTGTGCGTGTAACAACTTATTTGATATGAAAATATTATAAAAACAATATAATTCAAGATGATTAAAGTTCACTTGTATTTAAAATATTTCAAAAAATTGTATTATTCTCAAGAAACCCTGTTTGGTAAAATAGATTTCAGAGCATGATTCTCGTAGTAATATTACACAGTATGAAAAACTAAGTGCTAATTTTGCCACTTCTCGTGAACATCTTCTATATGTTTATATATGGATTATGTTGTGAACTCGCCAACTATATATGGCTTTATGAGCTCAGTTGGGTTTTTGATGAATAAGTAACTAATATTTGGAAAACTTAAGGAATGTATAAAATAAAGTTTGGTGTGACTATTTTTTTCTTTAAATCCAACAATTTTATTATATTCACATATAATTTAAACATGAATGTACATGAATACATATTCCATACTGTAGGGTACCACGTTAAATATACATACTTATGTTGGTATTTATATATTTACAATGTTATTTATTTATACAATCATAAAATCACACAAGTTTAGAGTTTTGCTTTCTCATCGAAATTCAAAATAAATCTCCAGATTTTGGGCATAAGAATCAAGCAGGCTAAGATACGTAAAAACATGAAATTATTTGCTATAGCTTTCTGGAAGTTTACAATATTTTTTTTTTCTACTTGCTGCGAAAAATATAATATTTTTGGTACCAAACACCAAATTAAATATATAGTATGAGGGAAAACCTTTCTTGCGTTTGCTTCTATAAATGATGCGATGAAGTCTGATAAAATATTTCATTTACTGCTGTTCCATTGGATATGTTTGCAGTGTTGGACTGGTTCTTATATTGTCGTTATTGCAACTTGGAATTCCTAAAAGTTTGTGGGGCGGTGGGCAAGCAACATCACATCGCTCATCGAAATATTGTGCAATTCGCTGCAGGACAAATTTAAAAATTTTATCTTTGCATATTTCACCATTCAGAAATGTTATGTCTTTACGCTCCCGAAACTCCATAAAATTCTTTTCATAATGAGGCCAAACGCACATTTCGAAATAGCCAATTACATCTGGTGGGTCGTAGGTTCGTTTCCGCCGACGCTCAAAACATTTTTCATACGGCAAGTGGAAATGAAATTTAATATTGCACAATGTGATCAACTCAGGCTGATTGAAAATCAAAAAACCTTCAATTATTAGAATATTTATTTTGTTGTCACGTAATTGCCCACCCATTTGAGAATTGACACGCATGATATAAGATGTGTCGTGATGACACGGATTTTTTATATTGTTATGATGATGTTGGTTTTGATAATTGTAGTGTTGATGTTGCGTGTACTTGTTATGCTGCAGAGGTTTCGATGATAAGTTCTGCACACTGCCTAGATGTATTGAATGATGAGTGTTAATTATTTGGTTTTGTGCAGATGAAAAGTGAACAAAAGTTCCACTATACGGAGAAATATCGTTAGAAAAACCAACATTATCTACTGTGTCATCCGCTAAATAACGACCTTTCATAGTCCAGGTAATATCGGAAATCATTTGCTTCATATCTAATGAGGTGATGAGTTCAAAATTAATTGCATTTAATGGTTCCACCCATTTTTGCCTCAAGTCATCCACAGGTAGAAAATAATCGTCTTGTGAAATTAATTGCACATCTCCGATTGTGTAATGAGTGCTCCATAACTTAACATTACGTTGACTGATAAAATATTCTCGTAACATTTGTGCCAACGTAGTTTTGCCGCCGCAAGTAACACCCGAAATTCCGATTACTAACCACTCAGGCATTATTTATGTTCCTTGTTAACAGACAAATGGAATAACTATGTTTCAGTTGTAAAATACAGCAATTGTTGCCTGCCGTATAATTTTTCGCAAAATTACATTAACTTTTAGTTTTAAAGTTGGGTGTCTCGTTAATTTTAGTTTTTTGTTTTGATAAAATCCCAGATATGATACAGGGTAAAAGTAACGATTCCGCCCAAAAATATCACACCAAATATTGCTGGCAATATGAAAGCATACTCTAGATGAGGAAAGAACGAACGTATCAAGTTGCCTTTTAGAAATAAAATAAAAAAATTGTAAAAACATACATTAGTATACACATAGTTATCAAATGTCACAATCTTAAAACTGAATGATTAAATAAAAATAAATTATTCATGTACGTCAATCTATGATTAAAATAAAAGTATATACATATGTACATACATTCAGGAGGTATAATCATGTCATACTTTCGACATGAATGCTATTACATATATCTCGTTTGTAAAGTAATATGTATCAGATTCTTGAAACAGAAAAAATATCGTATAAATCTGCGAAAGAAAGAATATATCGCTCTTTCAATTTGAAAATCTAACAAACCCAGTTTTTCACTGCATCGACTGTTATAAAATTGCTTTACGAAGTGACCTAAGAATAAAAATTAAAAGGTTATGGACTCTAACAAAACAGAATTGGCATATGAGAGTTCCCGAATAATTTTATTCTCAACTTTTGTATAATATTATTATAATAACATAGTATTAAATCCAAGGAAGCAAACAAGGTTTTGGGTTAACATTAAAAATATACATAATACCAATACAAATTGTACTCTTCGGAAATTTTTTTGTTTCAAAGAACTGATTTATAATTTAAAAATTGCCATGCACGCCATTGTATACCTAATATTTAATAAAATTGTTATTAATATTGCATGAATTCTATATTTCTTTATAAACATATATTATATTCTTTATTTAATAACAAAGATTGTACATTGCTGCTCGCAGTATGAAGTAAAAACGATTTATATCAATCAACATTTTTTGTGATACTTTTAACCCCAGTATTGAAAAGATTGCTTTAAAACATCAGTGAACAATAAATATACAGATTATTTTTTATGTTAAAAAATTAGCTTAATTACTTATTTGCTATAAGAGCCCATTGACAGAAAACATTAATAAAGTCTATCTTTAGATCTAAAATGATTATTATTTTTTATACATAAATACGTTGTAATCCAAATTAAACCAAAATAATAAATCAAATCAGAAAATTTTAAAAATCGACACTTGCAAAATCTTGTAATTTGTAGAACATCAAACATCCGTTAGCTCATGTTTGAAAATTTCTCGCTTGTGATAAACGTCGAGTTTATAGATCGACCTGTATTTTTATTAAAGTTTGCAAACAAATGGATACGTTCCTGACACTGTTATGGATCTATGAGACATGTATATGTAGCTTCTCCTTAAGTGAAATAAATTGGTAGCAAAAGCCAGTCAAACTATTCTTCAAAAAATGGCTTATGCAGACTAGAAATTATTTAAATATGCACATAGGCACAAAACTTTTTAGAATAATAATTAACTTACCTTCGTCTATAAGCATAAAAGGCAATATTGCGACCCAGAAAAAATAATACAGGAAAATGGACACAGCAATTGCAAGCACAATTTCACCAACTTTAGCATTTGAAGCCATCAATTTTAAATTTAGTGTAACTTATGAAAAAAAAGAACGAAATCGAAATATTGATAAGAACTTCATCACATTATTTAGTAAATTCACTAATCTTGAATAGGCAATCGATCAGACAAAATTCATATATGTAGGTATGTATGTATATATGTACATACCTAAAATCCATACAAGTGCTAACTGCAGTACCTGGATCCCAAAAGTAACGGCTGCAACAAATTAAGGAAAGTATTATTAATAAGTTATATAGCTACATGTTTGGGAGGAAAAGAGTTTCATATTTCATGTAGAACCGTTTATAAATATGTGTAAGCTTAAAATGCATTATGTCCAGTGTTACTAAAGATAATTAGGTTCACAGTATTTTACAATAATAATTTTATTGGATTTTCGATAGGAACTAAACGGCAAATAAAACATTATTCGCAAATTGAACACTTTCACGTATAAGGCTAAATTTTTAAGCACCGCATTTAGCCCAAGTATTGCAATTCTGCACAACTACAGCATTCGCCAAACACCTTCATACCTTATATATGTATTCGAAAATATTATTTATACGCATCAAATTTCCAAAAAATCCTCTTAGAAGATGGCAGCAACGTTGTTTTGCGTTGCGTAAAATTATTGATAGTGATTAACTTACAGTGACAGTTGAAAGATGTTGATGATATCTCCCAGAATTATTCAACTAGAAAAAGCTTTATGATCAGAAATATTTTCGGTTTATTCAGAAATTATTGATATTTTTATTTTAACGAACATACACACATCTAAATTCATATAAATTCACAATTCAAGTTCAACTTGAACACTTCTGCCGAATAGAGTTGCGAAGCTTTCGATGGCACTATCGATAGTTTTATTTTTAAGAGATTATCGATGTCTACGATAACGATACTATTGTCAAAAGGCAATTTACTACACTGTTGTCATTTCCTCCCAAATATCTGTTAAAACCACGACAATATGTTCACCAGCCATTTAATAATTATTGCTGCTTCAATGAGTTTGATATATGCTTTAATATATGTCAAAGATATTTATTTCTGATCCAGACGGGGGCTTAAAGCCGTCACACGTTCTTTTTTTGACTTTCTATTTGCAACACACTCACGTTTTGAGACTAACACACTCTGACTTTTCCAGTGGAGACTAGATTGCATTCAGTATTGCCTTTCCATTTATTTAGCAATATTTATTAACATTTTCATATTATTTTGAGCGCTCTCGTCGTCGAAGCATTTTTAAAATAAATTTGACTGTCAATTTGTGTGTAGCCTGCGTCACAGCTGCTGGTTCAACTGAATTTTACAAGCAGTTTGTGGCATCAATTTGAAACAATAAAACTTGGAAAGTAGAAGAGTCAAACATAAGACTAGCTCGCAATAATTTTTTCCATACCAATTAACTGCCAAAGAGAATTTTCAGTTTACTTAGATGTCACATTTTTTCCACAAAATGTCAGCTAGCTGTCATTAGAAAAAAAGCTGTGTGCTTAATAATTCGTTGGTACTGTTTTCTTCGTCAAACTTTTGTACCTACTCATTCTATATCAAGGTACATTTATATCAGGTAGCTTTACAAGAGCAGATGACTACTTTTTCTAGTTTGAAGAATTGTCAAAATACACAACACAAATCCAAAATACATGAAGTGTTTGTTGGTGTTGTGTTTTTTGTAGTTATGCAGCTACCTGGTATTAAGATACCTTGTTCTTTATTTATCTTGCTCAGAAATTATTTGTGCGATATATTCGTGTTGGATTTTTCAGCAATTTTATATTTCTGATGCTCACTTTTTACTATTCTGTTGTTTTTTCCTAACACACTATTTTTATTACTCTAGTATTTGTTTTGCTATTAGAGTGTAAAAGACCCTCATGCACAATTGGTAATATTGCCGCCTACTGATTTTAAGCTAATGATATTTCGGCGGCGGTAGCTGTACAAATAATTGACTTCGTATTATACCAGTGTACATTAAAAGCATATATCTAACATTGAGAGCTGGAGTGCTACGTTTTTCTTATTTATTGTTTTTTTGCTCTAATAGGAAGTATAAACTTATTCGTAAAGGTATGTAAGTCAAATAGAAAATGAGAATTTATACATGTAAATAAATGATTTGAAAAACCAGCTGCAATAAAAAATGTCGTGGACCTTGCCCAATGTGCTGCCAGATGTAGGGAACTTTTCTTTGGGTAGGAATTTTATGGAAAAAAAATAATTTTTTATTTAAAACAAAATGTAGTTATTAGTTATTTTTCAAGTTGTTACGTAAACATTTTTAAATAGTTCTAGTTTTATATTTTTAAATTAAAATTTTGCACTATTTGTGAAAAACTTTATTAAAAATCGGAATTGAGATTCGATCCTGTCAAATATCCACATATTTTTCATTAATTATTTACTGGGGGTTTCCATTAGCTATGAACATGATGTCAAACTTCGCTTACTGAATGTTACAGCTAAATTGCTATACCATTTAATTATAAAATTATCTGAAATGCTCTCATTATTTACTTGATATCTGTACACCCATTTTTTTATTATATTCAATTCAGTAATACAAAAAAAATTACTTATTACTAAATATTGCCTAACCATCTGTTCAATCATTGATGATGGAGTAAAAAAAATGTTTTTTTAAACGCATGTACATATGTATACAATTTAAAGACCTCAATTTTAGTTCGTCACGTCTTGAGCTTTTAAGAGGGAAGAAACGAGACAAAATATTTTTCTGGACGCATTTAGGTTCTAATGGATGTACGTTTATATAAAGTACTAATTGAAAAATATCAAAATTGTTGTTACACGGCATCTAGACGTGATGAATGTCGGACTGATATCACAATGAAAACTTATCAGGTGTAAACTCCAAAAAACAAAGGTTGCTGGAAAATGTTCATTAACCCACAAAAACCGATGTTTTATATCGTGTTGAAAGTAGAAAGGCCCTAACTCGAATTTTCTTCAAAATCGACTTCTCCATATTTCAGTACAAGATGCTTTATTTAATTGATTAAAATATACAAAGAACTCAACCACGAAAAAATACGATTTAGCGCCTTTCTACGTGAATCCAAGGATATGTATGTGTATTTTTGCGGTATTTCTGTTATTTAATAGCGATACTGAATTTATTTTTAGCTGAAATGTTTGCAAGTAACTTAAAAAAAACTGCAAAAAATGCGATGATTGCTTTTGGCAACACTAAGTGCCATATGAGGCAATTGTTCTCCAAAGGATGCTCAAAACGATTGCAAGAGCCACAACAGTGTAAACAATTTGTAAGCACCTACTTGCCATTGAGGCCTTCGCTACATTTCATAAACAGGACTCGAGTATGCTTAGTAGTCATTCCACTGACCAGTGCTGGCTGTAGCACACACACTTCAGCGACCATTAACTCAAATGCAAATAGTAGTAATGATGTGAGTAATTTATAGTACACAGTATAATGACTCATTATTAGTAATGAGTAAAATGTTAACATTTAAAAAGTAAATTAATCGATAAAATTAGCGTTGAATAGTTTTTTTTTATTGCGACAATTGAAATTACACAATGTTAGGTGACATGAGAATATCATTTTGTAATTTTTAGAATGTTGATTACACCCTAAAAACGGAAGTTTAGCGACAAAATAAAGAGAAGAATTCAGGCTTCCGTGGAATATTTAAATTGATTGGTTTGAAGTTCAAATCAAATATTTTAAAAAATACCACCATAAAATATGTTTAAATATTTTTATGGTTTAACGAGCGGATGTTTTGCCAACCAACTGACTGTTCGTCGAATCGAAAAGTTCGCTTTATGTAGTGAATATAAGATAGTCAAATAGACATATTAAATCTTAAATACCCTTCACAAAAGTCACTTATATATGTACATACATACATACATCGTGCTGAAATTTAAGGCACTCCACGAAGTTTCACGAAAAGTTAAAACACTAACCTTTTTGGTTAGAAAAAAACTCACATTTTTCAATGTAGATTATTTTAGCTTAATTTATATGCACTACAATAACAGAATTTCATATTCATGTTCATTAATTTCAAATTAATGGCACTGAAATATTTGTTAAAATTATACATACAAAACAGAATTGAAGTAATTCTTAATAAGAGTCCTATAAAACTGGCAATAAGCTCTAACATGCCCTAGAAGACACATTTTTATCAAATCTTATATGAATTCTTTAATATTATAACTTTTATATATTTATTTTTATATTATTTGATCTTAAGATTGTAAAATTAATTATACAAGCTTTTGATCTTTGTTTTTTTTATAAAAAATAATTTTAAACAATTATTTATTTATTTTCAATATTTCGCCAACAATTTGTTGGCATCTTGAGGAAAATAATTATAAAATTCAAAAAACAAATTATTGAAAAAATTTGGTTAACAAATATTCAAAAAAATATTTTTCCCGCCTTAAAATGTATTGACAACATTCATGAACAACATAAATATAAAAAACAAAAATACAAATTAACACAAGTTCTACGACCAACATTTTCTATGTTAACGTTTACAACATGTTTAATACTAAAAAATAAAAAGTTAACATTTCAAATGTTGCTCCTGATATAATGTTTATAAATGTTTTTCTTAAGCTATCTAAAATTTAAACATTATTAAGTTCTTGATCTTTTCTTAACAAAATATCTATAACTCTGAGCTTAATTGTCAGTATCTACTTTAAAATTTATTTTCTGTGCTGCTAGTGTGTTAATAATCTCTAACATTTCTAACATGTAACGATTTTTTATATATTTATTTTCTTGAGCTGAAGGTCTTTTTATTAGGGTTTTAAGTATTTTTTTTCGATATTTCGCTCTCCTCCGGATAGCTTCTTCAGGACAATAATATTGAAAATATTATTGATTTTTCAATATTATTGTCTTGAAGAAGCTATCCGAACGAGAGCGAAATATCGACAAAAATACTCCAATGAAAAAAAAAACTTCAGCTCAAGAAAATAAATATATAAAATATAAAAAAGAGGTCGAAAAAACCAAATATTAAATTAATATATAACTTTTAATTTATCAAAAAACTCTCCTAAATTGCCAATTTTCATTTTTTTTTTTTTTCAAATAAATTGTTCTATATTAAAAACACAGCTTTCTCGAAACTAGTTTTAAGACTCGGGATGTTGTCACAGTTTCTTTTTGATTTTAACACCAGCGTGATTGTTCGTGAGAACTTTTTTCGTTTTTCGTGCGTGAAAATGCGTGATTGATAAAATTGTGCTCGTGAGCGTGCGTGACGTGAGGCCCAAAAAACACTCACGCGCAAATCTAATCGGAAGTTTTCTTTTTACACATTTAAATGGCTGTCTTTTATCACCAGCTTACTTCTTAGCACCGAAAGTTCTTTTCGTTCGCTTACAAGACAAACTTCTTCAAAATCGGTTTGCGCTATACCTCGGCAGAGTTTCACATGGATTACAAGCTTGTACAAGTATTTTCAAATTCTCTTCGTGTTTCCTTCACAATCCGAGCTGCTGCGAAAAGCGTTGCCGTTATGATACTAAGGTGTCAATTTTATCCTTTTTTGATGCCTATGACACTGTTTTTTACTATACCTTTTGGTCCACTTTTAAAAAACTCGCGATACTTTTTACCCCTTTGTTCCAAACATTAAGGAAAGGATTCCTAACACAAAGTGCGGACTTTAAAAAGTAGAATTAAATGTGTAGTTTCTAAACGATTGATCCGATTCTCATAAAATTTCATACACTACTTAGGAAGGTATCACTTAGAGATTAAACTTTATATTCGAAGAGTATCAACTCTGGTGTACGAAAACTTTGATGATTTTGATCTGAATAAAACTAATTTTTGTAAATAGATTTTACTAATCAAGAAGTTTAAGAAATGTACGACTTAAATGCGTTTTTATTTGCAGCTTAATAATAATATTTTATATGAACAAAATTTAAATTTTAACTTCTTCATCTATCCTTACCCAATATTTTCCTAATGGGGATGTCATATGTATATGGGCATTTCCAGAAAAAAGTCCACCTTGACCGTAAAATTAAAAGTTAACCAACAGATTTTTTCCTACTGTATTATAAAAGACAAACATCTAAAATAAATGAAATTTAACAGCTTCGAAGCTTTCTTTTGTTGGGATGGCGAAATACTAGCTACAAAGTTGAAGCTCTCGTTTTGGTGAGTTTTGCTTAACTTCAAGGGCATTTTCTCTTTATAATTAACATTCCTAAGAGCAATTGCATAATAATACTCTTATTGAAAAACTCTTATTACAACAACATTTAATCATAAAACAAATGCAAAAAATCAATTTAGTATCTATTAACGATAAAATTTTGTTTTTCTTTAAATGATATTCCAATGTAACGTAACGCCAGACAAAATACCATTTGTTTTTATTATCTCTACGTTGATGATCGGAAGTGCGTGAAATTTTGCATTTTAAAAAAGTTTTATCAACTAAAGTGTTAACAATTAAAAACTCGCTTATTCAACAAATAATTAATTTTATATAAATTTTCAAAAGTGACGTAACGCCAGATTGTGAGTAATTTCTTTGCATGGTAATGTTGTTTTTATATTCACATAAAATTTTGGTTTCTGTAGATGGAATCTTCGATGGAAAACAAAAATTACTCAAAGCGCTACAGCGAAAAATTAAAATTGGATCTGCGTAGGCTTGAGATAAGCCGTGAAAAAACTAGGGAAAGAGTACCCAAATATGGGGTAGGAGCAACTATTAAACGAAAAGTTTGGCAAATGACAAAATCACAAAATTTAGTTTTAGAAAACGCATTTGCTTTTTATTAATGTGCTCAAAATAACATATTTAGAATTAATTAAATTATTTTACATTTCCTCGGAGCAAATCGACTCGTTTTCAACCTTGCTGTATGAAAAATGGAAGAATGTGCCGAAAATATGTACATGGAATGCATAAAATTCATTTCTTATCATCCAGCGAAGACATGCAAATAAAAGCCGCGGAGACTGCATCTTCAAATAAAACTGTTATAAAGTAATATATGTATGTACATATACATATATATACATATATATATATATATATATATATATATATATATATATATATATATATATATATATATATATATATATATATATATATATATATATATATATATATATATATATATATATATATATATATATATATATATATATATATATATATATATATATATATATATATATATATATATATATATATATATATATATATATATATATATATATATGTGTGTGTGTGTGTGTGTATATAGTATATATATATGTGTATATATATATATATGTATATATATACATATATATATATATATATATGTATATATATACATATATATATATATATATATGTATATATATATATATGTATGTATGTATGTATATATATATATATATATATACATATATATATATATATATATATACATACATACATACATATATATATATATACATATATATATATATATATATATGTATATATATACATATATATATATATATATGTATATATATACATATATATATATATACACATATATATATACTATATACACACACACACACATATATATATATATATATATATATATATATATATATATATATATATATATATATATATATATATATATATATATATATATATATATATATATATATATATATATATATATATATATATATATATGTATATATATGTATATGTACATACATATATTACTTTATAACAGTTTTATTTGAAGATGCATACATATATATATATATATATATATATATATATGTATGTATGTATATATATATATATATATATATATATATATATATATATATATATAAATAATAATTACATAAGTATGTATGTACCTATATACATATACATACATAAATAACAAATGTAGTTTTTCAATAATTTTCTAATATTTATGACTTTTTCATATTTTTTAACAAAAAAACAAAAATATCAAGTGGAAATTTGAGTAATGTAACGCCAGATACTAATGCTAAAAGAAAAAAAGGAAAATACATATATTTTTTTATTTGAAAACTTGGAAAATAAATGTACATATATTAGTCCCAATCCTAACAAAAAAGTTTTGATATATTAATTATTCAAGCACTTGATCTTTGGTTTTTTATAAAAAATAATATTAAACAATTATTTATTTATTTTCAATATTTCGCCAACAATTTGTTGGCATCTTCAGGAAAATAATTATAAAATTCAAAAAAAATTATAAAATTTAAAAAAAAAATGTATTTAAAAAAAATTTTTTGAATTTTATAATTATTTTCCTGAAGATGCCAACAAATTGTTGGCGAAATATTGAAAATAAATAAATAATTGTTTAATATTATTTTTTATAAAAAACCAAAGATCAAGAGCTTGAATAATTAATATAACAATATAAAGATCAAATAATATAAAGATAAACCAAAAAAAAAAGTTTTGAGTAAAAATGCTTGCCCAATTCGCAGAGTTAAAGAATTTTGTTATTCAAGTCAAACCGCACTTCCGTTTTTTTGTAACGTAACGTCAGCTCATATTTTTGAGTACATCTTGAAATCTTTAGGCTCGATTATTTGCATTTTTTCACTGAATATAGAGCTATATAATCTCCTCTCAAACGTAAGAAAAAACTTTTTTAAATGTTGGTTTTTACATTTTTTTTTCAACATATTGCCCTACAAATGTAACGTAACGCCAAAATGGAATTACTCATATACCACCTTTTTGCAAAAAATTGTTATTCGTAGGTATAATCACTTCAGTTAGTGCTAACACATGTAGCCGAAAGTAATAACTATGTAGTTGCTTTGGAATATGTAAAAATTCTATTCAAGCAACAAACATTGAGAAAAGAAATGGAAATAAAAATTTCAAAAGGTCAATAAAAAAATTAGAGACCAAAATTGAATCAAAAGCTTAGTTGGTCGAGAAGTTTAAGCATCGCTGCATTAAACCGCAGCTGCTTACGCGAGCCGAGTTGGAAGTCACGTATCGTATCAGATACTTGTCTGACTAGTTGTCCCCCAGCTAATAAGTCATCATTTACTTTTGAAATCTTCTTCAAACATTGCTAATCTCCATAATTTGTAGCAAATACCTTTCTGTATTAGATCTCAAGCCCACTTACCACAATAAATAATAACTGTTAAATACAAAAGGTTCGACTAAAAACAATCAAACATAATAATTGTTTTTATTTTATTTATTTCCTATGCGCATTCTTTAAGAGTTGTTGTTATAAACTCTTTGTTTTTCCTTATCAAAACTGAAAGAAATATTTATATTTTAGAGTTCTAAAAACGTTTGTCCCATTTTTTTAAATACTCTTTTTGGGACACTTTTTCTGAACATACACTTTTTGTAATACTTTTCAAAAATTTCCAAAGCAACGCTTGCTACGAAGGCAAACATTTTTCTACCAAAAGTTTCTTAGAAATCTCTAAAAACGCCTCATACACTTGTTTTATTAAACTGCTTTTTGGCTTAAAAGACAGATACATATGTATATGAAGCAAGCCGTTATAATTTTTCCAAAAAACTTGGTGAGCTGCTTTAAAACGGCCAACACACACGATTTTTGTTTCTTAAATTTAATCGCAATCATTCGTGAATTACGTGTGACACCACATTTTCACGACAAACGCACATCTCTGGTATATACCTTTTACACTATCCAGTCAACAACAGTTAACGCAACCTCTTCAATATATACAAAGATGTATAGTCGAATACAGATGTATAGTCGAATACAGACGAAAAACACAAAAACTACATCAAGACCCATTACGACTTTATACTTTCACGGTCTTATTTATAAATAAAAAAGATTACATGCTCATTATACACTTATTTGACAATCTTTGTCAAACGTAAACAAAAACGCGTTCACCTATTATGGTTTCCCACACCTCATAAAAGGATCACAAAAAGCACGTCCGCACTCATCAAACTTTCGCAAGCAATATAAGGTAAAAGCAAAACCAATGTTTTTAAATGTAAACAAACAAGCAAATAAATTTAACATTTTCTAAAATTTATGCAGATTCAGTGAAAGGAAATTTAAATCAATAAATATACACTGTGTATACTTACCTATGGAAATACATTTGCTCTATAAATGTATTTCAGAATGTATGATCACACATATACATACATACATACATACATACATACATACATAGATATTCGTTGGATTTATTCTCAAACCACGAACCGCCAACTATCAATTTTTCAGAAGACGAAAAAACTTAATTGATTTTTGTCATATTGTATGGCGTTTACAGTTTTTTGAACTTTATCTATTTAGTGTTTTCACACAAACTTATCGAGATAAGAATGCGGACCTGTGCAAAATATGATTTTCTATCATAAAAACCAAAAAAAAAAATATATTGAATAATTGACGTCAGATCGCATACTGGAGACCAGACCAGAGGCCAATTGCGAAACATTAATTCCTAACTTACATTTCTGGTTAACCTGCCCTTTCAATCAAATTCTTATGGGCCTTCATTGTTACAAGGATGGACCAAGGGCGAGAGGAAAAACAGGACTTGGTATTTATATAGAGTGTATTAGGAAGCTCAGTGAAATGGGACGGCCGGGACCTGTGAATATGTATATTGACGGATAGTTAAATGACCATTAGAGCGATCTCAGCTGAGCGGACTAAATCACAAACAGTTGGGGATTGCAAAAACGCTATTAACAGTTACTCGACTCATGATGAACTGCACATCATATGGGTGCCAAGATATGCGGGAATAACTGGAAATGAAATAGCAAACTTACTTGCTTCAAGAGCAAGAGAGTTAAGCAACATAAGTTTAGTATGCGCGAAACCTTTCGATGCAGTTAAATATTAGCTAAAGAATTGGGCACATAGAGCCCATTTATGTAACTCTCTAGAATAACAAAACCGTGAGAATCAATGCAAGAATTCTATGGGAGGATCCAGACGAGGAAAAAACAGGGGGATGCTAAGACATAGCAAGCCCGAATTAAGTAGAATAATGGGAGTAATGACACCGGTCACTCTCAATTACTGGCACATCTTAGCCGCTCAGAATAATCAGGAGGAGATGAATGTAGAGAATGTGGGGAGGAGAGCGAGACATTGGAGCACCATTTATGCTAGTGCCCCGCCTTCTCACAAACACGGTCCCGATATCTTGGGACATAACCGAATTACGGAGCATATGCTGGAGGAAATTGAGGAACTTTTTGAATGACACGGTCTTCCTATAGACCTTTGGGTCAAACTCTTCATGGTTAAATCCGTACAGCGCACAACAAGCCTATACTGGCTTAAGTGTATGTCGCAAGACATGGGCAAACAAACCCCTCCAATCAGACTAACCTAATATTTCTCAGTGTGAATTCATGATTGCACCGAAACTTGAAGCTTTTGCACCAAATAAACTTCCGCTGATAGATTAAGAATGATATTAAATTTTTATACATACATATGTTGTTCTCAATACATTTCAAATATTTTAGCACTACAATTATTTGCAGTCGGCACAGACTTTATTATTATTATTATTGATGTTCGTGCACTTTTTTAAGAAAAAGTTTTAATGAGAGTGATTTCTTTAAATTACCGAATTGCTCGATGTATTTTACTGGAAAAGCACCCCAAGGCACCTAATGTCTTTTTATGTGAATAAATATGTATTTCGCTTAACGTATTGATATAATAGAACTAGTTTTCATCCGTGGCTTTGCTGCCAAAAAAAAGAACGTTTGTTTCTTATTAGCTTGAGTATTCGAATAAAAGCTCAAAATATTCAGCTGTTCGAACAAACAAACAATTTACAACATAGTACATACCCATGATACAATTAACAAGGTAGCCTTGTCAGCTAAACCGTTAATCAAATGACTACTTTAGGTTGTCAAGAGATTGCAGAGATAAACGGGAGCCAAAACGAGGTAGCAAATCCGAGTAAGCTCAGTGCATCTCTTCTGTAAATGTAGAAGTTGCGTCTTTTTGACAGTTTGCATAAGTTGTACAAAAACAAAATGCATGTTATTTTTATTGAAGTTGTTCTTATTGTAGCGAAAAGGCTACCTTGTTAGTTATATCATGGTACATACCATGATACAATTAACAAGGTAACCTTTTCGTTACAATAAGAACAACTTCAATAAAAATAACATGCATTTTGTTTTTGTACAACTTCTGTAAACTGTCAAAAAGTCGCCGCTTCTACATTTATAAAAAAGATATGAACAGAGGTTACATTGATTTGCTCCTTTTGGCTGCCTTTCATCTCTGCATTCTTTTGACAACCTAAAGTAGTCAGATGATTAACGGTTTAGCTGATAAGGCTACCTTGTTAGTTGTATCATGGTACATACCATGATACAACTAACAAGGTAGCCTTTTCGCTACAATAAGAACAACTTCAATAAAAATAACATGCATTTTGTTTTTGTACAACTTATGCAAACTGTCAAAAAGACGCCACTTCTTCATTTACAGAAGAGAGTTGCACTGAGCTTACGCGGATCAGCTATCTCGTTTTGGCTGCCTTTCATCTCTGCATTCTCTTGACAACCTAAAGTAGTCAGTTGATTAACGGTTTAGCTGACGAGGCTACCTTGTTAGTTGTATCATGGTACATACCATGGTACAACTTATAAGGTAGCCTAATCAGCTAAACCGTTAATCATCTGACTACTTTAGGTTGTCAAGATAATGCAGAGATGAAAGGCAGCCAAAACGAAACACCAAATCAATGTAAGCTCTGTTATCTCTCTTCTATAAATGCAGAAGTGCCGTCTTTTTGACAGCTTACAGAAGTTGTACAAAAACAAAATGCATGTTATTTTTATTGAAGTTGTTCTTATTGTAACGAAAAGGTTACCTTATTAGTTGTATCATGGTATGTACCATGATACAACTAATAAGGTAGCAGCATACATCTGGGAAAAGTGAAGTCCAATTTTTTTATTTGAAATAAATTCGTTACTTTTTCACTCCTATGTATGTATGTATGTATATTAACCTCTATCCATACTAATACATTCATTCAAAATTAATATAAAGCGGATACCCCGTTTGTGCATTGTTTTATTGTAGTAAAAATGAATAATTTACTTTCAGTTGGGCATCATGTCTGAGGAAGCTCGGAACGCAAAAAGCATTTACGACTTTACTGTCAAAGATACTCACGGAGAAGATGTTGCTCTTGAGAAATACAAGGGAAATGTTGTGTTAATTGTCAACATTGCCTCCCAATGTGGTTTAACCAAGAACAATTATCAGAAACTGACAGAATTACGCAAGAAATATGGTGATAAAGGCTTAAATATACTAAATTTTCCTTGTAATCAGTTTGGATCGCAAATGCAAGAAAATGATGGTGAAGAGATGGTTTGTCATTTGCGCGATGCTAAAGCAGATATTGGTGATGTTTTTCAAAAGGTGATGTGACTCTCGTTTAGTATAAATTTTTTCAATAGCTTTTTGTTTTCAGGTTGATGTAAACGGCTCGAATGCGGCACCTTTGTATCAGTATCTTAAAGCAAAACAAACTGGAACATTGGGCAGCGCCATTAAATGGAATTTTACCAAATTTTTAGTGAATAAAGAGGGCATTCCTGTAAATCGATACGCTCCTACTACTGATCCCATGGACATTTCGAAAGATATAGAGAAATTACTGTAAACTGAATGAACAGAATTATGTGAACTAACATTGCATTTTAATAAAATTTGTTTAATGGATGATGGAAATGGTAAATTTTTGAATACTTGGGAATTTGTGTAAATACAGTTTTCTTGGTAACTACTTTTTTTTTATTAGTTATTATTTGCAACTTGTGTGTTTATTGTAAATTATGTTTTAGCTTTTTTGAAATAATCATAATAAAACTTGTTTTTATTTCCAAAAATATCTTGAAATTTTTGTGTTCTTGTTTGGTTGAAATACATTCATACTTAAATACCAACTTTTCCAATTGTGTTTTTATACATACATAAGTAGTTCTAGTTCAATGAACATTTTTTAATCAACTGAAGTAGTAACGTATTCAAGTTCATCTGAGAATGGAATGGTCGACCTTCCGGCAATTTAATAAAAAATGTTGTTGTTACCAAAATGCTACATTATGTTTTTGTTAAACATGATAAATAAGGCGAAGTTTTAACATAAAATAAGAAAAAAAAATATTGGGTCCTCTAGAAATGAGTAGAATAAAAAACATAATTAAAATTTTCGTCTAGCAAATATGTACATATGTACATACATATGTATGTATGTGTTTATAAAACTGTTTGTGGATACTGGGCTCCAAGGCAGATTGGGTGATTCTATATCTCCCTACCTAATGCAGTTAGCGCCAAAATTGCAAATGGCGCGAGCCTCACGAACAGATGTCAGGCTCTTTTTTAATATTTTCAATCTTAAGGCAGTAAAACGGGTAAATGCCGAATTTCTCTACTTTTTGAATATCATTTATAAAAGTTGAGGCCAGAAAAAAGCTTCAGCTTCCATTTTGATGCTCCCAAAAAATCTGAAATGTGTGGGTGAAGAATATGAAGAATGAGTAGGAAATCACAAAAAGGGATTCAGTAAATTCTAAGAATTTTTTTTTTCTCGATGAAGTAAACGTACGTGAAAAGCGTGTAGTAGGAAATAATGGTCCTTACTATGAGCAATATTCAATCTTCGCTATATCTAATGTAAAATTAGATTTTTCTGTTTAATTTTAAGTTACAAAATGCTAATCTTCAATCAATATTGTACATAAAAATATCTTGCTTTGCATGAAAACTGTTCGCATACTCAAAGTTCGTGCAAATGCGAGAGCTTTTGAGAGAGAAATATCCTGCACTTTTTCTTCGTGCTAGTTTGGGATAGTAGTCAGATAATCAGCTGTTGTAAAAAGTAAGCAATAACAAACAAAGGTCAACTCAACCAATATACAAATTTTGATGTTTTTCAATTAGTATTTAGCAATTTAAAATCTAAATGCGTGCAGAAAAAGATTTAGTGTTCCCAAAATGTACGTTTCAATTTTCATTACAGCATCGAAATATAACATGTTACTTACTGGAATAGAAATGTGGTTTTTGGTGTTCCTGTACTTTTTTTATTTATTTTTATTTATTTATTTAAGTTCAGTAATACAAAAAGCCTTTCTAGGCCAAGAAATATATATTACAAAGATATTAATTAACAAAAAGAGATAGAGTAATGTATAGATTATAATTACATTAAATGAATATACAAAATAACTAACTTATATTGTTTCAAAATAACAAATCAATGATTTCTCAAAGTATGGCTCCCCAGCCAGATATTAAACTTAATTTAGCAATAAATAACAATACTTTTGTGCTTTTTTGTATATTATTGAGAGAAATTCATGATGGCTCTCCTTTTCCCGAACTTTGCCCAAAAAGTACGGGAACAAACTTATTACATGTACCCAGGTATGTACATTAAGATAGGTTCGATTTTTCGATACCTTTTAGCTGAGGAAAATAATAATTTCGAGGCGTTAAACTTTTTTCTTTTTGTATGCTGCGGGATCAATGTGCTCGAAAAATATTGGAGAAATAAAATTATTGAGGCAAGTTAGTGCTGTAGGGGGAAAATTCCACTTTTGGGCTCCCAAATACGTGAATTTTCATTGACAATTATTGCGGCTTATATGAGTTTGACGATTGCTGCACGGTGTGTTAAAGATGTTATTTGACAATTTAGTATAGTAGTATAAAATATACCAACTATCTAGTACCTGCTATATGAATGTAGATATGCAAAATGAACTAGTTTGCTTAATATTATGTATGTATAACCTAATATTAAAATTGATGATTCAAATGTGCAACCAATCGTAAGTCAATCTCAAACATTATGTTTCTACACATATTAGAACCGTACATATCCGTACATACATACATAAATAATGCATACCCAGGCATATACATGCATATGAATGTATGTATGTTTGTAAATAGATTTACATACACATGTATGTATATACACATAATTCGCAGTGGCATCACATTTTGTGTATGTACATACATACATATTACATGCATACACGTTTGTATATTCATTTGTGCAGAGAGATGCAACATTCACAAGTGCTTTAACTTCAATGTAACAAAATCAATAATTCAGCGTTTTTTCACCAAAATAAATGTATATATAAAAAAACATTTTATTTTATCCTTGAAAATCTCTAATTTAATTTTTTCTCCAATTTAATTTAAAAATTTGTTGTTTATAACTATTGTAACTATACTTTACGTTATTGGAGTAGAATCATATTTTTCCTTGTGGGCTTGATTTTTAAATTGAATTAATAATAAAAATAAATTAAGTCAAGTACGAGGCTGGCTCGCACACTTAGGGTTCCGTACGTATGTATGTGTAATGTATGTATGGAATGGCGTATGTGAATACATATGTATATTTTATAAATTTCATCTCTCTGTTTTTACAGCTACTTTATGTTGTATGTGGACACCTAGTAATTTTCCACTTGTTGTTGTTGTTGTAATTTGCTGTTGTAAGGCATCTGGGAATACATACACTGTGCGAATTTCGGCTCTCTATCTCTTACGGTTCGAGAGTTATAGCTATTACTCTACGTTGTAAAAGAACACCTGGTAGCTTTACAGTTGTTGTTGTTTTTAGCAAGTGTTGTTGTGGAGCATATGTAAATACACATATTGTGCAAATTTCATCCATCTGTCTCTCACGGTTCGATAGTAACGGCTAGTTGTTACTTTACGTTGTATAGGGACACCTGGTAGTTTTCGACATGTTGTTTTTAGCATTTGTTGTTGTAGCGCATATGTAAATACATATATTATGCGAATTTCAGCTCTCTGTATTTTGCAGTTTAGCAGCTACGGCTAATTGTTGCTTTAGGTTGTATAGGGACACCTGGTAGTTTTCAACTTGTTGTTGTAAAGCATCTATAAATACATACACTATGCAAATTTCCGCTTTCTATCTTTTACGGTTCCAGAGTTATAGCTAATTGAAACTTTTCGTTGTATAGGGACACCTGGTAGTTTTCGACTTGTTTTTAGTATTTGTTGTTGTAGCGTCAAGGTACAACAACATCCTGTGAAAATTTCAGCTCTCTAGCTCTTACCGTTTCGGAGAATGGACGCTGTGACGGACGGACGTACTTGTCTCGGTAATAGGGTTCCGTTTCACTCTGATGAGTACGGAACCCTAAAAATGAAGTGCGTTAGACGTACGCTACCGCAGGAACCCACAAGGTCCCAATTTTACCCGAAAAGTGTTTCTGGTGTTGAAAATTGTGTAAATGAGAACGATCATGAGGGAGTAAAATGTGATTCTCATTTTACCGAACTAATTTAAGTAGAAATCATGTTGTTGATTTTACAAAGTAACTTTCTTTTTAATTTTAGCTACACAAAAGCAGAATACATATGTATGTACATACGTACATTTCATTTACCATCAATCTTTCAAATCAAAACCTTTGATATACATACATACATACATACATATGTAAGTGTGTTTGTATATTTGTCTGAATACTCTAGCTATCACGAACATTTAAGTGGTTAAAAGTTAGCGTTTTGTGTTCAGTTTATGCTTAGACAGGACTGTCTATTTTTTAACAAATCGATTTAGTTTTATCATTAAAAATTCGAATAAATGATTGTGTGTGCTCGTAAGTTTGATGCTTGTAGCTATCCTCTGATGTTTATATTTGTATGTATGATTGTATGTTCTTATGTGTGCGCTAATTCTTACCAAAATAATTATTTATTGTTGCTGATTTTTCTATAAAAACGAAAAATTCGTTGCAATAATCATGCACTCATCTACTTCACTTCGCCATTTGAAAGTAGCATCTTTAACAACAGCTTAATTACATACATACATATGTATGTATTTGTCTATAAATATTAATTATATAATTGAGATAAATTAAAGTCCTTAAAATTATTTAAGCAAATTTCGCATAAAATGAAGTTTGAAATTTTTCCACTCCTTTTGATGGTAGCAACTGTATTAGGTGGTACAAATGTGAATATATCATTCACTCAACAACATTCACAAACTGGCTCAGTGATATCAGATCTGCAAAATGACCAAGTAAAATTTAAAGCAACTGATTCCTCAGATAAACATAATAACTATAAAAGTAGTAAATTTGCGAGAATTCAAGTTGATGGAAAAAAGTTTGAAGTAGAAGTTAACAATGGTTCCAGAGTTGATCCGAGTATAAAGACTACACATGATGTCACGGCTGACTATCGCTCTGAACGTGTGCAAAGCGAGGAAAGAGAGGGATTTTTCGGTTCGCATTCCCCGAATCAACAAAGATCAGCTTATAATCCTAACCGAGAAGTTCATATGATACAAGGTCAACTGAGAAACCTAAGTCCACAGGACAAAGAAAACATGGAATTTGAGCGTTACATTCAAAATTATCATAGTGGACCCACTGTTGAAACGGTAATGTCCTTAAAAGCTCCGTTATCTAATTCGAAAAAATAAAAATTATTTTGAAAACTTTTCAGGTTTATGAGTCTGCCAAACCTGAAATGCACCATAATAAGGAGCTGGCACCTTCCATTCAGGAAAGATCGCAAAGAATTGTAAAATTTGAAAGGCAAGTTACTTTACCAGCTAAATCAGATAGTGTTCAGCCGCCTAATGAGACTATTAAGCCGATTATAAGCCATCAGGCTGGCACCCCATCCAATACAATATCTCTAGGTTCAACATCTTCATCGACCTCATCCTCTTCATCGTCATTATCACCTGCAATTCCAAGTGTTAGCGTAGGTTCAACTAATGTAAATAATTTTAAAGTAAACACTAATCAAAAGCCGTCATCCGCTGGCAAAGATAGAATCAATTTTGATATTCATTACAATAAGCCGAACTATAATGATCCCACCTTTAAATACAAAGATGAACGCTCTGACGTTCATTTTCATAATCAATTTCCTCCATCATTCGAAGATCAGCACAATGGTTATGGTGATTTCTACAATAATATATATAGTCGCCAGCAAATAATGGAACAACGACCCGTTGTCACAAAAACTATACAAATTGCACAGCCCGCTATTAAGGCCAAGAAGTATGAGGTTCGTCACCCCGCTATACAAAAAGAATTTTATGATATTGAAGAGAGAGTTGTAATCAAGCCTGCCGGAACTGTTGTTGTAGAGTTGGAAAGACCATCTGCGAAAATTCTCAAAGAAGAAACAACATTGCCACTAGGCCATCCACACCCAGCAGTAGCTGCAGCATATATGCAAAATAGAAATACCCAAACATTTAGCAATATTATTTACAGCAATGAAGGGTCGTCTTCACCAAGCCACCCGAATAATCAATATATTCCCCAGCAAACTTATTTAGGGTCCACATCTCCTAACTATGACAAGAATAGGAAAGAAGCAAGTGCAGAAGCTAATCAAAATAAACAATTTGCTGGAGAAAGCCATTATTCCACTTCAACAGTAGACATTCCGAAACAACAAAATAGAGAAATTGTAGTGCTTACCGATGGTCACGGGAACCAACGCCAATTATCCGCTGACCAGTTTTCTTATAATCGTGATGAAACAAATAAAACTCCTGCCAGAACAGTATTTAACCATAGGAATTCTTTTGCCTACGAAGATAATGACCGTTCTAATGCCCAAGCGAATATTGCTCCACAACGCCCTGGTTTTCAAATAACTCACGACAAGAGAGAAGACTTTTCTTTTGATGCCGAGTACATCACCAACGCCGGTAATACTAACTTAAGAAAAGAAAATAAACCTGCTCGATTGCAGGATGCACCGTCAGAGAGAGTAATTGAACAAAAGCAATCTCTGCAACCTATAATCAAACACGAACATAAAATTGTAATATCACCTAGTCAACATAATATCTACTTAAGTCGAAATCAAGAACTGCCCAAAACAAAATTCATTGAGGAACCTGAAGTTCATGAAATTAAGCCACTTTTTCAAAACCTTCGTGGATCCATTCATTATGCTCCAGCCAGTCGAGATTCAGAGCTAAAATACGTTCAAGGATCGGAGTATAATACCCCGACTACAATTTTGTCGCAGGGCGCACAATACCATGATGCCCCACAAAGAAGGAAGGTAATCGGTGCCGAAAATCGTATACAATATAGTGCGCCATACTCCCAAATGTACCATAATTCAGCTCAAGACCAAATACAGAGTGAGCAACAACATCAAAAACACATTTCTAGTCAGCGTAAATCGGAAAACTTGGTTTTTGAAGATAAGCCTATGGCAGATGTCGAAACATCGACTAAAGAAAACCCAATGGAAAAAGCACATCCACAGGCGCATATTGAAATAAAAATTCCTAGCAGCTCTTCAGACGATAGTAATAAAGCCATTTTTGTTAGTTCAACTATTCGGCCAATGATGATGAGTAATGGCCATAATGAATCGCATAATTCTAAATTGGAAATTTCTGTCACAAACAATGGAGAGCCTAAGAAGGAAAAAACTGTAGATGAAGAGCTTGATATTAACGATGAGGTAGATAATGCCAACGAAAGCAGAAACTTGGGAGAAAAAGAAACGGAAAATCTGTCTGACACTGAGATTAAACCGTGTTCTGAACAAATATCTAAGTCAGTGTCAAGTGAAAACTATGAAATAGCACCAAAAAGAGAACAGAAATTCTTGCGAATTGTTGAAGCTTCAAGTGTCACTCCTTCATCCAACGATGCGGCGACGAGCGCTGAGGCCAGTACTATGCAATCCAACTTGCAGCCTCATAATATCGATATTAATGTAAAAAGCTCTACTGGTCATTTAAGTCCTGCAGTTTCCCGTGTAATTGCATCCACTGCTGCTCCAAAAGAATCTAATCCAAGCGAGAGTTTCCATAAGCGTCGCATTGTTGTTAATCATCCCTTCCAGACAGTACGCGAAGTTGTTGAGCACGAACCATACACGAACTATCATGAAGTCCAAGTTCATGAACCAGCGACACCGGATCTTTATCATTCTGCTAATTACTATCGACCCCAAGGCGCATTACGCCAATCTGAAACCCATAACTCACCGGCTTATTACTCCTGAACTAGAAAATGTATAATGCGCTGGTTAAAAAATCTTTTTTTAGCTTTTAACATTTAATTCAAAACAAAAGTATGTGACTATGCACATATGTATGTATGTATATACTTAAGTATATGTACGTCTATGCATATATCCATACACAAATTTGCAATCGTCGACACCATTCCATGATACAACTAATAAGTTAGCCTCTTGAGCTGAACCGTTAATCATCTAACTACTTAAAACTGTCAAGAGAATACAGAGATGAAAGGCAGCCAAAACGAGATAGCACATCAGCGTAAACTCCGTTCATCTCTCTCCTGTAAATGTAGAAGTAGAGTCTTTTTGACAGTTTTCAGAAGTTGCACAGAAACAAAATGAGTGTTGTTCTTATTGTAGGGAAAACGTGACCTTATTAGTTATATCATGGAGCATTCAAAGCTTTATAAAGAGTGCGTACAAACTACATACATATATACCAAGGCCTATCTATCAGGTCAGTGCAACTCTATAAAAAATCTCCTTATATTTTGTTTGGTTGTAATAGTGGTGAGACCATCAAATCTACAATAAACACTTGCATCTGTATAGCGTTTGACAGTTTCACCATGAAAATATGCAAAATTATGTATATGGAGAGATGCTTTGATCTGATAAATAGTCCTTGATATATACAAAGTTTTTTATGATCCACTTTAGTTGGATAGAGCTAATAAGCAAATTTGTTATCTCATATTAAATTTACTAAAAAGTGTGCTGCATGTCGCCAAAGGCAACAGTATATATACAATAGGATATTGTTTATTATCCGGGGACTTTAACAACATTTTAACTGCTATACCTAGACAAATTGATAACAGGCGAACTTTTTAATATGACGACAAAACTCGGCGAATATTCAGTCATCTATTTTGTTTTTAGTGTGAAAAAAAAAACTATTGAAACTTTGACATTAATCGCAACTGTATCATATAAGGTATCAGCTCCATCGTCAATTTCACCTGTTCTGGATTCGTCTTGCTTATTCATATAATATACCTAAGTTAAGTTATTAATAAATAAAGCGATATGCTATTGAATATACATAAAAACCGATATATTTGAATGTTTCAATAAATCCCTACAAATAATTTGAAAACAAGAATCAAAAATATGGTATCTTGTACTACATTGCGATGAGGTGTCTATTTATATTGTGACTTTTGCTAACAACTTTGTTATAATCTAGCCAGAATACACTTGCGCAATGGCAGATGATCACCGTTCCAACTAACGAGGCTGCCTTATTAAGTGCCTCCTGTTATCTAGCGCTATATGTATTAATAAATTTGCATAACGGCGGCAGACATTATTGGAGGCATGATACAACTAATAAGGTAAACTTTTCGCTACAATAAGAACAACTTCAATAAAAATAACATGCATTTTGTTTTTGTACAACTTATGCAAACTGTCAAAAAGACGTCACTTCTGCATTTTCAGTAGATAGATGAACAAAGCTTACGCGGATTTGCTATCTCGTTTTGGCTGCCTTTCATCTCTGCATTCTCTTGACAACCTAAATCGTCGCATTCGATATCGAACGAATTCCGTCACTTATGCTGTGTGTTTGTTGTTTATTTTGTTTTTGTTTTACATTATTTTTGTCCGATAGTTCATTCGATATCGAATGCGACGATTTGGCCCCAGGTTAGACGAGAATTAAATATTACACCGATGTTAGAAACTGATTTTACATTAACAATTTTAGTTCCATTTATGCTGATTTCGGGTGTGACAAATACCCTGTTAGATTTGTTTATTAAAATGAATTTAGATTTGGATGGATTTATTCATAGCGCATTGGCATTAACCCATCTATTGACATTATTCAGTTCGTTGTTAATAATATTTACAAAACTATTTACGTTGTCATGTTTAGCGCTTGTATAAATCTGTACGTTATCCACGTACATACATATGAATTTTGCCGGTGGTAAATATATCCGGTAGCTCATTTATGTAAATGGAAAACAGAATAGGGCCAGGAATTGATCTCTGCGGAACTCCTTATGTAACATTTATTGCATTAGAAATATTATTATTCAAGTAAACTTTCTGAGATCTATTGCTAAGATATGACCTCAACAGTTTACAAGAAGAGTAAGATTCCATGATCAACAGTATCAAATGCTTTGCTGTGGTCCAACAGAATTAAGAAACTTGCCATGTCTGAGATCCTCAATAACGTCAATATGGCTGTTATATAACTCCTAGCTTTTACAAGACCAGTCTGCCGATCAGATAAAAGCATGTACCTAGTATTCAGGCAGTTGTTTGTCCAAAAGTTTCTTCATCACTTTGGAAAGGAAGAATAGCAATCGGTCGAAACTGCATTTACAAAGTAAAGTATTTTCATAAAATTGTTTATACATATTATAAATAACAATGTGAACAAAATCTACGACTTTCAAAAAAAAAAAAAAAAAAAAAATGAATGTACAGTGAAAAATTGTGAGTGTATTGCAACTTTCAAGAAATAAATTTATTCGGTAAAGTTCATGTTACACGTAAAGACTAATTTTTAAACCAATTTTTGTTATTTACTCTACTTGTAGACTGGCTAATAGCTCAAATGCTTACAATAATTTACATTATTAAAAATAATAAAATTTATGATATATTTTTAAAAGTACAATTATGCCCTTAGCTGGGGAATAACTAGCTATTTTACAAGTTTATTACTTTTTGATTTTGTTTCTATTTTGTAAATGTAATGAAATTGAGAGAAATATGGATCTAATTTCATAATATTTTCTCTGTGAATTTGCGTTTGTAAGTAATCCACCTATAAGTATACTCACCACACATAAAATTATTTACCACATGCCTACACCATTTGTTACGGTGTTAAATTTTGGTAGTATGTCTTTTTGCTGTGCATTCATATTTTGTTTTGATAATTTTGTTTGTTCCCATTCAAGAAAAAGAAAAACCATAAAATAATTCATTGGAATATTATCAAATATTGATATAATGAAAAAATAACATAATATGTGTAATTAACGCAGAGCATATGTATGTATTTTGTATAGGGATTTTATCACTATAGTTGCTAACACTTGCATACTTATTAAAAAAAAGTTAAGAAGCAAGTAATAAAAATAAAGACCCAACTTTCTGGATGGGCATAGCTGTGGAACAATCAAGTGTATCAAAGGGTGTGCTATAGTTGCTAAACAATCTCTGAGGTAATTATGATATGTGTACTGTTATAAGCATACATACGTATGTAAGTACATATGTATGTACATACGTACATCTACATACATACATATGTAGGATATGTTTTTACTTTTTGTCTCTGAACACTACATATTTTTGTTTATTTATTTTTTTTTTTGCTCTATAAATAAAAGTCAAAGGATGGATTTTGTTGAATTAATCAAGACACCAAAATTGGATGGAGTTTTTCTAAATGACCATCAAAACCTGACTGTTGAAGGTCGTTTGTGCATCACTGGACATCACTTGCTACTGAGTGCACGCCAAGAAAATAGTCAGGAGCTATGGGTAATGTTGAAAATACCTGCATATGTATATAAGCATGTGCATATGTATGTATTAAACATATGCGTACCTAAGCAATTTTATTATTTGTTGTCAAAGCCAATCTTTTATTCTAAATCAAGTTAAAAAATCAACTTTTTTTCAGAGCTGAAAACCGCATAGGAGCATTACATTATCTCGCGTGTAGTCATTCGAGTCGACGCTCGCATAGCAATGGTATTATCAGAAAATATGTTTTTGTTGTATTATAACGCGAATCGCCATCCTTAACAGGAAAAAAGAGTATTGAATTGGCTTTAACAAAAAATAATAAACTAATTTGTTTTTATTTTTCTGAAGCTTTTAACGTTAATGTTTCATAAACATTTTTCATTCAATTACCAACAATTTAGTTAACCAATCATTTAAACCTTATTTATTTATTTGGTTTTTTTCGACCCCTGTTTTTATATTTTATAGGCCATATTCATAATAATTATTGTAAGTTTATTAAGTCAAATAAACGTGTAATAAACCTTCAATAGTTTTTATGAATTCGGGTGTATATGTTTATTTTCTTGAGCTAAAGGTCTTTTTTTTAAATATTTAATTATTTTTGTCGATATTTCGCTCTCCTTCGGATAGCTTCTTCAGGACAATAATAATGGAAAGTTTTTATTGGCTTGTTATATTACAAATGAAATGAATAAATAAATAAAAATCAATTTTTGAAAAAAACCATTTAGCAGTGTTATAAAAATTGCAATTACACTGACAGATGAATTGGAAACCACCAATGAAATGTCGTCTTATAAATACCTAAAGCCAAACACCAAAATATATTACCTGCCTGACTCATGATGCCGTTTCGTTTATGTTCGTTAAAATTCATATTCGAGGTCAATAATAGGCTTTAGCAAAAGTAGAAATAATAACTAGTTAAATACACTCTCTTTTTTTCTCGTTAATTTGCTTTACGCTATATTGTCTTAACAAATACAATATTTGTTTCTCTTATGAGAAAAATTCTCAACAAATAGTATATTCTTTACAAATAAAATAATTCAAATTTGAATACCTGGGGTAGTAAACAAAGCAAATATCAAAACATGTAAACGTTTTTGAAAACAAAACAAATATATTTATTTTAATAATAAATTTAATTTTAAGGCTTAAGATCTTTTTATAAAAATGTTTGTAACAAAACAAATATATTTATTTATTTCAATATTTCGCCCACAATTTGTTGGCTTCTTCAGGAATATTTTTTATATTATTTTAAAAAACAATGAAAAAAGTTTTGAGTTATAAAAATTCAAAATTCAAAAATTCAAAAATTTTAAACTCAAAGAAAAATGTTTTTTAAAAATATTTACACCTTAATGAAAAACTCGTACATATTCAAACCAAATAATAATAATTCTACGACTAACATTTGTTTTGTTAATATCTCAAAATGTTGTGTATTAAATTAAATTTTAAAGAACAAATGTTACTCATAGAACTATGTAAATTTTTTTTTTTTTTAAATTGTGTTAACATTATACTTATAATATTGCATTTCACATTATGTATTTAATTTCTTACTGACTAAATATCTATAATTCTGTGCTACATTCTCTGTATCTATTTTAAAATTCATTCTACGTGATATTGGAGTACTAATAATCTCTAACATTTCTAACATAAAACGTTTCTTATAATTATTTTCTGTTTTCAATATTGAAACATTTTCAAAATGAGGATAATGATTTGATCTAGCACAATGAGAAGATAATGCTGTCTTCTGAGTATTAATATCCCTGTATCTCTGGTCCGATTTATGTCCTGCAATTCTAGTTCGTAATTTATTTTTAGTTGTTCCTATATATACTTTATCACAATTCTCCTGATCATTGCCGTGACAAGGGATTTTATATACCACATTCGAAATATCCCATTTACTATTTCTATCCTTAGTTTTACTAAACACTTTATCCAATGTATTATAACTTCTATGCGCTATTTTATATTTTAATCTATCAAACATTTCTGATCCGGCTAATCTTTCTGATAATCCTGGTATGTATGTTAATGTTTTATAAGTCCTGGGTTCTGATAAATTATTAGTGTTTATGGAATTTCTATTTTTAAATTGATTTATAAGTCTGTTAGCTAATTTTAATGGAAAATCATTATCTTGCAATATTTCCCTGATTTCATTAATGTTTTTTCTTAAAAACTCCTCATCACTAATTGTAAGAACTCTCGATATAAGATTCCTGGCTGTGTTCATTATAATATTTCTGCTATATATTTCAATATCTTATTGAAAAAATATTTTTTTTTATTTTATTTATTTATTGAAAGTATTTTACAAAAATAAATTTATAAAATACGACACTAGAAATAGTGTGGACCACTTGGTCTCTTGAAAAAATATATATTTTTCCAATTGTAGGTGTAAATAAATACAAATTGTAACCAAAAACAAGCAAAAAATCATTAAATTGTTTGTATGTACATATGTTGAAACGTTAATCCAAAACTAAATACTTTAAATATTTTAAATACTTTAAAGACACTTGGGAATAACAGTTGCATTTTGTCTGCTTTGGTTTTTTTTATTTTATACATGTCGGAGCAAATACAAATACCGTGGATGTATAAAGAGAACAACATTTTCTCTATTTCGTAATTTTTATTTAAACTCAATCTTAGTTTATTTGAAAAAGCAAATATATTTCAATTTAAATACACTTGATGCTAACCCCTAGTTATTAACAACATATTTTTTAGACTTTTTATGAACTTTATTTACCCAAGTGCATCTATCACTCGCATTAATGAACACAAATATACTGCTATTAGATTATTTTATTTCCTCTTAATCAGTTATCTGATGCTCATAATCGTGGCGAACGTTAAAGAAACGACATTGTGAGCCAGGCCGTTAATTTCTTTAATTTGATGTCCAATAACATTTTGTGGGAATTTCTGCTAATTTTTAATTTGCAGCTTATGCATAAAAACATTGATATCGTGGAGAAGAAACCATTTTTATTACAGAGTACTGTAGTAGGAGGAATAATAGTACTAAAATGCAAAGATCTTCGTATAATATCATTAAAAATTAACAATGCAAAGGAATATTTAAATGTGGCGACATCCCTGGAGGCTCTTAGTAACTTAAATAATCCAGAATTGGAGTATCCATTCTTTTTTCGCCCCATGTATACTATCTTGGAGGATGGTTATACGATATTCAAGTAACTAATTTTTTTTCTTCGCTCTTGTGAGTAAATTTATTTAAAAAAATATATGACAGGCCGGAAATGGAATTTTCAAAGCTAATATCTGCTGGTGCCTGCAATAATGTGTTTTCTGTTAGTGACAACGGTGGTAATAGCAACACATTATCACTTAACAATTCTAATCTACTGTCATCTTTAACGTACTCGAATGGTCATGGCCTTGTAGCTGCTTCTCCAGCATATACAAACACCACAGAAACAGTTATGGGATGCGACTGGCGCACAACGCATATAAATAAGGACTTTAAATTATGTCCAACGTATGGCTCCGTCTTGATAGTACCGAAAACAATTACTGATGAACAGATAATACAATCAGCATCATTTAGGGATGGTGGCAGATTTCCCGTTCTAAGCTACCGTCACGAAAATGGGGTAAGTTATGCATATAGATACAATTTCCTTAAAAAACTTGTTTTTTTTCCATATTTCTGGTATGTATGGACCGATACTTCGAGATTTTTTACTCAACAAACCTTTGTCACCAACCACAGTTTCTTTTTAGTATAACAAATTTTGTTTCTTAGCTCGATTATGCGAGAAATTTCTAAAAAAAAGTTTTCGCTAAACCTCGGCTGTGTGTGGGCCGATATCGAAAGCTAACTTTTTTTCGTCTGAGGGCGATCACAAACTATATTACCAGCTGCCCATTTTTGTCCCTCAAAAACCGTTTGTGATATATTACGTCTATTCGTGAAGAGGCTTTACTGAGTTTCAGTACCAACTAAATAAAACGATATATGAATAGATATGTATAGTATCTAACAGTACATAAATGATTAGCCTTACAGGCCTCCCTTAAATCGAATAAATATATAATTAGATTGGGGCAAGAAAACGGTTTCTCGATCAAGTCGTTTCCACGAAACGCAACTTTGACATTCTACAGACGGATACGCTTAATAGACTTTTCCATCATTAGATATGAATGTATGCATATTAGGGAATGTCGATTTCGAATGTCGAAACTCTTTCCAAATTCTGCTATCAACTTTTCGATTGCTTTTGGCATGAAGAAAAAATTTGCAATGCGACAGGTGAAAAAAAAAAAATAAGTTTGTGGTTAACACTTGTTGTGAAGCATATAAAAAAAATAAGTATAGTATATACATACATATTTAGTTTAAGAGTAGCGTTTGGTAAGAGTGGATTTTTTTGTATTCGTAAAGGTATGTAGTAGTAATAAATACATATACATACATACATGTGTAATATGTAGGTGTATTTGCGATTTCCCTCTGTGTAATCGAAGTTTTGCAATGTTAAATCAACAGCAAGTAATTTTGACATATTCAACATTGCACAAGTAAAATCTTTAATTTATAACACATTTGATAATTTCTTATAGGCAGCTCTCTTACGTAGTGCCCAACCATTGTCAATTCAGGGAATAAAACGATGTCGATCAGACGAGGCCATATTAAATGTTGTATTAGGACGAAGTAGAAAGGGCTTTATAGTTGATACATGGGGCAAAGGGAAATCAAACACCGAAACTGATCAGCATTACTCGCAATGGAAAAAAGTCAATCGTTCAATTGGCAATGTTTCCACTCCATCAGCCATTTTAGATAGCTTTTCTAAACTAATTGAAGGTATCAATAAAATATTTAAAAATTTGCACATAAATTTAACTTGTTTTTTTTTAGCTTGTAACGATGTTGCATGTTCACCAGACAAGTGGTTGTCTCGATTGGATAGCAGTAACTGGTTGAATTTAGTTTTAAATTCTTTGAACGCAGCTTGTGTAGTTGCTCAATGCTTAGATCAAGAAGGTAGTCCTGTATTGGTACACGGATCTAAAGGCTTAGACTCCACTTTAATAGTGACGTCGTTAGTTCAAATTATACTTAATCCTGATTGTCGGACTCTGAGGGGGTAAGTATTTGTGAGTGCTGTTTTTCTTGATGAATCGATAAATTAATGCCGAGTTTAGGATGCAGGCGTTAATTGAGAGGGAATGGATTCAAGCAGGGCATCCATTTGCTTCGCGCCATAGGTTTTCCTGCTACACGCCATCGCAAAATCGTAAAAAGAATTCAGGAGCATCGTTTGTACTTTTTCTGGACTGTGTTCATCAACTGCATAGACAATTCCCTTGTAGCTTTGAGTTCAGCACAAAACTTTTAATACAACTCTTTGAACATAGTTACTTTTCACAGTATGGAACTTTTCTGTGTGATTCAGAAAAAGAGCGGTATGATTTATGTGTTCATACTCGTACTACAAGTTTGTGGTCTTATTTTAATAGACCTGAAGTTCTGAAAAATTTCCTTAATTCCTTGTACGAACCGAATTCAAGCGTTATATGGCCATCGATAGCGCCAATAAGCTTGGAATTGTGGACAGGTATGGAATCTGAGATATGAAATTTTTGACTTATAATTACTTTTTTGCCTTTTTAAGAATTATATATGCGTTGGATTGTAGATCAACAAAATAAGGAAGACACACTCGCTCAAATTCAGGAGCTCGTCACTAAAGAGAAGGAATTACGAACTAAGGTAAGTTTCTTAGCTTTCTTTAAATATATTAACTGCCAGTTTTAGAGTTTCAAAATTTTGTTTTTGTGTTAAATGTATTTATGCGAACACTCAAACAGTTTCCAAATCTTGAGACTGGTAGGTAATCAGGATTATATGTATATACATTAGGCCGTTCAGTTTGTAAGTATAAAATTTTGCCATCGATAGTTTTTGGCGTGAGAAAAAAATGTTCCACAATTTTTAATTTTTTTTTAATCATTTTTGTTTGCGTTTTACGTGATCGGTGTGTTGAAAAAGAATAATAGGCAGAGCAAATTATTGGGCTTGACTCCTCTCTATGGGCACTGATTAGTTCCAGTTTTTCGATATTGTTTATTAATTTAAAGTTTTTATTTTGCCTTTGTTGTAGTTTTATCTTAGATAATATATAATGAATTAACAAATGAAATAAATATTGGGCAGATACTGTTTTTTGTTATGAAAGTGTAAGGTGTATTTACTGTTCAGATCGCAGCAAAAAGCTTTTTTTTACTAAAAAATTTCTGTTTTGGAAAGCAGTAAAACGAAAAAATGTGATAATTTGAAAGCAATTGTTTTAAAAACATTAAAAACTGTGTTTGTGCCAGCATGGGAACATTTTTTCATTCAAGAAAAGGAAGAAAAAGTGGGCAAAGGACATTGATTTCAACAAAAGCAACAGTATATGCACTAGTGCTGTTTTCCATTTTTGTGCAATAAGCATATATTTATGTACATATGTATACATACACATGCATGTATCAAATGCTGCGTTTTCCTTTTTTCGAAAAAAATACTGTTTCTCTTGTTAAAATGGAAATTGTCGCATTCGAATTTTGCTAACAAATAAATTAAACATTTATATGACAAATTGCATATTTATGCGTTTTTTAACTAAATTTATTTATTATTCCAGGCTCTGAAATTGCGGAAAAAAGCCCTCGAAATGGCAAATGAAGTAATCAATATAACTAAATCAAGTAAATGGTAAAGGAATTAAACAAATATTTTTGGAGCAGCTCCGCAGTCTTACCGACACCAAATAATGTCAATTTATTTATTTGCATTTCTATAGTTTTAAATTACAAATATTAACATTTTTAATGCAAAGTACTTACATCTGCATATTGAATAAAATATATATTTAGAGTGGTGGCCGCGAAAATAAAACAACCAGAGGCAATTTAACATCAACATTTAAAAAGAGCATATCTTTCAAACGATAAGGAATATTGCAAAGCGTTTTGCAGATAATTTATCAAGCTTTTATTTTGATCTAATAAAGCCCAGATTATAATAAGTGAGTTACGAGAATAGAACTGGAAAATCATATTATTTTAATACATATTTTACATACTAGTTTTTCAATATTTATACCTCGTTTTACTTACCTATTTTGCTCATGAACTACCTGCAAAACATTTTAGTTTTTGGCAATACTCCATTTCGTTTAAAAGATATGCCTCTTTTAATTTTGATGTTAAGCGTTCTTACCCTTTGGTCGTTTTAATTTCGTCGTCACCATATTATGTATGTGTGTATATAGTGGACACCCATAGTACGAACTATGTACATAATTTCAGGTATTTTCATTATTTATTGTGTATTTAAATAAATTATGGTAAATTTTGTATACATATGTATATTAAACACATAGCGTTGCAAAACAGAAGAACTAGCTGGTGAGGGGTAAACACCGCGTTGAGTAGATCGAAAATTACTAAGAAAATAAAATTTTAAGCCACAAAGATCTTCTGGAGCAGTGACTAGCATTTCACTTCACAATTGTGGTAAAAAATATCACACATTTTTATATCCTTTCGTTTAGTAGTAAATTATAAAGCGACTTTTGAACACGTGCACTGATGTTAGTTAAACGTGAACACTTTACATCATTATGGGTTTTTTTATTCTTAATCAGACCCAAATTCAATGTTATAAATTATTGCTTATGATATAACATTAATTAAAGAAGCAACAATTTTGTTTCTTTAAATACATTAAGTGATGATGATTAGCTATTTTTAATGAACAAAATATATGACTGCTTTGATATTTCTTTCTGCATCACTAACAATTCAAGGCACTTTATTTGCAAAGGACGTGGGAAGACATGAAACCCTCTTCCATGCGATCTTGTGGTGCCATCCTTGCAGCCGAGATTTTCGCGATTTTTGAGAAACATTTTGATGATTTTCCATTTTTATCTGTGCACGAAGTGTTCTAAAACAAGTTATTGACCTACTAGCTTGGGCCTGTCCATACGAAGCATTTGCTGCAAAAACATCCATTTGATAGCATTGCAGTGGGAAGAATGGGAGTGTACTGGGTTTGTAGTTTTTTTAGTATCTCATTCTCATGTCAGAAATTTCAAGAAATAAGAACCCTGAAGCTAAATTATCACTGTATGGATACGAATACAGTTTCCAAACAGAATTTGAAAAGTTTTTGCAGCAAATGTTTCATAGTTTGGACGAGTAGTTATTAATCATAAAAACTTCGATTATCCATTTGCATCTATGTATTTTTATTTTCGTATGACATGTTATTGTTTGTTACGAAATTATTTTCGTAACGATTAATGTAAATGTTTACCCTTGCGCCTTTTAAAAATATACAGTTATAATCTGCGAAATTTCTAAAGACATGGTGAAAATAAATGTAAAAAAGTTTTTTTTAGATATTGACGTTAACATCGTTGAACAATTATTAGCATTGGGAAAGGTTTGTTTAAATGCATTGCGCTTATCTACCTTCGTCTTCTAGGAAAAAGAATTGACCGGAACGTTTCTGCTCAGTATCCTGAAAGTAAAAAACAATAGTATTAACGCATTCAATTAAAAGTCAACAAAGAATTTTACCTTTACGGAGTTATTCTTGTTTATTCGCGGCCTAAAGTTATTAGGATCTCGACGGAACGTTATACCCAATAATTCCAAGAATCTATTCATGCCATTTAACAACGACTGTGGTGAATATGCTGTGGTTTTTACTGAAGGTTGACCTTCCAAAACAATAACACGATCTGCTAAATAAGTGGCCATAATAAAATCATGCTCTACGACAAAACCGGTCCGCTTGGCGTGTAGAATATATCTGAATAAAATGTAGGGGTTGAACTTGAGCCGGATTAAAAATTATCAATTCGTTTATAAGAAAATTAAATCAATAAATAATATATAAAATAAAAATTAAAAATAGAAATTCCAAAAAGGGAATCATGTAAGGGTTGAAATTGAGCCCGATTAAAAATTATATAAATGTATTGTAATGCATACTGCAAGAAACTGAAAAAATCTAATTTTTGCATTTAGAGTGCTACAGCGGTATATAATTTTTGTAAGCCTGGTATTGACGTATATTTTATATAACACTTTCGTAGTTCAACGTTAGGGCTGCACTCGATTACTACAAACATGGTATTGGAAACAGCGGTCATCATTTTGTTTTACTGTACTTCTGTAACCCAACCTTTTTAGAAAAGTCACAAATTGTCAAATCAGTGTTATTGTGGTATATAATTTTGTGAAGTCACAACTTCTGTTTAGGTAACTGTCCAACTAGTCATAATTTTACTTTTCAATTCAAGTAGACAATCGCCTACAAATAAATTTATTTGTTTCAAAATTACGACACAAGTAATGATATCTAAATTTTTGAAGACAATGTAATGTTTTTAGTTTGCAACTTACCGTTTAATAACTTTTGCAGCTACCAAACGTTGCTCTGAATCTAAATAAGCGGAAGGCTCATCAATAAGATATACATCAGCTGGTTTCCCCAAACACAAAACTAAAGCAACACGTTGCAGTTCACCACCAGATAGGTTTTGAACCTCTTGATCCATGATTTCTTCTATCTTCATTGGCTTCATAACATCCGCAATAAACTGTGGATGAACATAAGCATCGCGAATTTTTTCATGTAACAAATGGCGCACGTGATTTTGGTATCTTGGTGATATTTTTTGAGGTTTGTAGGAAATATTCAACACAGGTAAATCAACATTGCTATCTGGCTGCAAATTGCCAGCCAACATTCGAATGAAAGTTGTTTTTCCAGTACCATTTTCACCAAGCAAAACCAAAATTTCTGAATCGCTGAAATGTCCTTCCTGAACAGTTAAGGAAAATTTTCCTAAGGTTTTTGTCATGGCAGGATAAACATAGTGGTTCATACGCTTGACTTCTTCTTCTGTAGCCGATTCTGATACCTTAATAAATGTTAGAGCATATTATTACATGATTTTGGTAGTTCAGATCATTTCTATACAAATTTCAGCTTAAGAACATTATTTTCTTAATTAAGTTCATGTTTTGCAATATTAACCATTATACAATATGGAAATTTCCTTACCTTAAAAGTCAGTGATTCTGTGCGAAAACGCATGTTTTCTGTAGGAACAAAACCATCCAAGAATATGTTTATTCCCTCACGCACGGAGAAAGGCATGGTAACGACACCATAACAACCAGGAACCCCATATAAACAGCAAATAAAATCAGATAGGTAATCCAAAACGGACAAGTCGTGTTCTACCACAATAATGAACCTAAATATTATAAAAATTCACATTGTTATACTTGTTCAATGAAAAGATAACTTTTTACTTGGTGGGATGCAATAAACTCCTAATCGTTAAAGCAGCATTTAGACGTTGCTTCACATCTAGATAAGATGAAGGTTCGTCAAACATAAAAATATCTCCGTTTTGAATGCACACCATCGCAATAGCAAAACGTTGCAATTCTCCACCAGATAATTCGCCAACATTGCGGTCTCGAATGTGTGTAAGATCTAGCATATTGCATATTTCTATTTGATTTTCACGCTCATTCTTTTTGTCCAATAAGTCGGAAACTGCACCGCGTACAGCTTTTGGGATTTGATCTACATATTGCGGTTTTACTAACGCCCTCAAATTGTCTTCAAGTATTTTCGTGAAGTAATTCTGCAATTCAGATCCACGAAAGTACGCTAAAATCTCGGTCCAATCTGGTGTATCAACATATCGTCCCAGGTTAGGTTTTTGCTTACCAGCTAAAATTTTTAGAGCAGTAGACTTGCCAATACCATTTTGACCGACTAACCCGAGTACTTCACCAGGTCGCGGTATTGGCAGACGATGCAATTTAAACGAATTCTTGCCGTATCGATGCGTAGTGTGTTTCTCCAGGTTGCTGGGAATATTTATAATAGTAATTGCTTCGAAGGGGCATTTCTTAAAATAAGAAACATATTTAAACTAAATTTAAATATATAGACAAAAAAGTACCTTGACACATATACCGCAGCCTATACACAGTTCCTCAGATAAAGATGCTATTTTAGAAGTAGGTCCAACTTCAATGCACAATTTACCCATTCTGACTACTGGGCAAGACTTTTTACATTCTTGCCGACAGCGTTTTGGTTTACACTTGTCATCACTTACAATAGCAATACGGGTCTGTTTATCGGTCTCCTCATTATCCCTTCTGCTGGCCATTCTAGAAATTAAGAAAATTGCGAATATTCAGACTAACATTCATAAAAATAAAAAAATGCACGAGCCTGGAATGATGTTTTAATAACGAAATACATCACACATATGTATGTATATACCTAAGCTACAACAAAAACATGTTCCATTCAAAATCAGAGTAGGTATGTATTTATGTGCGTATTCAATAAAAAGTTGTGCTTATAAAGAAAGTTAGTGTTTATAAAGAAAGTTTTGTATGAAAAAATTTAATTAATTTCCATTTGAAGTTCGCTTTATTTTTGCTTAATAGGCCCTTAAACTGCATACACACTGTCATGCAAGACTGTAGATTTATAACCTCAACTTTACAGCATTACAAGATTATTTATATACAAAAATTTTCTTATATTTTAAGCATTTCTCTAAATGGGTGAATAAAAAAATTTCGAATCATTTTTACCTGAGAAAATATAAAGTTATTTCAACAACAATTTGCAAACGGCTAGCTGCGTGGCCTCAAAATGTTAAAAAGGAAAATGTCAACACAACTACAGCATGTAGGGAATACAACAATACCTAACAATGTAATCAGTCCTTGGTGCATTTCAAAATGCCACACAAGGCAAACATAGACTGATGAATTTGGTACCACAGGTAATTATATTTTTTTCCCTTTATTTACAGAAAAGTTGACACCATTTGGTGGTAGAAAACTTTCGTGATAAATTTTTTTAATGGTATTGCATATGACTGTCTTTTTAATGTTAATAATGATTTGTTGAACTAGAGGTCACTCTTATCAACATTATTTTTTAGCGTTATTTTAAATATTTCGGTACCCCTTTGTGTGCCTTCGTCAAGAAAATTGTTGTTTTACAAATTTTAATTGTTTTTTTTTTTCAAATTTGTAAAACAAAAACGAAAATACTTTTTTAGACGAATTTACAGAAAGGAATACCGAAATATTTAAAATAACGCCAAAAAGTTAAGCTGATAAGAGTGTCCCCAAGCTGAACAATTCATAAAAATTATGACAGATTTATAAAGCTCTTATTTGACAGATTTTCCATACAAATATGTCAAATAAGAGTCTTATAAGCCTATAATAATTTTTATGAATTAGGGGGATAGTGTTTAAAACACAAACATAGCTCATAAAGTGCTTACTAAATATTCAGACTGACAACCGAAACCAAGCAAATTTGTGTTTTAACATCAAAATAAAGTATCTGATTGGTACATATACATAATTACTTACCTGCAAAGATTTTCGTAAACATTAGTATATTTTATGAAAGCCAAAAATCGAACTTCGATTTTTCGATCAACTACATAATTCAATTACTTTATCAGCTTATTACACTTAAAGCGTTACTAAATCAACAAAATTTTCATAATTCAAAATTTGTGTAAAAAAAATGACAATAACTTTTACGTTTTCAAAAGCAAGTAAAAAATGGTCAACTGTGCTGCCAAGTTCACATTGTAATAATTTCACCTTGAGTTATAACTATTGTATATTTGCCCGTCTCCCACTAATTTGATGACGTTTTGACATTTTTCAATCGTTTTGCCACTGAATAAGATACAACCACACAGAGTACAACAACCACTAAAGTTTGGTAGACAATTTGGAAGCTACAGAAATATTTTAACAATATAATAATGGTTGAAGGTAGTAGTCCTACGGAAAATGTTGGGAAAGATGAGTTAAATCAAAGTGAACCATGCAAAATTTTCTCAGTTGAAAGTATCCTTTTAAAAATATGAAGCTGTGATAAATGTATTAATACATAAAAAATTACTACATACATACATATATAGCCCTTAACAATTTTGTCCTTCCAGCAGTTTTGATTTTTGTAATAGTTTCCCTTAACAAGAGTAATAAATTTCAGTTTTGCATATGATTAAGGAGGCTCAACAACAACATGGTTTGAGGCATGGTGATTATCAGCGTTACCGCGGTTACTGTACTAGAAGAATTCGCCGTTTGCGCAAAGCTTTAAAATTTCCTCAGGCAGAAAAAAGGCACTTTAAACGTCGCGACGTAACTTTGCTTCAACTGACAGGAAAGGGTTCTGACGAGCGTTTTATTCACATCCCGTTAGTAAGTGCGGAGCGAGCTTGGTCTTACGCTATGCAACTGAAGCAAGAGTCAAACACAGAACCACGCAAAAGGTTTCATTTAGTTAGTAAACTGAGAAAAGCTTGTTCTTATGCTCTTCAATTGCAAGAGTTGTGCAGTGTAAGTAAAAACAATGATACATTTTTACTGTTTAACTGGACTTCATAGTTTACAATTGCTAATTACGTAAGCAAAAGGCTAAAATTCGGTTTCACCACCTTGAAATTGAGGGATTCGTTGTGTAAGACTTCTAGTGACCAAAATTTCTAAAAAGACGAGAAAGGTAAATTAAGGGCCGGGAACATAGTATATGTGTTTCACATTCGCCGACAATCAGCAGCCCTGCTGATTGTTGCGGCAAAAAAAGTATGCAAGTCAACATCTAATTGATGTTTTCCTCGTCTAATTATACGAGTGCACGTGAATTTCAAACTATGTTTTTTGCCTCCCATATAATTTATTTATTTATTCAAGTTCAGTAATACAAAAAGCCTTCTTAGGCCAATAAATATACTTATACCTATTGCAAAGATTTTAATTAACAAATTATTTATTAAATATACCTTAATTCATTTAGTTTCTTTTATTATTTTGCTTCCGATTTTTAAATTTTCCTTTTCTACATACATACATGTGCATGTTTGTATGTACTATATGTAATGGTGACCACACCATGCAATCCATGAAAATTTTCGTTATAGATTGCATCGTTTGTATTCGTGTTTATGATTTCATTTCATATTGCATTCTAGATTTTATCAAATCAAAATGTTTCGATATTTTGAGATAGATTTGGTGTAGATTGCACTGTCTGTATCGGGATTTCATGTTTTTGTTATTTGAAAACAAGCACTCTTTCTATATATGTATATTATGATAGAAAAAATGATTACCCATATGGAGTTTACGATTTCATTGTATATTACAGAGTGTGTCAAAACATGCAAACTGAATGAGACATCCTTTGCGTAAATGCATTGTATAGTGTGCAGCCACTATAAAACTCAAAACACAGAAAACTGTTCAATACTTAAGAAACAAGCAAAAAGAAATTTCATAAAGCGAAATCTAATTTTTCTGCCTTACCGTGATTAATAACTTTCTATATTTAGCCTGTTGATCAACTTTGAAGTCTACCACCATTTATTTTTTTGTTGCTTGAAGTATATTTACTCAGAAACATCCAATTGGTTTATAATTGATTTTTGTTGCTATTTGTATCACTCTCACAAAGTGATGACATCGTTGTCAAAATTTCAATTGTGCTTTGCGATTTCAAATAGTTACTTTTTGGTCCAATTTTATAATTATGTATGTATGTACATGCACACTTGATAGATATAAATCGGAATTACTTCACCGAAATTGGGAAAGATTTTTTGAGGTGATCAATATTTACTTTCTTGTCGTCTTTAAAAATATTGATTGATTACTATATTTATCCTTAATTTTATTTAAATGCTTTCTTTTATATAATTAAGAAAACTTAATGTTCGTGAAATATTTAAATTCTTATACGATTTGTATTAAAGTCCGATTTATTTGATGCTCGTACCAAATTGGAATGTGAAGCCTATGTTTCATGGATGCATGGAACGTTGCATTTTGAACTCCAACTTTGGAAGACTGCAGGAGAATACTTAAAAAGAGCTCAGGTGGTATATGAAAATTTGGCAAAAGCATTACCTGAAGATGAGCAGGAATTGTATCGGGCTAAAGTAAATGAATTTACTCCAAATTTAAGATATTGTGCTTACAACATAAGTGGCGGTCGTGCAGCTGCTGGAAATATGGATGACTTACTAGAGTTTCGAGCTCAAGGCCTATTGGAAAACCTTGATGATTTGGTAAATAAGACAAAAACAGAAAGTAGTGAAGGTTTACAAACCATAGAATGGCGTGGACGTAAAGTGACTGTTCGCCCGGAAAAAGTGCGATTGTTTTTATTAAGCGCACAAGAACTGGATAAAAGTCTGGAAAAGACTTCTAAAGTGGAGTCCAAAATAGAACTTATCGAACGTACATTAATGGATTGTAAGGATGCAATTCAGGCAGTAAAAGATGAAATAAAACAGGATCCAAAGTTGCGGTCTTTAACAACGGGACAAACTGTTAGTGGTGTTCAATATCTGTTGGCATATTTGTCATATATTCGTCACAGCCGAACACTGCAAAGAAATTTATGCTTGATTGAACAGGCCAAAGCAAATTTTGATGATCCCAATAAAAAAACTGAAGTCAATGCTTTCGAAAAGAAACGAGTACGTCCACAAGATTTAACGCGTCTGTATGAAATTGTATTACAAAATATAACTGAAATGCAGCAAGTTAGTGGCATGGAAGACGATTCTGTTTATCAGTCGGAGGTAGAAAATTTAGCTTGGGCATTTAAGTCATTTCGCTGCTACTACATTGCACTGACTCTTATTGATATAAAGAAATGGAAGGAAGCTGTTGCTCTATATGAGAGAGCTTCAAATTATGCAAATGAGGCCTTAAATGGAAAAACCAGTGTAGAATTTAATATATCAAATGATTTAAAGGAACTAATTTCCATTATTGAGAGCTGCAAGTTTTCGGCTCATGCCTATAGTGTTCTTGAAGATGACATCTCAGAAGGTCAAATTTTATCATCAAAATCACAAAAGCCCTCAAAACCTTTATTCGAACGTCTATCGCAATACAAAGAGGATCAAACCCTACACACAAAGAATCCTAATGTTTTTAAAATCACTCCTGATATGCAAGTTATTCCTTGTAAACCATTATTCTTTGATTTGTCTCTTAACTATGTAGAATTTCCTTCATTGGAGGATAAGCTCCAGTCCCCTGGAAACAAAGGAATATCTGGCTTTGTAAAAGGATTCCTTGGCTGGGGTGCTAAACAGTAAAAACATCATAATCTTTATTGTACACTTGATTTGAAATTTTGTCAAAACAATATTATTTTAAGATTAATAAATCTGCATGTAAGAATAATTTAGTGCTTAATGGAAATATTTTTTGAACCGACTGGAAATATATATACATATGTAAATATCTTAACTAAGTAAGTATGTACTAAGGTTTTTTTCGAGATCTTAAATATCCATAACAATAGTCACGTCCAAATGTGTCTGTATGCTGTTTTCTCGGTGGTAGTTTCAACAAAAATCATTAAAATTGTTTTACTTCGATTGTCAGGTATATTTAAAAAATCAGTTTCTAATATATTTTGCATATACATATGTACATATTAGTGAATAACATTAGAAAGCAGAATTTTAATTTCAAAAATTTTCACAGCCGAATACCTTGTACCAAACACTCGCTTTATTTTTTCATTAACTTTGGTGGTGGTAGCCATTAAAATAACGCATTTTTTCTTGCATTTTCGAAGAATTGATGTTTTCATAACTGCTACTACAACCTGTATTTTATTGTTTTTCCGTTTTTTTTTCGATTAATTTTTACAAGAGTCGATTTCAGCACAACGCTGGCAATGAATAAAATCGATCAGAAAATAGTCGATTTTTAAGACTAAACATCGATTATTGACTACAAACAAAGTCGCCTTACAATCCACTAATGTATCCGTACATATCTTTGGTTACATATAGAAAACTACAAACTCGAGTTATTTTTTCAATCTCAGGTTTTTGGCTTTTTCCATTATTCTTTTATCCAGGATCTTGAATTAATAAAAATATGAAAAAAAACCGGATATTGAAAAAATTTCGAGCTAAGGCCTATCTACATAAGACCAACGATATTTGGACGATATGATTGGTGTTTTTTACTTTTGACTTTTAAACTCTTATTTATAACCAAAAGAACTCAACAAAAAATATCAAATACATATGTATGTGGAATTTTGCTTCAAGCAGAGCCGACCGCTTGCATGTGTAACCGAACAGCCACAACCGCACGTACAAAATCAAACTGCGTGATGAACTATTTCATATTGTATATTTGTATACTAAGCTCTTGAGAGAAGAATTAAGTTGTTCTTTAGGGCTAAGTTGTACGTAATCTTAAAACTTTAATGCCTTATCTGCAAAACAATATTTTTTGCAGCAAAGGCTCGAATATGTATAACAGCACATGAAATGTTTTCAACACAGCTGCACAAAAGTTGGTATAATTCTGTTGATGATTTGACTCCACGACACATTTTTGTAAAAATCGGACAATGGGGTCACCTACCGGCCATTAATGGAAAAAACTCAATTATTTATATTTTAGACATATGTAAATATGTATATAAAAATTGGTATAATTCTGTTGATGCTTTTTTACACTGCAAAATTTTTTTGCAAATTTACTTCACGACTTCCTCCTACTGTATAGCTGTAATAGTTTAATTTATGTATGTATGTATGTACCTATGCATATTAAAAACAAATTGGTGCTGTGCAAAAATCGATCTAAAAATATACAATACTCGAAAATATCATAAAAGCAAATAAAATATATTTTAAAGGTTAAGGGATTTTCTATTGTTTGGCCTTCAAAAACCAGTTTCCTTTGTTATACTTCGGCTATCCTGAAGCAATTTTACACATGGCACAACAAAAAAAATGTTAACAGCTTAACAGACAGGCATCGCCTAATCGATATTTTTAATTAATATGAGTACTGATCCAGAACACATACAAATGGGGCGGAAGTTACAAACTACGTACGTAGTTTGTCATTCACGTACATACAATGTACGTGAATGACATTTTTCGGATGACACATTTTTTGGACATGCACACATACGCTGATGATATTCAACTCTTGGCAACGATCGACCCTACCGACATACAGGCCGCAGTGCAAAATATAAATAACGAACTCAACTGCATTAGTACATGGTCCACCGATAACTACCTTCAGCTGAACCCGTCTAAATGTAAAATCATGATATTTTCCAGATCGCCTATTTACTTGGATATTAAGCTGGGTAACGAAATGCTTGAAATCGTACCATATTACAAGACGCTCGGTATTGTACTAGACGAAAAACTTTCTTTTAATCAGCATGTTAATTTGGTTATTTCACGAATATCTTGGACACTGCGTAGCCTATATAATTCGGCATACTATTTGCCCTTCTTTGTCAGGCGAAGAGTAGCAATATCATTGTGTTTACCATTAATTAACTACGGACTTGAAGTGTTCTCCTGTACCTCAGCCTTGAACCTAGAGAGACTAAGGATTTGTCTTAACAGAGTTGTGCGTTATATATATAAGCTCCGTTCACGGGACCATATTTCTCGCTATCAAGTTGAGACTATCGGTTGCAGTTTTCAACATTATATTAAATTGAGGCAAATTCTTTTTTTCTACAAGACAATTAAATATGGTCGACCAGACTATTTAGTCCAAAGATTCAACTTTAGTGCATCCAGTAGAACACGTTCACTGGTCCCTCCAGTTTACTCAACACTTCTTATGGAAAGATCATTTCAGGTCAAGATATACAGATTATGGAACACTGTTATACCATACCAAGAACGACGATTTAGTTCTTCATTGCACAGGTTCAAATGTATTTTCTTATCCATCACTTAAATCTGTAACGTAAGGCACATGCTACTTAGTAGTCTCTAGTCACATTAAAAAAATTTAGAATTAAGGTCTCACTATTTCCTAAGTGGTTCAGGGGCAATATCATTTCGCCTACTAAGTCGACTTAGTCTATGGCCTTCCCTTGGTGCGTGTCACAAATTTCAACAGCAAGTTCAACAGCAAAAAAAAAAAAAAAAAAAAAACAGAAATAAAAATTTTCCAAAGTTGTTTTATCTGTTATTAAATACCTTTATTCGAATTAATCTCTTGTTTTTCACATATTAAATTACTTGTTTTAATTCACATATACTTGCTTTTATATATTTTGCAATGTACATACTTATCTTAAGTTGTAGTCTTGTCAATTTAGGCCCTATGGGCTTGCGACATGGATTTTGAAATAAATAAATAAATAAAAACCTTTATGCTGTTGAGAAGGGTACACAAATTGATGAGCGTTATTGTTCAAAGCATATCAATAAGAAAGATTGTACAATTAAATCAGTAAAATTCAAATTATTGCTAAAGACCTGTGCAACAATAAGAAATAATTTGACTTTTACAGATTTAAAAAATACCAATTAGTCGACGAGTTATAGCCAAAAAACCATAAAACCAAGATGCTGAAAATCAGTATTTGACTGCAAAGTTCGAAGGTCCATTAAAAAAAATCGAGCTATTATAAACAAACCCATTCTCAAAATCGACCTAACTTTTGCTAACTTGAATTTGTTCCACAGTGTAATTATACATTATTATGTGCTGATGAATCAACAAATTTTACAAATTATATGACGTCTTATTAAAAAAAAGGTCTAACATAATAAATTTTGAAATACATACATACCTACATATAACACTTGCTTTATGGACTGACTGACTGGACTGTAAAACTAGACGGACTAAAAGTGTTATTGACTTCCCTAGTCATGAAATTTTGTTTTACTAATAAGAAATAAAAATAGTATTTGTTACAGAGCCAATTGAAAAGGATGAAACACGTCTGCTTAGACCTAAAATAATAAGAAATGTGGACTTAAAAACTTTATAATGTTTTGCCCAATAATACATTTTTTGATTTAAAAAATAAACGTTTATTTTTTATTTTGAAATCTTTGCGACGATTTCAGCTAACTAATTTGACGATTTTCAACCCATTTTATCTAATAGCTGTTTTTTTTTAACAAACACAACAGCGAAAGCTTTTGGTTTGTCTGCAAAAATACCCAAAGCCTTCGGCAGTAATCGAACCTGCGACCTCGGCGACTCTTAGTAGGACTCTACCAATTTATCCATCGATGCGCTCTATTGAGAGAAGTATCATTTGAGAGACCGCTAAAAAAATTCTATTGAAACCAGAATAGATTCTTGCGGCCACATTTCACAGCGAGTTTTAGTGACAATTTGAATGGAAAAACTTATCGGGAAGCAGTTTTGGTTGATTATTAAATATAAAAATATATTTTTCTAGCCAGTTTGTATGTAATACTTCCTGTGTTCACGTGTTTGTTAAAAAAATATAAAACTCGCGAGTCTAGTGTACGAATTTGTTAGTGGGAAGAAATGTGAAAGCACACTACTGAATTTAATTAGTGATAATTAATAACAAATATTGACTTCGCTGATTAAAGCTTCCCGCATAGATAGCTTTCGGATAAAAGAAGGATTTTGCACTTTATTGTGCGGTATAATCAATATCGGCTTCGCTGAGATGATCTTATCGTATAACAGTCCTTGGGCCGGGCGAAACGGTATTCTTGTATGTGGTATATCACACATCGATATCGCTCACTAAGGCTTCCCGCATGTTCGGCCGAACGCAACCTTTTTTCGTCTATGGCATAATAACCACTGGCTTCATTGGCTTAATCCTCCCGCATAACCGGGTGCAAGCATTTTGTCAACTATCACATATAAAACACCTACATACTTCGCTGTATAAACCAGGGTAACTACAACAAAAACGACACCAACAAACACTTCAAACATTTTGTTGCTAGAATTACAAATATACACGCAGAATTTAGCGAACAATTATAGATATTTAGTTAACAAAAAGTTCAGAGCTTAAATTCATTCTTTGATTTTTATACTTAATATAAAAAAAAAGGTTGTTGTTGTTTGTTTTTGTTTATTCATATGTGTATGTGTGGATGTTTTTGCATGTTTTTATATACATATATGTATTTATACAAAATCAAACATGTACAGATTTACTTATTTTTATTAGTGTTTAGTCAAGTTTTGTGTATTGTATCAAAATTATTAAAGGCCTTATTCAGTTTTAATAAGTAAAGGTTTTAAACAACATTCTGTTTGTTCAAAATTATCAAATTCATAAATATATAAATCATATAGTGTAAAACTGTTTTTATTGAAGTTTTCAACCATGGATATATTTTTCAATATTCGGTATGAAACTTTCAATATTCGGTCTAGAACCTAAGTTTTATATGACAAAATATTTTTTCATTTTGTAAAATTTATGAATTAATTTGTTTGCATGGGTTTGTATGCGTATCTAGAAATGTTCTGGATACTCGTTCTTCGACCTTTTTATTTAACTTTGTTAGATTTTATAAATGAGCTTAAGGTCACTCAATTCTCAATAAATATATTTTCTATTTATTGATAAATTTTTTCGATATTTCGATACGCCTTTGTGTATCTTCCTGAAGAAGATATCAATAAATAGAAAATATATTTATTGAGAATTGAGTGACCTTAAGCTCATTTATAAAATCTAACAACGTATCTAGAAATTATTTTTGAATTTTGTATATTTGTTTGTGTTTGTTAAAATTTTTTCAAAACATGGAATGTATGTATGTAGGTATGGTTGTATGTATATGTAGAATTTTGTTGTTTAAAAAATTTTTTATACAAAATAATAAAAAATAAAAACAATCAAACATCCCTGACGATGTTAACAAATTGTTAGCGAAATATCGGAAAAAATTAATAAAGATAAATAAAAGACCTTAAGCTTTAAAAAATAGTTTTATTAATTTTAACAATAAAGGTCAAAAATTATAGATAAAATAATAAATATACATACCTATCGTCATATAATTAAAAAAAATGTAAACAAAAAATTCAAAATCAAGTTTTTGATATTTTTGGCTCATCATAACGCCGAACTGCATGTTACAGTCCTAAAATTAAAAAAAAAAACAATGGTTTCTAAACGGGCTTCTTGCGCCAAGTACTACCTAGGTAGGCAAGAAGTAGGACATCCCACCGTTAACAAAGTTTGAAACATTTTATACCAAAAAGTTTTTGTTTCTCCTGTAAAATTTGCAAATGAAACTTGAGCTTTTATGAAATCATACCTACGACGTTATGTACATATATTTTCATTATACTTTAGCAAACGAATTCATGTTTTCGCCTCCTATGAAAATGGGTATTGCAGCATTTTTTTCCATCACCTATAGTTGCCTGAATGGAAATAAGTAATTGTTATTTTCTATGCTTTTGTTTTGTCAATGAGCATGCGTACATACATACATATAACTATATGAGCATATGTATGCGTGTTTGCCTATAATAATACTCTATGATAGAAAGCCTGTTTACCTTAATATTAATTTCAATTACACTTCTACTTTATTTCAAATTACTGAGCATATTTGAACTTGTTCTCCATTCCACTCTAACTTCGTATTGTTTACTATTCTGTTAATACATATTTTTTTCTCAGTTATATGCATACATACGTACATATACATATGTATATGTGCATACATATGACATTCGGCATTTTTAACATAAAATATTGAAACAGAGCAGTTCTAATTTCAGTTTGAAGTAAAAACTGTGACCGTAATAAACTAATCTCAAGATTAATAATAATAGCACAAGCCAAATAATTCAAGGTAAAATTGTGTTTAATATATCTAATATTAAAAAAATTAATAAAAGGTGTGTCAAAAAAACTTAATCAAAACCAAATGTACTCCGAATACTTTATCATTGTTGCTTGTATTGGAAAGTGCAGATCAAATTGGGCGGCCATTTTCGGGGTTAGTTGCCATACCCTTTTTGGGGATTGGCGTTACGCTAGCAACCTTCCAATATATTGAAAAAGCACTTGCGAATAATTCAGCCAGCAGGTTAGCTTTGTCCACCAGGTCTGTGTGTGCTTGGTCAGTTTCCAAGAGGGTTGGAATGCTTAACATTCCACTATTCTTTGCTCCCTTGACGAATTACCAAAAGCTCTTACTGGCTTTGGGGGTAGTGAGGACTTTAGCTCGAAGGTGTTGTTCATATAGATACTTTTCACGGCTTAGCACCTGAAGACTAGCTTATCAGTATCTACATTTTTACTTACACGCCAGATACTGAACGTCTCCTCCCTGAATCTGAAAGCCTGTTTGTAAGTCAGATTAAACCAACACTTCGTTCTTGGCTTAATTGAAATTTGCTTTTGGGAAATGAAAGTGTTTATCCCAAGCAAGATTATATTTTCAACAATTTTTGCGAAAATATTTACGAGATATTTGTTTACTTATACTTGTTTACCTTAGTATTTAGAATAATAATGGCTAAATAACATTTTGGCATTGAGCCCACAAGTTTTTGACAGGTACCTACCGCGGTGTATTCCAACGCACTTAAATTAATGCCCATGGTTGGCCTTTATTAGATGGATTTTTTCTCCGAACTTGGTGATTTCACAATTTGGCTCAGGTACAATCTGTTTCAGGCGGTTATTCTTTAATTGATTGATGAGATTTTGCATATACTCGTGATGAAACGTTTCTGATATATTGTACATATTTTCTCAAAATGCTGAGATATTTGTATTTTATTGAAGAAATATTTAAAATATTATTATAGTTATAAAGGTGAAGTTCCATTGAACAATATTTCATATTCAACCCCAGATCTAGGTATCGAGCTAATATTTGTTATACTCTTTTATTTTGGACTGATCGCAATATCATACCCATATTTGAGTTTCATTACAGTGATATATCTTTGAAATAAAACTGAAGGTAACTGAAAACGACATTTTAGTTCTGAAACATCACCAGTACCTTAATGCAAATTTCAGTGAATATTTAATTAAAAATATTGCTGTATTAAAAAATAAAATAGCAAGAAGTATTTAATTTAATGTATTATTAAAAACAGTGGAAAATGATTTTACAGTGTCAATTTTCTCGAAGAATGTATTCAACGTTTTTCAAATACATGTAATACGAGTATATGATGTACTTCCATAAATTTTCGATACCTCTTTTTTATTTATTTCATTAGTATAAAGTAATTGAAGAGTAGGTATCGACACCTTTTGTCCAATACTAAGTAGATCTCCACATTTTATGATCGATATTATATCGAGTAGAAGTATTGATATCCTTGTGGTGTCGTTTCATCCATTGTATACGGGAAATTATGAGGGCATTATGCAAAATACGTGCTTTTAAAAAATGTGATTTTTAAAGTCCAAATGGGCATTGCCACTACAGATAAAGCTATATATGTACATACGTATTACAACTGGAGTTTGAAATAACATTTTAAATGAATTAAGCAAAATCACAAATGATCAGCATCGCCAGGTATATGATATAATTTGTTTTTGAAAATCACGTGATTTCAAGCAAAATGATTTTCAGAACAGACGTGTAATTTTACCTTGCAAGGTCATATACACGCATACATACATACCTATGTACATACTTATGAATATTGTTCTCTTTTTAGAACCATGAAGACGTGCTTTGTTGCTACTTTCATTTTCCTTTTTATTTTAAAAAGATTCTGTGATGGACAGCTTTTTTATCATCAACAAATAGCACCAATGTCGCAAATTTATGCTCATCCTTCAGTTGTAGAAAATTCGGTGCGTGAATCGCAGTTGCCACCAGAGCTTTCAAAGAGTAGCCGCTTTTATAAAAATCCCAATATCGCCGCTGCACTGGCAAGGGAATCTTGGTTTACGGATAAAGAAATGCCAGTTCTAGATCGCGAAGCAGAAAAGATACCACGCGATATGGTGCATAAACTTTTTAAAAATGCAGGATGGATTAAGCGAAGATGAGCTATACACAGAGAAAACAGTGCCTAACTAATAAACACATAGTAAATTACAACAAAGTTAATAATATATCTCTATGGTTTTTTTTATTTCAAGAAGGATTAAGCGAAGATGAGCTATACACAGAGAAAACAGTGCCTAACTAATAAAAACAGTAAATTACAACAAAGTTAATAATATACATATCTATAATAATATACCTTTTTGAAAAATTGAATAAGGTAACCTCAGGAAATCAATAAGAACTCATTATACATACGTATATATGTATGTACATTATAAAACTGAATGTTTGTTTATTTGGTTGTACCTTCTGCAACTTCTGAACTGATATACAGAAATGTTTACACCATTTATGTTACACTATGGGATAAACTTCAGACTACTTCTTTCAACTACACCCACTTTAAAGCTCCTTTTTTCAATTATGTCACTTTCCTTGCTGATTTTATAACACAAATGATCATAGATTCGCCATTTGCGGACCAATTTTCAAAATTCTTTGCTTTGTGAATTGTACCCGCCAAAAAACCTATTTGTTGTTAAAAAAATTCTTAATTTTAAATGATTTTTTTCAATAAAATTACAATAAATTAAAAATACTACTTATTGTCTTTTATTTGCTTGTTAATGGGATTAAATACATTCGAGTTTCGAAGGCATCAACATGAGAAGAAGTATTCTTGAAACAAGAATAAATATTCCTATACGAAGCTTGCGTGAAGTTTATTTTAAGAATGAAAAATTATTAAAATAAGATTTTACATTTTTAAGAGCAGAATGGGGAAAATCAAAAAGTGTCATTCTAAAATCAAGATTGTCGGCTTAAATTTTGCATTTGCGAGCTTTTTATAACACAAATGATCATAGATTCGCCATTTGCGGACCAATTTTCAAAATTCTTTGCTTTGTGAATTGTACCCGCCAAAAAACCTATTTGTTGTTAAAAAAATTCTTAATTTTAAATGATTTTTTTTAATAAAATTACAATAAATTAAAAATACTACTTATTGTCTTTTATTTGCTTGTTAATGGGATTAAATACATTCGAGTTTCGAAGGCATCAACATGAGAAGATGTATTCTTGAAACAAGAATAAATATTCCTATACGAAGCTTGCGTGAAGTTTATTTTAAGAATGAAAAATTATTAAAATAAGATTTTACATTTTTAAGAGCAGAATGGGGAAAATCAAAAAGTGTCATTCTAAAATCAAGATTGTCGGCTTAAATTTTGCATTTGCGAGCTTAGCAGACTTTTATGACGTTTTCAGCTTGTTTCATGCCCGTTTATCTTAAATTTAGCCTGTTTTTTCCGTGAGTATCAAAATAACATTATGTATTTTAGTTATACAAATTAATTTAATTTCCCATCAATCTTTGTCGTCTATAAATGTTGTGTATGAATGCTTGTACATTTGTTTGTACTTTCACGTTTTCACTAAAAAGCAGCTGCGAAGCATTTTTTGAGTTTGAAATGTGATTTTGTGCGTTCCAGCAAAATTGGGCACATATATAGTTTTTTTGCGAGCATTTTTCCTCTGCTCTCATTGCCTGTTTATAGCAAATGCAGCTACATATAAAAGGAAAAGCATTTGGAATGAAATCTTAATAAATATCAGAAAACAGCGGTGTAAACGATACAATTTCAAAGTAGATTTGATTAGAAATCTAACAAACTTCGCTTTGGTGTAAATGGGCTAATAAATAAATGAAGACAGAAAGCTTGTAGGGCTTGCAGCTTCGTCATCAGTACTAGTGTTATTATTCTCCAATATAATTTTATTCTGTAGTCATTCAGTATGTTCTTGTGATGCAATTCTTTTCGCCAAGAAGACAAAATTAAAGTAATGAAATTAATTAATTATGTAGTTCTCATGGCACCATAGTGCGAGTCAAACTAAAATTTTTCTACAATAGTATACATATTTCTATAACTCTAGAAACCATTAAAAAATACTATATTATTTGTTGACAATCAGGTGTATCCCAGCACTTGTACGAAAGCGAAAATTTCCACTTTTTCAATTCGTAACGTTTTTGTTTTGCTTCTTCAGTTTTCAAACGTTTTCGTAAATCGGAAAAACAGGGCGCAAACTGTTTTCTACTTAAAAATGGTACGTCTGTTGAATAGCATCTTATTGGCATGTTCTGATACTCGCACCTGGCATAATATTTGCAATTGTGATTCGAACTCGCAAAATAGATGTTTTGTAAATCGCAAACACCTGAATTTTGGCGAGTTAAAATTGCAACTGTATACTGAAGTGAACTTTTGAATTTACATTAAGCTGAACTTTAAAAAAAGAATAAAAATATATATAAATTAAATATGTTTTCTTTCTCCTTATATAAAAACTATTTGATTTTGCACACAATTTTTATTAAATTAAAGAAATGTTCTTTGGATTTGCTAATATTTCTTATCCCTTGTCTTCTTATATACTGGCTACTTGAACAAGCAGCTCATCAAAAAGAACATGCCAAACCGCAAGCATAACGCGTGAGTCATAGAACATCTAAAAACAACTTTGGGACTTAGAAGTCATCTGGCGAGTTCAAAAATTGCCTGTTTACAATCAAGAAAACGCCATTTCTCCAAATCACTTGATTCTTAAAATCAAAATGAGCATTGCTTCAACAAGATATATGTAACTATACAAAGTTATAAGGTCCTGAATAGCATTTTAAATGTCTTAGGATAAAGTCAGGTTTTTCACGCAATTTATTATTGGAGGTTGTGTGATTTAAACAAAGTGATTTTCAGAACATAGCCATTTACATATATGGAAATAATAAATAGCGGCTCATAAAAATTATGTTTTGTTCATTTTCATATTTTATCTTGGTTACTTTATAATCTTAGAAATTACATAAAACTTTCTATCCTGTGTGAGTGAGTGAGTCGGTCTCAGGACCGGCGGCCCTCGTAACATAACATAACATTCTATCCTTTACTCGGTGTACCCATTTTTCTAGGACTTACATGTTGTGAAATAGTTAGCTTTAAGTTAATTTAAAGTTAGTTTACCGCAGGACTGTCATCTATGGCAGAAGTACACAATTTTATTTTCCTTAATAGTAGTACGAATAATGAAAATATTTATTAAAATAATGAGTAAACAACCGAAGGACGTTTATTTGAAATAGTTTTTATTCATAATCATTTCATTCAAATATTGTTGTACTCGTTTTGATCCAATATACTAGTTTTTTTTCCCTCATACGTTTTTAGTATTAACGCGGATATGAGACACATCGTATTCAAACCAATGTGTGCGAATATGTATTACATATATATATATATATATATATATATATATATATATATATATATATATATATATATATATATATATATATATATATATATATATATATATATATATATATATATATTTAAAAGGCAACTGATTATATTCAAATGCCATTGAAGGTATGCGCGCAAGGTTCTAATATCAAGTAAACGTTAGAAAGGACTTATTTATCGTTGACTCAGCTCACATTGGCAAAATTTTAGTTATTTATATACATACATGCATGTTTTTATTAAATGTGAAATAAATTATTCACTTTGTGCCAACCGTCTCCGTCACGAACTGGAGATAAAAACGTAATTATCGTTGCTGCAATTTCTTTCCAAAAATAGACAAATTTGGTGGTTTTAATCCCTTTCAGAAAATAAAATTTCAAATTAACGCACGTTGTTATTTTCATCTTTACACTGCCTTTCTTTTAGTCGTTTTAACGTCGATAAGCTATAAGAACGTCAACGATGATGCTAAACTGTCGTTTTTAAACCATAACGACAATTCGCCCGTCTGCTTGTTCAAATTGATCATTTGGCTTGTATTTGGGAAAGAAAATCACAAAGAAAAATAATAAGAGCTTTGTTAATTTGTCAGCGATTTTTCCTATAGTTCCGATTCGACGTTTGATCATTTAAGCTCTTTCTTTTAGTATTCAATGATACATCATATGTGCGCATTTTTGTTGTCGGCGCACTGAAGAAATCAACGTTCAAAACAATAACATTTTTTATAGGAAAAAACAATACTATAATAAAAGTTTTTATATTTATTCTGTTAGTTTTTACTTCAATTTAAAATAATAAATTGGTTCTTTACAAAGTTATTCGCACCATTAACAAGTAATATGGTTTTTTAATTAAACAACTTTTGTCGCAGTGTAAATTTACTTTTTTTTATCAATCCCACGAGAACAACTAAACTGTTATTTTTAAATGTAACTAACATAGATACACAAATATTTATGTGTATTTTACTTCTATACTTATATTAAGCCTATGTATACGTATATATTTATAAAAAAAGTTATAAAATAAATTAAAAAAACTGTTTATACATAATTTGAACTTTTTCGCTTTTAGAATTTTTCATAATTTAGTTTTGCAGTATAAATAAATTTTCTTACCAGGTAACACGAACTACATTCACTCTTTGTTATAATCGAAGTGCTAGTAAAGGTTCCCTATTTAAAAAAAAAGTTTGGTGGCTTTGACTGATGACAACTGGGGAGTTACTCTGTAATTCGATAGGAAGAAATCCCTTTAAATGTGTATGGTTTTATCATAGCAGTTCTAACATTTTTCCTTTCTTATTGTATTACAGGTATTGACTCTGATGGGAAGATACTCTTCATAACAAAATTTTAATAAAAAAATAGCGCGTATGCTTATAAATATGTAGATTTTAATTAAATGTAATTGAGCTCAATTAATAACTTTTCAAACAGCAAACATGATATGTCTTTAAATGCATAAATGCCGAATGCTTTTTGTTATATATGTGTATGTGTTTTGTGGTAAAACTGAAAGTATTATTGTTTATATATTAATACTGTATTTGGACACATACCAAAAATGAATGTGTATTTAATGTTATAAAGGCGGTGCGTGGTTGGTGGGGTTGATCATATTCTCTTGAAATATAAAGATAATCACCTTTATTGTGTTTGGCGTAGTTTAAAAACAACAGCTGTCTTTGCTGCTGTGATTTTAAAATCGCACTTTTTTACACTACTGACAGTCAAATAAGCCAACCATGATTAAAATCAAAGTCGTTCTAGTAGTCGACTTTTAAGTGTCGTATTTTCTGAAAATCCCGGCACCATTTTCCAAAAACGACTGGCTTTCGTCGCAAAAACGCCAAACACAATAAGGATGAATATATACGTATATATGTAAATATCGCACTTAATCAGTATAGGATATTTTATTGTGAAATTTACTGTGAAAAGAAAAGTGATCAAATTGTTTTATTAATATGTATTATTTTAAGCCTGGTAAAAATCTGTCGAAACATACTATAGTTTTACGTTGTTCATATTATGAAAAACAATTCAAAAACAACTTTTAATTTGCTTGAAATTTTGACAAACAAATTTTTGAATCTGGTTACACGAGACAGCGAATACTACTATTAGTAGTTAATAAAAGAGCACACACATACATACATATATACTGAATAGCTCAGTAAGTCTATATAAAATATATGCGTACAAAGATAAGGTATTACTACTGAGTTTTCTCCATATGTTGATATAAAAAATACGTTATAACATTGGATTGAAAGATCATGTCCAAAAACTTTTTACTGAAGTTTTTGCCAACACTAATTAATTTTCTAATTTTCTTCTTGCTTAATACGTAATGCTGTACAACGCTTTTCAGTTTAAACAGAAAGACCAGACTTTAAGTAAAAAAAATCGTAATGACTCGAAAAATACTGATTTTTACGTAATTGATCAAATATATAAAATTTAATGGACATTTTTTTATAGAATTTACTTACTGTGATATATTTGCGTTAAAAATGAGTTTCGAGTCAATACCCTAATGTTGATTAAGAGCAATATATGTACATTAGTGTGGGGCAATTTCTTCAATACAAAAGATTGATAAGATACATGGCGTAATTTCCGAAAAATTCTAAGAAAATGCTGCGAAGAAACCACTTCTAAGAACAAAACAGAGTCTGATTTTTCACAGTTTGTATAAAACTTGAATTTTTGGTTTTTACATTCTTTAGTTTTCCGCCAGTAATGAATGTATTGTACTTTTTATGATTAACAGTTTAAATGGATCGGAATATTTGTTCTAGGGCTAACGTTTTTTAACTATATATGTACATATTTGTACCTCATAAATCTTCCAAAACTAAAATCCAGGCCAACATTGAATTTATTGCATCATTTTTCTATTTTTTGTTTTGTATTGAAGATTTGAAGTGTGCATACTGTATGCTCGTTTGTATGTCAAGGTCAATGCATGATATATCGGGCTCCAGCATGCTTCTGGCAGGGTGCCTGAGCTCTGGTCGTGCAGCCTACACTTTGACACGTCTCTGCGCTGAAGACCACAGCAAGTTTTTGGTCAAGATCCTGGCGCTTGTTGAGGCAAAGGTAGCAAAAATTTATAAAAAAATCTTTTGAATAGGAAAGCATCTAAGAAATCGAGATACAGAGTGGGTATTCGGGAAAATTCTAAAGACAAAATCAGTGGAAATCGATCACACATCTCACTTCTCCAGAAACTCCCTGGAAGTTGTTAAGAAGATGAAGAAAATTTAATAAAGCAGGAGTCCTCCCAAAGGGAAGACGTAGACTATTAGCATATTCCGCAAGAGTCGGGATAAAAATAGCAGGAGTCGTTCATACATTTGACTTCCTCAGAGGCAGCCTGAGAGACCAGTTAGACATGAGGATGAAATTCATAAAAAAGAAAAAATGTGTGTAGAAGCTCTTAAGGAATGGTGATAAGGGTGTATGTATCTGGATAAAATGTTGGAAATAAAAAGCTAATGAGGATCAATCATACATTTTGTCTCTCTAGCGGTGACTATGCGACTGTTATTCCACATTTTTGAAAATTTTCAGGTCTTTCTTTAACTTTGACCCTGATGAGCAGTCATTTACACATTCACCCCAACACTCCCATTGCTCTTCAAGGTTTTTCAAACCACACAAATGCTTCGGAGAATTTTCTTAGAATTTTGCGAACATGTTTAGCACTTATTTACATAACGTTCAGCTGTAAGACTGTCTCGTAAGTAGATACTAGACGTGGGCGTAAGTGTAGGTGCAACACTGGAAGTCGTCGAAGAATTACTAGATGGTGGCGTTGCAGTATGACGTTGATGAACCATAACCGTCGCACGCATTACATGATGATTGTTGTTAAGTTGTTGTTGATGTTGTGTTGCATGCTGTTGATAAAAAGGTTCGTGCTGCTGTTTTTGCTGATGTGTGGATTGCAAGTTGTGCATAAAATATGCGTTCATGTTTCCATGTTGCTGAATAAGCTGCTGTTGTTGTTGATGATACGGGAATGCCATAACCAATTGCATTTGCGGCAAAATGTGTTGTTGCTGCAGTAAGTTCATGTGGCCTGCTGCACGCATCATATGTAAATAATTATCATCGCCTATCGGCGCCTGTCGACTACCGTATTTTAATTCTCGAGCTATTCCCTGTTTATAATTTCTATGATCCTTATCAATTACATACGCCACTTCTCGGATTTGCATAATTATTGTCTTAAATTTTGCGTAAGCATGCGACGATTGTTGCTGGAACGCCGTAGCTGTTGATACCAATGGATTGTGTTGTTGCTGTATCTGATGGAAAGCAACTGATTGATCCAAAAAAGCTTCTAGCTGTGTCATATGGGACATAATTAATGTATGTATTCGTTGTAAGTCTAAGGCAGGATCTAAGGATGTTATTAAATCCATTTGAAAATAGTCCATTGCTTCAGGAGAAACATTTTTGCAACCCGGTGCATTTTCATCTGAGCGACTACAACAACTATATACCCCATTAACAAAGGCAGATGGGTGAAAGTATTGCGAGCGAATCGAATTCGTTAGGCATATTTTGTGCAAGAGATCGATCCATTCACGTTCCTCGACGCAATTAGTTGTTTGTACAATTAGAGATCGGTCCTTGCGTACAATCTACAAATAAAATAAAGAGAACTTTTTAACACTAACATCACATCTCTAACTTCACCATTTACCGCAAGCGAAAAATTTTTATGTTTGAAATGTTTATTAAGAAAATTTTGCATGGAAAATTGCAATTAAAATGTATTTAAAGTTGGGCCTTGTTTTGTCTAACCTAATCAAATCATTTAGTATTCTAATCAACAAAGGTCGAAGAATTAACATCAAGAACTAATCAAATCATGTATGAAACCATTTTTTTTAACTTAAACACATAGCCACAAAAAAGATTTTATGAGGCCAAAACACGTTTTGTTTTGACTTTATTTCGTGAGGTGAGATTTAATACCGGTGCCAGGGAATGAGATATTCATTTCGATATCAGAGATCTTCTAATAGTACTTTTTTACTTTAAGAGTAACAAGGTTTTCCGATTGAACGATTTCAAACAACTTCATTAAAAAATACAAAAAAATTTAAGCTGACCTATCTCAGAACTCACCCAAACTTGGCGAAAATGCTCACCATGGTGTGTTTGAAAACTCAAAACTTTTTAGTTCTAAGCCGATTTGTATAAAATCCTTCCGATATCCACAAGTTTTGAAATTAACTAATTTAACTAACGAGATAAGTGAAATAGATTTCCTCCCAATATTATTGTCAAATTTCCCACTTTTTTTATCTTTATCGAGTTTTAGCATTATGTTACTAGTTACATATCTATAAAAATCATATAAAGGGTAATTTATTGATGAACTTGATCTCCATGAAAAGTTTTTCATATTTATATAAATTTAGATACCTCTCCTCACTCTATTTTTATCTGAAAGCGTTATTATTTCTAACTTGAAAAGTTAATTAACAAAAATTTCAAGTTTTAGAACCTGCTGGTTTCAAGCTGGAAATAAACCAAAAATTATATTAAAAGCTTACCTTGAAACAATTCTGCATTTTGAAATTTTTTTCATTTAATTGTTCGACCCGTTCAATTTCTGCTAACGGTATATCACAGATTGGGTGTTTGCCTTTGGATTTGGCATAACTTAGAGATTGAGTGGTTAAACGAAAATAACGTTGTTTAAACGGACGTCGTCCAAAGCGTTTGCGACATTGAGGATACTTTGTCATCATGCTAAAGAAAAAAAAAAGTTCTATTAGTGTTTACATATTGAGGTATGTGTGTACTGTGAGTAGCACAACGGGATCTTCTGGAATCCAAGTGGGCCGGTCTCACGACTGGCAGCCCCTGACGGTCTAAATTTCTGGTATAGAAATTGATTTAGGCGAATACCAAGTGATTAATAATAAATGGTGATGAATTGCCCATAAAATGTGATCGCCTTGTTATTCTGCGGTTTTCAGTCACTGCTCCAACTCTTCCCATAAACGCTTTATCGGTTGAGAGTTGTGGATGTATGGTGAAATATTTGAGACGCAAATACTTCTCCGCCGCCATGTTTCATGCTTGGTACGGAAAAACTGCAAGCTTGAACATACCAGAAATTACTGAAAAACTACTCTGGCCTGCTCTAAATGCAGCTTACAGCCACATGCACCAGAAAAACGTACCCTTTGTTTTGCCCTAACAACACCGGAGAACACCCGTCGACTGACAATAATTACCCACAATATAAGTAAATAAAAGAAATATTAAAAATAATAATATAGCAAATTTTGTTTGGATCTAAACAAATTAGAGTTCTATTTATGCCTCCCTCATACAAAAAATAAAAGTGGATTAACAATTCGGCGGAAAATTTAGTCACCATTTTACAGGAATAAAAAATTTCTGCTACGACATAACATAAAAATCATTTTCGAGGTGCCCAAATTATCAATTATCTATATTTTTGTATGGGAGTCCTCTAAGTATGTAGGTGAGGTACGGGGTTGGTGTGTTCGTAAAAAACATTATTGAGAGAGAAAAAATTATTCGCGTTGGTCATACATTTGACTCTCGTACGGAAACTCTGGGACAATTAGTTCGTATAATAGTTTATGTTGTATTAATTCAGGTCCAAAAATGAACCTTTTCAAAAAATATTTGCTGTATCTTTCAGCTGTCTATATGCCGACGACATTTCGTTGGTGCTAATCAACTCATCAGTTAACTTGAAAAATTCTTAAAAGTTTGTTTTGGACCTGAATTAATACATTACAATTGGCTCTTAAAGCAAATAAATAATTAAGTTTATTATGTTGATTAAAAAAAAAAAAAAAACACTTGCTTCATTTATTTATTTCTGATATTAAACCAGAAATAATGAAACCTAATACCTTGTTCATACATGTATTTCTAATTGAGATAATATTCAGTTTATTGACATAATATTTTTTGCGTTCATACATACAAATATTGAGCTAACCCAATTAGTATCTGACAGCTGAAAAAAAGTTGTTTTTGTTTTGGTAGTGAGAAAAAAGTGAAAAATATTTTCCAATAAGAAAAATGGAAGAAAAACTGCCTTTTATTAAAAAGATTTTAGTGTTGTACAATAAAAATATGGAACTTGTACAAGTAGTGCGTTCATGTTATGACTCCAAAGCAGCAATAATAAAAAGAAAGAGAAATAAAAATTTGGAAATGCTGCAATGTTTTTATTTTTATTGTATTTATTTTAATTTTTTATTATTTTGTTTTGTTTGCTTTTGTTTACATTTATCACTTCATTCATTTCGCATTGTATACTTTTGCTTATTAAACACATCTTTTACAGTGTTGTGTTCTATCTTTTTCTCAATATTCATAGCAATATAGAGTTTATTGAGCAATAACTTTATTGACTTTTTGTATGGAATATTGAGCTCAATAATGGACTTTATTGCGATTACCTTAATAAAGGCGCATGTATGAACATGGTATAACGTAAAAAATTCCTGACTATATAAATACCATATAAAAATCATTCTGAACTTACCCTTCCTTAAGTAATACTGGCTCTGAAATGGTTTCCCCCACTGGAAATAGGCTGCTTGTTTCATGCGACGGAGTTACTTCATCAGAACAAGGTGTTGAAATACTTTCGAGAAACGTTTTTACGGCTTCAACATGTTTTTCGGTACAGAATTTTTTATACAATTGACCTGTGTATTCTTCTTTACAAGGTTGCTGTGATGAACGTGAGCTTACTAAATTGCCCAAGGATTGTATTGTTTTTGAAATTAATGTCAAAGTGCGGTTTGTCTGGCAATCCTTCAAATAAAATTTAATACTTATGGTAAGGCTAAAAGTATTGTATTGAAATCAAACTTACTAATGGTTCTGTAGTTAAATCAAACAGTTTGGGTCCTAAAATGGCAGGCGCGAAAAAGCGCAGAAATATAAATCCGGAAACAACTGAATAACGAACTTCTCGATTATGTGGGAAATGACGACCAGCACACTCACGCAAGTCATGAAAAATTTGGCACAATACTTTCGGACAGCGTACTGCACTTTTTGTTATAGCTTCGAAGACACGTTCAACATAATCTTGAAGATGATGGAGATTTGTATCTACAGCTGAGCGATCTTTCACCTTGGATGGATCAATTTCACAGGGCTTTTTCTCAGCGAGTATTTGCGCCAACACCGGCCTTAGCGTTTGATGTAAATAGTGAAGGCCTGACAGCCGCATCGCTTCGTCCATCATTTTTGATACCAAAGTATTGCCCCGAAATATTGTCGTTGGATCAGTCAAATTTGAGATCTCGTGATCAGCCAAAACTTTAATAATGTTTGCAATACGACCTGTATGTGTAAATAATCTTACAAGTGGTTGAGAAACATCTGTCTTGCACGATACGAGTTCTCCGAGTATAAAAACGGACGACAAAGTAATAGGCCGTTGATCAACCGACTCTAGCAACAAATTCATTAAGTCATCGTAAGTAGCAAGCGGAAATACATGATCGGCGGTATATAATATTTTGAGACGTAATGATCCAATAGTGCTATCTCCACTTAACCTAGTTCCCGGTGGAGTGGCGCATGAACGAGTATTTGGATTTAAAGATCGCGTCAACGAGCTCAGTGATCTGGGTTGTAGGTAATACCATGCAGACGATTGGACAGCAGATTGCTGCTGCTTATTTCGTAATGGTAGTTTAACTTCACCCAGAAATACTTTGTCTGACATACCAGAAGCGTCATGCCATAACGTAACCGTTATCTCACAGAGATCTGCTCCTCCCACAGGATATATTGTATACGCTTTATTAGAATTTAGGGTTGTACTACCGCTGTTTGAATCATACTGATTCTGTGGTGATTTTGAGTTAGCTGTTGTCTCGGCATCAATACAAAGGTCAAAGCTAATTATTTCATCAAATTCCGGATTTATAGTTTTCTTTTTCAACTTCGTTCGTTTAGATATTTGACGTTTGTTGGAATATAAGGCAGTACAAACTGCATACGGGTCACAAGTTCCGTTCTTTTTCGCCAGATCGGTACATTCTGGTACACGAATTATTACCCGAGAGTGTTTTCCACTTGTTATTGACAAAGGTGAAGTTTTCCAGTGAGTATCTTGTTCTCTAGTCTGATTTTGATACATGCCAAACAAGCCAGCCTGATTACTTCCCATATTGCTGCTTCGTGCACAGCTTTTCTGCGCGTTACTTCGTTGTATATTGCTAAGTTCACTGTTTTCCTTGTAGTCATTCTGTAATGCCTGGTGCGGCACTAGCTCCTCGATCATTTCACTATTACATCGGTCATACTCACCAGGGCGCAGAAGATTTATTCGTTGTTCAAGTGTCTGAGATGCTATCTCCTCAAATTGTACTTCAATGTGTGCCATGCCTTGTACTTCTGAGTCTGAGTCTACTGGTCTTAATGAAAACCAATGGTCTTTGTGATTGTACATATGTAATTCCTCTCTTTTTATAGCAATTTTCCCAATTGGTTTGTCTTGCTTCATGTGTCGATCTCGATCCCACACGTAGACAGAAAGGTACCGAAATCGTCTAGGAATTTTAAACTGATATTCTTCGCCGAAGAATGGAGAAAGGGTACGCTCTATGGTGGGTGTTCTACAAATTTCCTCCTGATCCAATGCAATTGTACAATAAACATCGCGGGTACCTTGTGTAGTGCAACTTGTATTGGCCGCATTGCGACTACTTAGGTTCTTAGCTTCACCTATAAAAACAATGTAACCGTCATTTGTTAAAATTATGAATAAAAATTATTCATACATGCATAGATATTTGTGTATGCATGTTTCATTTTGTATTATATATGATTTAATATGTAATCGAACAAACAAATTATATATTTAAGAATAGATTTAAAATTGGTCTTGCAAAGCTTCCTATATACTTGACAAAAATAAAAAAAAATTATTATTAGAATTAAGATTGAAAATAGTTTTCAAATCTTAGATTTTTCGAGTATTGAGTTTCAAAATAAGAACATTGTTAAACGTTCAAAATAGTAATAAAAATAAAGCATTCCTCTTTAAAATGCGGGTGAACAAATCTAAATTTTTTTAGTCAAAGCCTTTTTCCTGAAGTACCTTTCAACAATTGCATTCATTGCGAAGTGATTCTTATTATTCTCTCGGAAAATCTAACAATTTTATACACTACATTTAAAATAAAAGTACGTTAACCATTTTACGCTTAACATCAAAGAGAAACAAGTTCATTGTAATAGCCTCCTAAGTGAAATTTTTTCAACATACGTATCGAGAGCTTATACTTAAAAAAAAAGTTCTAATTGCAAACACAAAATTTCACTGAGGGGTGACAAAATGCAAATTTTCTCTAACTCAAGCAGTCAAAACTAAATTTTATTAAAATTAGCAAAATTTATATGACCAAGTTAAATTAGCTCGTCAAGCGTATTTTTGCTATCTGAATTAGCCATTTTACATGAAATTGGGTAAGCTTGAATCGCTAATTTAGGTTGGATTGTTAGTAAAATATTGATGAACTTTATTTTTTTTTTTTTTGATTTTAATTTTAATATGAATGCTTAAAAATAATTTAAACACTCCACTTCATAAAGATTTCAAATTTAATTGATTATCAACGATTTAGAAAACCAACCATGGAAGCCCTATTTGAGTTTAAAACAAATTGTATTCATAAACGTACAGTACCAAATTTGGGAAACTGGCTATTTTATTTTTTTCTGGCAGTGCAATAAATTTTGCAAGATGATTTTTGTTCAAAATTGATGCATCTCAGAATTTTAAAAGTCAACTAGTTCAAAAACCTATAGATTTTTACGTTGAAATTTTTTCATTTCATGCTTATAAATGATCTCTACACATCCTGAAACTTTGAGCAATGTTTTGGTTTTTTTCAAGATATGTCTTTTAGATATAAAAGAATTTTGTTTGCTAAATGTAATTTGGAAGATAAAAGAAAAATAATTTTTTTGAAGTGTTTTTTTTTTCTTTTCAAGATATGACTTGCATTAAGATATACATATAATAATTTTGTTTGCTTAATGTGATTTGGAAGATAAAAGTAAAAAAATATATATTTTGAAAATTGCAAAATCGTTTATTTTATTATTAAGCAAACTTTCTTAGAATTAGTCGCGGCATTTGTATCGAGTTGAAATTAATGGTTAATACTAAAAATAACAAGAATTTTTTTTTATTTATTTATAAATTTAAAAACGATTTGTATAGGATATTTGAAATCTGTTTCTTCTGTGCCAAAATCATATCAAGATGATAATGACTCAAAAACATATCCTGGTGTGTTGCTTACAAGATTTCTTTAATGTTACAGAAAAAGATCTAGAGTACAAATTGTTTAAATGAAATAAGGTAGGTAGGTAAAAATATTTCATTTCTTATGAATGTTGGGATTTTGAGGACAATAAAAAAGGTATTTGGAAATTTTTAGGATTGGAACTTAAGGATGTCTAAAAAATACTAGGAACATTATTCGTCCAAATTAGACGAAGCGCTGAAAATTATATGTAAAAAGTACCATTAGTTTGTGATGAGAAGTTTGAATTAAATGTTGTATTGTCCCATAGATGGAACGGCAGTATTGAACTAAATCTAATGGCCAATTCAAAAATAAGACCGATTGGCCAATTCGGAAAATAAGGACTCATTACAAATTGAAAGTCAAAACTTGAATGTGTAGCTGAAAAAAGTGTAGTTTTTACTCACATAAATGTACATACATACATACATACATATGTACACATTTTTAAACTTCACAACCAAGTTTATTATTTTAGGTCTAAAAATAGACTTTAAATGTTTTCTGTCTTTTTCAGCCGTTTATATGCCGACTTTCGTTGATGCTAATCAACTCGTCAGTAGACTTGTAAAATCTTAATCGAGTCTACTAGCATCAACGAAATGTCAGCGGCACATATACGGCTGAAAGACAGAAAAATAATATAATTCAATTGACTCTTAAGCATATAAATAATTAAGTTCTCTTTACAACCAAGTTTTTAATAAAACAACAGAGAAGTGGGTAAAACTTTAGAATAAAGAGCCAGACTTTGAAGGAAATGAGTTTTAGATTTGTAGGGGCGTCGTGGATCTCTCAAAACAGAAGTCAAAGTCTTGTTAATAGTTCGATGCTGAAGTTGCGGGTTTTACTAATGAAAAAATGAGAATATTGATAAAACAGAGCAACCGGAGGAAAGTTCTTGGTCAGAACGCAAGATCGCGGATTCATAAACGGATTTAAGCATCGAGAATCATATTTTTTTAAATTTCAGTTTATAAGTTTTTTAATAAGTTAGCGTAGCTTGTTCTTGGCAACCGACCTATGGCAGGGCTAAGAAATTTTCTCGTCTACGGTATAACCAACATCGGCTTTGTGTACAAAATCTGTAAGCATCTGGTAGCACAGTATTCACATTTTACCGGAATTCCTACCATTATACTAAAGCCCATGATACTAAAGCCGACCCCAAAAATGCAAAAGATGGAATTTTTAACCTGTTGACGGAAAAATAATTGAAAATTATGGGTCGGCTTTAGTATAATGATACCAATTGCCGTAAAATGAAAAAGTGTGCTGCCAGATGCTTACAGATTTTGTACGCGAAGCCGGTGTTGATTATACCATGGAGGAGAAAATCCCTTTACCCGGCCGAAGGCCGGTTGTCTAGAACAAATTTTGCAGACCTATGAACAAATTTATTGAATTAAATGTAAAAAAATACGATTTTGGATGCTTGAAACCGTTTATGAATTCGCGCTTTTATGTTGTGAGCAAAAACTTTCCTCTGGCAGCACTGTTTTACCAACATTTTCATATTTTTCTTAGTAAATTCCGCAATTTCAAAGTCGAATTAATAATAAACTAAAATCCTCCAGCAGACTTTGGCTTCAGTTCTAGGAGGTCCACGACACCCTCTACAAACCTATAAAATGCACTTCTTTCAAAGCCTGTCTCCTTATTCTTAAGTTTTCCCAAATTCAAGCAACCAAAACATAAAGCTACGCTTATATCAACACAAATGTGAAGCAAAAAAAAAAAACCAAGTAATTGTATTGGAATTTCATTTTCAACAAGTTCCGCATTTAAAAAAGATAGCCATGCACTAATAAAACAAAGCAAAATAAGCATGGTGTAAGGCACAGATGTGAGAGAGACAACTATTGCATTTATTATCCGATAAGAGAAAAAAAATTCTTTTGCACAGCACGATTGACTTTTTTCAATTAAAATTCCAGCACATTTGCATATACATACATATTTGTGCAATCATAAACTTTATTTAAACTTATTGAGTTTTTATAACCTAATCAACAAATAGACACAATATTATTTAACACCGTCGTTTGTACAATAATGTTTCACTTCCATTCAATGCAGAGCACTAAAGTGGATGCGCTTCACTGCACTAACGCCAACACATTTTTGGTAGTTTTTTTATGTTGATACTTAAAAGAAAATTTATGCCTTCTTTCCACTCTTTAAAATGTTATTCACACTCGCGTTCTCTGGTTATATTATCGTTTATTAAACTAATTTACGTACCAATTTTAACTTTTAATTGCTCTTCAATTCGTACTTCCCGTGTATTATCGGCCATGTTGGATCCATAACTAATGATTCTAGTATTTGTAGTAGGGTCGTCTCTTTCCTCATTTATATGTCGTTTCATTTTATATGCATTCTATTTTGTTTTTCTTGCAGTTTCACTGTTTTTTAAGTACTGTCATTCTTAAAATAAAGAAAGCGTCAAAAACATATTGACTTGAGATGAGAGCGTGAGTATTATTTATAATGTCACGCACACTTAGGATCAGAATAATTTTACTCACATGCAATATATTTTTGGGATAACTTAAGTTACCATCAATAGCCCGACGAAAAATCGGTCGTCGCATATCACCATAAGACTTTGTGTGTTTTCATGGGAAAATGTCAAAAGCTACACAGGCACTGACGTAACATATATGCCTTGGAATCCAGCAATTGCCAAGTGTGAAACCCACTAAATTTCATCAATTATTTTGACCCAAACTTGCAGTGCAGTTAACAACACTTACAACTGATTTGACATATAAAATGACATAATTCCATTAGTATCCATTAAAAAGACTAGCTGAAAAATTTTTATAATGAACGTTAATACATCAGATAAAGCTTAAAATTAAATTAGCAAACTATATCTGAGTTCAGTTTAAAAAAATGTTTCAGGAAGAAATCAATTGAAAGTATCAACAATTTCATAATAATTAATGTGTAAGATGATTAAATTGAAGAAAAAAGCTGATTGAAAATTTCTGCTAGCGTCAGAAAAAGGTGGTGTTGTCACCAAAGAGAAAAACAAAACGAATTTCATGTTAGAGAGAATCGACAATCGAACGATATAAAGAACAGTGCAAAAATATAAAGTATTTAAAGCTGAGAAAAAAATTACAGTCCTATTTCAGCAAACTTGTGAAAAATTTTACGAAATAAATTTTCTTTAAAAAATCTGTGAGTAGATATGGAGTAAACAATTTTTATGCTAAGTTATAAAGCACGCATATAAACATGGTTTAATTAATTAAACCATGGGAGTTACTTTTAAATTATTACATTACGTATTTCTATTTTCAGGAAAATGTGCATGTGAATTTTTGACAATTGACCGACCAACCGGAGAGTTATTCCTTTTATAGATTTCCTGCTCACAAAATCAATTGAAGGAGACACTTAGTCATACGGTGGCACACACAACTCTTCGAACTTTTGATCGCAGTTGATTTATAAGAGAATAAGATAGTTACTGTCGCAGCAACCTAATAACACCTTTAATGGAATCACAATACATAATTTTTCTGCTAAAGTTATTCATTATACTGTTCTGAAATTAATGCTGCTTAACGGGCTATTCGTTAAAAATTTTAAAATACACTGTATTAGTACAGTTTTAAGAATATTTAACAAAGGTAAGTTTCATAACTAAATTTACCTGCAATGCACATTTTGTAAGTTTTGAGAAACAGGGACCCAGAGTTTATCTGTTTGGGCGAGCCCATTCCGGAAAAATTGGTTTCTTTTTATAAATCGGCTACTCGTTCACCGATTTTACTGGTTTTCAATAAAAAAACATATGGCACGATATATAAACAATTTGGGACCAAAAAATGTTTCTGGGCCAACTAGTTTTCTCAGAAACGACATTTCAGCAGTATACAGTCTGACATCGCATAATCGACATTTCTATCAGTAATGACCCAGAATATAGATATATGTATGTACACTTTATGGGGTTGCACAATATTAGATGCATATATGTTCTAGAAATGAAGTAAAGTAAACAACTACGTTGTTATATTATACCGTGTTCGGATAGGCATTCTTAATTGAGTCAATATGCTATTTATTGGCATATTTATTTTTCTGTTCACACATATAAAAATTAATTAACGCAATAATCGTCAATGTGTTGAAGTAATGAAGTCAATAAAAATAAAACAAAATAAGCATTTACCATTTGAGAAAAAACTTACCTACACTTTAGGTGTCAACATTTCAGACGCTAAATAAAAAAAAAAAATAAAATAAAAAGAACTTAGAAATTATCAGAGCTTCAGTTGCTATCATAGTAATTTTTTTCTCCCTAATAAAGTATGCTAAAGTATCTAAAAACTCACTTTTAACATTGTCGCATTTTAATTTTACTCGACATCTGAAATTATTTCGTATTAATTGAGCAATAACTTATTGACTTTTTGTATTGAATATTGTATTATAAACGAATTCTGAACGTGAAGTATTCCTACAACTTACCATCAATCCTCTTACGTTCATGTAGATAATTCCCGACAACTCTGACAACTATCTATTCACTTTACGTGTGCTAGTACCAATTTGGCATTATAGTTCTGGGTTTTTTTATATCAAGTTTGAAATTTGTTCTGTAATCAATCTGTTTTAAATTGCACTTCTTTGAAGTGAAATTATCTTCCAAATTATCAAAAGCTATGTTACGTATTAGTTGTATTTTGTTCAGAGATCCAGTAAAATAAAACATGACCTAGGCAAAAAATATCTCTAATACCACGACTATTTACATCACTGTGCAACGGACAATTACATCCAACGAGTGATGTGGTCTTGTCAATACGGAGTCGATTCATATTTGAGCGTTTGGGCATACAAAATTTTTCGCGCACATTATTGTTTGAACTACTGTGTGGCTAGTAGTCAACACTAGGCAATTTTAATCGCAAACCATCGGTTATTAGTAAGATTTTATCAGGCTATCGCTTAAATTAGATACGCTCAAAAATTCACTATTTTGATAGCAAATTTTTACAATTAAAGCCCGTTGTTCAAAAGTATAGCCAAAGGATTACAGTTCAATTTTTGAAGTTTCATAATCTGATAGCGTATTATTCCTAACTGCAAATTTGCTTACTCTGTATTAACATTTAGTTGAGGCGCGTGTCATCGTAGTGAGTTTTTCGAAATTTAGATTAAAACATTTATACATATGTATATATGTATGTATGTACGCGAAATTTTAGTTGCTTACCCATAATCAAAATTAAATTTTATTTCTGATACTTTTTTTATTTTCAGCAAATTAATAAAAAAAAGTTTTCCTGCAAATTAAAATAATCGGTGTTTGGTTAGATAGTAAAAAGGACTTTTTATAAAATGGCGTATAGGAAGCCTAATGATTTGGATGGCTTCATACAACTAATGCCAAAAGCAGATATGCGCGTAAAGGCTCAATTAGCAGAAGACTTGGTTACATTTCTTAGTGATGATACTAATTCTATTGTGTGTATGGATATGGGCATGTTGATAGATGGTTTAATGCCGTGGCTTACTGGAAGCCATTACAAAATAGCGCAAAAGTCATTAGAAGCATTTACAGAAATTATAAAAAGATTGGGCCCTGATTTTAATGCTTACATTGCAACAGTTTTGCCACACGTTATTGATCGTCTCGGTGATAGTAAAGATACTGTTCGTGAAAAAGCTCAATTATTGCTACAAACAGTAATGGAGCACAAAGCTGTCTCACCGCAAGTGTTGCTTGATAAATTAGCGGCTAGTTGCTTCAAACACAAAAATGGAAAAGTCCGCGAGGAGTTCTTACAGACAATTGTTAATACACTTAATGAGTATGGAACTTCTCAGTTAAGCGTACGAAATTACATCCAATCTATATGTGTCTTACTTGGAGATCCCACAGTCTCAGTTCGCGATACTGCGGTACAATCTCTTGTTGAAATATATAAACATGTTGGAGATCGTTTACGACCAGATTTGCGACGAATGGATGACATGCCAGCTTCAAAGTTAGCTATACTTGAACAAAAGTTTGACCAAATTAAAAGTGAAGGCCTTCTTCTTAAGTCGGCGATGTTATTACCGTCACAAATTAACACCAATAATGGACATGATGAGGCAGACAATATTGGAGCTCGAGAACGACCTACAAAAATAATCAAACGTACTGCTTCTGCTACAATGCGCAGCAAGAGTAGTGCTTCGACAGACAGTACTTCCGATGCAGGAGCTGTTACCATGGAGATTTTTGAAGCATCTTTCGAAACAGTACCACAGTTGAATATATTTCACCCTAAAGACATGGACGATATTTATCGAAATATACTATCAATTATAAGTGACAAAAATTTTGACTGGGAAAAACGTATTGATGCTTTAAAAAAAATACGATCGCTTCTATTGTTAAATATACAATTACAACCCCAATTCGCTACTGTTCAGCTGAAGGAACTATCGATATCATTTCTAGATATTCTTAAAGAAGAACTTCGTTCACAAGTTATTCGGGAAGCGTGTATTACAATTGCATTTCTCTCAAAAACACTTCAGCAGAAACTAGACAAGTTTTGCGAATACATTTTAGAGCAACTTATACAATTAATACAGAACTCGGCCAAAGTAATTGCTACGTCATCATTTATAGCACTTAAGTATATAATTAAATATACCCATGCGCCCAAGCTGATCAAAATAATAACAGAAATGCTACAAAATTCTAAATCCAAAGATATTCGATCATCCCTGTGTGAAATTTTGTGTTTACTGTGTGAGGAATGGCCTACAAAATCGTTAGAGAGGAGTGCTATTCTTTTGCGTGACATAATAAAAAAATCAATGAGTGATGCAGATAGCGTAGCTCGACGTCACGCTCGTCGAACTTATTGGGTATTTCGTCGACATTTCCCAGATTTGGCAGATCAAATTTATGGTGCTCTTGACATTGCTGCTCAAAGGGCTCTAGAAAGGGAAAAAGATGGTGGCTGCAACGATGAAAGACGAGCTACTGTTGTAGCGTCTTCGCGTATTCAACGTTCGCCAGGGTCAGTACAAAAAACAGCTCCTGGCATGCGAAGTGTGTCAGCTGTAGATACAGCAGCAGCGCAACGTGCTAAAGCTCGTGCTCAGTACGCTTTATTTGCACGGAAGAAAGCTGAAAATGCGGGTCCATCTTCTACACAAAGTGGTGTAACCGGATCTCTACCTCGTCCGCGTATTGGACACTGCCAACAGCAAACAGCAATTCAACCAGGCGTTAGTACTGGAATTGTACGAGCACGTGGAAGAACGGGAGTGTCTCAGTCCCAGCCGGGTTCCAGATCTACATCTCCTAGCTCGAAGCTGCGCGAACAGCATGCTATTGGTTCGTATTATAGACCAACTGGTACAATTCCAAAAAAAGCTTCGGGCATTCCAAGGTCTTTGGCTAGCTCTCGTGAAACTAGTCCTACACGAGGTGGTGGAGGTGTTATTATGAAAAGAAGCATTTACACAACCGGAAGTTCTCGTCGAACCCCAGAACGTAATCAACCAACAAGACAACTTGCTGCTGCCAGGCTGCTTCAACAAAGTAGAGATGCCGAAAATGCTTTGGCTGATGCATTGTCTCCTGATGGTAATACTGGTGAATATGCATCAATGAATGATTACAGTCGTGATCGTGGTGGATCTTCAGTTAGTTCACGAATTGGAAGGAAATTAATGTCCCGTGAGGAATCCGATGACTCTGAGGCTTCATCCGTTTGTTCAGAAAGATCCTTTGATTCGTCTTATACGCGTGGCAATAATTCGAATTATTCCCTTTCGGGATCAAGGAATCGACTGGACTGGAGTTGGGTGAGACCTCCGTTCGAAGATATCGATGTAATAATCCAGTACTGTGCATCTACACATTGGTCCGAGCGTAAAGATGGTCTTATTAGCCTCACTCATTACCTTGCCGACGGAAGGGAATTAACGCCGAATCAATTGCAGATGGTACTTGATACTTTTCGCAAAATGTTTTTGGATACACACACTAAAGTCTACTCACTTTTCCTTGAGACGGTTACGGAGCTTATATTGGCGTACGCTAACGATCTTCATGACTGGTTATTTATATTGTTGACTCGCCTTTTCAACAAACTGGGTACAGAATTATTGAATTCAATGCATGGAAAAATTTGGAAGACTTTACAGGTGGTTCATGAATATTTTCCAACTGATCTCCAAATGAAAGACGTCTTCCGTATATTGTCCGATTCTGCACAGACGCCTTGTACGAAAACACGAATAGCGATTTTGAAATTTCTCACAAGTTTATCTAATACTTATTGCAAAAACATTGATTTTCCGGGCTCTGAAGAAGGTATTGTTTTACCAATGGTAGAAAAAGCCATATTAAAAATTGTCCAAATGGCCGGCGACCATAAAAGTTTGGAACTAAGAAACCAAGCACGTCACAGTCTTATATCATTATACAATCTCAACACTCCCCAAATGACTAAAGTTCTGTCAAACCTACCTAAGGTTTTTCAAGATTCCGCAAAAGTTTGTATTCAGTCACATTTGCGTCGTAGCAATACATCGGGCACAAACTCACCTTCATCATCGCCTCTCTCAAGCTCAAGTCCAAAACCACTTCAAAGTCCAAATGTAGTAGGGCCATTCTCATCATTGCAGTCCCAATTCACCAGTCCACGTTCACGCCAATCTTCTGTCACTGATAATGACTTAATGTTAGGCTACTCCGAGGTCGATGTTCAACAAAATATACAAAAAACAACTGAGGAAATACGCAACTGCTTTGAGGGCATAGAAAACCATTATAAGTCTCTGGCCCACAACTCAAATGGTCCGGGCTATAACGGTCACTTAAGTGAAGCATTAGATTCATGCGCTTCATCGAATTCTAAAACTCAGTCTGCCACCACGACAGAATCCAACACTCCAGAAAGCACGACAATGCGTTTAGATGGAAATTTACTGGATCAAAATCACAAAATGATCGCCAGTACATTTGGTTCCACAATGGGGCAAAGAAATCCATCTTCATCTTCTGGAGCTAATCTCAAATTTGCTGAAAATGGGGAAATTGTCTTCGAAAATGGTACTCAAGAAAGTGAAGTTATAAAAACGGCACTTAATCTGACACCCAACATGCCCGTATCTCAAGTTCAAAGCGCTCTTGCCAATCTTGGCACATGTATTAAAAGCGGAAACTGTGAACTTCCTAATAAACACTTTCGTGCCATTATGAAAATGCTATTGAACATGTTAGAAGCTAGCTCTAATGAAGTTGTGGTTGAATCACTTTATGTCCTATCAAAAATCCTTCGGCGAACGCAAATGAAACCCAATTGGATTAACTTTGTGGAATTAATATTGCTTAATATCATTCATTGCTACCCAAAAAGTAAGGAGACAATCCGTGAATTAGATATGTTAATTCCACGTATTGTGCCAGCTTTGCCTCTTAATTTAACTATCAACATTGTTAATCCTGTTATTGCAACGGGATCATATCCTGAAAATTTGTGTGCACTAAAATTACTTACTGAACTTGCCGATCGACACGGATCTGAGTTGACTGAGACACAGCTTGATATAGTGTTTCCCCATTTAGCGCGACTTGCGGACGATTATCATTCGATGGTTCGCAAAGCTGCCGTTTTTTGCATTGTTAAACTTTACATTGTAATGGGCGAAGAAAAAGTAAAACCTAAGTTGACCATGCTGAATCCCAGCAAAGTTCGTCTCCTAAATGTTTACATAGAAAAGCAACGCGGAGCCTCCAGTGGTGGCGGAAGTTCAACGAAAAATTCATCAGCGTCGTCTTCATGATTGCCACTAGCTGTTCAGAAACAATACGAAATTGATTTTAGTGACGTTAAATATTAAGTTATTGTTTGTTTCTTTATGTGGTATGTTGATGAGTCTTTTTAAGTTAGCACTTGGTTGGTTGTGTAAACGAAATGTATGCGCATTGTGTATATTAAAGAAACTTGAAAATCTCCCATTTCACAAATGTTATTAAAACATCTTGATATTGCAAACCATTTCAATGCTCGTTATTAGTCTTAAAAGGCTCTAAACAATAATAATTATACTCGTATGTAGTTCATATGTTCTGTTTTCTGTAATTAACAGAAGTTACTTCAGATGATAATTGAGTGCATTTTCCTGGATTTCCTAATTGCTCTATTTTATTTCATTTAATTTTTTAATGTTTTAATATTATTAATATATTTATAGCACATTCATATGATATTGTATTTTAAGCGTAACCACATCTAATGTTTACTCATCTAAGTTTTTTCGCTTTTGAATTTGGCAAGATTCAACTCAAAAAAAAAAAAAAAAAACTAAAACACCCACACCCGTGTAATTATTTAATAATTTTTTATTATTTTAATATATGTAGGTATACATTTCAGCTTTTTCCCTTGTTGGAAAAAGGAAATGTTCTGTTATTGACGACAAATACTTAAAAAGAATTTTTCACGTTTTGTTAGAAAAACATTTTTTTATTTTTGTTTGCACTTTTCTAACGAAGAAAAAATCTGAATGAATACCTATATTTTTTTTATTTTACGTAATTTGATGTCTAATAAGTTATATTAATATGTATTATAGTAATAAAAAGCAAATCTAAATTGAATAATATTTATACAAAAACAATAACTAATTTACATCAATGGTATCATGTAGAAAGGCCGTAATTCACTCTTCTTTCTTGGTCGAATTTTTTTTTGCAGATTGTGATGAATTAAAGCATCCTTGTAAAATGCATAAAAACGACTTTGTAGAAATGCACCTTATGTCATTTCTACATGCGATCAACGATACATATACATACATAAACCTAAAATAAATTAGAAACCTATTCGAAGAAAATATAAGCTTTTTAGTTAGTTTTAAAATTATTCTAAAAGTTAGCTGCTGATTTGCATAGAATTTTTCTTAGAAAAACGATAACTTAAGCAAAAATTGAATAATTTTTCAGCTCGAGTTCCTTTTAATTTTTATGTTTAATAAAATTCCCCTTAAATCTTTTCTGAACTGCTTTCAATATTCTATGTTAAAGCTCTGAAAATCGAAGAAATAAAAAATTATAATAAAAAGATTTGTTAGTGCATATCATTTCATACGAATACAAAACTAGGAAATATTCACCTCCCTTAATCTAAGCGTAATCATAACCAAGTCGTTATGCAAAATGTACTTATTTTTACATCCAATCCTCAATACAACTGCAGAAATCCGGAAAATATTAGATTTTGTGTTGAAATGATCAAACAATCGCTAAGGTTTTTTTTTATATTTCTGGTGACGAATAAGGGAATATAGACGAATATTTAATTTAGAAAACGTACATAAGAAAAGTAAACCCGTGCACAATCGCAAAGCTGCTCTGGGCTGAAGAACAGCTCTCTCGTCATCAGAATTATGTATGTCTTAAAAAGTGAGGTCAGGCCTGTATTTGCTGTTTATCCTCCGAAGGTTTGCATCTCACCCGCACTGGTTAAGAGTTTGCCACAATGAATGTTTCACAGCGGTGCTATTGTCATAACTCTGCCACAATACAGTTTTATATTTTATAACGTACTTATTGGTGTTAAGTATTAAAGATGTGAAAACAGAAAGAAAACGCTGCTTTTTTAAATTTTTATATGCATATTGTATGAAACTAGCTGACCCGGCAAACGTTGTTCTGCATTCAAATTTATTTTTTTTTGCAAAACGTGCAATGATACACACATTAAATTTCTTATGTGCACCCTACACACAGACCCCAATCACTTGTGAAAATTTCATTTAAATCGAGGAAGCCGTCTAGGAATGATAAAAATCCGAAAAAACACGTAAAGCCAAATAAAATTAATGCATTTTTTTATTTGTTTTTGCAAAACGCGCAAAGATACACACATTAAATTTCTTATGTGCACCCTCCACACAAACCCCAATCACCCCTGAAAATTTCATTGAAATCGGGCAAGCCAAGCCGTCTAGGAGGAGTATGCGAACAGGAAGTTTTGCCACATAATTTTATATACATATACACTAGCTGACCCGGCAAACGTTGTTCTGCATTCAAATTTAATTTTGACTGCAAGTCTGTTTCCGTTACAAAATCGTGATAACAGACGTTGTCCTGCATGATATATCAAGCGATTAGGATATTACGCAAAGTATGAAATGAAAAGTAAATAATACAATAATAACATACATAAGTATGTATATTTTTTAAAAAACAAATCGTTTTGATCTAGAATAGCACTTACCCGGTGCGCTCCGCTACACCTAAATCGATTAAAACTCTTTTTTTTATTTTTGCAAAACGCGCAAGGATGCACACATTAAATTTCTTATGTGCACCCTCCACACAGACCCCAATCACCACTGAAACTTTCATTGAAACCGGGCAAGCCGTCTAGGAGGAGTATGTGAACAGGAAGTTTTGCCACTTAATTTTATATATAGATATAGATAAGTTTGTCGTGGTTTTATGAATAAAAACATCTAATTGTTTAAAATATTTTATTAAAAAATTCCAAAAATCATTAAATATTGTTACAAATTTTAGCTAGTCTTCCGTCATGAGCTAATACAACACAAGCAGTTGAGTAGCACTGTTATAAGCGACATCTGTGAAAGAGTAGGAACACCACCATGCAATTTAAATAAATGCGGTCGGTATTGATTGTTCTAAAAGGATCTCGAAAGGCACTGCCACATATTAAGCTTTAGCATAAAGGTTGTTGTCTTAGAAGTTTCGAGATTAATTTGTCCATTGGTGGCGCTCAAGTCATTAGTATAAACATGGTAGATGACTCTCGAATTCGGCATTAGTTGTATAAGTGTGAAAAAATGTTAGCAGAGTGCATTACCATAGTCGAATAATTAATAGTGACCTGAATTGAAAGTACTGTATATAAAAGAGCTGAGTGTGTTTTAATTCGTTTGCAATCAAAGAATCCTCAAAAACCGGTTTTATTAGAGGGTAAAAACATAACAATATGATGAATCTTTCACCCTATAGCAAATTAATTGCTACTCGTAGTCAGGGCTGGGCAGTAGTTGAAATACATGAATTTGAAATACGTATTTACAATACAAATACGTATTTTGTATTTGTATTTTAAATACGTCTCACGAATGTATTTGTATTTTAAATCCTAAGCGCTTAAGTATTTTGTATTTCAAATACTTGTGCTCTCAAAATACATTTTTGGTTTATGTTAGAAAATATGCGCTAAAAATTATTCCATTCATAAATCAACTAAAAGCGCAAAACTTTGTTAATTTTTTATTTCCAAAAAATGACAATACTACATTTTAATTACCAAACGCAAAGTACCAGTGTAAAATAAAAGCCACTGAAGGCATACACATTGAGAAAGTCGCCAAGCTGTCAAAAATTTAAACAATGAAAATATAATATGCAAGGAAAAAACAGCTTTCGACATCTTCATCTATTTTGTATTTTAAATACATCAAAGCATGTATTTTGCCCAGCACTGCTTTTCTACTAAACCCCAGAATACGAGTAAATTTAGTTAAAACTTGTAACCCGGTTCATGTAAAAAGAGAAATTTATTAATAGTGTGTATTTTGCAATAAATGTAAAAGTAATAAGGAGAAATAAAGTCGATTGTGTTATGTAAAGATTAATTGGTTATGTGAAAAATGTTTAAATTGTATGTTAAGTGCCTGTCTTGAGGAAAACGGAGAGGAAAGACGAGAAAAAAGTGTTCCTGCACATACATACATATAAGTATGTATATGAATGTGTCGTGTAGAAAATCGGCATCATAAAAATATTGGAACCCAGCCAGAAATGAGTTTTTAAAAGGTATGAAACATATGTATATGTACATTAATTTGGAATATGTAGGTTGTAACTAAAAGCAACCTTAAATAAAATATGGTCCTTTAGTAAGCGTAGATTATGTAAGATTCGTGTTGATACATTGTGTACCGGCATTTTGCTTGTGTATGTTTGGATGTGTGTTTTGCAGGTAAGTGTGTTATATAATTTAGGTTAAATATTATAAAGTTGGTAGCAGTAGGCAAAGGTAGGATTTATTTGGGCGCTTTTGTTCACAATATGTCACCTCACGCTTAAACAAGTGGTGACTGGATAAGCAATGGCTTTGCTTTTAGTTTAACAGCTGCGCCTTACATTTCACTAGAGTAGTTGATTGTAAAAAACGTATATAATATATATCAGGTATGGTAAAGAGGAAAAAATATAAGTTGCGCCTTGAGTTCCACTACACGTTTTGTGGGTTTTATAATATTGTATTGTATTTTATAATATTATAAAACTCTCGTATATGTAACCAAAAAAACGACTAAATGGTATGTTGAGCGGTGGCGCAGAGCACGGTGCGTGGCTTTGGGATACAGAACTTTATAGTTCGGCCCTTGGATGCTGCGCTCTGCTTGTGTTTTATTTATGTAATTTTTTTGATGTTTTAATATTAATAATACATATGTATATTTATGGACATTCACATGATATATTTTAAGTGTAAGAACAAACATTGTTTTTGAAAAACATTACTTGGAGGCTGCGCTACGCTTGTGTTTTATTTATTTAATTTTTAAAATGTTTTAATATTATTAATATATTTATAGCACATTAACATGATATATTTCAAGCATAAGCACGAACGAACGAAGGAACGAACATCTTGTTGATTGTGAAATTGCATGATTGTAGATAGCAGGTGCGGTAAAGGCGAAAAAAGAAATTAGATGAAATGTAACTGTGGTATATGGCATTGTTGTCTGCAAAAGAACGACATTCCTATAACCGAGCAATGGCGTAGAGCGAGGTGTGTGGCTTTGCAATGCAGAGCTGTCTGGGTTCGATACCCAGAGTCCGCCATGCTTGTGTTTGTTGATGATCTTCAATAAACACACAGAACAAACAAGTTGTTGGTTTGTTGTTGGGTGGGCGAGTGTCCACAAACTTGGTGGTGGGCGAGTGTCCGCAAAATACAAAACTATAAATAAAACCAAACCTTGGGTGGCGAGTGCCACAACAAACCATACACACATACACAACTAAAACTCAAACAACACAACACAAAACAAAGATTGAATAAATGAACTTGGTGATAAGAGTCGGTCAATGGAATGGTAGGAGAAGGAGGTGGATGTGAGTGAGGGGGTGGGAAGGGAAGATAGGAAGGAGGAGGGGGAGGGATGGAGAAAGGAAAAGGGGAAGTGGGGGGTGAAGGGTTGTGGGGGGGCTCCGCCCCCCACAATGGGAAAGGAGGGGTGAAGAAAAATTTTGAAGATAGGCGCCCCCGCGGGGGCGCCTATCTTCAAAATTTTTCTTCACCCCTCCTTTTTTAATATATTCAAATCTACTGTATCGCTACATTACTTTTAATGAGCAATCCGAATCCTGCGTCAAATGCTGTCATGCATGATCTTTATTGTTATTCATCAACAAAGTGTACAGAAATAATTTTATAATAATAAATGTTTACTCTTCACCCCTTGGCGCTACCGCAATTGCGCACTTTGGACCCTCGTGCGCATGCCCCATATGAAGTGGGGAAATTTTTTTTTGTGAAATCCTGTTAGCCGGCTTGAAGACCTTTCCAACGGTACCAAAATTTTTTCTGTGGCACGCCCCGTTCGCCCACCAGCCCATTTAGGGTAGTATCATTTTTCCGCTGGGGGCATCCAAAAAAGGCGGACAACGGCTCATGGGCGAACGGAGGGGAGTAGAGAAATAATTTTGGTACCGTTAGATAGGTATTGATGCCCCCTAACGGAATTTCGTAAACAAAAAATTTTACTCCTCTCCCCCTGGCGGTAGTTGAATGGAGGACGCTACTGACGCCGTTTTTAATATGGAGAAAAAGAAATTGGCGGCATTTCTCTTTTAGGCGAACGGAGGGGGGTAGAGAAATAATTTTGGTACCGTTCGATAGGTATTGACGCTGGCTAACGGAATTTCGTAAAAAAAAATTTTTCCCTCCATCCCCTTGGCGGTTGCCCCGAGGAGGATTGCAAAAATGGCGGGAATGCGTTTATGGGCGAACGGAGGGGAGTACAGAAATAATTTTGGTACCGTTGGATAGGTATTGACGCCGCCTAACAGAATTTCGTAAAAAAAAAATGTTTACTCTTCACCCCTTGGCGCTACCCCAATTGCGCACTTTGGACCCTCGTGCGCATGCCCCATATGAAGTGGGGAAATTTTTTTTTGTGAAATCCTGTTAGCCGGCTTGAAGACCTTTCCAACGGTACCAAAATTTTTTCTGTGGCACGCCCCGTTCGCCCACCAGCCCATTTAGGGTAGTATCATTTTTCCGCTGGGGGCATCCAAAAAAGGCGGACAACGGCTCATGGGCGAACGGAGGGGAGTAGAGAAATAATTTTGGTACCGTTAGATAGGTATTGATGCCCCCTAACGGAATTTCGTAAACAAAAAATTTTACTCCTCTCCCCCTGGCGGTAGTTGAATGGAGGACGCTACTGACGCCGTTTTTAATATGGAGAAAAAGAAATTGGCGGCATTTCTCTTTTAGGCGAACGGAGGGGGGTAGAGAAATAATTTTGGTACCGTTCGATAGGTATTGACGCTGGCTAACGGAATTTCGTAAAAAAAAATTTTTCCCTCCATCCCCTTGGCGGTTGCCCCGAGGAGGATTGCAAAAATGGCGGGAATGCGTTTATGGGCGAACGGAGGGGAGTACAGAAATAATTTTGGTACCGTTGGATAGGTATTGACGCCGCCTAACAGAATTTCGTAAAAAAAAAATGTTTACTCTTCACCCCTTGGCGCTACCCCAATTGCGCACTTTGGACCCTCGTGCGCATGCCCCATATGAAGTGGGGAAATTTTTTTTTGTGAAATCCTGTTAGCCGGCTTGAAGACCTTTCCAACGGTACCAAAATTTTTTCTGTGGCACGCCCCGTTCGCCCACCAGCCCATTTAGGGTAGTATCATTTTTCCGCTGGGGGCATCCAAAAAAGGCGGACAACGGCTCATGGGCGAACGGAGGGGAGTAGAGAAATAATTTTGGTACCGTTAGATAGGTATTGATGCCCCCTAACGGAATTTCGTAAACAAAAAATTTTACTCCTCTCCCCCTGGCGGTAGTTGAATGGAGGACGCTACTGACGCCGTTTTTAATATGGAGAAAAAGAAATTGGCGGCATTTCTCTTTTAGGCGAACGGAGGGGGGTAGAGAAATAATTTTGGTACCGTTCGATAGGTATTGACGCTGGCTAACGGAATTTCGTAAAAAAAAATTTTTCCCTCCATCCCCTTGGCGGTTGCCCCGAGGAGGATTGCAAAAATGGCGGGAATGCGTTTATGGGCGAACGGAGGGGAGTACAGAAATAATTTTGGTACCGTTGGATAGGTATTGACGCCGCCTAACAGAATTTCGTAAAAAAAAAATGTTTACTCTTCACCCCTTGGCGCTACCCCAATTGCGCACTTTGGACCCTCGTGCGCATGCCCCATATGAAGTGGGGAAATTTTTTTTTGTGAAATCCTGTTAGCCGGCTTGAAGACCTTTCCAACGGTACCAAAATTTTTTCTGTGGCACGCCCCGTTCGCCCACCAGCCCATTTAGGGTAGTATCATTTTTCCGCTGGGGGCATCCAAAAAAGGCGGACAACGGCTCATGGGCGAACGGAGGGGAGTAGAGAAATAATTTTGGTACCGTTAGATAGGTATTGATGCCCCCTAACGGAATTTCGTAAACAAAAAATTTTACTCCTCTCCCCCTGGCGGTAGTTGAATGGAGGACGCTACTGACGCCGTTTTTAATATGGAGAAAAAGAAATTGGCGGCATTTCTCTTTTAGGCGAACGGAGGGGGGTAGAGAAATAATTTTGGTACCGTTCGATAGGTATTGACGCTGGCTAACGGAATTTCGTAAAAAAAAATTTTTCCCTCCATCCCCTTGGCGGTTGCCCCGAGGAGGATTGCAAAAATGGCGGGAATGCGTTTATGGGCGAACGGAGGGGAGTACAGAAATAATTTTGGTACCGTTGGATAGGTATTGACGCCGCCTAACAGAATTTCGTAAAAAAAAAATGTTTACTCTTCACCCCTTGGCGCTACCCCAATTGCGCACTTTGGACCCTCGTGCGCATGCCCCATATGAAGTGGGGAAATTTTTTTTTGTGAAATCCTGTTAGCCGGCTTGAAGACCTTTCCAACGGTACCAAAATTTTTTCTGTGGCACGCCCCGTTCGCCCACCAGCCCATTTAGGGTAGTATCATTTTTCCGCTGGGGGCATCCAAAAAAGGCGGACAACGGCTCATGGGCGAACGGAGGGGAGTAGAGAAATAATTTTGGTACCGTTAGATAGGTATTGATGCCCCCTAACGGAATTTCGTAAACAAAAAATTTTACTCCTCTCCCCCTGGCGGTAGTTGAATGGAGGACGCTACTGACGCCGTTTTTAATATGGAGAAAAAGAAATTGGCGGCATTTCTCTTTTAGGCGAACGGAGGGGGGTAGAGAAATAATTTTGGTACCGTTCGATAGGTATTGACGCTGGCTAACGGAATTTCGTAAAAAAAAATTTTTCCCTCCATCCCCTTGGCGGTTGCCCCGAGGAGGATTGCAAAAATGGCGGGAATGCGTTTATGGGCGAACGGAGGGGAGTACAGAAATAATTTTGGTACCGTTGGATAGGTATTGACGCCGCCTAACAGAATTTCGTAAAAAAAAAATGTTTACTCTTCACCCCTTGGCGCTACCCCAATTGCGCACTTTGGACCCTCGTGCGCATGCCCCATATGAAGTGGGGAAATTTTTTTTTGTGAAATCCTGTTAGCCGGCTTGAAGACCTTTCCAACGGTACCAAAATTTTTTCTGTGGCACGCCCCGTTCGCCCACCAGCCCATTTAGGGTAGTATCATTTTTCCGCTGGGGGCATCCAAAAAAGGCGGACAACGGCTCATGGGCGAACGGAGGGGAGTAGAGAAATAATTTTGGTACCGTTAGATAGGTATTGATGCCCCCTAACGGAATTTCGTAAACAAAAAATTTTACTCCTCTCCCCCTGGCGGTAGTTGAATGGAGGACGCTACTGACGCCGTTTTTAATATGGAGAAAAAGAAATTGGCGGCATTTCTCTTTTAGGCGAACGGAGGGGGGTAGAGAAATAATTTTGGTACCGTTCGATAGGTATTGACGCTGGCTAACGGAATTTCGTAAAAAAAAATTTTTCCCTCCATCCCCTTGGCGGTTGCCCCGAGGAGGATTGCAAAAATGGCGGGAATGCGTTTATGGGCGAACGGAGGGGAGTACAGAAATAATTTTGGTACCGTTGGATAGGTATTGACGCCGCCTAACAGAATTTCGTAAAAAAAAAATGTTTACTCTTCACCCCTTGGCGCTACCCCAATTGCGCACTTTGGACCCTCGTGCGCATGCCCCATATGAAGTGGGGAAATTTTTTTTTGTGAAATCCTGTTAGCCGGCTTGAAGACCTTTCCAACGGTACCAAAATTTTTTCTGTGGCACGCCCCGTTCGCCCACCAGCCCATTTAGGGTAGTATCATTTTTCCGCTGGGGGCATCCAAAAAAGGCGGACAACGGCTCATGGGCGAACGGAGGGGAGTAGAGAAATAATTTTGGTACCGTTAGATAGGTATTGATGCCCCCTAACGGAATTTCGTAAACAAAAAATTTTACTCCTCTCCCCCTGGCGGTAGTTGAATGGAGGACGCTACTGACGCCGTTTTTAATATGGAGAAAAAGAAATTGGCGGCATTTCTCTTTTAGGCGAACGGAGGGGGGTAGAGAAATAATTTTGGTACCGTTCGATAGGTATTGACGCTGGCTAACGGAATTTCGTAAAAAAAAATTTTTCCCTCCATCCCCTTGGCGGTTGCCCCGAGGAGGATTGCAAAAATGGCGGGAATGCGTTTATGGGCGAACGGAGGGGAGTACAGAAATAATTTTGGTACCGTTGGATAGGTATTGACGCCGCCTAACAGAATTTCGTAAAAAAAAAATGTTTACTCTTCACCCCTTGGCGCTACCCCAATTGCGCACTTTGGACCCTCGTGCGCATGCCCCATATGAAGTGGGGAAATTTTTTTTTGTGAAATCCTGTTAGCCGGCTTGAAGACCTTTCCAACGGTACCAAAATTTTTTCTGTGGCACGCCCCGTTCGCCCACCAGCCCATTTAGGGTAGTATCATTTTTCCGCTGGGGGCATCCAAAAAAGGCGGACAACGGCTCATGGGCGAACGGAGGGGAGTAGAGAAATAATTTTGGTACCGTTAGATAGGTATTGATGCCCCCTAACGGAATTTCGTAAACAAAAAATTTTACTCCTCTCCCCCTGGCGGTAGTTGAATGGAGGACGCTACTGACGCCGTTTTTAATATGGAGAAAAAGAAATTGGCGGCATTTCTCTTTTAGGCGAACGGAGGGGGGTAGAGAAATAATTTTGGTACCGTTCGATAGGTATTGACGCTGGCTAACGGAATTTCGTAAAAAAAAATTTTTCCCTCCATCCCCTTGGCGGTTGCCCCGAGGAGGATTGCAAAAATGGCGGGAATGCGTTTATGGGCGAACGGAGGGGAGTACAGAAATAATTTTGGTACCGTTGGATAGGTATTGACGCCGCCTAACAGAATTTCGTAAAAAAAAAATGTTTACTCTTCACCCCTTGGCGCTACCCCAATTGCGCACTTTGGACCCTCGTGCGCATGCCCCATATGAAGTGGGGAAATTTTTTTTTGTGAAATCCTGTTAGCCGGCTTGAAGACCTTTCCAACGGTACCAAAATTTTTTCTGTGGCACGCCCCGTTCGCCCACCAGCCCATTTAGGGTAGTATCATTTTTCCGCTGGGGGCATCCAAAAAAGGCGGACAACGGCTCATGGGCGAACGGAGGGGAGTAGAGAAATAATTTTGGTACCGTTAGATAGGTATTGATGCCCCCTAACGGAATTTCGTAAACAAAAAATTTTACTCCTCTCCCCCTGGCGGTAGTTGAATGGAGGACGCTACTGACGCCGTTTTTAATATGGAGAAAAAGAAATTGGCGGCATTTCTCTTTTAGGCGAACGGAGGGGGGTAGAGAAATAATTTTGGTACCGTTCGATAGGTATTGACGCTGGCTAACGGAATTTCGTAAAAAAAAATTTTTCCCTCCATCCCCTTGGCGGTTGCCCCGAGGAGGATTGCAAAAATGGCGGGAATGCGTTTATGGGCGAACGGAGGGGAGTACAGAAATAATTTTGGTACCGTTGGATAGGTATTGACGCCGCCTAACAGAATTTCGTAAAAAAAAAATGTTTACTCTTCACCCCTTGGCGCTACCCCAATTGCGCACTTTGGACCCTCGTGCGCATGCCCCATATGAAGTGGGGAAATTTTTTTTTGTGAAATCCTGTTAGCCGGCTTGAAGACCTTTCCAACGGTACCAAAATTTTTTCTGTGGCACGCCCCGTTCGCCCACCAGCCCATTTAGGGTAGTATCATTTTTCCGCTGGGGGCATCCAAAAAAGGCGGACAACGGCTCATGGGCGAACGGAGGGGAGTAGAGAAATAATTTTGGTACCGTTAGATAGGTATTGATGCCCCCTAACGGAATTTCGTAAACAAAAAATTTTACTCCTCTCCCCCTGGCGGTAGTTGAATGGAGGACGCTACTGACGCCGTTTTTAATATGGAGAAAAAGAAATTGGCGGCATTTCTCTTTTAGGCGAACGGAGGGGGGTAGAGAAATAATTTTGGTACCGTTCGATAGGTATTGACGCTGGCTAACGGAATTTCGTAAAAAAAAATTTTTCCCTCCATCCCCTTGGCGGTTGCCCCGAGGAGGATTGCAAAAATGGCGGGAATGCGTTTATGGGCGAACGGAGGGGAGTACAGAAATAATTTTGGTACCGTTGGATAGGTATTGACGCCGCCTAACAGAATTTCGTAAAAAAAAAATGTTTACTCTTCACCCCTTGGCGCTACCCCAATTGCGCACTTTGGACCCTCGTGCGCATGCCCCATATGAAGTGGGGAAATTTTTTTTTGTGAAATCCTGTTAGCCGGCTTGAAGACCTTTCCAACGGTACCAAAATTTTTTCTGTGGCACGCCCCGTTCGCCCACCAGCCCATTTAGGGTAGTATCATTTTTCCGCTGGGGGCATCCAAAAAAGGCGGACAACGGCTCATGGGCGAACGGAGGGGAGTAGAGAAATAATTTTGGTACCGTTAGATAGGTATTGATGCCCCCTAACGGAATTTCGTAAACAAAAAATTTTACTCCTCTCCCCCTGGCGGTAGTTGAATGGAGGACGCTACTGACGCCGTTTTTAATATGGAGAAAAAGAAATTGGCGGCATTTCTCTTTTAGGCGAACGGAGGGGGGTAGAGAAATAATTTTGGTACCGTTCGATAGGTATTGACGCTGGCTAACGGAATTTCGTAAAAAAAAATTTTTCCCTCCATCCCCTTGGCGGTTGCCCCGAGGAGGATTGCAAAAATGGCGGGAATGCGTTTATGGGCGAACGGAGGGGAGTACAGAAATAATTTTGGTACCGTTGGATAGGTATTGACGCCGCCTAACAGAATTTCGTAAAAAAAAAATGTTTACTCTTCACCCCTTGGCGCTACCCCAATTGCGCACTTTGGACCCTCGTGCGCATGCCCCATATGAAGTGGGGAAATTTTTTTTTGTGAAATCCTGTTAGCCGGCTTGAAGACCTTTCCAACGGTACCAAAATTTTTTCTGTGGCACGCCCCGTTCGCCCACCAGCCCATTTAGGGTAGTATCATTTTTCCGCTGGGGGCATCCAAAAAAGGCGGACAACGGCTCATGGGCGAACGGAGGGGAGTAGAGAAATAATTTTGGTACCGTTAGATAGGTATTGATGCCCCCTAACGGAATTTCGTAAACAAAAAATTTTACTCCTCTCCCCCTGGCGGTAGTTGAATGGAGGACGCTACTGACGCCGTTTTTAATATGGAGAAAAAGAAATTGGCGGCATTTCTCTTTTAGGCGAACGGAGGGGGGTAGAGAAATAATTTTGGTACCGTTCGATAGGTATTGACGCTGGCTAACGGAATTTCGTAAAAAAAAATTTTTCCCTCCATCCCCTTGGCGGTTGCCCCGAGGAGGATTGCAAAAATGGCGGGAATGCGTTTATGGGCGAACGGAGGGGAGTACAGAAATAATTTTGGTACCGTTGGATAGGTATTGACGCCGCCTAACAGAATTTCGTAAAAAAAAAATGTTTACTCTTCACCCCTTGGCGCTACCCCAATTGCGCACTTTGGACCCTCGTGCGCATGCCCCATATGAAGTGGGGAAATTTTTTTTTGTGAAATCCTGTTAGCCGGCTTGAAGACCTTTCCAACGGTACCAAAATTTTTTCTGTGGCACGCCCCGTTCGCCCACCAGCCCATTTAGGGTAGTATCATTTTTCCGCTGGGGGCATCCAAAAAAGGCGGACAACGGCTCATGGGCGAACGGAGGGGAGTAGAGAAATAATTTTGGTACCGTTAGATAGGTATTGATGCCCCCTAACGGAATTTCGTAAACAAAAAATTTTACTCCTCTCCCCCTGGCGGTAGTTGAATGGAGGACGCTACTGACGCCGTTTTTAATATGGAGAAAAAGAAATTGGCGGCATTTCTCTTTTAGGCGAACGGAGGGGGGTAGAGAAATAATTTTGGTACCGTTCGATAGGTATTGACGCTGGCTAACGGAATTTCGTAAAAAAAAATTTTTCCCTCCATCCCCTTGGCGGTTGCCCCGAGGAGGATTGCAAAAATGGCGGGAATGCGTTTATGGGCGAACGGAGGGGAGTACAGAAATAATTTTGGTACCGTTGGATAGGTATTGACGCCGCCTAACAGAATTTCGTAAAAAAAAAATGTTTACTCTTCACCCCTTGGCGCTACCCCAATTGCGCACTTTGGACCCTCGTGCGCATGCCCCATATGAAGTGGGGAAATTTTTTTTTGTGAAATCCTGTTAGCCGGCTTGAAGACCTTTCCAACGGTACCAAAATTTTTTCTGTGGCACGCCCCGTTCGCCCACCAGCCCATTTAGGGTAGTATCATTTTTCCGCTGGGGGCATCCAAAAAAGGCGGACAACGGCTCATGGGCGAACGGAGGGGAGTAGAGAAATAATTTTGGTACCGTTAGATAGGTATTGATGCCCCCTAACGGAATTTCGTAAACAAAAAATTTTACTCCTCTCCCCCTGGCGGTAGTTGAATGGAGGACGCTACTGACGCCGTTTTTAATATGGAGAAAAAGAAATTGGCGGCATTTCTCTTTTAGGCGAACGGAGGGGGGTAGAGAAATAATTTTGGTACCGTTCGATAGGTATTGACGCTGGCTAACGGAATTTCGTAAAAAAAAATTTTTCCCTCCATCCCCTTGGCGGTTGCCCCGAGGAGGATTGCAAAAATGGCGGGAATGCGTTTATGGGCGAACGGAGGGGAGTACAGAAATAATTTTGGTACCGTTGGATAGGTATTGACGCCGCCTAACAGAATTTCGTAAAAAAAAAATGTTTACTCTTCACCCCTTGGCGCTACCCCAATTGCGCACTTTGGACCCTCGTGCGCATGCCCCATATGAAGTGGGGAAATTTTTTTTTGTGAAATCCTGTTAGCCGGCTTGAAGACCTTTCCAACGGTACCAAAATTTTTTCTGTGGCACGCCCCGTTCGCCCACCAGCCCATTTAGGGTAGTATCATTTTTCCGCTGGGGGCATCCAAAAAAGGCGGACAACGGCTCATGGGCGAACGGAGGGGAGTAGAGAAATAATTTTGGTACCGTTAGATAGGTATTGATGCCCCCTAACGGAATTTCGTAAACAAAAAATTTTACTCCTCTCCCCCTGGCGGTAGTTGAATGGAGGACGCTACTGACGCCGTTTTTAATATGGAGAAAAAGAAATTGGCGGCATTTCTCTTTTAGGCGAACGGAGGGGGGTAGAGAAATAATTTTGGTACCGTTCGATAGGTATTGACGCTGGCTAACGGAATTTCGTAAAAAAAAATTTTTCCCTCCATCCCCTTGGCGGTTGCCCCGAGGAGGATTGCAAAAATGGCGGGAATGCGTTTATGGGCGAACGGAGGGGAGTACAGAAATAATTTTGGTACCGTTGGATAGGTATTGACGCCGCCTAACAGAATTTCGTAAAAAAAAAATGTTTACTCTTCACCCCTTGGCGCTACCCCAATTGCGCACTTTGGACCCTCGTGCGCATGCCCCATATGAAGTGGGGAAATTTTTTTTTGTGAAATCCTGTTAGCCGGCTTGAAGACCTTTCCAACGGTACCAAAATTTTTTCTGTGGCACGCCCCGTTCGCCCACCAGCCCATTTAGGGTAGTATCATTTTTCCGCTGGGGGCATCCAAAAAAGGCGGACAACGGCTCATGGGCGAACGGAGGGGAGTAGAGAAATAATTTTGGTACCGTTAGATAGGTATTGATGCCCCCTAACGGAATTTCGTAAACAAAAAATTTTACTCCTCTCCCCCTGGCGGTAGTTGAATGGAGGACGCTACTGACGCCGTTTTTAATATGGAGAAAAAGAAATTGGCGGCATTTCTCTTTTAGGCGAACGGAGGGGGGTAGAGAAATAATTTTGGTACCGTTCGATAGGTATTGACGCTGGCTAACGGAATTTCGTAAAAAAAAATTTTTCCCTCCATCCCCTTGGCGGTTGCCCCGAGGAGGATTGCAAAAATGGCGGGAATGCGTTTATGGGCGAACGGAGGGGAGTACAGAAATAATTTTGGTACCGTTGGATAGGTATTGACGCCGCCTAACAGAATTTCGTAAAAAAAAAATGTTTACTCTTCACCCCTTGGCGCTACCCCAATTGCGCACTTTGGACCCTCGTGCGCATGCCCCATATGAAGTGGGGAAATTTTTTTTTGTGAAATCCTGTTAGCCGGCTTGAAGACCTTTCCAACGGTACCAAAATTTTTTCTGTGGCACGCCCCGTTCGCCCACCAGCCCATTTAGGGTAGTATCATTTTTCCGCTGGGGGCATCCAAAAAAGGCGGACAACGGCTCATGGGCGAACGGAGGGGAGTAGAGAAATAATTTTGGTACCGTTAGATAGGTATTGATGCCCCCTAACGGAATTTCGTAAACAAAAAATTTTACTCCTCTCCCCCTGGCGGTAGTTGAATGGAGGACGCTACTGACGCCGTTTTTAATATGGAGAAAAAGAAATTGGCGGCATTTCTCTTTTAGGCGAACGGAGGGGGGTAGAGAAATAATTTTGGTACCGTTCGATAGGTATTGACGCTGGCTAACGGAATTTCGTAAAAAAAAATTTTTCCCTCCATCCCCTTGGCGGTTGCCCCGAGGAGGATTGCAAAAATGGCGGGAATGCGTTTATGGGCGAACGGAGGGGAGTACAGAAATAATTTTGGTACCGTTGGATAGGTATTGACGCCGCCTAACAGAATTTCGTAAAAAAAAAATGTTTACTCTTCACCCCTTGGCGCTACCCCAATTGCGCACTTTGGACCCTCGTGCGCATGCCCCATATGAAGTGGGGAAATTTTTTTTTGTGAAATCCTGTTAGCCGGCTTGAAGACCTTTCCAACGGTACCAAAATTTTTTCTGTGGCACGCCCCGTTCGCCCACCAGCCCATTTAGGGTAGTATCATTTTTCCGCTGGGGGCATCCAAAAAAGGCGGACAACGGCTCATGGGCGAACGGAGGGGAGTAGAGAAATAATTTTGGTACCGTTAGATAGGTATTGATGCCCCCTAACGGAATTTCGTAAACAAAAAATTTTACTCCTCTCCCCCTGGCGGTAGTTGAATGGAGGACGCTACTGACGCCGTTTTTAATATGGAGAAAAAGAAATTGGCGGCATTTCTCTTTTAGGCGAACGGAGGGGGGTAGAGAAATAATTTTGGTACCGTTCGATAGGTATTGACGCTGGCTAACGGAATTTCGTAAAAAAAAATTTTTCCCTCCATCCCCTTGGCGGTTGCCCCGAGGAGGATTGCAAAAATGGCGGGAATGCGTTTATGGGCGAACGGAGGGGAGTACAGAAATAATTTTGGTACCGTTGGATAGGTATTGACGCCGCCTAACAGAATTTCGTAAAAAAAAAATGTTTACTCTTCACCCCTTGGCGCTACCCCAATTGCGCACTTTGGACCCTCGTGCGCATGCCCCATATGAAGTGGGGAAATTTTTTTTTGTGAAATCCTGTTAGCCGGCTTGAAGACCTTTCCAACGGTACCAAAATTTTTTCTGTGGCACGCCCCGTTCGCCCACCAGCCCATTTAGGGTAGTATCATTTTTCCGCTGGGGGCATCCAAAAAAGGCGGACAACGGCTCATGGGCGAACGGAGGGGAGTAGAGAAATAATTTTGGTACCGTTAGATAGGTATTGATGCCCCCTAACGGAATTTCGTAAACAAAAAATTTTACTCCTCTCCCCCTGGCGGTAGTTGAATGGAGGACGCTACTGACGCCGTTTTTAATATGGAGAAAAAGAAATTGGCGGCATTTCTCTTTTAGGCGAACGGAGGGGGGTAGAGAAATAATTTTGGTACCGTTCGATAGGTATTGACGCTGGCTAACGGAATTTCGTAAAAAAAAATTTTTCCCTCCATCCCCTTGGCGGTTGCCCCGAGGAGGATTGCAAAAATGGCGGGAATGCGTTTATGGGCGAACGGAGGGGAGTACAGAAATAATTTTGGTACCGTTGGATAGGTATTGACGCCGCCTAACAGAATTTCGTAAAAAAAAATGTTTACTCTTCAACCCTTGGCGCTACCCCAATTGCGCACTTTGGACCCTCGTGCGCATGCCCATATGAAGTGGGGAAATTTTTTTTTTGTGAAATCCTGTTAGCCGGCTTGAAGACCTTTCCAACGGTACCAAAATTTTTTCTGTGGCACGCCCCGTTCGCCCACCAGCCCATTTAGGGTAGTATCATTTTTCCGCTGGGGGCATCCAAAAAAGGCGGACAACGGCTCATGGGCGAACGGAGGGGAGTAGAGAAATAATTTTGGTACCGTTAGATAGGTATTGATGCCCCCTAACGGAATTTCGTAAACAAAAAATTTTACTCCTCTCCCCCTGGCGGTAGTTGAATGGAGGACGCTACTGACGCCGTTTTTAATATGGAGAAAAAGAAATTGGCGGCATTTCTCTTTTAGGCGAACGGAGGGGGGTAGAGAAATAATTTTGGTACCGTTCGATAGGTATTGACGCTGGCTAACGGAATTTCGTAAAAAAAATTTTTCCCTCCATCCCCTTGGCGGTTGCCCCGAGGAGGATTGCAAAAATGGCGGGAATGCGTTTATGGGCGAACGGAGGGGAGTACAGAAATAATTTTGGTACCGTTGGATAGGTATTGACGCCGCCTAACAGAATTTCGTAAAAAAAAATGTTTACTCTTCACCCCTTGCGCTACCCCAATTGCGCACTT